>LR990197.1:4613744-5834711 GCA_905147375.1 Hylaea fasciaria
CGAAATGCCTTATTTTTTTTTGTTGCATATGCCCAATAGTGGTTGTAAGTTATATCTTGAATATCAAAACTACAATAAAAAGTCACGACGAAACAAAGAAAAATAAAACCAGAAACTCAAGATTATTCTTGTTATTTTTTACTGTCAGGTATCCTACATAGTTATACCTGCACAGTGCACATGAATTCATTTTAAGAAGCTCACAATATTAATAGAAAGCAACAGGCAATATCTTTCAAAGTAAACTTTTTACGCAATATTAAATAAGTCCACGTAGAAATAGTTCATATTAGCTAGGTGTAAACCCGCTCACATAACTCGTAGTTCATCGTAACACGATTCTGAACATACCAGCCATACTCAAAGCAACTCCATATGAATTATATATAAGCTGCACTTGTTACGCATTTTCTCATAACTTGAAACATACTTGAAAGTGTTACGCACTAGAACTAGGATCAATAAGGTTGCTTCCAAACGATCTAAATCGTAAAGGCAATAGGTACGAAATTTCTTCGGCTATTAGTAGACAACGTTCCTAAAATGCTGGCAGCACCGCCACGTTGTTTGTCATCAATAGATGACCTGATAGGTCTTTAAATATTCTATGACATCTTAACCCTCACACCCCTAGATTACTCCCATAGTTTCAAACACGTATCCACCTGCTAACAAAGATACTGGTTTTGTGCCTTTTGAGGCTCTTCAACACCGTTGATACAGCCTCATTTTGAGTTCTGCAAGACGAGACATAACTGAATGTACAACTTTGTTACCAGATTCAACGCAGTCGTAAGCAGACAAGGTCACGCGGCGCATCCAGCCAGATTAGCCGTAGCAGCTCCGGCGTATGGCCATGGACTCATCCACGGATAAGCCCACACTCAAGTTCACGCATTACCATCACCAACGACCTATTTATTACTTAACTTAGCTTAAGCTTGGACGGAATGTGACAACGAGGCTTCGAGACCACGACGTTTGAACGTTTCATAACTTGTACGTACATATCTGCGGCTTCATTGTCCATTGTTTCTTTACAATATCTTACAAAGTACTCGAAAGTTACTTTTTGTATAATATTTTCTTGTAGTTGTTAAGCACTAAGCACCCTACTGTTTTAGATTTTCAGTGACGATACATTTTGTGAAACGTTCAATGATACTGACGGGGTGATGAGCAAAAATATTGTTTTGCGACTGATGTAGATGTAAAATATATTATTTTCAAACAATGTGAACGTTTTATTGTGAGACAAATTATAACATTATTATTTTAATTTGTAGCCATCACAGAAGAAATAAGAGATTTTATTTCGAAAAACAATATAATACTAACTACACCCTACATTCTAATAATACGAGTACCTACACTCAAGATCAAGAATATCAAAAGACGATAGATCATGAAAATATTAAAATCAAATCCATATACTACTTATAAATTTGGCCGTGCATAAGCAATAAGAAAGGTTTTGCATATTTTATTAAGTTACTGTTTAAAAGTCATACAACCTGTTTTTCAGTATCATGTAGGTGTCAATACGTAACATACTGACCCAGGTATGGAGTTTAAGATCAACTTTTCACTATAAAAACCAATCCCGCTTCGATATTGATATCATTCAACTGATTATCTCAGTACAAACAACAGCAATATGTTCTCCAAAGTGAGTTATATTTAAAACTGTCTACTCTAACAAAATATCCATCCATTAAAACAAAATTAAATTCAGGTTTCATCGTTTTATAAGCAAAAAAATTTAGTTACAGTTTCTAATAGCCCACTTGTTACGAACTTTATACAACTTAATAATATCTTTAACCACAATAATATTGTTATATTATGTACGAAAGTGTTAATAAACATTATATCTTGTAACTTCTCTAGATCATCATCCTCGCCGTTACCCTGAGCGCCGCGTGCGCCCAGCACGGACACGAGCACGGCCACGCCATCTCCTCCCAGTCCATCGTGAGGCACGAGGTCTCGCACAACCACGGCGAGCACGGACAGGCGGCCGTGTACCACGCCGCCCCCGTCCACTACGTGCAGCAGCAGCAGCACGGTGACTCTCACCACGAGGAGAAGCACCAGGAATACTATGTACGTTTTCACATGAAAGATTTTCTTTCACCGATTTGTTTTGATTGTTCCTTACCTCATTCATAACTTTACTTTAACAGTACCCGTTCCTGGCTAATATTAATGTTATTCATCAGGCTCACCCCAAGTACGAGTTCGAGTACAAGGTGCAGGACCCTCACACCGGCGACAACAAGTACCAGCACGAGGCTCGGGACGGCGACGTCGTGAAGGGTGTCTACAGCCTGCACGAGGCTGACGGCTCCATCCGCACTGTTGAATACACCGCTGACAAGCACAACGGGTAAAAAAAAACTTATTGACTTGTCTTTTACTTAAAATGTACTTGTAATTATTTTTATAGTTCTTATTATGATGAACATTTATTTTAAATATTGTATTTTTATTTCCAGTTTCAACGCTCAGGTGCACAACTCCGCGCCTTCCAAGCACGAGCAGCCCAAATACCATCATTAAGTTTTATTAATTACTCATTGATTATTTCATTATGCTACTATTTGTTTGTTACTCTGTTGATAATGTTAATAAAGCCTAGTCTACTTTAAAAGATTATTTAATTTTCTCTCATTCCTACAACTATTATTTTTCCATTGATTGAACTATTGATCGATCAACAATGTATAGGTACCTACTTCGAAAATGTTATTCAAATGAAGCTCAGTCTTAGTTACTCATTCATACGTTTTCAATCACACACATGACAATTTTATTTTGGGTATGTACATTGTACACACATCAAAAAAGTCTAAGCAACATGTACTAATTTCTGGGTCTTTTCTGGTTCACCGAGCTGTATGTGGATGCGCATTGTCATGCATTAACGTAAAATCGGAGCCAAAGGTTTGTGCAAATGGATGGACATAAGGTCTGAGAACATCCTCAACGTAATTTTCAGTGTTCATGTTTCCATTTATAAAAACGAGCTCAGTTCGCCTGTTCTTCATAATACCCGCCCATACCATAACTGTTGAGCCGCTGTATGGATGAACTTCCTGAACGCACCTGCGCCTTTCAGTATTTCCGGGCCGACGGTACATTCGCACCCTTCTTGTATCAGGCCTAAACCTGAATCGCGATTCATCGGAAAACATAATTTTATCCCATTGTTCCTGGGTCCATGTTATGCATGTATGTTGCTTAGACTTTTTTGATGTGTACCTATATTATATTATGTAGCTTATACTCATAAAGATCAACAAATGGTACATTGTAGGACTTATTTGTCACGATTTTTTTTAAAGTCTTGCTCATAATTGATACGATTGAACAAAGGAGGAGGCGCAACGCTTAATACCGCACAAAATAATGCAAAATACTGATCTAGATAGATTATTTTGTAGTTGCTAAATAGGTATAAACAAAGTCTAAAAATTCTGGCACGTTATATAGAAATAGTATTTTATACAAAGGGCACCTTTCTGTCTACTTGCTGTTGCGCTGGCAAGTTTTCAAAATATACCTACATTTGTCGAGGTATTTGTATTTTTTAAAGCCACATTTGTATGAATAAGTCAAATTACCAAATCATTTGAACCAATATCTTCAATATTGATTTGACAGTTTATGTCCACAACATATTGTACACAAATTAAATAATAAACTCAAATTAAATTGAAAATTAAATTAAATTATACAAATAATTTTATTATCAACAAAAAATGTTGTTTTTATTATATATTTTACTTGTAAAAAATGTTGCCAAAATGGTTAAGATGCAATGTGCCCCATGTAATTGAATGTTTATAAAAGCTGGGATTATAGATAATGTCATAGTACGTTTGAGATGACCATGACCCATGTAGTACCTTTAAATAATAAAATACCCAACAGCAAAAAAACTGAAAAGAGGCACACAAGCTAGATTTAGCAATGTGAAATTCTCTTAGAAATTTAAATCCAATGATTTATTTAAATTTATGAAGTTATCTTGGCTGTATGATGTACGAATAAAACATATTACGTACATTACTCGTGAAAACATAACCCTACTTATGAGTGGTCGGGTAAAATATAAAGCAACATAAAAATATAGGTACTGTGCCCTCAGATTACAGAAAAAAATCTGTAATCTAGACTATTACCTGAGTGTGTTACCTTAGCTTGAACTACAATGTGCGATGAAGTTCGAGATAAATAACTTTTGCTCATTCACTGCTCATCAAGTTGAAGTTGTATAATAACTTTCCGATAAATCATTTTGTAATACACTCTATTGAGCCTACTGTCAGATTCCCATCATCCCATCACTTCCGTTAATACTAGTTACGAATGTAAATACTTTGTGAATGGACTGATCTTATGTCATGCATTTAATGAATGCCCATCGATCGGAGATGAGATAGATAGTGTATTCACTACCACAGTACTTCATTACCGTTGATTGGCGTTCAGTTCAACTACGATATCAAATAAATAAATGATCGCAAATTATGTAATAACAAAGACTGAGTCTATTAATACGGGTACTGTACGAACAATTTATAATTATTAGTACGGTTACCGTACGAACAATTTATAATTATTAATACGGGCACTGGACAAACAATTTATTATTATTCGTACATAAGTCTGACGAATAATTTTATTTTATCAATTAGAGTGCAAAAAAAAATGCGTTTCTATTTGTTTTTAATTTAAACCAAGAAATGGTAAATGTTTGCCGATTTTAATACCGTAAAATATTGAATTTATTTTTTATTATTAAATATAATAAATGCTCTTTAATAAATTAAATTTATAGGTATTAAATATATATATATTATATCTAAATATATTTTTCACTATCGTTTATTACCAGGCGTTCTAAGCGCTCTCAGCGCCACGTCCTTACTGTACTTCTATATTTCTTATTTTCATATTTATTACGCGCTGCGCATATTCCTAAATATGTGACCAGCAATATGTATTTCAAAAATTTTATCTTTCTAATTACGTTTCATATAACTTTATAAATTAATTAAAATAAGGTTTTCGAAAAAGAACATATAGGACTAACTATTTCAGAGGCTTTATTATATTTAATTAATTTTTTTTTTAAAACGTAATTAGACAAATAAAAATTCAGAAAAAACCTTTACTACGGCCTACCCTTAATAAAATACGCAGACAGTAACAAGATAAAGTATTGTATTAAAAATTGAAGAAATGTACGAATAAATTATAATTTATTCATCCAGTACCCGTACAAATAGTCACACTCAATAACAAAGCAGCAGCTTGTGAAGTAAGGCTAGCGATATATTTCTGTAGAAAAACAAATTTGCCTTATTATACGAGTATATTTAGTTTTACCTTATTAACAACGGACGATCAAATATCAATCGGTATTATTTGCCCCATAATAAAGGTGCAATCTATGTAGGTACTTATAATCCCAAGAGACTTTGGTTATAAAATTGGCAATTCAACTGCACTGTAATCATCAGCTCCCGTCAACTGCACGTTATAATGAAATAATGGCAATAAGCATTTTATTTTCTACATATTTCTACTACAGAGGTCGTTAGGAATAATGATGTTTGAAACAACTTTGTAACGTAGACTAGTCTTTATTAACATTATCGACAAAAATAACAAACAAACAATACAACAATGAGGTAACCAATGAGTAATATAAAAATTAATGATGGTATTTGGGCTGCTCGTGCTTGGAAGGCGCGGAGTTGTGGACCTGAGCGTTGAAACTGTAAAGAAAATTTAAATTTATTGTAACAAGACCAAAACGTAATTATAATTATACATCACTAGCGGCGCCCCGCGGATTCACCCGCGTTATATTTACCTACAACACCTATAGGTAGCTATTTGAAAGGTTTGTGCATATTATTGTGTCATCATAGTTAGCATCCGAGTACTGGGGCGACAGTCTGTACATTAGTTAGCTTCCGCATATCGGTCGCTTAGTCCTAACGTACCGAAAATGAAACAGTATGAAAGCCACATTAAATTAGGATTAAACCGAGATCGTGGGACAAAGTTAAACGTATAGCCTAAGAGCCCATGACGGCCAGACCCAGTACCTAATCTTACTACAACAATGTGAGTTAGTGTGTGTGTATGTATGTATGTTTGTGAGTCACATAATTATGGTATAATCTTATCTTACTAATATTATAAAGCCGAAAGTTTGTGAGTGTGTGTGTGTGTGTGTGTATGTGTGTATGTTTGTTAGCTCTTCACGATCAAACGGCTAGACCGTTTTCGATGAAATTTGGTATAGGGGTAGACTGGACCTATGAGACGGACATAGGCTATCTTTTGTCTCAAAAAATAATCTCTAAGGGGATGAAATAGGGGTTGAAAGTTTGTATGGGGGATTTATAATTCTTCAAGCTAGGAATCTGAAAATTTATATTTAGGCAATTGGTAAGAAATAAAGAAATACGGGTTTCAGCTTTTTTGCAAAATCATCCCTAAAGGGGGCAAAGCAAGGGGTTGAAATTATGAGGTATTCTTTAGATGCACCCCCTACGGACCACAATAAACGGCTGAACGGATCGTCATGCAATTTGGCAAGGGGATTGATAATAATGGATACACGATAAAGAAAGAGGGAGAGGGAGAGAGATAGAGTGAAAGAAAAAGAGATAGAGGGAGAAGTATATAGATTGAGATAAAAGGAGAGGGAAGGAGGTAAAGGGAGAGTGAGAGAGTGAGGAGGAGAGATAGAGTAAGTGGGAAATATATAGATTCTAGGAAGAGAGAGAGATAGAGAGAGAGAGCGAGAGAGGGAGAGAGATAGATTGAGAGGGTACATTTATAGAAATAGAGGGAAAGCGATCGAAAGAGGGAGAGGGAGAGAGAAAAGGAAGAGGAAAGGAGATAAAGGGAGAGAGAGAGCGTGAGAGGGAGAGATAGAGTGAGTGGGAAATATGTAGAAATAAAGGAAGAGAGATCTAGGAAGAGAGAGTGAGAGAGGGAAAGAGATAGATTGTGAGGGAAGTGGTTAGAAATAGAGGGAGAGAAATCCAAAGATGGAAAGGGAAAAAAATATAGATTGAGAGTAGAGAGGGAAATATGTAGAGATAGAAGGAGAAGGAAAGATTTAGAGATAGAAGGAGAGGGAAAGCGATAGAGGTGGCATAATAATATACCTATCATAGAACTTTGTTCCACGATCTCGGTTTAATCCGAGAATTTTAATAATTATATGTGGCTTTCATACTGTTTCATTTTCGGTACGTTATGACTTAGCGACCGATATCGGAAGCTAACTAATGTACAGACTGTCGCCCCAGTACCGGATGCTAACTATGATGACACAATAATAATATGCACAAACCTTTCAAATAGCTACCTATAGGTGTTGTAGGTAAATGTAACGCGGGTGAAACCGCGGGGCGCCGCTAGTCTATGATATATGCCACCTCTATCGCTTTCCCTCTCCTTCTATCTCTATATCTTTCCTTCTCCCTCTATCTCTACATATTTCCCTCTCTACTCTCAATCTCTATTTTTCTCCCTATCCCCCTTTGGATTTCTTTCCCTCTATTTCTATATACTTCCCTCACAATCTATCGCTCTCCCTCTCTCTCTTCCTAGATCTCTCTTCCTTTATTTCTATATATTTCCCACTCACTCTATCTCTCCCTATCACGCTCTCTATCTCCCTTTATATCCTTTCCCCTTCCTTTCTCTCTCTCCCTCTCCCTCTTTCGATCGTTCTCGCTCTATTTCTATAAATGTACCCTCTCAATCTATCTCTCTCCCTCTCTCTCTCTCTATCTTTCTCTCTTCCTTGATTTCTATATATTTCCCACTCACTCTATCTCTCCCTTTATCTCCTTCCCTCTCCCTTTATCTCTCAATCTATATATTTCTCCCTCTATCTCTATCTCTCTCACTCTATCTCTCTCCCTCTCCCTCTATCTCACTCTTTATCATGTATCCATTATTATCCATCCCCTTGCCAAATTGCATTACGATCCGTTCAGCCGTTTATTGTGGTCCGTAGGGGGTGCATCTAAAGAATACCTCATAATTTCAACCCCTTACCTTGCCCCCTTTAGGGATGATTTTGCAAAAAAGCTGAAACCCGTATTTCTTTATTTCTTACCAAAAGCCTAAATATACATTTTCAGATTCCTAGCTTGAAGAATTATAAATCACCCATACAAACTTTCAACTCCTATTTCATCCCCTTAGAGGTTATTTTTTGAGACAAAAGATAGCCTATGTCCGTCTCATAGGTCCAATCTACCCCTATACCAAATTTCATCGAAAACGGTCCAGCCGTTTGAGCGTGAAGAGCTAACAAACATACACACATACACACACACACACACACACACACACTCACAAACTTTCGGCTTTATAATATTAGTAAGATAAGATAAGATTGGCTCAATACGTATTAATTTGCAAACCTCCTTGTTTGAAATCAGTTAAAATGAATATAATTTACCCGTTGTGCTTATCAGCGGTGTATTTAACAGTGCGGATGGAGCCGTCAGCCTCGTGCAGGCTGTAGACACCCTTCACGACGTCACCGTCGCGGCTCTCGTGCTGGTACTTGTTGTCGCCGGTGTGAGGGTCCTGCACTTTGTACTCGAACTCGTACTTGGGATGAGCCTGATGAATAACACTAATATTAGCCAGGAACGGGTACTGTTAAAGTAAAGTTATGACTGAGGTAAGGAATAATCCAAACAAATCGGTGAAAGAAAAGCTTTCATGTGAAAACGTACATAGTATTCCTGGTGCTTCTCCTCGTGGTGAGAGTCACCGTGCTGCTGCTGCTGCACGTAGTGGGCGGGGGCGGCGTGATACACGGCTGCCTGTCCGTGCTCGCCGTGGTTGTGCGAGACCTCGTGCCTCACGATGGACTGGGAGGAGATGGCGTGGCCGTGCTCGTGTCCGTGCTGGGCGCACGCGGCGCTCAGGGTAACGGCGAGGATGATAATCTAGAGAGGTTCAAGAGTAACAATTAGATGTTAGATGATTAAGTTTATTCTCTGATTCAAAAAAATGCATATGGATTTATCTTTTTGTAGGTAGACGTTTGACCGAACCATTGATACAGAAAAAATCTAGGTGTCTTATTTGTGTTGTAAATGTTACATAGAAATTTTTATGTTCTATTTTAATTAACCACTTGTAATTTTATTTCATGATTAGGTAGGTACTCACTTTGGAGAACATTATGCTGTTGTTTATTTTTCTGAGTAAATCAGTTGAATGATATCATTTCAAAAGCTGGATCGCTTTTTATACTCAAAAGTTGATCATCAACCTTATATACGAATTACGTGTCCACTTGTCCATAATTGCCTTAAAAACTTGTTTCAACGTACCTTATCCATTTAAAATGGAGCACCTTTCTTATTGCTTAATCTTTTTTGGTTCAGATGTCAGTTAAATTGCTACATAAAATCGTGACTATATGGGGCATGTTACGATTCTTTGGCGAAAAAAGTAGTGGCGTAGCGAAGGTATTCGCGCTGTTATGATAAGCCACGCGCATGAATACAGTCATCTAGTCATCGTGGCACCTATGCCCAGCAGTGGGCGTCTGTTAGCTTTTAAAGAAGGAGGAGAGAAGATGAATGCAGTTCTCATCATTTTTGTAAGCTACGCGTATTACGCGTGAACATTTTTAGAATGCTCACACGCCACTATAATAAATTAAGCGCCTGGACTAATGCTAAATGAATGAATGGAATTTTACTTTCATGTTATGAGAATATCTGAGCCCAGCATTAGTGAATACAATTTATTTATTTTAAAAAGTCAAAGAGAAAATCATGTATAATTATGACTACAATTAAAATTGTTGAACAACATCAACTGTAGGTACAACATTCACCAATGCATCATCTCATCGTCGATGTGCTTTCGTTGCATTTATTTTTAATGTAGTTTAGGAAAAAAGAAAGAAAATCATTTATTTGCGACGACACAACATTACAACCGATATGTAACATAATTATGGAGTTCCACAAAGCAAGATGCCCTAGTTATTTCTGAGTAGCAAATCACAGTTTACGAGTATATCAGTTCTTCTCAGCCATAGGCCATGCTTACTACCAGAATGTTCTCAAAATAGAATCTCCAAGCTCATATCTATCTACCTGTCAGCCAAGTACCCGATTCTTTATCCTTACTAACATTTTTCTACACTAATATTATAAAGAGGAAAACTTTGTTTGTTTGGTTGTAATGAATAGGCTCCGAAACTACTGAACCGATTTGAAAAATTATTTCACTGTTGGGAAGCTATGCTATCCCCGGTACACATAGGCTACCTTTTATCCCGTAAAAATTAATGGTCCCCGCGGGATAGTAGTTAACGCGGGTGAAACCGCGAGGTGCTTCTAGTATTTTATATTTTCATAGGATAGACAGCAAACAAGCATATTTGATCTATTTCCGTATATCCAGGGGTTTGCAGTTGCGTTATTTATCACATAGTACCTACATTACTACATCCACGTATTGCCATTGCGTTGCCCACTCTTGGTAGGCATTTTAACTTGCAGCAGTTACTCTTTTATATTCGTTATGGTTGTATTCCAATAATAGCTAAGTATTGCGTCTTTTTACCGTGATTCAATACACTGGACGTGTCTCTATTGAAAGTGGTTAAGTCACTTCATCGAAACCGATGTCATAATATTACTCAACATATTATTACATCTACAACAATCGTTAGTAAGCTTTATTATAACTGTTACCATATTCAGAACTACCTTTACATCCATAACAGATAAATAACTAGATGCATAGTATCTAACGAGTATAGGAATTATAATAATGTACTTGTACCTACAAGATGTTATATTGGTGTTAAGATCTATAGAGGACTATAAATATGTAACAACGACAGATATTCAACATTTATTTAATAACACTCAATAGTCCCAGAATTTTATTTTTTAGGGTTCCGTACCGAAAGGGTAAAACGGAATCTAAGACTTCGCTGTCCGTCTGTCTGTCCGTCACCAGGGTGGATCTCATGAACCGTGATAGCTAGATTAAAATGTTCACTGATGACTATTTCTGTTGCCGCTATAACAACAAATAAACCTCCGAATAAAATAAATATTTAAGGGGATCCCATACAACAAAGTTGATTTTTTTGCCGTTTTATAGATAATAGTGCGGAACCCTTCGTACGTGAGTCCGACTCGAACTTGGCCGATTTATTCCCTTATCGTTCGTTATTAAGCTTTAAAAGGTTTCTTTGCATCCTTATTAGTTCTATAAATCTTATTAGCTATAATATATTGTTATTAATGACAATATAACCACATCACTATAATATAGTAAATTCCTTATCATACGAGTAATATCATTGGTCGTCACTGCACTTAAAATAAAAGAAATAATTCTGTTAAAATAGATAATTAAATAGGCTTTATTACATTAATAGGAATACACATCTAGTAACAATAACAATATTTGACTTCAGTCTATGTATCTACATTAAAGTTTTTAATTTTTATGATGGCTCTCGATGTGCACGTGTTGACCTGGAGCTGAATGTTTCACTATGGCACTGAACCTGTGTGAAAAAATAAAAATAAAGTAATTTAGTAATCATATCACTAAAACCTATACTGGAACAGGAGAGCCTTAGAGGGAGAATTAATATTCAACAATGAAATGTTGAAGAACAGTTTTTTTGAACCCATGTATTTTTGAATCTAATGACATATTCAATAAGGTTTACCCAGTGTGCTTATCAGAGCTGTATTCAACAGTCCTGAAGGACCCGTCGGCTTCATGCAAGCCATAAACACCCTTCACGACGTCACCATCTCGGGTCTCATGCTGGAACTTGTTGTCACCGGTGTGAGGGTCCTCCACTTTGTACTCGTACTGGTACTTAGGATACGCCTGCAAATAGTAAAAGTACGAGTACATTAACATACTGCCTAATTCGAATGCGCTGTCGGCGAATCGCGATTTAAACAGTCACTGCTGTGAGCCGAATAAATGAATGGAAAGTCGCAATTGGAAGCAGGAAATGAGCGGTTTATATGCGAATAGAGGAAACTCACGTAATAATCGATAGGCTCATCGTGCGATTCGTGGGATTCTGCTACGTGGTGAACGGGCACTTCGCGATGCGGGGCATGTTGCGGGGCGTTGTGTGGAACTTCGTGGTGGTAAATTGGTACTTCATGGGATTCAGGCTGGTAATGAGTAGGCTCCTTCAGGGATTCGGGCTGGTAGTGCGTAGGCACCTTGTGGGATTCCGGCTGGTAGTGAGAAGGCACTTTGTAGGTTTCCGGTTGGTAATGAGAGGGCACTTTGTGATGAGGCACTTGGATGGTCTGGATTTCGTGCTGCACTGGAGCGGGAGCACCGTAATGTACTGGTTGGTACTTATGGTTCACTGGGCCAGCGTGGATGTTC
Source organism: Hylaea fasciaria (assembly GCA_905147375.1). NCBI lineage: Eukaryota > Metazoa > Arthropoda > Insecta > Lepidoptera > Geometridae > Hylaea > Hylaea fasciaria. The sequence goes on from LR990197.1 coordinate 4,626,210, forward strand.
TGCACCTCGTTTTCCTCGTCCACATATTGGTAGACTGGAGCAACGTGCTCTGTGTTGACCTCTTGAGACTCCTCATAACCACCAGCTTGCCCATGGTGAATGATGCTCTGGGAAGAGTATGCCTGTCCGTGGCCCTCCGGCAATTTGTATTGGTCTTCGCTCACTGGCGCCTCCTGATATTCCCTAATAGGGATGTGCTCGCGAGGATGATTTCTATACTCCTTTGGAGCTTCATGTTGAATTACAGTTTTTAATCTGTAATGAAGGTTTTCGCTGGCAACCGCTACCAAGACGACAGCAAACACAAACACCTGCAAGTAAACGAGAAGTTAAAAGAAGCTCTACGATTATTATTTTTTCTGTTATGTGAGATTGTCTACATACTTTAGCTAACATTTTGCTCTTTCTCCTTTGACTTCCGCGGTGGAACTGATGAATTAACATAGTCATTAGCTCAATATATACCGGAGACGTTACGAGAGAGTATTGAATAGATTTGTATCCGCTTGGGCGTCATGTTTGTAACGCGGCGCGCGCGCAGACCCAATGACGTAATTTATGTAATCAATGTGAAGGTTGTCAGTCGGCCAAACTAGTGCACTGGATGCTCTGATTAATAATAATGAGCTCTGTATCTAACAGCTATAGACTGTGAATAGGATCTGCATCAGACGCATAATGGGTATTGTAACTTACTAGTAGAAATCTATCTATTTACTATTCTAGGAGAGTTCTATCGTTTCCTCCATATTACGAGCATATAACGACATTTAAGGCGGCTGCGTTTTCTCTTTGGAAGTTATTACTAGATCGAATGCCTACAATCTGTGGACTACTTACACAATGATATTATGACATCGATCTGCCATTCAATATTAAATATTAGTCAGCAACTCAACAGCTTTGTCAACAACGAATTGCTTGTCGTAGTAACGTTGATGAAGTTGCCTAGCGTTTCTGGTATAACTGGATTAAGTTAATACATAGTGCATACTTAAACTTCTTTTGAATTAGGTATATTAAAGTTTCCTGGTCGTTTCACACACTTATATTGCTGATCCGTTACTAGACACAGTAGAACTTGTAAGCACGTTGTTATGACACAAAGACAATGCAAATTAAATGCCTACTTGGCAGAGGATTTTTAGTTAGTCTTTCTAAAACCTTAAAGCCTTGTTATAATTATTTATCTCAACTCAAACCTCTTCTTTTTTTGAAGTAGTATTAATTAAAGTGAATTTCAACAATAATTTTAATTCTCGATACTATTAATAACAATTTCAAAATTAGAACACAATATTCATTTATAAAAGTTGAAAGCTGCTTCTCTATTTCAGTTCCTATATGAACTGAAATAGATGCCAATGATAATGCCCTCATTTCTGAATCTGGTCAGTAGGTAGATACTAATTGTATTAATTAAAACAAAATAAATGAACTACTATCGGCAAAGTTCCATATCAAAGTGATACTGTCTATGGAATTCATCAATGATGTCGTGACAAATGGAAGTTGCAAAACCGTGTCATTGTCGATATTTTTAGTAAAAACCACTGATCAACTTACGCACCGTCTGTCTTTGCCATGAACCACATTTTAATATTGCTTTTTGTGGCACATAATCTATTGATCTACTTTACTTCGTTACATTTTGGCACATTCTAGAGTAAGAAAGTGTTAAACCGCTGTTAATCGAGATTTATGGATATTGTTATGGGGCGATATTAGATAACTGTTCTGAAGGAAATATTGTATAAATTCATATTAAGTATTGCAGAGTTATAGGTGTAATCACTGAAAGGTTATTACTAGATTTAATGATGATTTACTGTTGTCATTTGTACGAAACCGGACTTGTTTTGTTAAAGTTTGGGTAATAGTGTAAGCGTAAATAGGTTACTAGATTATAAGCCTATAGTGGTAAATTTTTCACGTATAATATGCAAGTTAGAACTTCTAATTCAAAGAAGTCATTCATTATAAGAATTTTCATAATGCTTATACCTAAAAGACTTACGTAAGGTTATAAAAAATAAACAGTATGTTTGAGCAATATATTTAACAACCTTAACTAATCAACAGTCAACTTAGAAGCAGTAGGATTAGTGATGATGGGATTGTTGTTCGTGCTTTGATGGTTCGGAGTTGTGGACGAGGGCGTTGAATCTGAAATAAAACGATTCATATTATTAAAAGCTTACTTTTAGTAGGTACGTATCAGAGACTGGTTGAACCAAGTGGTAAAGTAACTAATAATATTCCCAATATTGCCATGCCAGTTAGCGGCATGGTACTTTATGATAGAAGATTATGATGTAACATGTATTAGTTTAAATAATAGTTCGTCTTACCCGCTGTGCTTGTCTGCGGTGTATTCAACAGTGCGGATGGAGCCGTCAGCCTCGTGCAGGCTGTAGACACCCTTCACTACGTCGCCGTCGCGAGCCTCGTGCTGGAACTTGTTGTCGCCGGTGTGGGGGTCCTGGACTTTGTACTCGAACTCGTACTTGGGGTGCGCCTAGATTTACAATCAACGATGAGCATACCAGAAGGCACTTCACAAGATTTATCTATAAAAGTTGCACTTACATAGTAATCTTCATGGTGAGATTCTTCATAGTGAGATTGCCCACCCTGATGGCCAGATTCCTGGATGTAGTGGTGCTGGACGGGAGCAGACTGGATCACGGTATGGTGGACCGGGGCGGCATGTTGTTGGACTGGGATGACGTAATGCTCGGAGCCTTCATTGGACTTGTGGTTGTCGTGACGAATGGTGTTTTGAGAAGAAATAGCGTGACCATACGATTGAGATCCAGAGTTACCATACGATTGGGCGCCAGAGTGACCATACGATTGAGATCCAGAGTTACCATATGATTGGGCGCCAGAGTGACCATACGATTGGGATCCAGAGTTACCATACGATTGGGCGCCAGAGTAACCATACGATCCAGAGTGGATTTCATGAGAAGAACCGGCGTTTAGGCTGACGGTGTGAATAGGAGCAGAATGATGCTCTACAGGGATGATGTAGTGAGAGTCACCTTGGGATTGTTCCTTGTGGCCGCTATCGTGGCGGATGATGCTTTGAGAAGATACAGCGTGTCCATAGGATTGGCCTTCAGAAGCTTTTTGGGTGGATGCAGAGTGTAGGCTGACGGTTTGGTGGGCAGGTGCAGCTATAACGTAGTGAGAGTCACCGTGGGATTGTTCCTTGTGACCACTATCGTGGCGGATGATGCTTTGGGAAGACACGGCGTGCCCGTAGGATTGACCTTCAGAAACTTTTTGGATGGGTGCAGCGTGCAGGCTGACGGTTTGCTGAGCAGGTGCAGCTATAACGTAGTGAGAGTCGCCGTGGGATTGTTCTTGGTGGCCGTTATCGTGGCGGATGATGCTCTGAGAAGATACGGCGTGACCATGAGACTGACCACTGGACTGGATTTGAATGCTGGGGGCAGCTTTGATGCTTAGTATCTCATGAACGGGTGCAGGCTCGTGGTGAACGGGGACGAAGTAGTGTTTAGAGTCTCCTTGCGACTGTTCATGGTGTCCACTGTCATGACGAATGATACTTTGGGAAGATACAGCATGCCCATAGGACTGGCCTCCAGAATGATACTCTTGAGAAGGAGCAGAGTGGTAGGTTTGGATTGGGATTTGAACGGAATGGTGCTCTATCTTTTGAGGTTCTTCATGCTTCACAATAGACTGAACCTTGTAAGAGTGGGAATGCTCCTGACAGTAAGCCACTGCCAGCAAAACGATGATAGCAAGTACCTGTAAAATTATAACAACATTGAGTTAGTGAAAGTTCAAACGATATTAGCTTTTAGATTGCAAAATCAATAATTTTAATAGTAAAATGTACCTTCGAGTACATGGTTGGTTGTTTTCCTTACTGAAGCTGTTGCAAATGTGATGCTGTATGCAACAGAAGCATCAGATTTTATACATCGAAAAAAAACAGGCCCATAACAGGTTTGCTTGAGGTTTGAACTGATTTCTTGGATGTATGTAATTTCATCCACGCACACCTTTGCAAAATCTGGTCCAGTATGTAATTTGAGTTCAAAGTTGTACGCTAATTACGTAAGACCTTAATTTCTGCAAAAGGTATCATTGCCGATCTGTCATAATGAAAGGAAAGGGCCGCTTGTGTTACATTCTTGAACGTAACACGATCTTGGAACTCATTATTTCTATACATTTAGGTGTGTTCAGTAATACAGTTGATCACAAAGATGTGAAACGAGTTTCTGTAAAATTTTATTCATACTATTTTAGAGAATACGTCATTACACAAAAAAATATGTGGCAAATAATCTTATTTTTGTTTTTTGTTAGCAGTGCTGAGTAAAAACTACTCATATTTTTCGGTTTCTAGTCCACTAGGATCCCATCGATTGTTTCCGTTTTGTTTGTTCGATTCATCGATTGTTTGTTTTCAACTCGTCGTTTGATGACCGATAACGGAGATCGATCTCACATAGCGTGTATCGTAATACATTTACAACATCCATCACCTGCTATTCCAAAATGTGGTTTAGCACAGCGTAGTTGCATAGAAGGAGTTGAGACTTTATTATAACTTTGTAATTCCATTATAATTTTTAAGTACCATTCCATCTTACTGAGGTACGTACCTTCTTATTTAATTTTAAGTGAAGTACCTATTTAGTTCCGCTATGAAGACATGCAAGTGCTAAGTTATATAAAGTTATTATAATGTAAATAAATAATATATTTTTATGTAACTTATGTATATGTCTGACGATTTCCGTTGCGTATAAGTAAATGATGAGCTAACTACGAATACGGGTTCAATAATTATTTCCGCGCGGGATAAAACATTACTTAATTGTGTAGACACCGATGTTTGCTTTCAGTCTGGGAGATTGTAAGTCCATAGTCTTTGTAGTTCTTGATCTTCTAGATGAATCTATGCACTAGTATGTGATCCTAATAATGTTTTTGTATCTCTCACGGCTTAGTTCATTCCGTCTTCAGTCGCTATTTTGCACATTGTGGATTTGCCACCAAATAGTACAAAATGATAGGGGACAAGAATAGGGGAAGGACAAGATAGTTTCAAGTATCTGCCATTATGCAGCCTTTGCTGGGCTATTATGGCAACAGCCCTTGAGAACAGTCTCATTCTAGACTAACGGTCTTACCACAAAATATTTAAACTTGGAGTTGAACAGATGTATTTAAATATTTTCTCCTCAAACCGACGTCTAGCCCTCCCTTTTTCTAACTTATTCAAGTAAAATAACTAGAAATGCCAGGATTGAGTAAGAAAACGCGAGTTAAGTGATAGACTTCGATTTTGTCCAAGTATATTTTAGAAACATCTGTTTAAACTTTTGAAGTAGACGGGTTTACCATCTTTAAACCAGTCGTCAATAACACCTGTTAATATAGTGGTAAAGAGGTCAAGAAACCCCCTGTATCTGTTACAAAGTAGTTATAAACGCAAACAATCTGATTTAAATGCTATAAAAGGCATGCAATAGAATTAGTTAAATTAAATCCTTGAAACAATCCGCCTTTTATATTCGATTATGAACACGCAGTTTATAGGGTTATAATTCCGACAAATATAATATGTTACTAGGTACCTACCTAACGTATTATTCTTACACAAAACTCCACAGATTATTTTATCGGACATAATAATATTTTATGTCACATAATTATAATTATTATATCCTCAAATGATTTTCAGGTACCATTATCCGGTTCTTACGTCAACTGAACCCGCTCCACACTGTGTCCGCGAGATCAGTTGATGTAATGCATATTTTAATCGGTCAACTGAGCCCGTTGACAACATTAATTTGTACAGCCGTATCCCAAAATTTGCTCAAACTATAGTGTTTTGATATGATATCGGCCTACCAGTGTTCCATAAAAATCAATTAAAATTCAATCAACATTACAGTAAACAATGCCATTATAAAGCACTTGGTCAATTTTTGGAGACAACAACTGAATAAGTTAATCCGGCTCCTATTAACGCCGGTGCTGCAACTTTAATACTGGCGCCCGTTTTTACGCATTCAAAATTGTGTCAACAATTACAAGAGGCGGCAATACTTGCATAATTTTTCAAAACTGAATTGAAGCAACGCCACACCAGCCTCTAGCATGTCGAGCGAATGTTTTTACGAAATTATTAAAATATTTGCACACTTTAAGATCTTAACTGCCAATAACTTAGGTGAAATCAATATTACCTTGGTTATGCTTGTTAACTATATAAAAAGCGTTGAGTTTAGGCAGAATGTATCAGTTAGCTTCTGTAGCTAGGTATATTAACACAATAGCTAATTATTACGTAGCAAAATGATGTTTAAGGTAAATATTTAAATAGTGCAACGAGTGATAAGTGATGTGGATATAATAAAATAGATTTGTTTGAATTGTATTTGAATAATAAATGATGTTGTATAATGTGAATTGTTCCTAAGAATATTTCAAACCAAAAAAATAACACGCTGCCTACGGACTACAATTAGAGTCGTAGTAACAACATATACACGAAGTTGGAAAACATAGTTACAATGACATCTTGAAAATTCTTCAGACTAAGTTGTGTAAAAATGATTCTTTATTTTCTAGGTCCTTTGCTTCATAGCACTTATCAGCGCGGTCGCTGCGCAGTACGGCGACGGTCACGGCCACGGTCACGGCCATGGTCACGCCTTTTCCTCACAGTCTATCCACCGACACGATGGACCGGCGCATCCCGTGCACGTGCACGGTGGACATGGACACGGACATGGACACGGCGAGCATCATGATGTTGACTATTATGTAAGCGAGATTATAGTACAAAAACGTACTGCTGTTACATTTTCGAAACAAATATAAACATGATAGATTTTTGTCACGCGAAAAATACAACGGGTAGGCAATCAAAATATAAAGTGCCAGCACTGGGATGCGAACTCACAACCATCTGCTTGGAAGGCGGTCGTTCTCCTCAAAAGGCTATTCCCGTTTGCAAAGCTAATGCAGTTATATCTTATCCATAGTCTCGATATACAAAACATAAGCCGTCTTACCACAAAAGATTTAAACCAAAGTTGAACAGATCAGTCTAAATATTTTCTCCCCAACTCGAACAGGTCTAACCCTCGCTTTTTCAAACTCAATATCAAATTCACCAGTAAAATAATTAAGAATGCCATGATTGAGTAACAAAACGCGAGTGATAGATGACGATTTTGTGGAACAAAATTTTAGGAACAACTGTTTGACTCTGGTCTACTCTTTTGTGGTAAGAGGATTGTAAACAGCAAGTTCATCTATAGATAACCTATTTTGTTTCACTCAGGCGCATCCCAAGTACGACTTTGAGTACAAAGTGTCCGACCCCCACACCGGCGACCACAAGGAGCAGCATGAAAGCCGCGACGGTGACCACGTGAAGGGCTACTACTCGCTGCACGAACCTGACGGTTCCATCAGGGAGGTCCACTACCACGGCGATAAGCACAGCGGGTAAGTTTAACCTGAAACTTTTGCTACCGGTTTGAATGATGCGAAATTTTACGCTACGTGATTTGGAGGAGCTGTCGGTACCGGTTGTTATCGGTTATTTTGTACCTACTCTATGGAGTTGTTGTATTAAGTTCGTGTTATTTTTTTTCAGCTTCCACGCTGACGTCAAGCACAGCACTCACCACGCCCACCACCACCACTAACATGTGCCTAATAGTTACTTCATTGTAATATTGTTATTCTGTGATCTACTTATAATGTGTTGTTACCTTTTTAAATTATTAAATTTGTACCCTACCTATTTATATATTTTATTTTATTACCATGAACTACCATTTGAAATTACTATTATTGAAAGCTTTAGCCCAATCTCGTTCCTGAAACGTTATAGCAAGACCTGCCATAATATAATAGCAAAATGGAATGGATAATTATTAAAATATGAAATCGAAACCGACATAGTATGTACCAGTGCAGATACAGAATTTAATAGTATACATATTATACAGTGTATTAGTTGAAAAAAACGTTGGAAGCGTTGTTGAGATGGAAGAGGAAATTAAATGTCAACAAATAAGCTGCTTGTGGGGAATTTCCCTAATAGTAAATTCTGCTAAACCAGTAAATCCATTCCGAAATTATGGTTATGGTATTTGCATGTTTAAAGTCCATAATGTGGCATGTCTTGACGCCTTGACGTTGGTATGTAGTTCCGTTGTCCCCAAAAGCCGTGTCCCCATTAAGGGGGCAATTGCCGTGCCGTTTTCCCGCATATCAAATAATAGCATACGATACTTCGAGTTCCCATTTGCCGCTGTTAGAGGGCTGACTGACCTAAACAACTCAATAGACATTGAAATGCTTCCCTACATTATTAGCTCTTCATTACATTACATACAACAAAATAAAATAAAAAATAGTAGTTAGGAAAATAATCCAGATTCAGCATTTAAGATATTGGATAGCCTATGAGAACATTGAGAACACATACACAATTTATCTTAAACCTATGACCATGGCCTTAAGGCCAGGTTGTACTAAGGTGGTTATACTGGTAGTACTGACCGATGGACGCGACCGCTTGACCTGCTCATTTTGGAATGTTTTTATTTATTGTAAACAAGTAAAATTTTAACATACAAAAACGACTTCAATAAAAATACTATGATATTTCCAGTTAATAATTCAGCCTGTAACAGCTGGGCAAAGGCCTCCCCTCCCCCGTGGTCTATAATCCACCACGGAGCCCTAGTCCGGTTTGGTATTTCCAGTTATTATGATTTAAAAACAAAACTACTGAGCAGATTTTGATAAAATGGGACCACATGGGAAGTATACCCTTTCAAATAAAAATATAATAATTCTTAAAATCGGTTCACCCAGTCGAAAGTTATGAAGTAACAAACAAAAAAACAGTTGAATTGAGAACCTCCTCCTTTTTTGAAGTCGGTTAAAAAGTGATAACGAAATTAAAAAATGTAAGTTCCCAATCGCTTCCTATATAAAAATTCCCATTTATTGGTATAACTTTCACGCAGTTTCATGATGGAATCTCTTAGTAAGTAGGTGACAAATGAAGATGCGATTTAGTTTCATCTTTGCGTTTTTTTTTAGAGCCAATTATTCGTAATCGGGTTTCTGTCTTCAAACCTTACACTGAACCTGTATCTACGGGCAAAGAGTTGTTCAAGCATCCTAAGCTTCTATCAGGATGGTCGCAAATGCACACTGCGCTGAGGGCACTAGCGCGGTCCTTTGGAGATCCTAGCGCCCTCCCAAATTTGCATAGAGGCAGGCCACCGGGGGTGGTTCAAGTGGGCAAAACCCCACATAACCCGACGGCAACCCAAAATCGTCGGGTATATTGATTAAAGATTTCCCCCCTTCATAAAAAAATAAAGTTCAGTTCAGTGAACTTTAATGCCGTGAACAATTTGACTTATTATCGTAACCGTAGGAAGCGCATTGTCGCTCTTCAACTCATTTTACATCACACACGCATAACATTAAGGACTTTGTAACAGGCATATTATGTGTTTATCATAAATTATCTAGTGTTTACAACTCTTTACTCCATAAATCTATGAAACAATCTATTTATTAACAAGATATCTCAAGTAACCGACTAACAGTAGGCACCATCTTATATAATAAAAAATATCGACGACAAAAAGGATAATAAATTAGTTAGAAAATTGGCTATTGGGTATATTAAATACTGTGGCTGCTATAAAAATATCAGTTAAAACGTAGTGTGGGTATTTAAACACGTATGCATGTAAAAACGTGAGTGTGTAAAAATGTGAGGGGCATTAGTCAACAAGAAAAACTACAGCGGGTGGTCAAAACCGTGGAGAACTAACACTTTCTACATTCAGGTGTTTATTAGGCGTTAAAACCTTATGTACACCGTGTGATGAGCCACTGCGAAGCGTGAGGTTGCGGGTTCTAATCCCGTAAGGGGCAAATATTTTTGTGTGAACCATAGATTTATTTGAACCTGAGCATTTGCAGGAACCATGGCAACAAGGCTGCAAGCTGCAAGAGCCATTGAAAAGTGTTACCGTATTCGTATGTCAACATGTTGCGTTGAGTTATAACGCAAAACTATCTTTTAAATTAAAAACAATTCGTTTCAATTAATGGTAATCATAAAACCCTCACATACTTGGAACTGATAGAGACACTTCACATTTTCAACATGAAACAATATAAGAACGTACAAATTTATTATTGTTAGTAAAAATTACCGGGTAGAGTAAACTCTACCATATTGTTGCATTTCTTTTCATTTTGCGTACTTTACACCACGGAGGCTTTCAGAGTACCTATTTATATAATTAAAAAAAATATAAATAGACAAACTTTGAAGAAATATGAAGTGTTTATATGAAGTGAAATGTAAAGAGTATAGGCATCAAGAAATGTTTATCTTACGAATATTTATTTATCTAACTACGAGTAGTTGGAAGGCCGTAGAAGGTAGCTACGAACGCCAAACTCTACGGCACCTCACTGACGTCGCAAAGATTTCCAAACCACATTATCAATCACATTATGCTACAATCACTATCACTTTAATGTATCAACCAACTATAATGAAACTATTACAAAAACTTAATAGGCATATTTTGTGAGCTGTAAATATTTACAGTGAAACCGATGTCACCTTGGACCTCTTATTATCAATATAAATAGTGTTCGTTGGAGACAATGCGTATCAGTCGAGTACTGAGATCAATACCATTAGCTTGACAGCATTTTTATAACTAAACTGAAAATGTTTTCTAAGGTAATTACAGTTAAATAGCAAATCACATATTGCACAAAGTATGAAACAGTGCTTGTTAATTTAAAGCAGAATATCTAATGTTTCAATTAATTTATTTAATGGTATATATAGGAGTATAATAGCTCCCGATCTTTTGAAAACAGTTTTGGAGACTAGAAAGTTATACCAACATATGCGACAGGTAACACGTAGTTTTAACCCTTTTCAGGTCGTTGGTTTGGTTGTTCTTATGAGCGTAGTGGCCACTCAGTACGGTGCACATGGGCACGGACACGGCTACTCCTCCCAGCACATCTCCCGGCACGATGGACCCGCGCATCCCGTGCACGTGCATGGACACGGACACGATGGACATGGTCATGTTGACTACTACGTGAGTTAAAATCCAACCCACCATTATATGTTTCGCAAGGATGATGCTAAGCTGTGTTTTTCTCTCAGGCGCATCCCAAGTACGACTTCGCATACAAAGTGTCCGATCCTCACACCGGCGACCACAAGGAGCAGCACGAGACCCGCGACGGTGACGTCGTGAAGGGCTTCTACTCGCTGCACCAACCCGACGGCTCCGTCAGGCACGTGCACTACCACGGTGACAAACACAGCGGGTTAGTTTCCATCACTTTAATCTCTCTCGTGCTTTGTCTAGGATCCTGCCGAGACACAATTGAAAATGGAATGTGTCAGTTTTTCAGAAATTACAGAGGTTAACAATTTTGACACGCCTTCAATAACAAATGTTTTCTTTTTTTTTTCATCTTTCAAATATCGATTTTTCTTTTGTTTCAGTTTCCACGCCGATGTGAAGCACAGTACTCACCACATCGTTCCTGAAAAACACCATCAACATTATTGATGTACTAGCGTGCTTGCGTTAACGTGATAAACCACTCCTACCTTAGTATCTGTGTATACGAGCGTTGTTATGATTTATGTTCAATTAGTTTTTATTAATAATGTTTTATACTTTGCCAGTGCCAAATAAAGATTGAAAATAATTACTACATTATAATTTATTTTGTGAAATTGTATCATCCAACTACCAACATCCAAATACCTGGAAGATTAGACAGATATACGAGTAGGAGAATACTTCAATTGATTGCAGCTGCATAAGACAATTTTAGACACTAAGAAACCCTAAATAAGATTATATAAAATCTGATAATATAATATGAAAATTAAAAAAGAAAAACGAGGAAAAAGAGAAAATAAATGGAATTATACTCATTAATATATTATACCTAATAGCGTATTATATTGGCATGATTAAGGTAAACAATCATTCAATAACAAACTATGTTACTCAATATCATAATGATGTAAACATAAATAAGTAAGAAAATTGATATTTTGGGACTTATTATTCTAGTATAGCGACGAACATGGCAATGTTTGATTCTATGCACATAGACAACACAGTGTCTTTAGCTGCAGTGTCAAGCAGTGAGCAACGAGACAAAGAACGTCAGAAAATATTGTTCTCATCCTCGTATACAAGTACTTCTTCACAGTACCTACGTGCCCAATTTAGCCAATTGAAAAGCTTCCTGTTGGCAGTTTATAAATAATTTACAAGTACATTTTATTAAAATATACAAATTTTTGCTAAAAAAATATCACACGCGGATCTTAAAACTTAAACTATCAATAAAATTAGTGAACATCCTGCCCATTCGAGAACACAGCAAAGACGATAAGCCTTTGAACCGGTCTCTGAAACCGGAGAATCAATAGATTCTTCGGGTTCAAAGACCGGTTCAAAGGCTTATCTATACTTATATTCTTAGATTCTACTATATATATACTACTATATATTCTTTACTGCTGGAAATACGTTTTATGTGAAAACCTGGTCTGTCGCTGTCGTAGGTCAAGGTGAAGACTGCCGTGGAGTCTAAAACTTTGGCATTTAGAATTCCAGGCGACACAATATAGTTGTAGTGTCATCAACACACAAAGTACCTACGTTTCGTTATCCTACTAATATTATAAATATGAAAGTGTGTATGTTTGTTACTCAACCAAGCCGAAACGACTAAAACTTGATGAAATTTGATGGATAGTTGAAAGAGGCACTGGCGCACCGCATAAACTACTTTTCATTTCGGGAATCACGGGTTAAGCTGCGGGTAAAGCTGTCGTTAACACGTATGTGCAAAATAACTGTATATCAGTCTCTAAGACGTGTCAGAGGCCTTTGGGCGGCCTTATAACCTCTGACACTAGAGGCTCCCAGATCCTTATACGACACAGAACAACTGTAGATAGCTGCCTTTTTAATCACAGTATATTATTTTGACTGGTCTACTCTAAACGCTAAACTATACTCATCAATAAATAGAAAGAGTAGTAAATATGTTATACTAGAGCTAGGTACATCCTATATCCAAAATAGTGTACAAGCTGCAACACAAATTAAATTACTATTCATTTGGAATGCCCATAATTTTGTATTCCATTTGATATTATTATAATAATTGATCCCGTAATGTCCCACTGCTGGACAAGGGCAAAAAGCTCCCCTTATTTTCGTGAGGAGGATTGGGCCATAATCCACCACGGAGGCCTAGTCCGGATTGGTGGATAGCGTATCGTACCGAAATAACTCTCAGGCATGTTGATTTCCTCGCGATGTTCCCTTCACCGAAAAGCGAGTGATAATTATGTTACAAAAATTACTTAAAATTATGGGCTAAGTTTTGGAAGTAAGAAATTTATAAAAATTACCTAAGACATTTCGCTATTCTTTCAAAAATGTTTATACAAATAAAACGAACGTTAATGTCTCAACGTTATTGTCACTTACCGGGCTTATTTCGTTGGTCCACAAAAATTTCACGACCATTACAAATTTACATTACAATGCGATAGGTGATAAAAATCTGAGAATTTCATTACTTGCATTTAGGGTGAAAACAATCACCTTGATGTTAATTTGATTCGTTTATCGATATATAATACTTGGCAATTTGACTAAATTTATCAGTCGGCTACTGAGCTTTAGAGCAAGCACAACTAAGTTTGATCATCAAAATGGTATCCAAGGTACATACATAGCAACGACAATATTCAAATTTTAAAAAGTTTCTAACTTTTTTTGTAACAATGTTTAATTCAAATCAAGCCGATTCTTCCATCGCTGTTCCTATTCTAGAGAATAGGTTTCTAACTGAATGACAAGCGAATTGGTGGATTCAGTTTTATTTCTACTAATCTAATTGTGGTGTTTAGTTACAATAGTGCACGTTTGCCCAGAAGTAACTATTTTATCGTGACTTGAAAAGTCACATCTATTTCTCAATAGATTTGAGTGCAATGACTTTCAAATGTTTAATTAAATTTTATATCATTTAAGGTCATGGTCCTAGCAGCGCTGGTGTGCGCGGTGTCTACAGAGCACGCGTACTCTTCCCAACACGTGCACAAGCACGACGGCCACCACGAGGAAGTGCAAGTGCACGATCACCACGGGCACAAGCATGTAGACTATTACGTAAGTAGCATCACACAATGTAGGCACTCAACACCATCGCACAGTTTGAAGTTGTAAGACTCAACGATTGTCCTGTTCCAGACTCATCCCAAGTACGAGTTCGAGTACAAAGTGAAGGACCCGCACACGCACGACATCAAGGAGCAGCACGAGACCCGCGACGGCGACGTCGTGAAGGGCTTCTACATGCTGCACGAACCTGACGGCTCCGTCAGACACGTGCACTACCACGGTGATCACCACTCCGGGTATGTTTCGTCTGAAAGTTTTTTTTACTGTCAATACTACGTACCGTAGTTTTAATATCTAAAACCATTTTTTTATTGATCACAGATTCCATGCTGATGTAAAGCATGAAACCCACCACATTGTTCCGGAGAAAAAACATCACCATTATTAAGACCCATCACACTTTTGATTGTTATTAAATATTTTAAGTATTTAATCTTGTTAATAAATGTTCTATGAAAAACATTTTTTCACTGTAAAATCATTTAAGCCCAAATTGTAAATCACGTGTACAATTACTTGTATCTACAGAGGAACAATCAGTGGTTACAATCGTTCATGTAGGTACCTGTGTATCTACCAGTACTAAAGTTACAACCAAACTAGTTTTAAACGACATTGTAAAATACTTTGATCGCATACATTACAATAATCGAGTACAAACTCTAGGCAATTACGAGTAGGTATCATAAACTACATTTTTATTACTTTATTTTCCACTTCAACTTCTAACCTATTAAAAAGATTCAAACATTTAAGTTATCAAATGGCACTAACTTAGAGTATAAGCCAATTAAAGGTTGTCGAGTGGCGACCACGAACTGGAACACGAAACGTAGGGCGCCCACTCACTCGATGAACCGACGACATTGTTAAGATTGCGGGAAATCAGTGAATGAAAAGGACTCAAAATCGTTCTTCCTGGAAATGTATAGGGGAGGTTACGTCCAGCAGTGGACTTCTTTAGGCTGATGATGATGATGATGAAAAATCGATTCCACAAACTAAAGTATTACATGCAGATCGCAAAATATTATTATACGCTATAAAACATTAAAATTATTCATCATAAAATATATTAGAAAATGCTTTATTATGCATTAGTTTCCACTATTGGTAGGTATTATCACTTACTTGGGCCTTTTTTTATTTGGCGTTCCTCTCTTGAGCGACGCATGCTCTATTTAGTGAGAAAATACAATAGTTCATACACACATCAAAAAAGTCTAAGCAACATGTACTAAGTTAAATGTATTCACTGGTTCGCCGAGCTGTATGTGGACGCGCATTGTCATGCATTAACGTAAAATCGGAGCCAAAGGTTTGTGCAAATGGATGGACATAAGGTCTGAGAATATCCTCAACGTAATTTTCAGCGTTCATGCTTCCATTTACAAAAACGAGCTCAGTTCGCCTGTTCTTCATAATACCCGCCCATACCAT
Source organism: Hylaea fasciaria (assembly GCA_905147375.1). Taxonomy (NCBI): domain Eukaryota; kingdom Metazoa; phylum Arthropoda; class Insecta; order Lepidoptera; family Geometridae; genus Hylaea; species Hylaea fasciaria. The sequence goes on from LR990197.1 coordinate 4,641,965, forward strand.
AACTGATGAGCCGCTGTATGGATGAACTTCCTGAACGCACCTGAGCCTTTCAATATTTCCGGGCCGACGGTACACTCGCCCTTCTTGTATCAGGCCGAAACCCGAATAGCGACTCATCGGAAAACATAATTTTATCCCATTGTTCCTAGGTCCATGTTATGCATGCATGTTGCTTAGACTTTATTGATGTGTATACATGACGTGTGTGTGCTCATACCGCTCTGAATCAATCAGGAAGTCTTAAAACTGAACGACTGATGCAACCGATACAGAACTGACACTGATCATATTGGTGCTGTTAGACAACTGACGTTCACTTCTGTAGCTATCAGTTATAATTTTCTGTGATCGCCATCGTCACCGCGTTACCTCACCTATCGTCACTGGAAAAATCATAGTTTTTTAAATTACATATTAATTGTTAATTAGTATTTAAACGGGTCTAATTCGCGCACAAACTAAGAGGGCACCGAGTAAAAAAAGCCGAAACGGCAGTTACGGTTTTGGGCGATATTATCTATTTTATAAGTGAAATGAACAGAAAAGACTTACTATTTAACGTTACAGTGAATGTATCTACAGATTGACGGAGCCATTAACGAAGATAATGTTTAGTTTATTAAAAAAAACAATGTAAAGTTGAGCAAAAACTGTAAAAAGATCTCTTGGTATTTTAATGAAATTTGATAACTAAATAGAATTTCATTTCAAACCACATATACAGAAAAATGTGCAAATGCTTATACTACAACTTCGGAGTTTGATCAATCAAATATGTTACCTGGTTATTTAGATACAGATAGTTTAAAAAGCACCTCAAATCCCCCATACATTTTTACTATGGGCTCGCTGCGGTAACTAAATACTCTTCGCGCGCGCTCGAAAATTCAGTACCCCACGAGAGCTCAGAGCGAGACCATGTCTCGTCGCGGTCCGCTGACAGCGAAATAATTGACCGCGATCTATTGTGTACGTATACGCGTTGCTTGCACTGCTGCTAGCAGAAAGTGAGGTAAGTTCTTTTTTAGATAATTGTGTTTTATCCTATGATTGTTATCTGACATGTTTTACTTAGATTTATATTGTATTCTATTGAGAAATATTTATACATTCCAATAATAAACTCTTTATTGTGCTTCCAGTATGTATACTTTGTGGTGCATTACTTCCGGCTAGCCATATTTTGTCATTCTTGTGTCAACTACCAATTTGAATAGTAACTCAATGTATTTGTTATTTGAATTTCTTGCATTTTTATTAATCTAGACTGCCGAAACTAATTAAGTTTAACATATTCGACCTTCTTTTGTTTCAGTAAAAAATGGGAAAAAGAAAAGATTCATATTATGTCAAAAAAAAGAGATTTCACATCCCGAAAAAAAAAGTACCATCAGGTAATTAAAACCCATATTTTTAGCAGTAGTGAGAAGAACTATTCTGCAGGGTGAATCAATAGAATGGCGTCAGGAGCGAAAACTACGGCTTACGGCATCCATTTTTGGCAGTGTGCAAACGAAGGCAGTTATGCGGACCATTGGTCAAAAATATAGTAAACGAAAAGAAATTAGACCACGTCAAGTCCATACAACATGGCCAAAGTCATGAACATCTAGCGCGACAACAAATTGAAATTCATCTGAAAACTCCCATTGAAAGGTGTGGATTAACTGAGAATTGCCATTTTTAGGAGCAAGTCCAGATGGTCTTTTGGAGGAAGATAGAATGTCAATTGACGTCGGTGTTAAAGAGAAGAAATTACTTTCTGGAAAGTAGACTAGGATGGCCGTGTAAATTTAAATAAAAAACATGATTGGTATTTCCAGGCACAAGGCCAAATACATGTCACACGAAGAAAAGTATGCGTATTTGCAGTTTGGACCGATGTAGACATGAAAATAGAAATGATTCAGGAAGACATAGAATTTTGGAGTGACATGGAAGGAAGGTTAAAAAAGTTTTACTTTGATTGCTTACTGCCAGAATTAATTGACTCCAGATTAAATAGGTTATTATTAATTAAATAGATTAATTAATAATAATTTTAGCTCGTTTTTATTTATCTCTTTCTAACTTCGTACTAACTGCACTAACTGCGTGTGGTTTTCTTGTTTTCCATTATAGAATTTGAAATACTAAAATTATTGTAGGTATAAGGTCATTTGGCTTACGGTCATAATGTTTACTGAAAGCTAGACATGTGTAAGTGATGCAATTGATGCATTACATTTCATATTATTATCAGCTACTGTTATACCTAATCATCATCTAATTAAGCTACATAATTATTTAATTGGTTCTACTCACTAAACCCCCATTTTACCAATTCATAAGTTACCTATTTTTGTCGCCCCCCGTCGATTGAACGGACATAACTTGTCAAGCTAGTTGTGTGCGTTCCTCACGCACACAACTGGCACAGCGCGTCAAATACCGAATTTGCGCCCGGTTCATAAGGTCGGTACAGACCTAATATCAAAATATATAATTTTGACATACCTCGACGTTTCGACCGAGTTACATCGGCCGTGGCCACGAGAAGACTGATAAAATTATATATTTTGATATTAGTTTGTGCGCGTATTAGACCCGTTTAAATACTAATTAACATGTATTCAGTTCGCGAAAGTTTAAGAACTACATATTAATTATTCAGTTGCAGCATCATTGTTTCATGTTTTCAATAAAATACAACTTTTTGTTACATTACGGGTTGTAACAATAAATACTCATAACATTTCTTTTTTATTGTACTGAATCAGTTTGTTTGGTACTGAATCAGCTCGCCATAGTAATCAATTCTAAATAATAAGTTATTCAATAACGTTAAAAGGGGTTAGTCTAGAATTTTTGGAAATCATATTTTTTCAGGACTGATGCAAATATATATTGTACTTATTCCACTTATATATCCGCTACGTTATGGTTGAAACTTACATCGTCAGAAAAGCTACGATAGATCTCTTGCTTTGAGATATATTGAACAATAAGGTCATATAAATTCTTCTGAGTGATGATACTAAATTATATTTGAAATACAGTCCTACTATCAACTTTACATTAGGTTGGAAGACACTGGCTTTTTTATGACATGTATTTTATGGAGATAAGATTGGGTGCCGCACGATAGCATATTGTTTCCTTTGCGTTGTCTGCCGGATGCCGCGGGTCATGTTATCGTGGAACCACTAATAATTGTACATTATATTTTAATGATTATTCTGGTAGTAAACCACTTTATTCTTATTATAAGATCTACCGATTTCAAGAAAAGGATGGTTTTCTGTACGGTTGTGTATATTTTTAATACATACTAAGCGATGCTATATGTATACGAGATTCACTAGACATGTTAGGTATCCTCTCTTCATGATTTTTGAATAAAAATATAAGAGTAATTTTGTATTTAACATTTATTTATAAAAAGTACATTATAAGGCATAACAATCAATAACAATTTAGTATATTTTAGTAATGATGATGTTTTTCAGGAACAATATGGTGGGTTTCATGCTTCACATCAGCGTGGAATCTGTTACGAGAAAATGTCAGCGTCAAATTTGATAAAAAAATATAGTTCACTATCATTATATTATTATGACTTAAAAAGGAGAGGAAGTGAGTTACCCAGAATGGTGATCACCGTGGTAGTGCACGTGCCTGACGGAGCCGTCAGGTTCGTGCAGCATGTAGAAGCCCTTCACGACGTCGCCGTCGCGGGTCTCGTGCTGCTCCTTGATGTCGTGCGTGTGCGGGTCCTTCACTTTGTACTCGAACTCGTACTTGGGATGAGTCTGGAGCAGGACAATCGTTGAGTCTTACAACTTCAAACTGTGCGATGGTGTTGAGTGCCTACATTGTGTGATGCTACTTACGTAATAGTCGACATGCTTGTGCCCGTGGTGGCCGTGCACTTGCACTTCCTCGTGGTGCCCGTCGTGCTTGTGCACGTGTTGAGAAGAGTACGCGTGCTCTGCAGACACCGCGCACACCAGCGCTGCTAAGATCACGACCTGCAAAGAATGTAAATAGTTATATGACAATCAAAATACTGGGGGTCATTGCAAACTTTCAGGACAATAATGTGGAGGTAAACAATTTGCCGATTTCGTTGCTCAGTAGTTGCACTAAAGATAAATAATATTCAATATATTATAGAAATTAGTGGTGACTTTTATTTTACCTTAGACACCATTATTCTCGTTTATTTTTTTCACTTGTGCTTGTTATTAAGCTCAGTAGTTGACTGATACGTTACGCTAAATTTTCAAGTCTTATATATTGTTAATAATCTTACTTACAATCAAGGTAATCATTTTTACCCGAGTAATAAAGTTCTCTTATTTTATCACCTATCATGTAATGTGATTGGGTTATGCTTACACAATTATTAATGCTCGTACATGTATAACGGAATTTGACAATAAAGTTAAAGTATGCCAATGTCTCAAGAAATATTAATTGAGACATAAAACAATAATTACACGCAATGATCACAGCAGCGCGTAAGAAAGGAGTTATTGTTGATAAAGATCAATTAAAAGGAGTAGGCAATAGGCATGTGGATAAACTTATATATTATTATTTTACCGATGTCCATCTCATTATTATTAATATATTATTGGAGTATGTAAACTGGTGAACCTATAGAATAATTACCTAATGTTTTCAGTTAGCAGAATGGCTAAGCGAAGGCAACCATGCGAAAAGTCCACCATTGTTTTTTACAGCATAGGCATTAGATACAGATTATACAGCCTAATAAATCCTTATTATTCTTCTTGAAGCTAGAAGCTGGATTAGGCTAGCGTCATACAACATTAGTTCGATTGAAGTACGGTTCATATTTTACAGCCATTTGGAGAACGGACCTATCCATCAGACTTTATATTGACGTTGCTGAAAACAAATGTTGTAACTTTATAGTTGTTTGTGTTATTTCCCTTATCTCCGCTATTCTTTTTAATGAGAACTGTAAGTTAACATTCAATGTCACATTAATAGATATCGAATAAATATGTTCGCAAATTACAAAACTATTGCAAAGCACCGTTGGTCGTATGGGCATAATAAGATTGTAGGCCGCAGATATTTGTAGAGAAATCAATGTCGCCTTGGACCCTTGTTAACGATAATAATATAAAAGTAGTACGGTTTAGACAAACGGTATCAGTTGAGTTTTGCCTTTACTGGACAAGCAAAGCATACCGAAAATGTTTTCTAAGGTAACTTTAAGCCCATGACTGCAAAGAGTAGGTAGTTACGTAATCTAAAATAATTACGTCAGTAAGTCATAGTTCATTCACTAGTTTTACCTATCAGGGCGCAAACTAGGAACTACAATAAAAAGGTTGCCATTGTCGGATAAGACAAACAAGCCATCATCATCATCATCATCAATAAAAAAATTAAGAGTTCATTATGCATGTTCCTTTTTTCTAGATTATTTCCCTCGTCGCTCTTATGGGCGTAGTGGCCGCCCAGTACGGCGGACATGGGCACGGACACGGCTACTCCTCCCAGCATATCTCCCGGCACGACGGACCCGCGCATCCCGTGCACGTGCACGGACACGGACATGATGGACATGGCCATGTTGACTACAATGTGAGTAAAAATGTAAACATCTCATAATATGCGAAATATACGACGTAATAATATAGTCATACTAAACTGGTCAAAACTTTCTCAGACGCATCCTAAGTACGACTTCGCATACAAAGTGTCCGATCCTCACACCGGCGACCACAAGGAGCAGCACGAGACCCGCGACGGCGACGTCGTGAAGGGCTTCTACTCGCTGCACCAACCCGACGGCTCCGTCAGGCACGTGCACTACCACGGAGACCATCACACTGGGTGAGATTTAAAAAAATCTTTGCTTCATTAAAACTGTATAGTGTTTTGAGTTGTAAACTCTATAATAGGAGACCCTTATTTTTGAATCATTAATTTATTACGTTATGTACATTAATGTAATTAATATAATTATTTTCCCACAGGTTCCACGCTGATGTGAAGCACAGCACCCACCACATCGTCCCCAAACATCATCATCACTACTAAACATGAATAACCTCGTCTGTTTCTATGATATTATTTACTGTTAATTTTTGTACAAGCCAAATAAAACGATTATAATTATAATTAAGTCTCTCCAATTTACCTCCGGCCTATTTCATTGAGACCTGTAAAAGTTTAGTACGCATCAATTTCACACGTAAACCCTCGCTTCATGCAAAATGATTTATCTTCTTCTATATCTTCTATACATATAATAAAAATGTAACGAATCGCTGTCTGTACATAGAAGATGTCATAGAAAAAATATTAATGGGACCTAATAATGGGGATAATTTATCAACACAAATAGCACCCAAAACAATGGATGTTAGAATTTTTGTCTGTTTGTCTGTGCGTTTGTGCACGCTAATCTCAGAAACCACTTATCCGATTCCGATGTGATTTTCACAAATACATGGTTAAGCTTCATTTAACATTTAGTGTTTTTTTCATGTCAATCGATTCATAAATAAAAAAATTATGCCAATTGATATATAAAGATAAATAATAAACAAACGACGGTTAACCAAAAGATTTAATACCCAAAAAAAATGCTGCCCAAAGTCCACTATTCTACGCGGACGAAGTGGCAGGTACAGCTAGTTATATTAATATGATAATGGTAAACAGAGGTACATGATCACGACCAGTACGGCGATTCTATACTAAACTCACTGTGGCAGCACTGAATCCGCGCTAAATCCGCACTGCGGTACGTCCGTGTCAGGTTATTGGTGACGTACCGCAGTGCTGATTTAGCGCGGATTCAGCGCTGCCACGTAAGTGAGTTTAGTACAGAATCACCTTCCTGTGAGATGATTACGCCGAGATTTTTATCTCGTACTTACTTATTCACTACCTAATTAGAATCTCCCGCTTAGTCAGGCGAGCGTTTGCTCATAAGGCTAAGGCCGCTTCAATTCTCCGCTAATTTGATAAAGACAATAATAATAATTGTAGCCAATGTGATAACTGTATTTACGATTGTTATCATAGCTAAAGCCATTGGCATGTTATATTTGTATTAAAATACTCGCTGCGCCCTGCTGTACCTATCACTTAATATTACTATGCTGCAAGAGTATTTAATATACTCGTATACCTAGAGTTTAAAACTAATCCTAGAACCTCATCATAATTATTGTGGTTTGATGAGAGAGCAAACGTTCAAACATCCAAATTTACATAAATGTGGAAGATATTGTGTGCTAAGGTTGAAGTAGTTAAGGTGAGTTGACTATTTAAATAAATAAATATAGACCAATATGTGGATATTGGTCTATATTTATTTATTTAAATAGTCATAATCATCATCATCAGCCTGAAGACGTCCACTGCTGAACATAGGCCTCCCCCTTAGACCGCCACACCGAACGACAATTTGCCACTTGCATCCACCGGTTGCCTGCGACTCTTTTGATCTCGTCGGCCCACCTAGTGGGAGGCTCACCTACACTGCGTCTTCCCATCCGTGGTCGCAACTATAGAACATTTTTTCCCCATCGGTTATCAGTTTTATGAGCGATGTGGCCTGCTCATTGCCACTTCAGCTTGCAAACCCTGAGAGCTACGTCGTAAACTTTAGTTCTTTGGTGAATACCCTCTTTCATGGTCCTTAAAGTATTTAATTGGGAATTCAAATATACTCGTATTGTACGAGGACGAGTAGTGATTTCCAATAAAATACTACGAGTATAACGTCAATTACAGTAGGTACTCGTGTTTCGTTTGAACTAATCATAACAATATTTTCAGTGTGCCGTTCTGTGTGTTATTGTGCGCTACAATTCCCGTGCGTAATGGTTATGTTACATTTTCTGCGAACCTTAGCCCTTTGTGATCTTTTCAAATGTCAGCGATTTAATACAAACAACAAATTATTTTTATGCATTTATTTCAAACCAAATCAAGTAGGTACATATTATTCATATTGTTAACAAAAATATCACAGAATAAAACAAAACATGATATTGTTAGAAGCCCCGATGCGCTTAATAATGATAATGGTGATGATGCTTGGGAACAATATGGTGAGTTTCATGCTTCACGTCAGCATGGAATCTGTAAAAATAATTTTAATAGATATATTTATTTGATAAAAAAAATGTATCCGGATGCGCGGCGCATAAGAGCTAGCTAGGTACATATTATGGCAAAAGTAACATCTCACCCAGAATGGTGATCACCGTGGTAGTGCACGTGTCTGACGGAGCCGTCAGGTTCGTGCAGCATGTAGAAGCCCTTCACGACGTCGCCGTCGCGGGTCTCGTGCTGCTCCTTGATGTCGTGCGTGTGCGGGTCCTTCACTTTGTACTCGAACTCGTACTTGGGATGAGTCTGGAACAACAACCAAATGCTTAGAATGTCAAATAATGTAATGGTATTGAATTTATTGACTTAACTGTCACTTACAAAATAGTCAATATGCTTGTGCCCGTGGTGGTCGTGAACTTGCACCTCCTCGTGGTGACCGTCATGCTTGTGAAAATGTTGGGAGGAAAATGCGTGTTCTGCAGACACCGCGCACACCAGCGCTGCTAGAATTACGACCTGCAATTATAAATAGGCTATACATTACACCACTATCTGAGCAATTTTTATGTACTTGTATGATAATGGTCAAAGGTTCGTTAAGTCTACAATCGTTCTTCAGAATCTAAATTACTTGGTGACGTGCTGAGCAAAAACGACGCTTATTATCAGACCAACAACTGGCTTGTATCGTCAGTATGTTGTAATAATATTAAGAAAAAACGTTACCTTGGATAGGTACCTATAATAAAAATATAGAGAAGATCTCACTTAGATAAAAATATATTGTGACAGTTATTCTTTGAGCTCTTGCAGATACTTTACCTTCGATACCATTTTTTTATTATTTCTTTCGTGTTGTGCTTACTGTTAAGCTCAATAGTTGACTGATACGTTATTTCAGATTATCGAGTTATATATTGATAAATGAACATGATACCATACGACTCACAATCAAGGTAATTGGTCATTTTCACTCAAGTAATAAAAATATGAGAGTTTTATCACCTATTGTGTAATTTGGATTTGCAATAGTTTGTTATTTTCGTACAAAATGGAATTTTACAATGAAGTTAAGGTATGAAAAGGAGTGAAAGACAAACGTTCTAATTTTATATTATTATTACAGCGTTAGTAAAATTTTGCTTAAACATAAGAATATTGTTAATGCATTATATGCTAATAACATAAGAACGAAGAGCTCTGAATAAAATTCATAACTTTAACCATCAATTTCAAGTTGAAGTTGTTAAACTTGGTATTATACCTGGTTAAGAAGTGGTAAAGAAAAAGAGGAGCAACAGAAGAAAATCAGAAGAAGTTAAGATGTGATTTATTGAACCTACCTATTGCTATTAGTGGTACCTACGTGCTAGTAATGTGAACTTGACGTGGTTTCTCCCGTGTATCTCCCGTATTCCCACATACTGCTTGATAGTGGCGAACTATATATAATAACAGTTTGACAAATATAACATACATTGTTTCCAGATAGGTACCGAATAATTTAAGTTTTGTGCGCTAATTACGAAACTACTGCAATACACCGTTGGTCGTATGGGCATAATAAGAATGTAGGCCGCAGTTATTTGTAGAGAAATCAATGTCGCCTTGGACCCTTGTTAACGATAATATAAAAGTAGTTTGATTTAGACAAACTGTATCAGTCGAGTTTTGAAGTGAACCTTTACTAGACAAGCAAAGGAATCTAAAAATGTTTTCTAAGGTACCTAACTCCCAAATACAGTTTAGTTAGTTAGTACATTAGTAATTAATAGTGTTATATTATAAAACATTCAAAACTTTTTCGAAAAAAAATAAAATGTGAGGTTTTTCCAGATTATTTCTCTCATCGCTCTTATGGGCGTAGTGGCCGCCCAGTACGGCGGACATGGGCACGGACACGGCTACTCCTCCCAGCACATCTCCAAGCATGATGGACCCGCGCATCCCGTGCACGTGCACGGACACGGACATGATGGACATGGCCATGTTGACTACTATGTGAGTAAAAATGTAAACATCTCATATGCTAAAAATACGACGTAATAATATAATCATGCTAAACTGATCAAAACTTTCTCAGACTCATCCTAAGTACGACTTCGCATACAAAGTGTCCGATCCTCACACCGGCGACCACAAGGAGCAGCACGAGACCCGCGACGGCGACGTCGTGAAGGGCTTCTACTCGCTGCACCAACCCGACGGCTCCGTCAGGCACGTGCACTACCACGGAGACCATCACTCTGGGTAAGAGATATAAAATCAAGAATCAATTTTTTCTTCCTACGTACCTAATAAAATCGCAGTAAGAGTCTTCATTTCAATCGGCCTTCAATTAAGTAACTCGTTACTATTTTCACCTTGTTTGTAACTAATTGTATTATTTGCTTTCAGGTTCCACGCTGATGTGAAGCACAGCACCCACCACATCGTCCCCAAACATCATCATCATTATTAAAAGACGATAACCTCTCCTGTTTTTCTGTGATACTGCTTACTGTTAATTTTGTACCTACAAACCAAATAAAACATTTATAAACCTAAAATATATTTGGAATTATTTCAATCACCTATAAGCATAAAACGATCAAATCACAAGAACACAAAATGACTTATATTTTTAAAATTAATAGTACATTTTTAATGGGCGTGGAGCAATTTCCTCCATTTCATGGTGAGGAGTGGCATAAACCCTCATAATATATAGCTGACCACTTATCTGGTCTAGTTAAACAAATGGCTACTTATGGTGTAATCGGGCCATCTAATAAGCATATGATTAGGCTAACGAAGTTATAAAAGTGGAGAGTAAAACCTTTCCCCGTAGAGAATCCTGCGGAGACACAATATAGAAAAATTACTATTGTGTCTGGAATTGCAGCAGCGGAGAGGTTAAAGATTCGAAATCATTAATTCGACGGCTCGTTTGGCGTAGTGGCTGAGCAATCGGGCTGTTGCGCTAGGGGTTGCGGGTTAGATTCCCGCCTGTGACAAATATTTGTGCGATGCGATCTTCAAATATTTGTTTCTGGTCTGGGTGTGATGTGTATGTGAAATTATATGTCTGTAAGCGGTAGGTAACCACGATATAGGAGCAATTCTAGTGTGGGACTACGTTAAAAAAAAAATACAATAATTTATCCCGGTTTGGTTCCTCGTTCAACTTTCATAGCTCAGCAAGGTGCAATAGTTTGCTAAAACTTAATTACTACTGTCAGTGATTATAGCGGAATGGTATAATTGTTTGCACTTCATATAACGTTAGCATAAGGTTCAAGACTTGCATCATGACAACTACTTATAGTTTGGGCAGATTTCAGTGCTCAAGCAAAATGGTACATACATACCATAATATTACTTTTCTGAGAAAAACCAAAAATATCAAAACAAAAAGACCAATGACATCATACTGGTCAGCATGTCTAATCTGTCTGAGATAAGGAATGCATCCCAAAAGTGGAAACATTGTTATGTTTCGACTATCAATATCCACTGTGTGTGCCTATATATAGTATTCTATAGGTTGATGGCCTTTATAGACCCTTTGAAGTTCTAGATAATTTAGTTTACTCTATATTTCCAGAAATAATGAGAGCACAGAATTGGGTCTAACTAGAATGGAGTGAAAATAGGTAAAACTGCTGATAACTGAAACAGACGGATTGTTATCACTGCTTATTTAAAAAAATAGTAAGCTCCTCCTGACGAGACTTTCTTAATTATTAAATAAATAAGTACAGGGCACTTTCAATTTACAATTATTTTGAACCTTCATAGAGCTTAGACAAAGAAACAGCTGTTGCTGCAGTGTTAGGTGAGTTGCATACAATATAAAGCATGGATATTTTATAGTGAGGACAGCTATCAACAGTACAGTCACTAAAATACAGTTTAGTTACTAGTAGAGTTACAATGAAGTTCTGTTTATAATAATTGCACCGATTAGAATGTAATAATATAATTTAAAAACGAATACTAATATTTTTTTCTATGATTATCGTTTATGGGATTATGGTAAAGAAGTATAAACTTGATTATATGTACTTTGTTTCTAATTCAAAATAATAGTGGCAGTGGATGTAAATATATGAATAGATAAATTCTTTATTAAAACACCACTATTTAAAAATAAATAAAACATAAATAAAGAACCGAACAAGTTGGTATCAAGTGGTGTCATCGCTCAGAGATCTTATGAGTAGAATGATTCCAATTTATGTATACTCGTAGTTTTTGTAAGAAGATAATTCAGAAAAATACCTAAATAATTGATAGTAATTGATTTGTATAGGTACCTAATTGTTAGAAATGATAGCTTCTCTTGACTACCTCAATATGGAGTGAGCAAAAGTAATAAAAAAGTTAAGGCCTTGACTCACAATAGTTCCGTTATATAGCCATTAAACTTTTTATCACTTCACAGCGTGAATTCATTCCGCATAGTTGAGCTTTACTTGAACCTAATTGTTTCGTTTTTATGTGACTTACTTAGTATCAAATTATAGAGAAATCAGTCAACTATAAGTTACGATAGAAACGACAATATATTTTCATATCTTTATTTAGTAGGTAGCTATAAGCCAAATCACGATACAAAATATCACAGAAGAAACATAACATATTATTTAAATCACTAACGGGGGGCTTAATAGTGATGATGATGCTTAGGAACAATGTGGTGAGTTTCATGCTTCACGTCAGCATGGAATCTGTAAAAAATAATTATTATTAGGTAGGCTATTATAATTTATTTTTGACTTGGCATATAAATACTAGCTAAGCAATATGGCATGACATCTCACCCAGAATGGTGATCACCGTGGTAGTGCACGTGTCTGACGGAGCCGTCAGGTTCGTGCAGCATGTAGAAGCCCTTCACGACGTCGCCGTCGCGGGTCTCGTGCTGCTCCTTGATGTCGTGCGTGTGCGGGTCCTTCACTTTGTACTCGAACTCGTACTTGGGATGAGTCTGGAACAGGACAATCGTTGAGTCTTACAACTTCAAACTGTGCGATAGTGTTGAGTGCCTACATTGTGTGATGCTACTTACGTAATAGTCGACATGCTTGTGCCCGTGGTGGCCGTGCACTTGCACTTCCTCGTGGTGCCCGTCGTGCTTGTGCACGTGTTGAGAAGAGTACGCGTGCTCTGCAGACACCGCGCACACCAGCGCTGCTAGTATTACGATCTGAAATCGAATATGATACCTTGGTAACTTTATGTAATAGGTACAAACAATTATCATTAACAAACTTTACTGCAGTCCCTTTTGTGGAATTTTGTAGAAGAATCCAACATCTTACCTTCGATAGCATATTTTACTTTTTCTATTCCTTGTGCTTGCTGTTATGCTCTATAGCCAACTGATACATGACATAAAATACACAAGTCTTATATATTGTTAAAATAATGTGATAATCGAATAAAATGTATAACCAAGGTAACTGTTTTCACCCTACCTAGGTGTAATAAAATTCTGAGATTGTATCACTTATCGCATAAAGTAAATTTGTTATGCTTACCCAATTATTACGTTCACACAAATCACAATGTGACAATTAACACTACTGGTATAAAAACATAAGTTGAAATAGATACGAACAATGTAATAGAATGTATGCATTAAGCTTGAACATAATGTACTTACATAGTGCGTCGAATGAGGTTGGGTCACTCAGAATGAAGTCACCCAATTTCCTCTGACTTGGCTTAACGACAGCTATAAATCGATAGTTGTCATGAATTGAAAGCTTCATACCTTCCAAAACAAGACCCGATAGAAATTCGCATATGCCTTATGAAATTGAGTCCATACTGCCAAGGATTCAAACTTAGTGTCATTGGATTACAAAGCTCACATATTACCACTTTACACTACCGCCCAGTTGGTGTATTAAGTGTTGCAAAGCACATACCTACCCATATACATATATTTCATAAAAATGTACCTTTAATTATTGTTCGTTATTATAAAAATGAAATGGTACTTGTTTGACCAATATAGAGTATGGATTGATTGAAGCAATTCTTAAAGAAAAAAGTGCCGATAATGTTATGTCAAAAACATAGCATCTTAGTTTGTATCAACCAAACTTGTGCTACGAGTACATCGTAGTCTGTAGTGTCGTAGCCACGTTCGTAGCATCAGGTTAATTAAATAAATAAAGTTTGTATGTAGCTCTTGCTACATTTGATCGGGTGAAACTTATCTACGAAGCCACCCAAAACATGTTGCTACATCAAATTATTAAGTTTAAACACATTTACAAACAGTGCACAATGTAAGTGAGCAAGTTATGAAACTGTTGCAAAGTACCACCGTATGGGCATAATAAAATTTGTAGGCCGTAGATATTTGTAGAGAAATCAATGTCGCCTTGGACCCTTGTTAACGATAACAATATAAAAGTCGATCGGCTTAGACAAACGGTATCAGTTGAGTTTTGAAGCGAACCTTTACTAGACAAGCAAAGTAAACTCAAAATGTTTTCTAAGGTAACTTAGAAACAAAATTTATTCACCACTATATTAATTATAGAAACTAAAATGGCCAGTTAATTCTTAGCAGGTGACTCTATTGAAGAAATAAATGTATAACTTTTCAGGTAATTTCCCTTGTTGCTCTTATGGGAGTCATGGCCACTCAGTACGGTGCACATGGGCACGGACACGGCTACTCCTCCCAGCACATCTCCCGGCACGATGGACCCGCGCATCCCGTGCACGTGCACGGACACGGACATGATGGGCATGGCCATGTTGACTACTACGTGAGTTAAAATCTAAACATCTAAAATATGTATGCATAATAATTTTCATACTAAACTGGTCAACATATTCTCAGGCGCATCCCAAGTACGACTTCGCATACAAAGTGTCCGATCCTCACACCGGCGACCACAAGGAGCAGCACGAGACCCGCGACGGCGACGTCGTGAAGGGCTTCTACTCGCTGCACCAACCCGACGGCTCCGTCAGGCACGTGCACTACCACGGAGACCATCACTCTGGGTGAGATTTGAAAACTTTGATCCCTTCATAAATGGGTAACGTTGAATTATTTTGACTACCTAATTAATACTCGTAAAACCATGATTAGAGTCTTCATTTTGTAACTAGGTAACTCTTCTCTTATTGCACCTTTTATGTTACTAAATGTATTTTTTCTTTTCAGGTTCCACGCTGATGTAAAGCACAGCACCCACCATATTGTCCCCAAACATCATCATTACTAAACACCCTTTAGATTTCCTGTAATCTGATACAAACCACCTTATATTGTGTTCCTGCATTAATTTTATTTTGTACTGAATTTTGTAAAAACCAAATAAACATATTATTTAATTTAAAAAAATGCCTTTTATAATAATTGGTATACGAGTATATACTTAGGTACCTTTTCCGATGTATCATAATATTATCGTAACATCAAGCCTCAAAATTTATAAAAAAACTGAGCGTCAAATGCGAGCGTTATACGTAGTCGGAAATATGATTATCGGAAAATTCTGTAAATCCTCAAGGGGCGTGAAATTGACCCTGTTTAGGTCAATTTCACTTTATTAGATAAAGCATGATGGCATCCGAGTTGCCTATAATAAGATCTTTAGGCGGCTTATGGGACTGGAACGTTACTGCTACGCCTCCGGAATGTACCTAGAGGCACGAGTTAACTCATTCTAATGCCATCTAAAGAAATCGAAGAGCTAAATTCATGTCCAGAGTCGGCAAGGGTAAAAACGCAATCATAGCTAGTCTGGCAGATGTAATCTAGGCTACTACTCTATAGGTAGGTATCTAAGATACTACTGACAGGCGTGTATGGACGGTGGGTGCAATTAGCATCCTAGGTGGTAGGAGGCATCTAACTTAGGTATGCTGCGTTCCAACTATTTTAATTTAGTTTTAGTTTAATACGAGTATATTTTACAAGTTTGTCTAGTTTTAAGTTTTTTTTTGTGTATGTTTACATGGATGTCGTGTCTGGAATAAAGATAATTATTATTAATCCACTTCATTTATCAACATTCTTATTATGACACAAATAATTGGACCTATTCGTTATTTCACAAATAAACATGATCGTCACATTAAAAAAAAAATTGAAATTTGATATTAGATCAAATCAGCTACAAAAGTAACGATCAGAATTAATTTGTCACCAAAACTAAAAATTTTAATTAGCATTGTTTTAATTCAATGACTTTCATATTGCTAGAAAGGGTCCAAGACAATAATAATATCAGTTTCGCTACAAAAATGTGCCTTCACGTGGCATGCCATAGTTTCATAACTTTGGTACCTACTCGCATTATGCAGTAGTTATCCGTAATAGTGATAATTGCTTATTTGATATCAAAACGCGTTTCGACTAATTTTAACGCTCTCTAGTCTGTTTGTGGTTGTATTAAAAATGGTGACAAACGTTTTGTATCATGTTGTCAGATACTTGTAATCTATGTATTAAATGATTAAGTAAGCTTTGATGTATACGATATTATGATAGATATCTATCTAGATTAACTCTTTATTAACACCATAACAATATGTAGAACACATGAAGAACAAACTGAAAAATAAGTACAATGGGCGGTCTTATTGCTTAAATCGATCTCCTTTGGATGGACAAATATAGAGCATGAATAGGGTTGGATCAGTATACTATACATGCGAATAGTGTAATCACACAAATAATGTTTTTTTTTACTATACACTAGAAGCGCCTCGTGGTTTCACCCGCGTTATCTACTATCCCGTGAGAACCATTATATTTTTTACGGGATATAAAATCGCTTATGTTACTCAAAGTGAATGTAGCTTTCCAACGGTGAAAGATTTTTTGAAGTCGCTGCGGTAGTTTTTAAGTTTATTCATTACAAACATACACACAAAAATACAAATCTTTCCTCTTTATAATAGTAGTGTAGATAGATAGTGTAGATAGGTACCTACCAATAACAATGTGTAACTACACATTATGTATTAAATCAAGACTCTACTTGTGGTCCGTAGTAACCTGGCTCAGGTTATTTATAAAATCAATTTGTAGATGTTTGGTTCTTACACAATCACGGCAAAATAGCGGAACAGGTTTTCATAGAATTTTGTGCAGAAATATTTGGGGTACACACACAGGGTGTTTTTATTCCAAAAAACTACCTGACATCTGTTAATCTGGTAAAATGGAGAGTCAATCTTGACATTATGAAGAATAAGAAAGCCGTGGGTACAACTACGGGGTGCAGCGAGTAGTCCAGTAGTTCGCTAACAGCCGAAATTAATATTGTATCTCCTATCCAAGATTGAAATCGATCTTGGATTGCTGTCTATCGTTCGATCTATATCCAATCTGCGTGCCTTTATAAACCAATCCACGGATCGGTTATTAGCACGTTTGACCCTATAAATGGATTGTGATATCAATCCCAGATAGCAAAATTGGGATTGGATTGATTATTAATTTCGACCGTAATCCACTTTCATGGAAAGAATTTACCTTCAGCATAAGGAGCGTATGCGTATATAGCGTATAGAGTGAAAAAGGCGTGACTGTATGTATATATATATATATACCTAGTCAGGTCATAAATTCTGTCACATGTTTTATATAAAATAATTGAAACAAGTTTATTTATTATGTAACCATTTATATACCAAAATGAACTTAACAAAACATAGATTCTTATGACACTAAAGTTTATTCAAAATGACCTCCGTGATTTTGAATACAGGCCTTCAATCTGCGCGGCCAGTCGTCTATCGCAGCACGAACGAGGTCCATGTCAATATCGGCGGCTGCCTTATTCAAGGATGTCTTGAGTGACTCCAAATTGGGATGAGGCTTTGAGCACGCCTTTTCCTCCAAGTGTTGCCATATCTTGTAATCTAGCGGAATCAAATCTGGACTGGAGGAGGGCCAGTCTTCGTGCCGGATGAAGTCGACTTCACGCGCCGCCAGCCAGTCTTGTGTGCTCTTCGCTCTATGAGCTGGCGCCGAATCTTGTTGGAATACCCAGTGCCTGTTATTAAACATGGTATGAGAAACAGGTTCCACAAGGTTCGTCAGGACTGTATTTTGATACACAACTGCATTCGTTTTTACACCTTTCTCACAAAAATGTACCTCTGTTAAGCCCCAATAAGACACTCCCAACCATACCATGAGCGAGGATGGAAAATGACCTCGTTGGACACGCGGAATACGGTTGCTCGCTTCTTCACTACTGTGTGCGTACACCTTATCATTTTGTTTGTTGTAGCTCTCTTCTACGGTAAAAATTTTTTCATCCGAAAAAAGAATTTCCCGATATTTTTTTCCCGCGTACCGCTTCAACAAAGCGCGGCATCTCTTCAGTCTCAGGTCCATTAGACGAGCATTCAAATGATGTCCTGTTTTTCTTCGATATGCCCGAAGCCCTAAGTCTTCATTTAACACCCTTTTCACCGTGGTTCTGCTTAATCCCATCTGAAGGCCCAACAGTTTCTGCTTACGTTTGGGATTTCTTTGAATTTGCGCCTTCACAGCTTTTATCACTGCTGGAGTCCTAACAGACCGAGGGCGACCACTTCTTGACCTGTCATCTACACTAGAGTCTTCATTGTATCGTTTGATGGTACGATAAACGAATCTCTTGGTTATATTCAAATTTTTCAGTATGTCAAAAATTTGAATTGGCGCGTAACCGCAACGATGCAACGCAATAACTGCAACACGGTCTTCTTTAAGCGTCCACTCCATATTTAAAAATGAGTAAAATTCTAAAAAGTATACATTTTTATTTTCATGAACAATTCGAAATTCGAATTCAATAAACTTTTTTGTGGCCAGCATTCTAAAAGAAAAGTTTTTACTGTGTGACAATACTTATGACCTGACTAAGTATATATGTATTACATTATATTATATGACAGGACCTGTTCAGTAACGTTATCAGCGCGGGCTTGTTGCGGAGAACATGTTGTCACAATGGTGGTCAAATAATAATAGATGATGAATGGCAAAACGACCACATCTCGCCCCACTCCAGGCGGAGTCACACACCCCCTTCTGCTACCCCCATAGTGGAAAGGAAGTGCAAAGGCATTTTCGCCTCAACAGGGGAAGAGTTTGCTTTTTTGGTGACTGTATATACAATTTTAGTAAACTACTTTGAAAACATGATATTATAATAGAATATTTTTATATGATTTTCCAGTGTCTAATTTAATCGTAAGGAACGATTACAAGTATTAATATAGATTTGAACTTGACCACGAATTTTAGATAAGGGTGATCATGCAAGTTTTCCTAGCATTACTGTCTTGCGACTAGATTCGCATGAGTACCTACTTAAATAAACTTATATACATTATTCAGCCTGTACTATCCCACTGCTGGGCAGAGGCCCCGCACTTTCGAGAAATGAAATGCAAATCAGGGCTTATTCCATACCATTCCAACTTATTACACGAAATATAACGTTATTGCCATTCCAAGCCCGAGTAAAACGGGGCTTATTGGGTAACCATTACTAATTTGCATAAGCGATAGGTGATACAATCTGAGAAATTTTACTGCATTTGGCTTTCAGTGAAAACGATCACCTTGATTGTTATTTTAATTGAAATAATGGATATAAAAGGCTTGTACGTTTGACAATATGCATCAGTGTTCCATTGGACATTTTATCACAAACAACTAGAGATTCCTAAAAATGTTTGCTAAGGTAAAATAAAATCAAATTAAAGCAAATTTAAAATATGAACCACAAAAATCAACTTTTTAACTATTAGTCTAATATTATCATTTTATAACTAACCTAAAAGAAAAAGACATTTAAAAGGGGATGTTTTCTTTTCTCATTTTATTTAAATTAATTGAACTGGTTTTTCATTTTAAATAAACAACGAAAAGTTTTTCTCATATTTTTTTCTAATAATAAATTAAAATAAATATACCTACCTACTTATTTTTGAACTTTAGTAATCTATATTGCGCTGGACCTTATTAGAACCACGCGTATAGATTTCATAAAACGTATCTTGTGGAGAATCCTGCCTTACGCCCAATTTTAATACTTTAGTCTTGCATCTGATACAAGACTAAAGTATTAAAATTCACAACACATTGACAATAACAACTCAATCTATATTTATTATTTTCTACAGGTTCTGTTTGTAGCAACACTGGTGTGCGCGGTGGCTGCAGAGCACGCCTTCTCATCTCAACATGTTCACAAGCATGATGGTCACCACGAGGAAGTCACCCATGGTCATGGTCATCACAAACATATCGACTACTATGTGAGTTAGGCATCTAAAGATTGCCCCTTCTATAACTCACACCAAAGTGTCGATCCTATATCAATTCGGATTGGCTATAAATACCAGGAGTACGAAACGTCACGATTCGAATAAAAATCTAAATCCAACTGTGTTCCTGAGTAAGCCCACTATTCGGCACAGGGCAGTGACAAATGCTATAATTAAAACCTCCAAATCATATAACCCTAATGAGCTGGATGATAAAGGCTGTAGATAAAAATTATGTAATTAAAAAAATTAATCGTGCCGCTGCTGCTGTATACTTGGTTACTAAACTTTCCTTATCCACATTGAAATAACATTGACCATACGGTCTTCTCATTTTAGGATACTCTAACTTGTTTATTTACCACAGACTCATCCCAAGTACGAGTTCGAGTACAAAGTGAAGGATCCGCACACGCACGACATCAAGGAGCAGCACGAGACCCGCGACGGCGACGTCGTGAAGGGCTTCTACATGCTGCACGAACCTGACGGCTCCGTCAGACACGTGCACTACCACGGGGACCATCACTCTGGGTAAACTAAACTAACTTAATCTTTGTATCTTTTCATTCAATATTACAGAGTAAGCGTCTGCCTATAATATGATGCACTATATAATGAACAATGTGCAATGAACTGCGCTCGGCATTCTGAGTAATGTAATTATATCTCTAGTAATGTAGCCGGACTCGGACTGACTTAACTGGAATTGGCTGCTGGTGATCAGCAAATGAATGCCCTTAGGCCAAAAATTAAGAGAAAACCTTCTAAGATCCTCCTACCTAGATTCCTACTACAGTCATCGTGTATTATGTCCACAGATTCCACGCTGATATAAAGCATGAAACCCACCACGTCGTTCCGGAGAAACATCATCACCATTATTAAAATGTCAATGGGGAAGTTTGTTATTTTGTTTTATGAATAAATGTTATGATTATGTTATCTTAAACTGTTTCTCATTATTAATATAATTATTCCTAAAAAGTTCCAAACTCTATTACAACGAAAAAATGTAAGTGGTCCCATAACTGCAACTATTTATAAACAAAACATTTAAGAAGATTTGAACAGATGTGTCTAAAATTTCGTGCTTCAAATCGACGTCTACCACTCGCGTTTTCTAACAAAATAACAAAATCGCAAGTAATATCATCAGAAATGATAGGATTCAGTTAGATTATACGCGAGTGCTGAACGTCGATGTTGTAGAATGAAATTTTAGACTGTTGTATAAAGTATTTTGGTAAGGCGCATACCGTTTATTTGTTTAAAGTTCATTTACTTCATCTTCGATGACAACGTGACTACCAATTTTACTGTTAAAAAGTCAGTGATTGCATTACTGACTGACATTAATGACTGTCAAAAATGGATTAACAATTTTATTTTTCGAATTAGCTAATCTTCCTTAGAACTTTAATTTTTTTGTTTTTCTTAATAACATAGCCACATCGCTTCTTCCATTCTCAAGTGATGCTCTTACCAACAGACAGCATTAAACTTTGATTTATGTAATTTGTTTTTCTATGATTCCTTGCGTCTAGAGAATCAGGAAAGCACAAAAACTATGTCCCAATAATATTGTTATAATCTTTAATTAATGTAATAGCAGTTACAAAATGTAATACCTAATTATACCAAGGTTATGTCACCAAATCAGTTGCATTGCTTTTAAAAACTGGTTAAACCTTTCGGCTTAAAATCTTGCGAAAAATGTGTTTACATACGCCCTTTTACTTTCTATAAAAGACAAATGAGACATTGGTGAATTATCAGTTAGCAATTGGTGCTCCAAGAAAAACCACCAAATGTACTCGTACACTGTAAGTAATATAAACAAAAGTATCCTAAAATAGTAGAACCTGACAGTTTAAATCATGTTGTTATGGCATACTCGTAGTACTCGTAGAGTTAAAGATTATATTAGCTAAATAAGAAAAACTTCTAGTATTTATTTTTAAACGCTATTCCAACCGTATTTTTTTTCAGATCTTTGTTGTCGCCGCTTTAGCGTGTGTAGCAAGCGCACGTCCGCAGCAGGGTCATGGTGATGATCACAAGCACGGACACGCGTTCTCATCGCAGAGCATCGTGCTGCACCAGAGCCACGGACACGAGCAGCAGCACGGACACGAGCAGCAGCAGTACCACCACGTGCAGCCCGTCGTGCTCGTCAAGCACGCGCCCAAGCACCAAGAGCACCACGAGGAGCACCACGAGGACTACTATGTACGCACACATCCACACGGCCTCTCCATGTGCGCGGGAGTGGGACTCGATGCTGACGTGTACCCTTTATGTTGCAGGCTCACCCCAAGTACGAGTTCGAGTACAAAGTGCAGGACCCTCACACCGGCGACAACAAGTACCAGCACGAGAGCCGCGACGGCGACGTCGTGAAGGGTGTCTACAGCCTGCACGAGTCCGACGGCACCGTGCGCATTGTCGAGTACACCGCTGACAAGCACTCCGGGTGAGCATCACTCCACATTGGACCACTACACAGTTAAGAGAGGTTCTGACAATAAATAATATTTATACATGTATTTCGACAGATTCAACGCTATTGTGAAGAAGGAGGGTCACGCTAAGCACATCGTTCCTGAGAAAAAACATGAACAACAGTACCACCATTGATAGTGTTCTAAGAGATGTTATGATTTTGTTATGTTAGATGTTATTATTTGTATATAGGCGTTACCTGATTAAAATATAAATACATATAAAACTAATAGTTGTTTGTAAATTTTTGATATTCCTACGATTCTAGTTTTAGATCATGCAATTAGTGCTTGCTAAGAA
Source organism: Hylaea fasciaria (assembly GCA_905147375.1). Classification (NCBI taxonomy): domain Eukaryota; kingdom Metazoa; phylum Arthropoda; class Insecta; order Lepidoptera; family Geometridae; genus Hylaea; species Hylaea fasciaria. The sequence continues at coordinate 4,665,158 of LR990197.1, forward strand.
AGAACATGAGTACATTTTTTAATCATTTTTTCCAATTTTTTTTGCTCCACTCAACATCACTTGCCTGTTTTGGTATCATTATTTGGCAAAATTTCCTCCACTCGGTAATTCCTTGACAATAATCCTCGTACGAAGGAAACAAACCCTCTGTCAGCTCAAGGTACCTCGCGGCGCACCTTGAAGATTCCTCAAAGCTGTTTCTCTACGATCATTTGTGTTAAAATGGAGTATCGTGGGACCTCAGAAGTTCAACTAACGATACCAAATATGAGGAACTTTTGGGGGGAGTTACGAAATTTCTCAGCAAAGGTCGAGTGAAAGAAATTTGGAGGTAACGACTAAGGAGACGCGGTTAAAACTTTACTAACTATTAAAGTACACTTACAGGTAAGCGCTATAATGAGAACATCATACGTAGTAATAGTCCTATTCCAAAGAAATATTACTCAAAGAGGTATGGGTCACCCAAAGAATCCAACTCGGATGGGCAGCATTCGGGAAACTACGTGACGTTTTCTTGTCCAAAATTCCACAGTGCCTGAAATCAAGGGTCTTTCAACCAGTGTGTGTTACCAGTGATGACTTATGGAACTAAGACGTGGTCCTAAACCGCTGGCCTTTGGGAGAAGCACAGAGTCACATAGCGGGCAATGGAGAGAGATATGCTCGGAGTTTCTTTGCGCAATAAAATGCGGAACAAGTATATTCGCCAAAGAACTAAAGTTTACTACATACGAGTAGATCACAGTGTTTGCAAGCTGAAGTCGCAATAAGCAGGCCACATTGCTCGTAGAACTGATAACCGATGGAGAAGTAAGGTTCTAGAGTGACGACCATGGACTGGGCGCAGTGTAGGTAAGTCTCCCACTAGATAGGCCGACGACATCAAAAGCGTCACTGGCAACAGGCAACTGGTGGATGCAAGTAGCAATTCTCGTTTGGTGTGGCGGTCTAAGACTTCTACTGCTGAACATAGGCCTCCCCCCAAATACCTAACATTCCCCCTAAATACCTCACTTCTGGCAAAATATCCTTTTAGCTCTTGAAATGTGTCCGTCCTGACAGTCTATCACCAATCTATGATTAAAAATTTGTCTATGCATGAGTAGTCTAGAATAGATTGCTTTCGGCAACAAGACTGAAGTGTGGAGTGAACTACCATCGTCTCATAATATGTACATAAAATATAAATATAAAAGATAAAAAATATAAACTGTAACATATTGCCACTAATAAAAATATAAGTAACGTTTAAAAGAAATGACCATAATAAGTATTTCATACAAGTAAGTGACGACACAAGCAGGTCTCGCACTTCAGGGTGAGCGCCATAAATGTATTGCTACCATGAGAAAAACCCTGCGATTAAATCTTCAGATTACATGGGTTTAAAAGTAAAGTTGTACGTATCATTAATTGCACTGTACTATTTGGCGATTGAATACGCGTGAGCTGCGGGTATCGTACGTGAACTCTCCCGAAAAAGGGCCTACCACAAACACTATACGTTTTATAACCTATATCTTCTTATTCTCAAGCATGCAGCCATTATAATTTCTCCTAATATAATTACCCTAGCCAAGATATCTCAGATTAAGTTGTAAAACAATTAGATATATTCAAAATCAAAAGCATTGCAGTGGCTGAAAACTTAACCGTTGTTTGGTGAGATTCTGTTTCGAAACTTTTTTGTATCGAATATAAAGCTTACTCATGTAAATAACAAAAGTATCTTATGAATAAATATTTAATGTGTTGTGTTACATAGACCCATCACGAAGATGATTTATTTAGAGTTACTGATGAAATCTAATCTGTTATTATTATTGAGAAAGCTTTAGACAGACTTTTCTTCTAAATTATAGCAGCACTTAATTTTATAAGCTGAACCAGACATTTTGCAAGATAAATCAATGAATACAATAACATTTTTAATAGGTATACTAAAACTATAATAATTATAGTACTTGCTAAATATGTAGGTATTACCTACCAAAATTAGTTGTTATAAAATAAAGGTTCGCGCTTTCTTCTTATGTGTAAAATCAACATAGCTTTCATTAAAATTTACACCGGTTGGGTTGGGGTAAAAATACATATGAAATGTTATGGATAATTTTTATTATAAAAATAATTAACGAATCAACATTGCATTAAACACTACAACAAAAGCTTATATATATTAAGGTTTATCACAGAATCAGTGGTGGTACTCGTGGTGTTTCTCGGAAACGATGTGCTTTGCGTGACCCTCCTTCTTCACAACAGCGTTGAATCTGTAAAAACAAATTAACTAGTTATTCACACGTTACTGTATGATGGTAAGTTACTCGAAGAATTGGAATTGCACTTACCCGGAGTGCTTATCAGCGGTGTACTCGACGATGCGCACGGTGCCGTCGGACTCGTGCAGGCTGTAGACACCCTTCACGACGTCGCCGTCGCGGCTCTCGTGCTGGTACTTGTTGTCGCCGGTGTGAGGGTCCTGCACTTTGTACTCGAACTCGTACTTGGGGTGAGCCTGCAACATAAAGGGTACACGTCAGCATCGAGTCCCACTCCCGCGCACATGGAGAGGCCGTGTGGATGTGTGCGTACATAGTAGTCCTCGTGGTGCTCCTCGTGGTGCTCTTGGTGCTTGGGCGCGTGCTTGACGAGCACGACGGGCTGCACGTGGTGGTACTGCTGCTGCTCGTGTCCGTGCTGCTGCTCGTGTCCGTGGCTCTGGTGCAGCACGATGCTCTGCGATGAGAACGCGTGTCCGTGCTTGTGATCATCACCATGCCCCTGCTGCGGACGTGCGCTTGCTACACACGCTAAAGCGGCAACGATGAAAACCTGTATAGAAATTGTTAAGCTTTAAATTATAAATCTGCATGATATATATAGAAAAGCCCAAAGGGTCAAAATAAATTGCACTAACTTTGTACATTTTGATTTTGTAATTTTTTTAAAGCAAACCACCCGATTGCTCTTATTGGTGTGGATACCAAGTGACGAATGATAATCTACTGTATTCAGTTTTGTCTTTTATACATTTCTTTTATTTGCACGGCTGACTTGTTCGTAATATTGAAAACATACATTAAACCTGTTAGTACTGTGCCTGGGTTACTGTGCCATAAGAAATGCGACCTTCAGAATTAAAGAAAAAGCTATAGGTATAGTGCCAACAGGCAAGCAGTTTTATAGGGAGAGGACTAGGGGAGGATATCGCCGACTCTGCGTAAGCTATACCATCCTCTATAGCGAGATTCAACAAAATATTTCACATAACATACTATAGTAATTATGTGACAACAGACGATACCACTGAACTTCCCGTGTAATGTACAGGCCAGCTGTAGACGATACTCTTGACGATCATCTATCGGTACAAACATTTACATCAAATACATTTCAGGACATTTGAAGCTTACTTACTTAGTATAACTTCTACCTCCTAACCTTATAAACCTCTTGTTTTGATTATGTTTCATTCGTTTTTGGTGTATAATAATTTAATTTATTATGTAAGTATTCTTTTTATTTCGAGTCGATGTTTCAACCATTATATGGGTAAGTCTATACATAGATTTGACATGCAGCTTGTAAGGCTCTTCACCAGAGTATTGTATTCACCAGGGTAGTGATGGGGATGTACCCTATGCAATATATTAAAATACAATAAAGTAGGTAGTATTTTTGTTCTGAATTGAGAAGGTGTCATGTCTTGCACTATGATAATAATATAATCGATATGTAGGTACCTTGCTTCATATTGAAGGTTGCATTTCTTATTATCACTCCATCAGCTGCTCGTTTTGAACTGGTTTGAATAAGATTTTCGGCATGGCGAAATGTCTTTTACTTTTTATCGTAAAGCGTATAAAAGACAAATAAAACAATATTTCAATATCATTCACTTCTGAGTCACTGACAAGGGTAGCAGTAAATTCAACATGTACAAAGTAAGTCGAATATTTGTTAATGTTACTTTCTTTGTCATAATACAAGCTCAAAAATAACAGTTTTTATCATGAAAATAAACTAGCTAAAATCTCTCTGGGGACAATTGAAAGATATGCTTTTTCTATCAGGTCTTCGTTATCGCCGCCCTAGCCGCCGTCGCAAGCGCACGTCCGCAGCAGGGTCATGGTGATGATCACAAGCACGGACACGCGTTCTCATCGCAGAGCATCGTGCTGCACCAGAGCCACGGACACGAGCAGCAGCACGGACACGAGCAGCAGCAGTACCACCACGTGCAGCCCGTCGTGCTCGTCAAGCACGCGCCCAAGCACCAAGAGCACCACGAGGAGCACCACGAGGACTACTATGTACGCACACATCCACACGGCCTCTCCATGTGCGCCGGAGTGAGACAAAGTGCTGACGTGTACCCTCTATGTTGCAGGCTCACCCCAAGTACGAGTTCGAGTACAAAGTGCAGGACCCTCACACCGGCGACAACAAGTACCAGCACGAGAGCCGCGACGGCGACGTCGTGAAGGGTGTCTACAGCCTGCACGAGTCCGACGGCACCGTGCGCATCGTCGAGTACACCGCTGACAAGCACTCCGGGTGAGCATCACTCCACATTCAACCACTACAGATAAGAGATGTTCTGACAATAAATAACATTTATTCATGTATTTCGACAGATTCAACGCTATTGTGAAGAAGGAGGGTCACGCTAAACACATCGTTCCTGAGAAAAAACATGTACAGCAGTACCATCATTAATAGGTAGTGTCCTAAGAGATTGTTATGATTTTGTTATGTTAGATGTTATTATATACAGTAAATAGGCGTAACCTGATTAATTAAAATATAAAAACATGTAAAACGAATAGTTGTTTGTAACTTTTTGACATACCTACCTACGATTCCAGTATTAAATCACGCATTTAGTGCTTGCTAAGAAAGAACATGAGTACAGTTTTGGCGAGATTAAGGGCCGTATTAAAAAATCTATCTAAGCTCTGAGAGCTATCTTGAGTGTGCACTTGCTATTTCGTTCTACTTAATAAATACATCTTAAGTTGTAGATTAGGAACCGAAACTTACATGATATCTGGCAAATTAATAAATGGAACTCAGCGGTTAAGTGCTATCAATTGCAATTGTGCAATTGGCAAGTGCAATTGGCACATACAAGACAGTATCTAGTAGCCAGTGCTACATCTCAATATCCACTTATTAAATAGTAACGATTTCCAGATGTAGATCACATTTTGAGTGTGGATCAGCTGATAGCGGACTTGGTAGCGCTATTGAGGTTCATTTATTAATACGGCCCCAAGACTTCACTAACTATCAAAGTACAGGTAAGCGCTCTATTGAGAACATAATATTATTTTATTATTCTATAACATAATATATAATATTATTCGTATTACTCCTATTCCAAAGAAACATATCTCAAAGAGGTCGTCCGAAGAATCCAACTCGCATGGACGGCGTTCGCGAAGCTACGTGACATTTTCTCGTCCAAAATTCCAGGGTCTGAAGAGGAGGGTATTGTCAATGTGTGTTACGAGTGATGACATATGGAACTGAGACGTGGTCCTTAACTTCTGTTCTTTTGGAGAAGCTCAGAGTCACACAACGGGCAATGGAAAGAGCTATGCTCGAAGTTTCTTTGCTCGATAAAATCCGGAACGAGGTTATTCGCCAAAGAACTAAAGTTTACGACAAAGCTCTCAGGGTTTGCAAGCTGAAGTGGCAATGGGCATGCCACACGCTTGTAGAACTGATAACAGATGGGTTCTAGAGTGGCGACCACGGCCTGGAAGACGCAGTGTAGGTACTGGCTAACGACATCAAAAGAGTCGCAGGCAACCGGTGGATGCAAGTGGCAAATTGTCGTTCGGTGTGGCGGTTTAAGCGGGAGGCTTTTCAACAGAGGACTTCTATAGGTGATGATGATGATATCTCAAAGGCTTCAAGAAGTTTTTTTTTAATTGACGTGAAATATTTAATTTCTAGTCTACACTTGCAATTAATGCCGAATAATGGTAATTATATTCGAATCCAAATCCTACTAATAAATTATTATTTTATAAGCACAATTAACTCTGTCTCTTATCAGATCTAAACGCTGCTGTACCTACAATTTTTACGGAAGGAATTTAGAGAAGGAGATACATTATAGATATAAATCTAGAAAAAGTGTCATAAACCAGATGCATCTCAATGTGAAAAAATGTTAGTATACTCGTATTAATTATTACCAGCTGGATGACCGAGCGTTGCTCGGTATTTTTATTTTTTTTTATAAATTGTGTTTTTTGTAAATTATATTTACGTACGAATTACTAATAAAATGATGAAATATGAATAATATTTTTCGATCTTACCGATAGAATAATAAAAACATATGAACTGGTTATTTAAAGAAAAAAATCATAGAAGAACACGAATAAAATGACATTTTCTAAAAATGATTCCTACCTAGATCGATTTATCGCCCCCGAAACCCCCTATATACTGAATTTCATGAAAATCGTTGGAGCAGATTCCGAGATTTCAATTATATATATATATATATATATATATACAAGAATTGCTCATTTAAAGATATAAGATAAGATAAGATATGCGGAAAGAAAAACACCATCAGTTCTGTGTACATTTTGAATGGTGTACCTACCTTTGCAAGAGGTCTGTGAGTTTCGTGATTTGGGGGTTCTAATCGATAGCAGATTAACTTTTCAAGCTCATATTGACTCAGTGGTTAAGAAAGCAGCTCATCAGCTTGGATTCGTTAGGCGAAATACAATAAAATGTATCATACAAAAAGTATACTTTATAACTCAATGGTACGAAGCTGTCTGAAATTCTCAAGCTTGGCGTGGAGTCCCATCTATGTGTCATACTCTTAACGTATTGAAGCTATTTAACGAGCTTTCACGAAATACCAAACTGAGTTACTTAAAACAAAGGTGCGCGCTTTCTTCTTACAGTTTTTAGGTAAAATCAACATAGCTTTCATTAAAATTAACATTGGTTGGGTTGGGGTAAAAAAAACATATGAAATGTTATGGATAATCTTTATTATAAAAATAATTAACAAATCAACATTGCATTAAACAATACAACAACACTTATATAATATATAAGGTTTATCACAGAATCAGTGGTGGTACTCGTGGTGTTTCTCGGGAACGATGTGCTTTGCGTGACCCTCCTTCTTCACAACAGCGTTGAATCTGTACAAACAAATGAACTAGTTATTCACACGTTACTGTATGATGGCACGCATGGTGTTAAGTTCCTCGAAGAATTGGAATTGCACTTACCCGGAGTGCTTGTCAGCGGTGTACTCAACGATGCGCACGGTGCCGTCGGACTCGTGCAGGCTGTAGACACCCTTCACGACGTCGCCGTCGCGGCTCTCGTGCTGGTACTTGTTGTCGCCGGTGTGAGGGTCCTGCACTTTGTACTCGAACTCGTACTTGGGGTGAGCCTGCAACATAGAGGGTACATGTTAGCATCGAGTCTCACTCCCGCGCACATGGAGAGGCCGTGTGGATGTGTGCGTACATAGTAGTCCTCGTGGTGCTCCTCGTGGTGCTCTTGGTGCTTGGGCGCGTGCTTGACGAGCACGACGGGCTGCACGTGGTGGTATTGCTGCTGCTCGTGTCCGTGCTGCTGCTCGTGTCCGTGGCTCTGGTGCAGCACGATGCTCTGCGATGAGAACGCGTGTCCGTGCTTGTGATCATCACCATGACCCTGCTGCGGACGTGCGCTTGCTACACATGCTAAAGCGGCAACGGCGAAAACCTGTATAGAAAATGTTTCAGCTTTAAATTTTAACCCAGTATAATAAATATAGAAAATTATCCCAAATGGTCATAATAAATTGTATAAAAATATTATACTAACTTTGTACATTTTGTTTTTTTTTAGTTTTTAAAGAAACCACAGTTTTGCTCTTGATGGCGTGGATACCAAGTGACGAATGATAATCTACTGTATTAAGTTTTATCTTTTATACATTTCTTTTATTTGCACGGCTGACTTTTTCGTAATGTTGAAAACATACACTAAACCTGTTAGTACTGTGCCTGGTTTACTGTGCCATAAGAAATGCGACCGACAAAATGAAATAAAATGCTATTTATGTTAGTGACAACAGGTAAGCAGTTTTCTATTGAGAGGACAATGCGTGAGCTATACCATCTTCTATAGCGAGATTGAAAATAATATTCCACATAACATACCTACTATAAATAATTATTTGACAACAGACGATACCACTGAACTCCCCGTATAATGTACAGGCCAGTAGACGGCACTCTTGACGATCGTCTAGATCATCTATCGGTACAAACATTTACATCATCTCAAGACATTTAAGGCTTACCTATTCTAACTTCTAACTTACAATAATAATATGAACCTCTTGTTTCCTATTAAACCTAATATACTCGTTTTTCATTATTTTTTGGTGTATACTAATTAAATTTATTTTGTTGGTATTCTTTCTATTTCGAGTTGATGTTTCAACCAGTAAATAGGTAGGTCTATAAATAGATTTGAGATGCAGTTTGTAGGGCCTTTCATTTCATCCTTTCATCAGGGTATTATATAGATGGGATTGGATAACCTATATAGGTATAATATAAACCCCGATGATGAAGTTAGTCTTTTTGTTCTGAATAGAGGTTTCATGTCTTGCACTAATTATAATAATCGATATGTAGGTACTTATCTTGCTTCGTATTGAAGGTTGCATTTCTTACTATCACTCCATCAGCTGCTCGTTTTGAACTGGTTTAAGATTTTCGGCATGGCGAAATGTCTTTTACTTTTTATCGTAAAGCGTATAAAAGACAAATAAAACAAATTTTCAATATCATTCATTTCTGAGTCACTGACAAGGGTAGCAGTAAATTCAACATGTACAAAGTAAGTCGAATATTTGTTAATGTTACTTTCTTTGGTATTTTTACGTTACAAGATCACAAAAAAACTGTTTTTATCATGACAACAAACTAGCTTAAATCATTCTGGGGACAATAATTGAAACATATCCTTTTTTTTTCAGATCTTCGTTATCGCTGCCGTAGCCGCCGTTGCAAGCGCACGTCCGCAGCAGGGGCATGGTGATGATCACAAGCACGGACACGCGTTCTCATCGCAGAGCATCGTGCTGCACCAGAGCCACGGACACGAGCAGCAGCAGTACCACCACGTGCAGCCCGTCGTGCTCGTCAAGCACGCGCCCAAGCACCAAGAGCACCACGAGGAGCACCACGAGGACTACTATGTACATACACATCCACACGGTCTCTCCATGTGCGCGGGAGTGACACTCGATGCTGACGTGTACCCTCTATGTTACAGGCTCACCCCAAGTACGAGTTCGAGTACAAAGTGCAGGACCCTCACACCGGCGACAACAAGTACCAGCACGAGAGCCGCGACGGCGACGTCGTGAAGGGTGTCTACAGCCTGCACGAGGCTGACGGCACCGTGCGCATCGTCGAGTACACCGCTGACAAGCACTCCGGGTGAGCATAACTTCACACTGAACCAAACTACAGATAACAGAACTTTTGACTATAAAGATAATTTATTAATGTATTTTGACAGATTCAACGCTGTTGTGAAGAAGGAGGGTCACGCTAAACACATTGTTCCGGAGAAAAAACATGAACAGAAGTACCACCATTAATAGTCTTCTAATAGACTGTATTGTTATAAATTGTTATGTTTGATATTATTGTATCCTGTAAATACTCGTAGGTCTATCCTGAATAAAATGAAATTACTAAAACAAATTATCTCGAACTATTGATTTGCCCAGAAGGCCTTTACCCAGCAGTGGGTCAGTACAGGCTGAATTATTATGTATAATATTACATATTGATTGACTTACGAATAAATACGTAGGTACCTACTTACCTTTTTTACACAACTATATAATTTTTTTCCTGGACAACTGTATTACCTACACGCTAGGTGTCAAATTAAATAGGTACCTATTCATTATGTGAATAATGTCCTATTTACTATGAGGGCACAGTGACCCGATATAAGCCCCCTGGCCTCTTATATTAAAAGTCACTACTTTTCTCTCAATTATATCATGAAGTTAATAAGTAAAAGAAGATAAGTTTTAGAACTATAGTTAAACTTACTTAGTTTATTTGTGCCGTGTTTATATTATTACCTATGGTTATATTATATTATACCAACCTAACGTTTTATATGTATAATTTATTCGCAAGCTAGTTTAGCTTGTTTATTGAAAAACTTATATTGTACCTTAAACACATTTAGACGCACGTGGGTAATTTTAGTTCGACTTACAAAATGTCCGAAAGAATGCGAAAGAATGCCTGTCGAATGAACGTTAGTGTGAAAGAATGCCTGCATGATAAATATTTACAAATTATACTAATATTATATTTTTATTATTAAATATCATCAATTATTATTAAATATTAAATATAATGCTCGGAATGTGTGTCATTATAATTTTTCAGCGTAGTGGAAGTAATGCGAATGATAGTTAGGCTCTCTCTAGCATGGATCTTGTTTGAGTGGGTTATAGGGCTTAAAAAAAGTTTTCATTCTCATGCTCGAAAAGTGTGTCATTTTAGCCCAACTTTAGGGTCGAAATTAATAATCAATCCAATCCAAATTTTGCTATCTGGTATTGATATCACAATCCATTTTTAGGGCCAAACGTGCCAATAACGGATTCGTGGATTGGTTTATAAAGGCATGCAGATTGGAAATCGATCGAACGATAGGCAGTTATCCAAGTTCGATTTCAATCTTGGATAGAAGATACAATATTAATTTCGGCTGTAAGCGGGCCTAACCTAAACGAGATTGTTACAAGACTCACTAGCGTAAACTTGTTCTATTATTGAGATAATTTCTTAGTAAAAAACAAGCATAACAAAAATTTTAACCGGTATTTATGTTTGAAAATGGAACTGAAATTAAATTACATTGTTGGTGATCATTGGGTGCCAACTGCACACTGCACATGCATAATGTGTGCGTTTGTCTACAACAATGTTGGTATTGCCGAATTTTTAACTGCAATACAAATTAGATACGATTTTTATTTTAAAGTGAACGTCACTCTTTGTACACTATTTTTAGTTTTTAATTGTCTAGCTAGGTATTCTTTTTTTACGGTCTAATGGTTCGTTTTAGTCCTTTGTTTACGTTAACCAAACCACTATAAAATGTACTTTTTGAATAAAACACCTATTTACTTACGCAGTGGTAACCACTAGAAGAGGCCTGAACAAAAACAATTTGGTCTATCTTTACAGAACTTACTAGTGGTTCACTTTATAAATATTGTGCAAACACCAATTCTTGAGAAAATATCCCGGTAGTTTTTGAACTGTGTTCGTGCTCTATTGTTATAACCTCTACGTAAAGAGTTGGCTAGAAATATTATTGCTCTTGACAAAAAAGAACGTAAATAATTATACAAGTGACACAAGTAATTGGTTTAAAAAGCTTATAAAGAATTTCAACAACTAACCAATACTTGAAGTCTGTTTGAATTGGTTGCCATTTCAATGTTTAATTCTATACGTATACCTATGCAATTGGTCGAATATTTTTATGTTATTAACCAACATAGATTTGGGTAAGTAGGTATTGAAATACATGTATAATGAAATTAAAATTGTATTAAAAAATAATTAACAAATTAATATTGCCTTTAACTATAAAACATTTCTTATATAATATACATAATAAGGTTTAAAACATAATCAGTGATGGTACTCGTGGTGTTTTTCGGGAACGATGTGTTTAGCGTGACCCTCCTTCTTCACAACAGCGTTGAATCTGTCGAAACAAATAAATTAATATAGTTTTTCACTACTCAAATATCTTTCTCCACCCCATATTAAAGAGAGAAGAGTAAATAAATCTTTATTAATATATAAGACTTCCAGAGAGCGTTTGTGAATATTTACTAACCTTAACATGGGATTTGTAATGCGTCCTATATCCGTTTCTAAATAATAAGTAAGTCATATTTACGGTAATTAGGAATTGTGCTTACCCGGAGTGCTTGTCAGCGGTGTACTCGACGATGCGCACGGTGCCGTCGGACTCGTGCAGGCTGTAGACACCCTTCACGACGTCGCCGTCGCGGCTCTCGTGCTGGTACTTGTTATCGCCGGTGTGAGGGTCCTGCACTTTGTACTCGAACTCGTACTTGGGGTGAGCCTGCAACATAGAGGGTACACGTCAGCATCGAGTCTCACTCCCGCGCACATGGAGAGGCCGTGTGGATGTGTGCGTACATAGTAGTCCTCGTGGTGCTCCTCGTGGTGCTCTTGGTGCTTGGGCGCGTGCTTGACGAGCACGACGGGCTGCACGTGGTGGTACTGCTGCTGCTCGTGTCCGTGCTGCTGCTCGTGTCCGTGGCTCTGGTGCAGCACGATGCTCTGCGATGAGAACGCGTGTCCGTGCTTGTGATCATCACCATGACCCTGCTGAGGACGCGCGCTTGCGACGGCGGCTACGGCGGCGATTATGAAAATCTGTTAATAGAAGAATATCAAAATATAATCTTATTGTTCGCAGAAAGATTTAACGTAGTTAGCGTTACTTAATATGAAAAAAGTTTTCTTAATTGTCTCATTTCGTACAGTTACTATACGACAAAAATAGAAAACATTGTAAAAATAGTCGACTTACTTTGTACATTATTGAATTTACTTGTACTCTTGTGAGTTATTCAGGGATGAATGATATTGAAATAATATTTTATGTGTCTTTTATATGTTTTACGATAAAAAGTAAAAGACATTTCACCACGCCAAAAATTTCATTAAAACCAGTTCAAAACGAGCAGCTGATGTAGTGGTAATCAGAAATGCAACCTTCAATACGAAGCATAAGAATTTATCGATTATATCATCGGTCAAAGCATGAAACCTTCTCGATTTGTTTTAAGAAAATAGAATTGCAATGGCGCGTGAAGCATGAATGTTGATGATGAAGTGGTATAATTAGCTAATCCTATCATTACGAGGCTTAAACCCTAAAAAATATTTTTCAGGGCTCTGCAAACGGCACAGAAAACTAACCAAAATCAAAACCTCAATGTTTGAAGCATCGACTCGAAAGGAAAATCAAAACGTGAATACGAGTATTTTTTCCAAACAACCTTCATTAATGCGTGTCACACATGATGCCTAATCATTTGTTTAAAATTAATTAAATATAAAATTAATTACAACATAATTCGGAGAGACAGAAGAGTTTTATCTTCTTTGTCAATAGTAAGATAGGGCAAGTGAGCACTGGGCAGCGCAAGACTGCTGGGTGGCGATAATAGTAACTCACCCAAACTGGGTTGGGTATTTATTATTAATGCCGTCAGTAAATTATATAACGTTTTATTTAATTTCGATGGTCGCATTTCGTTTGGCACGTTAAATCAAGCACTTCACGGACAGGTTTAAAGTAAAATTTCAATATTACGAAAAAAGTCTGCCGTCTAAATTACACGAATATATAAAAGACAAGTATGAATTAAGTAGAATATCATTCGTCACTCGGTATTCATACCAATAACAGCAAATTTTTGCGTGCTTTAAAAAAAATACACAATCAAAATGTATAAAGTTAGTAAAAATTATTTTGACCATTTGGGCTCTTCTTTATTTATCATGCTGGGTTATAATTTAAAGCTTAACATTTTCTACACAGGTATTCATCGTTGCCGCTTTAGCGTGTGTAGCAAGCGCACGTCCGCAGCAGGGGCATGGTGATGATCACAAGCACGGACACGCGTTCTCATCGCAGAGCATCGTGCTGCACCAGAGCCACGGACACGAGCAGCAGCAATACCACCACGTGCAGCCCGTCGTGCTCGTCAAGCACGCACCCAAGCACCAAGAGCACCACGAGGACTACTATGTACATACACATCCACATGGTCTCTCCATGTGCGCGGGAGTGAGACTCGATGCTGACGTGTACCCTCTATGTTACAGGCTCACCCCAAGTACGAGTTCGAGTACAAAGTGCAGGACCCCCACACCGGCGACAACAAGTACCAGCACGAGAGCCGCGACGGCGACGTCGTGAAGGGTGTCTACAGCCTGCACGAGTCCGACGGCACCGTGCGCATCGTCGAGTACACCGCTGACAAGCACTCCGGGTGAGCATCTCCACGCTAAACCGCTACTGATAAGGAGATTTTCTGGCAATAATGCTATAAAGATAATTTTATTCATGTATTTTCACAGATTCAACGCTGTTGTGAAAAAGGAGGGTCACGCTAAGCACATCGTTCCTGAGAAAAAGCAGGAACAGAAGTACCATCATTAATAGAGTTCTGATTGATTGTTTTTGTATGTTATGTTTGATATTAATTGTATGCTGTAAATAGATCTTACCTGAATAAAATGTGAATGAAAAAATAAATTGTTTAATCATTTTTTTGAAGCGGTTCATACAATATTATAACGATTATCTTTATTTTTCAATTGTGATTTGCATTAAGTGCTTGAAAGGCGTATACTCGTACATGAGTACATTTTAGGGATAAAAAATAGATCATGTTATGACTGATGGTGCAGTGACTTGATATGATTTTTGGCCTCCAATATCAAAAGTGATCATTGTTTTCACAACGCAATTAAAAATTTTTAATTTATTTGCTGATGTAAGATGTTTAAGGCCTGGTTTATAAAAAAAAACAACGTTTTGGTGTTTTGGTATAAGACATGGTACCTGCTCCTTATTACTTCATACAAGCATCACCATTCAACTTCAGTTCAGTCGTAGGCATACAATATTGGCAAAGTGTTGAAATCTTATTCTCGTTTAGTTAAAAATGCGATAGAACCAATAGACGACACCATTAATTTTTTTAGTCATAGATCGCTGCTGAACTAATATCAATAAAATTTTATTTACTTGCAGACAACTTCCCTTTTGCTTACTTTATAACCTAGGTAACGATTTATTCATGTTAAGGCCAGGTTGTACTAAGGTGGTTAGGTATTTAAGCGTAACCTCCGTCCCCGCAAATGCCGAGCGCGTATAATCGCGGCCCGCAGAAACGTGACGCTATTCGAACGCGGCTCGTTTGCTCCGTAAAAATGTTTCCCTCACACTTGCCTGTGTTCTACTAGCTCCGACCGATTGACAATTTCGCCTCATCGACGTAAGTTAGAATGGTCGAACGGTCCCGCACCACGCTTGTGTGATGACGGGTGGCATGGCGTGGGTTCTAATCATTACTCACGTGGATGAAGCCGTAAGGCGCAGCTAGTACAATAACATACAATATACCTACATGTACAAACATGCAGCGTTGGAGTTGACGTTGAGCAATGTAATATCTTAAAACGGAATAGAAACCACTTTCTGGCTAAATATTAGATTAGTTTAATTTAACTGTATCCATGCTCCGGTACCTGATAGTAACAGAAATTACTATTAATTACAGGCCAAATTCAGGAACCGAATACTCCCCAGCGCTGTGTAACCGTTTTCAGCGAGACTTTTTGGCCAATTTCAGCACTTGGACTCGCAATTGCTCGGAATCGAAGCTGTTAGGGTAAATACAAATTTCTACTGTGACATTATGACTGCGCTTGTGTTGGAGAAGATAGCTGCATGCTACTCACGCACATATTGATAGAAAAGGGGCTACACTTTGAATGAAGGGACGTATTTATCACTTAACAACTACATTTATTATCACAACACAAAAAAAATATAAATACCTATAGTTATGTTCACACAAACAAAAATTATTTTATTGATTTTTGTTTGTATGACACGTAAATAATATGTAGTTTATGTATTTTGCTAACTTAGCTTGATTCTTTTATTTTATTAAAATACAATTATATTGTAAAAAACATGTTTCACAATAAAATCATTTATATTTATTATTCTACTCTACAAAATATTTTTTCGGTTGACTTAATCTTTGGTCAATATTTGACCAAAATAAAGGACAGCATTTTGGTCACGTGTCTCGTCGACCAGACGTCCACATATTATGTCTTTGAAGATTTTGTGGGCTCCCGGTCCCCATGGCCCCAGAGTTTCAATACAATAATATTGAGCATTGCCATACAACGGTGCAATGCAGCCAGCATTTTGGGACCGTTGCCCACTGGTAGCGGCCTATTAGATTAGTTTCATTTACGTTTAGTTTGTAGTTTTCATTTTGTTTTAATATTAACGAATGTGTAGGGGAGGCCTATGTCCAGCAGTGGACTTCTTCGGGCTGATAATGATGATGATGATGATGATTAACGAATGATTTGTTGAAATAAAATCTTTGGTGAAAAGAGTGAATTTACAAAAGAAAAAAGGTATAATACCCGTCAAAATATGACGGTGCCGTCGGGCTCCCGAAGATAGTAGAAATAGTGAGCGGTGTCACCGTCGCGGGTCTCATGGTGCTGTTTCTCGTCATGAGTGTGCGGGTCTTCAACCTTATACTGGTACTCATATTTGGGATGAGCCTGAGGAAAATGTATGTATGTATAGTTTATTCGTGTAAACTAATAATAATTACGTAACTATATTAACGGAGTTTTGGCGGAAATCTGATAATGAGACGTTGTTAGTATTGTATTTTTTTTTCTCAAACTTTTGTTTCTTCGAGTATTAATGTGTAATATTGGTGGAATATTATCATTGAGTGTTCGTTAACGTGCACGAGTGTGGGTAAATGATATAAACTCAAAAACGTGTGACTTCGCATTTTTCCAAAACTCCCAGGAAGTTTCAGTAAAGCGTCCACCACTTTACTGAATCGTGACTTTGATTATGTCAATAATTTACTTGACTAAGTACTTGACCAAGAGGATTGCTTTAATGCTATGACTTTCATATTATGAAAATTAGAAATACTTAAATATTACAATACTTGACACTTACACATTTACAATACTTAACATTACGTAAGATAAAATTTTCATGTACCTATTTCACGTGCCCGTTATTATGTTGTAATCAGTATAGATTTCATTGACATAAACATGGTGTACCTAAGGATTAAAATACATATAATGCAATTAGAATAAAACTTTATTTACAAAATAATTAACAAATCAACATTGCATTAAACAATACAACAATTCTTATGTTTAAGGTTTATCACAGAATCAATGGTGGTACTCGTGGTGTTTCTCGGGAACGATGTGCTTAGCGTGACCCTCCTTCTTCACAACAGCGTTGAATCTGTCAAAACAAATGAACTAGTTATTCACACGTTACTGTATGATGGTAAGTTCTTCGATGAATTAGAATTGTACTTACCCGGAGTGCTTGTCAGCGGTGTACTCGACGATGCGCACGGTGCCGTCGGACTCGTGCAGGCTGTAGACACCCTTCACGACGTCGCCGTCGCGGCTCTCGTGCTGGTACTTGTTGTCACCGGTGTGAGGGTCCTGCACTTTGTACTCGAACTCGTACTTGGGGTGTGCCTGCAACATAGAGGGTACATGTTAGCATCGAGTCTTACTTCCGCGCACATGGAGAGGCCGTGTGGATGTGTGCGTACATAGTAGTCCTCGTGGTGCTCCTCGTGGTGCTCTTGGTGCTTGGGCGCGTGCTTGACGAGCACGACGGGCTGCACGTGGTGGTACTGCTGCTGCTCGTGTCCGTGCTGCTGCTCGTGTCCGTGGCTCTGGTGCAGCACGATGCTCTGCGATGAGAACGCGTGTCCGTGCTTGTGATCATCACCATGCCCTTGCTGCGGACGTGCGCTTGCAACGGCGACTACGGCGGCGATGACGAAGATCTGAATAACAAACAATTGTTATTCATGGCGATTGTATGTTGGTCTATACGTAGAATTTATATACCTACTTAGATGTAGTACTTTGCATATTATACAATAACATAGGTCTTTGAAATAATTACAGTACCTACTTGTACCATAATTTCAAAAATTTCTTCTAATGACTTACTTTGTACATTTTGGTTTTTCTTCAGTTGATCTCTGTAGATACCGAATGGTGACTGATAATTGAAATTATCTCCGTTTATCTTTTATACACTGCAAAGGGTGTGGTATTACCCTTTTTCGTAATTCAGAATACGTGAACCAGTTTATTACCTGCATTCGACTGATTTGTGGTGATATAAGAAATTGTGACCTTCGATGTAACTTGAAATTTGCTGGGCATTCTTTCACTTTTTTTTAGCACATACCGAGTCATCGGGTAGTACAAAATTTAAACTTACTATATTATTGAAAATGACATAAAATTTTGAACAAATCTCAATTTATTTATGGGCATAGAAATTAAAATTAACAGTCTTAATTAGCTTCACTGGCATTCGGCAAATAGTCAATGGTGCTTCGGAGCTTCGTGTTTTGGATGGCCTTCGTGTCTCACGACAGCGTGGAATCTGCAATGAAAAATAATAATAAAATTACAGTGATATAACAAGGAACTCTACATTGTATGTATTAACTATAATGCTAACATTATTTCAACTTGATTTGAGAAATTCAATGGGACAACCAAGCGCAAATATGCGGGTTCTTCAAAACTAAATTCGTGTATTGATCCAATTACATTTTTATTCAAGAGCAAACTACGTAATCTTATATACTCGTAAATAGCGCAAAGGAAGAATCCGGAGGCCGGTGGTCCTTCATTCAATGGCAGAGGAAATCAAGAAGAATAATTATGTATAGGTACTGGAGCCTTAAGCCCTGTCTAGTTGCAATAAATGCGATTTAAACTGACTAAACGGCAGTGGATGATGTTATAGGGTGGTCTGTAGCATTTTATATTCAAATACATGTAATTAGCTCTGAAACATAATTATGTTCCTACTTATCCAATTCTAATAGTCTTCCTAAAGACATTATAGAAAAATCAAAGCAATTCGGTGAGTAGGTTTAAAAACAAATTTTAAAATTGTTTGATAGTATAAAAGAGGTATCAGTTCTCACCCTGTGTGCTTATCAGCGGTGTATTCTACAATCCTGACGGTGCCGTCGGGCTCCCGAAGAGAGTAGAAACCGTGAACGGTGTCACCGTCGCGGGTCTCATGGTGCTGCTTCTCGTCATGAGTGTGCGGGTCTTCAACCTTATACTGGTACTCATATTTGGGATGAGCCTGAAGGAAACGATCTGACTTTACACACGATAAAAATTTGACAGTACGAATATTTGCTACGTATGAAAGGTTGCTACATTGCTTTAGTCCTCACCAAATCTCTGCTGCTACCTAAGTGAGTTAAACTTACATAGTAGTCGACATGGTGATGTTCGTGGTGCCCCTCATGCTTCTTCTCTTCATGCTTAGGAGCCTCATGGTGCTTGTGTTCATGATGAACAGGCTCTTGCTTATGCTCAATGTGGACTTGCTCGTGATGACCGTGATGGATCTTTATGCTCTGTGACGAGAATGCGTGACCATGTTCGTGTCCATGACTTTCTTGATGACCGTGGCTCTCTTTGTGCTCATGGCGTTCGTTATGATGTTCGTGCTTCTCATGATGAGCCGGTTCGTGATGGTAGGTGTGGTGGATCTTTATGCTCTGCGATGAGAATGCGTGACCGTGGTCATGGTCGCCGCCTTGACCTCCCTGCGGGCGCGCCACGACGGCCGCGAAGACGACCGCTAGGCTGATGACCTGTAAAAGTGGATAAATGTATGACTCATCTTTGAACGACTTGCCTTGAGAGTTAATTAAAAGTTGATATGAGCAATCAAAGCGGTCCAGGTGTGCAGATAAGAATTATGATAGACACGAAATACAACATGAAAAAAAATTGGCATATAAATTATTCTAATTCAAGTAGGTACTACATAAAACAAAAACTTAATTCATTTTCCCGTACGGCAACTATTAATTAATACCTTAAAAATCATTTTACTAATTCTTGTATTGTGCTCGATTGCCACCAAATGTGTGAATTATCCAAATTGAAATAATACCTTTTATACAAAAGTGTTTGGGACAATTTTCGCAAGTTTATGAACTTGGTTTACACATTCAAATGCGATATGTAGTGAAAGTTAAATTGATAGCTATAATAATTCAGTTAGCCAATATGCATTAAACGCCCGAAAATGTAAGCGTGGATAAAAATTGTCAGTATAAACGTTTGATGAAACCAACATTCCGATAAGCACCTTCATTTAATTTCATTTTCTTTTAAGATAACGTCTCCCCATACTAGGATTGCTCCTGTATCATGGGTTCCGCTTACAGACATAATTTCACATACTTACACATAACACCCAGACCAGAAACAAATGTATTTGTGGTTCGCACAAATATTTGTTCCGCGCGGGAATCGAACCCGCGACACCAAGTGCACCAGTCCGCCACTATGCCAAACGCGTCATCAAGTAGGCATGAGAGTTCCTACAACTAGATTAGAAAATTATAGAAAAGCTTACGGTTCTATAGCCAGTCCTATTCTAGTTTGAATATTTTAACTACCTTCGACCAAATCAATACCGGGTTAATTGCTGGTCAATTGCTACTCTTCATTATTACCTGTAAAAAACATGCAAATTAAAAAAAATAAAAATTAATATAACTATTTACCAATTTCGAAGTTCTCAAATGAGATGAAAGTCACTGCCCTTCAGGTCCAAAGATAGTATTTTTTGGCGCAAATTAAGAACCGGCTTCGAAGTGGTAAGTAGTTCACGTTACCAGTATTAAGTATATAATCAGAGAAAAAATGTTTAACCACATCAGTTCACCAAGAGATACCACAAACATGTTCAAAGTAAGAACTTTATATTTTACAAGCTCAAACAAAAACTAAATGAAGTCTTTCTTAGAGGTTGTTCGAATGAACAAAGAATATAATATTATTATGGAAAAACTCAGTTGAAACTCCATAATGTACAATGAATAGTAGTTCTAAGGTTTAGCTACCTAGGTATATGTCTTCCATTCATTGTAACAATCAGTGAAAATAAGCTCATAGTTAAAAGTGATGACCCAGCGTGCACTGTCCCACTGCTGGGCTTTACTTTCGTGAAGAGGATAAAATCTGAACTCTATTTCACTTATTTCATAACTGAGTGCTAATCACTGAAATGCAAAATTTTTAAACGCAACTAGATGATTTTGGCATTTGATACAAGCAAAACTGAGTAGAGCCTACGACAAAACTTCACACACATAATAAACATTGCCTTCACAGGTTGTTGCTCTCGCCGTGTTTCTAGGCGCTTGCCACGCTGCCGACCACGCATACTCCTCCCAGAGCATCGTGCGCTACGACAACCACAACCAGAAACATGACGTGAAGACCATCAAATATGAAGTTCCCGTCAAATACGAAGTTCCCATCAAATACGAAGTTCCCGTCGTGACTAAGGTCGCTGTTCCCGTCAAATATGAAGCCCCGGTCGTCTCTAAAGTGACCTACCCTTTGGTAACTAAGTACGTGACGAAGGCAGCACCTGTAGCGCAGTACGTGTCGCAAAATTCGGGATATGGCAATGAAGGATATTCTTCCCACCATGCGGTCTCGTCGTCGCATATCCACAGAGAAGATGTACCTGCTAAGGCGCCTAAGGACTTCTATGTCGGATACGTGAGTAAAGATTGTACCATAAAACTAATCACAAATGCTTTACTGTACTGTCTGTATTCAATCTTCATTAAAATGGCAAAGTTCACAGTTAGTAATATGAGTAAGTCCTAAAAACTGGAAGTACACCTCCTACTTTTAGGTAAGTAATTAACTTTTGTAAGTGTTATTAAAATGTATCTAAATTCAAAAATTTCAGATAATTTATGATCCATCATTAATCAATAGGAACTTAACATCCGGCCAACAATCCTGATACAGTTAAAAGTGACAGCGTCCCCAAGTAATATCCCGTACCTATCCCGTAATCATAATCTAGATTAATCACATTCAATTATTCATCATCAGGGTCACCCCCAGTACGAGTTCCAGTACAAGGTGCAGGACCCTCACACCGGCGACAACAAGTACCAGCACGAGAGCCGCGACGGCGACGTCGTGAAGGGTGTCTACAGCCTGCACGAGGCTGACGGCTCCGTCCGCACTGTTGAATACGCTGCTGACAAGCACACCGGGTAAGGGTACCAGACCTGTCAGATGACTTTAGAAGTGTAACACTTTACAACTGTGCGTTGAGTAAAAACCGTCTTACCACAAAAGTTTAGACGAGAGTTAAACAGATGTTTCTAAAATTTCGTTCCACAAAATCGACGTCTATCACTCGCGTTTTCTTACTCAACCCTGGCAATCCTTATTACTTGTGAATTTGGTGTTGAGTTAGAAAAAGCGAAGGTTAGACGTCATTTGTGGAGAAAATGTTTATACTCACCACTTTAACTCTTGTTTAAATCTTTTGTGGTAAAACCGTTAGTTTTTACGATTATACTAATTGAACTCCGTTAACCATATCACTGCGTAAAAATGGCGTAGAAAATACGGCAGTAAAATATTCCTAAGTCGTATTTTACTTGTACCTACCAACTGATTATCAAATTAATGTTGGTGCTGAAAAAGAACATTGAACAATACTATTGATGAGAGCTGGTAGAAAGTAATATAGCAAGCATGTTTACAGAGTTTACTTTACTTAGATTTTAGACGAATACGAGTACCTATAAGACGTCCGTCTAAGACTCAGTACTGTCTTTTTTTTCAGATTCATCGCTGACGTCAAGCACGTTACCAAGCATGTTGAAGAATCTAAGCACCACTATTAATACCTACCTCAATAATATTACTGTGTACAAACTAACATTTAATCATTGTTGATGTTGAATTGTTAACTACATAATTTATATAGCATGTAAATAAAGATTTAGCAAATTATTTTGATGGTTTAATAACAATTTCCAATAATATGTGTGTGTGTAGTAGTAGAGTACAGAAAAAGATCCTATTGTCGAATGGTTACCTACTGAATAAATACGTACTTTTTGACTAATGTAATATTATTAGTTAAACATATTCATATGGTATAGATAGATCTTGCGTTCCACCCACCAAGCTAGTTGCTTGCGTAACGATGATCGGATTTCAAGCAATACAACTATGAGAACTTATCCGACTTTAAGGTATGAGAGCTTAGTATAAGTAGTTCAACAACGTTGACCTGTCGACCTTGTCACTTCCAAAATTCCCCTACTATATAAACAGCTGTTTACGCATGCAATGCATCAGTTAATCTAGTGATACATAGCAATTATGTTATCCAAAGTAAGTGAAATGAATAGTAAAAAGAATATGTGATTAGTGACAGCCCAACTGGGCTAGATGTGATAACTAGTACAGATTGAGCAGTGATGTTTGGTTGCAGGTTGTGTGTTTGAGCGCCGTGCTTGCGGTGTGCGCTGCTGGGCTCCTGCCCGCCGCCCCCGCGCACTACTCCTCTGCTGGTGCGGTCTCATCCCAGAGCATAGTGCGCCACGACGAGCACGCACCTCAGGCTAAGCTCGCCATTGCCGCCCCCGTCGCCTACCACTCCGCTCCCGCCGTCGCCTACCACGCCGCTCCTTCCGTCGCTTACCACAGCGGCCCCGCCCCCCTAGCTTACCACACCGCCCCCATTGCTAAGGTTCTCGCGCCCGCCCATAAGGTTCTCGTTGCTGCTCGCCATGAAGAAGAATACGTGAGTACAGTGCCGTTTATCATAATATGTAAAGTAAGTATGTTTACTGTTGGCAGTAGACATGATGTTCCCGTATGTTACAGGCTCACCCGAAATACGACTTCTCATACTCCGTGGCTGACGGACACACCGGCGACAACAAGTCCCAGCAGGAGTCCCGCGACGGCGACGCCGTGCACGGCCAGTACTCTCTGCTGGAGGCCGACGGCTCTGTGCGCACAGTGCAGTACACCGCTGACGACCACCATGGTTTCAACGCTGTGGTGTCCAACTCCGCTCCCGCCCACCACGCCGCCCCTGCACAGTACGCCGCCCCCGCGCATCACGGTGGCCCTCTGCTCCTCGCCCATCATTAAAATGTACACCCTCGAATGCCATAAAACTTTTAGTTAATAAGGAATGTTGTGAATGCGAAAACGTAAGCTAATTTATTAAATCAAATGTTTGAATAACAACAAATTTTAATTATTTCCCTAAAGTAAACTTATTATTGTTTACCTAGATACTTAAAATATTATTTTTCCTCCCATCTATTCGAAAAGAAGCAAAGGGTTCCTCGATAAGTGCGAACAAAGTAGGTATTTCCTTCAACAGCGACGTAAAGCCTCTTCTCATATAGTTTAGGATAAAAAGCAGAGTGTACCTACCATACGGAAACAAAATTTTTTACCCTCGAGCGAAGTACTGTAAAGCCCTCGCTACGTTTACGATTCTACTCTAGAATCCTTCACTTCGCTCTGGATTAAAAAATCGCTCTCTCCCTAAATACATTAGTTGGTTTCTTTGTAGTACAATACATAAGGTACTGCAAATAAGAGGCTATTTAGACACAGATCGAACAGACTACATTTTATTATTGAAAGCAACAAGCTGTTTTGAATTCTCCATATTATTATTTCGGCAATTGCATTCGGCAAATTGCATTCTCCATATTATATTTTCGGCAAACCACTTCTATTTTGATTCTGGTGGCACTCCAACAAGTAACGCAAACCTGATAATATTAGCTTTATACCATAATATCACAATGTAAACAAATTATGTCTGTGCCATTTGGAGCTGGAAGTAACTCAGTTTCCGAATTATTTGGAACTTGACTAAACCATAAAGTTAATAAATACAACTGAGTAAACATTTGGTAAAATCAACGTGTGACTAAGCTACTGGCTCCCGTTTTGGCCAAAATTAGGTACCCCTCCGCTAAAGACCTCTATATTTTAGTTGTTATACCTGAAACCCGTGACACGGTGGGTTTATGTTGATATCAAAGCCTTTAACTGACAACCTACAAATAGTAGCTTTTTTATTCAATAGCGGTTACTCGTGACTTTGTTGTGTAAACGAACAATTTCCACCACCTTGTACGTTTATATATCTATGTTAGACTTTCACACAAACACGCCAATGACTGTACAAAGTTTAAACTATCTTTTTAGTGTTGTGGGACATAGGAGACAGACAAATAAATAAACAAACATTTTCCTACATTCGAAGTTGGTATAGCGGGGATCATGACCGTATTCGTAACGTGTTACCGTAGGATCAATGGGATGGGGTGCGAAGAAGAACAGAGAACCTCCCCGCGGTGCACCCTGGAAACTGTCTGGACCCGGTAACGCAGGTGTCCAGCAGGCCAATACTCTGTCTGTCGCAGCAAAACACGCCTTCTCTGTGACAATGTCGGTTCCCCCACGCGAACAGAAAGGACGACTAAAAGGCCCTTCTCAGGGCCACCCCAACGGCCCTTCTCAGGGCCACCCAGAAGCTCCAGCGATGGACCTCCGGGACGTCCTAGAGGTCGTTTGTAGAGCAGATGTCAAATCCGTCTCTGCTATGGAGACTGAGTTGTTGAGCGGTGTGGAGTCCGCTAGTGAGGCGGGAAGCTGCCGAAAGCGGCCGTGCTCCCTGTTTCCAGATGTGCCCGGGTACCTGGACACGGACACGGAGACAGAGGAGACGGTGACCGCTAAGGTGAGCACCGCAAGGAGAGGGAAGGGAAGGATCCTCAGGAGCACCCCTACTAGGGAGAGGTTCATGAAACCTCCAACTCCAGTGGCATCTGACGGAGACCTGGAGGTGCTCCTCAAAACGAGGAAGTATAAGAAGGGGCCGGGCGCTGCTGCTGCCGACCTTGTAACCGACACAGGAAGTGATTCCGACGTTGGCGAGGTCGGCGACCTTAGCGTCATGAACGCTCAGCAATTAAAGGCGCAGGCGGGCACAGAGCTCGCCCGCATTATCGAGGTTACCAGAAAATCTGGTAACCTCAAGGGCGAGTTTGTGGGCCGTCTCAAAAGGGCGACAACCTGCATCAGGGATGTGGTTAATGCCCTGACAGACAGGAGTGAGGCAGAGGAGACGCGACGGTTGAGAGCCGAGAACAGTCGTCTGCTCCTTGAAGTCCAGGCCGGAAAGGCGGAGGTGAAGGCGCTGCGTCGCGACTTCACCGAGGCCAAGACAGAAGCTGCTGCAGCCACTGCGGCAGCAGCAGCAGCCAATATTGCTGCCGTCACCGCTGTACCTGCGAACCTGCAGGCGGCGGAATTAGTGGAGGAGCTGAAGCGGTCCCTCACTATCACATTCGGGCAAATGCTCAATGCCCGAATCGAGGGGCTGGAGGGCCGTCTCCTGCCTGCCCCGATCGTGCGTCCGCCACTGCGGTCGGACGCCAAGAGAGTGGCGGAGGTGGCTGTGCCGCCAAAGCCAGTTCCGGTGGTCGCACCACCGATGCCGACGCCGGAGTCAACCCGCAAGCCCGCACGTAAAGCGGGCAAAGGGCCCGCTCTTGCAATGAAGACCACCGCCGCCCCCTCAGTGGCGTCGGTAGCGGGTCCCTCAGGCGCTGGAGGGGCCCAGGGCGCCAACAGTGCTACCACGGTTGTTCATGATGAATCCTGGGCAACTGTGGTAGGGAAAGGTAAAGGGAAAGGCAAGGGCAAGGGAAAGGGAAAGGCTTCCCTTCCCTCAGTGGCGCCCGCAATTTCCTCCTTGGTCCGTGTCGCCGCCGCAACGCCGAGGCCCAAGCCTAAGGTGGCGCCCAAGCCCAACTCTAAGGTGGCGCCCAAGCCCAACCCTAAAGTGGCGCCCAAGCCCAAGCCGAAGAAGATTGCGCTGGTGGCCCCCAAATCCGCGGCTGTTGTTGTATTGCTACAGCCCGAAGCCGCGGAAAAGGGAGTCACGTACAAAGACGTCCTCCAAATGGCGGAAGAGAGGGTCAATCTCCAGGAGCTGGGGATTGACCATATCCGCTGCCGGCCGACTGCGACGGGAGCTAGGAAGTTGGAAATTCCTGGCTCCCAAAAGGGAGAGATGGCGGGCAGACTCGCGGAGAAGCTCCGCGTGGCTCTGTCTGAGGTGGCCAGCGTCGCCATTCCCGTCAGATATGCTGACTTCAGTGTGACGGGTCTGAGCGATGCGGCTACCAAAGAGCAGGTAGCGGCGGCAGTCGCGAAAGCTGGTGGCTGCGACCCGCAGCTAGTGAAGGCCGGAGAAATCAGTGCCGGATCCACCTTTATCTCCTGCCCGATCACGGCAGCTAAAGAGCTGTCGAAGAAGGGCAGAATTCTAGTCGGATGGAGCTCTGCCCGACTGGTGACGTTGGAGGCACGCCCCCTGCGCTGTTTTAGGTGCTTGGGACTGGGGCACACGCGCCCTCAGTGCCCATCCGCTGCAGACAGGGGGGAACTGTGCTTCCGATGTGGAGGCGCTGGCCATAGGGCAGCCAGCTGCCGGAAGGAGGCACGATGCGCGATATGCGCGGAGTCGGGGCGGCCTTCTGGCCATGTGATGGGGGGACGCAGTTGCACTCCCCCGACGACGAAGGGGGTAGACCTAAGCAGGACCCAGGCCACCCCCGCGGCAACTCACCAGGCCGCCCCCATGGAGGTGTCACGTCCAGCGACGTGCGAGGAGGTTCTGATGTCTGATTAATGGATCAAGTTGGACATCTGAACTTCCTCCAGACGAACCTGAACCACTGCGCCCGGGCTCAAGACCTGCTTATGCAGTCTCTGGCGCAGTGGAAAATAGACGTGGCGGTAGCGGCGGAGCCGTACTACGTTCCCCCTCATTCCTGCTGGGCTGGGGACCTGGACGACTCCGTCGCCATAATAGGACGGTCGGGTGGGAGCCCCCCTCTATCAGTTCAAGAGAGGGGCTCAGGATATGTGGTCGCCAAATGGGGGGAGTATGCGGTTGTCGGCACATATTTCTCCCCCAATAGAACTGCTGCGGAGCTGGAGGTCTATATGGACCTCCTGGCCGCGGCCGTAAGAAGACAGGCACCGCGTCAGGTCCTCCTATTAGGGGACCTAAATGCGAAGGCCCGGGATTGGGGCAACCCCTCCACTAACGTTCGTGGTGAGATCGTTAGGGAGTGGGCAGTTGCCTCAGGACTGACTCTCTTAAACAGAGGGTCAGCCCACACGTGCGTGCGACACAACGGGGGGTCCGTGGTGGACGTCTCGTTCGCCGCCCCGTCTGTTGCAGCACGTGTCCGGGCCTGGAGGGTCATGTCGGAGGTGGAGACTCTCTCGGACCACAAATATATACGGTTCGAGATCTCCACCTCCCACAGTCAGGGAGGGGCTCAACGCGTAGGGCGAGTGGAGTTCCCGCGCTGGGCGGTTAGTCACCTCGACGCCGAACTGGCACATGAGGCGGCGATTGTCCAGGCGTGGTGTGCTGCCCCCCTACATCCGGAGGTGGACGTTGCAGCGGCCCATTTCCGCGACGCCGTTGTGGACGTGTGCGACGCGTCGATGCCGAGATCCCGACGCCGTCCCGATCGCCGCGAGGTGTACTGGTGGAGTGTCGGGATCGCGGAACTCCGAGCCGCGTGCTCGGAGGTGCGACGGCGCTATGGCCGTTGCAGGAGGCGACGGCATGGCAGGACCGACAGCCAGCTGTCGTCGGAGGAGCTGGCTGCCGAGGGCCAGCTGCACAGCGCTTACCGCGACGCAAAGCGGGAGCTGCAGCTGGCCATCGGCAAAGCCAAGTCCCAGGCCTGGGCCGAGGCTCTGGAGGGACTGGACAGGGATCCCTGGGGCCGGCCTTACAGGGCCGCCCGGAACAAGTTCCGGGGCCAAACGGCCCCAGTCGCAGAGTCTATGGAGCCTTAACTCCTAGACATGGTGTTGAGGGGGCTTTTCCCCCATAATGACCCCCTTTACACCCCTCCGACGATGGCCCCTCCTCTCCCGGACGAGGAGATGGACCCGGCTTCCATCCCACCAGTGTCGGAGGCGGAGATGGAGGTCGCGGTAACTCGCCTGAGAGGCAAGAGGACCGCACCGGGTCCTGATGGGATTCCGGGAAGGGTCCTTGGGATAGCCCTACGGGAGTTGGACACACGGCTTCGGGAACTTTTCGATATATGCCTATCGTCAGCGCGATTCCCAAAGCCGTGGAAAGACGGGAGGTTGTGCCTGTTGCGGAAGGAGGGTCGTGCTGCTGACTCGCCTTCCGCATACAGGCCCATCGTGTTGCTCGATGACACGGGTAAGTTGCTAGAGAGAGTGGTAGCTGCCCGTGTCATCCGGCACTTAGAAAGTACAGGACCTGGACTTTCCGAGGCCCAGTTCGGGTTTAGGGCGGGGTGTTCCACCATTGGCGCCCTGCTTTGGCTTAAGAGCTGGACCCAAGAGGCGGTCAGTCGAAGGGAGAGGGCGTTGGCTGTCTCGCTTGACATAGCCAACGCCTTCAACAGCCTCCCGCACAGCACAATACAGGAGGCGCTTCGATATCACGGAGTGCCCCTGTATCTGCGAGGGCTGCTGGAAGATTACCTCCGGGACCGTGAGGTCCTGGTAGGAGGACGCGACGGACTAATACGTCGTCGCGTCACGTGCGGGGTTCCACAGGGGTCAGTCTTAGGACCGCTCCTGTGGAACATAGGCTACGACTGGGTGTTGCGTGGCACGCTTCCCGCTAGCATAGGGATTGCGTGCTACGCGGACGACACCTTAGTCGTAGCCAAGGGGAGGGACCTCGGGGAGGCGATGCGGTGGGCCACAGTGGGAACAACTCTCGTGGTCGGCCGCATTCGTGCCCTGGGTCTGGAGGTCGCCCTCTCCAAAACCGAGGCCCTACTGTTTCATGGGCCTCGGGGGGGACCCCCTCCAGGATCGCGAGTAATACTGGACGGGGTCCCAGTGCCCGTTGGGACCCAGATGAAATATCTGGGTCTCATTCTGGACGGGCGGTGGACTTTTCGGGCCCACTTTACCCAATTGGGCCCGAGGGTCACGGGAGCCGCGGCTGCCCTAGGGAGACTGCTGCCCAACGTCGGAGGTCCTAACGCCACCTGTCGCCGATTATACTCCGGAGTGATCCGGAGTATGGCCCTCTATGGGGCACCGGTCTGGGTCGATGCCCTCGGTCGCGATAATAAGACTCTGCTGCGACGTCCGCAGCGAGTCATCGCGACGAGGGCAATACGAGGATACCGGACGGTGTCCTGGACGGCGGCGTGCGTGCTCGCTAGTGATCCCCCCTGGGAGCTCCAAGCAGAGATCCTCGCCGAAGTGTACCACTTCGTGGCGGCGAGGAGATCCCGCGGGGAGCCTCCAGCGTGGGAGGACGTGCGGCACATGCGGCGACAGGCGCGGGTCGCCCTATTGTGGCGGTGGTCGGAGGACCTAGCTCCACCGGTCCCAGGACAGTGGACGGTGGAGGCCATCCGCCCGGTTCTCCGGAGGTGGATGGGGCGGCGTTATGGGTCGCTGACCTTCCGATTGGTGCAGGTGCTTTCCGGACATGGATGTTTTGGAAAGTACCTGTACCAAATCGCGAGACGGGAAGCGACCCCGGCCTGCCACGAATGTGGGGTGCCAGAAGACACGGCGCCCCACACCCTGGAGGCGTGTGCCGCATGGTCCCCGCAGCGGCACACGCTTTCAGCATTCGTGGGACAAGATCTCTCTCTGCCGAGTGTGGTTAGCGCCATGCTCGGCAGTGAGAGATCGTGGCAGGCGGTGGCCTCTTTCTGCGAAGCCGTTATGAAGCAGAAGGAGGCCGCGGAGCGGGCCAGAGAGGAAGACGTCCATGCTGACCCGCTCCGACGCAGACGTGCAGGGGGAAGGAGGAGGCGGTTCGGTCGCCTCCTTCGTCCTCCATAGGGGTGCCACTGGTGGGGGGTCGGGGGACCTTCCACCGGCTTGCACGGCACCACACGTCTGGGGGGATGGCCTTGGTGAGCAAGGTCATCCCCTCCCTAGGCGTAGTGGCCCGGTAGTCCCACCGGGCCAGCCGCTGGGGCGAGATGGTGAATGCCAACACGACCCCATCTCGCCCCACTCCAGGCGGATCGACGGCTCACGGGGGGGTTTTAGTGGGTTCAAGTCCCACACGCCCCCCTTCCGCCACCCCCATGGTGGAAGGGATAGTGCGAAGGCATTTCCCCCCCTCAAAAAAAAAAAAAAAAAAAAAAAAAACGATCAATGGGATATTTGTTTTGAATAATTTGCTTAATTATTTTCACATCGCAAAGTTTACCACAATATGTCATCGTACAAACTGTACATGAACTTGAGTAATTTGTATAATGAAATAAAAAAAAGTCTTGACACTCTCAACATGCGTGAATTGCAGTTCAAGTCCGATTTAACAAAATCAAATAAGGGAACGCACCCTAACTCCTTCGGTGGTTATTATGATGCTCCATCACCATTATCATTACTGACTGTTATCCATCCATGCCATCGCCATTGAAAACGTATACAAATTGTAAAGTTTCATAACAATATACTCGTAAATAAGTACAGCAATCGAAAGCGGGTGGAAAATGGTTTCTTGTTTTTTTACTTGGTAGAATATAGCCCCCAACTCTAGAAATATTCAGTTATATTTTCGTACACTATGAATTGTGAGAAGAGTGACCATCAATATTAATATCTTTATGTATAAACACTGGATTATTCTTCAACAATTTGCTTTATTTCAAATAAATACATAATAACTATTTACAGAGCGATTCCTAGCTTACAAACTAGAATATTTATATCGTATCTAGCTGACTAGCTGTATGGATTTAATGATGGGCGAGGAGCAGCTGAGGGCCACCGTGATGCGCGGGGGCGGCGTACTGTGCGGGGGCGGCGTGGTGGGCGGGAGCGGAGTTGGACACAACAGCGTTGAAACCGTGGTGGTCGTCAGCGGTGTACTGCACTGTGCGCACAGAGCCGTCGGCCTCCAGCAGAGAGTACTGGCCGTGCACGGCGTCGCCGTCGCGGGACTCCTGCTGGGACTTGTTGTCGCCGGTGTGTCCGTCAGCCACGGAGTATGAGAAGTCGTATTTAGGGTGAGCCTGTAACATACGGAAGCGTCACAACTACTGCCATCATCTTATCTACTTATACTCACAAATGAAAAGATGTACGGCGCTGTATACTTACGTATTCCTCCTCGTGACGAGCGCCAACAAGAACCTTGGTGACGGGGGCAGTGTGGTAGGCCAGGGGGGCTGGGGCAGCGTGGTAGGCAACATGAGCGGGGGCGGTCTGGTAGGCGACGGCGGCAGGAGCGTGGTACGCGACAGGGGATACCAGCTTTGTGGCCTGGGGCTGGTCGTGACGCAGGATGGTCTGAGAAGAGACGGTGTTGGCGGCAGAGTAGTGGGCGGGGCCGGCTTGGTAGGCGATGGAAGCGGGACCGCTGTGGTAAGCGACGGAAGGAGCGGCGTGGTAGGCGACGGCGGGAGCGGAGTGGTAGGCGACGGGGGTGGCAATGGCGAGCTTAGCCTGAGGTGCGTGCTCGTCGTGGCGCACTATGCTCTGGGATGAGACCGCACCAGCAGAGGAGTAGTGCGCGGGGGCGGCGGGCAGGAGCCCAGCAGCGCACACCGCAAGCACGGCGCTCAAACACACAACCTGCAACCAAACATCACTGCTCAATCTGCACTAGTTAACACACCTAGCCCAGTTGGGCTGACACTAATCACATTATCTTTTTTCACAAATAAGATCACTTACTTTGGAGAACATATTGCTGTGTATGACCGAAATCAACTGATGCTCTGTATCTGTAAAGCTTCGTTTATATACCTTGCGGTTACATTTTGGGCGAGGCGAGGTCGCCAGGTCATGATGCTGTCAACTACATCATAAACGAGAGCTTTCTTAATAGTTTGCGACTAGTAATGCAACGACCCAATCAAGTATTAACTTGTCTTTGGTAATAAGTTATTCTAATCTACCAGACACCTATTGTATTAGAGGCAAAATGGCATAGATCAAGAATGTGATCCGTAAGTTAAGTTATGGAATAAGATAAAATGTTGAATTAGGTAAAATTATATCTATCTATACCCTACAGTCCACGTAGTAATTATGAAAAGAACTGCACATGCATAGTGAAACAAAAGTTTGCATGTTCAGTACGAAGTTCGACGATCTGCCGAAAATGTTATTCAAAAGCTCATACTCATAACATCATTATAATCACAAATGTGACGGTCGATTTTATTATAATAAGTAGGCAGTGGCCGTGATCGTCGGGTCTTCGAACTCATCACATTACGTAATATTATGTGAGGATGATTCATTCATTCATCTATGCGGTGCAATATTATCTGCAGACGGTTTCAATGTCAACATAACTGGTACCAAGGTTACCATGGATTACAATTTAAAAGATCAATGAAAATGGATTAAATATACATTTTAGCTACATATAATAAAGGAAGTTTAAATCGTTCCTTAATCTGATCGAACATCTGCAGGAAACCATTCGAATACTAATACCAATTTGAAATTTCAATAAGATTTAGTACATTATATTGAAAATATCTATGTCGAGCTACTGCCGTGTTCTTTTTTAATGGGTTTACAATCCTATAGCAACACCTAATATGAGTGACCTAAGTATTGGAGTCCAAGTAAAATATAAACCTAGGTATATATTTGATAAACTCCGTTTCACTGGGCGAAACAGTTTATAAAATTTCATTTGTCCTTATTAAGACTTCCTTGAATTTAAGAAATCAAGTCTCACAACACAATTGCGGGACCAATTCTTACTGCGATTGTAACATCAAATCTCCCAAGGTGCTCCACATGCCACACTTCAGAATAACTATGAGCAACGAAGTGTAACTCCCAAATGTGACCCAGTTTTAAGGTCAGGGATAACACGTCGCATAGTTGACCGACCGGCGGCGTCGAGTCGGGTTACGTTACCCGAATGTCTTAGTATAGATAATATATTGAAATTAAGCAAGTATATCTCTCAAGTAACTCTCAGAGATACAAGTTACAAGCGACAGCGGGCTAACTGCTAATCATGTTATTGGTAGGATTTGTCAATTCAGTTACGTTTATACAGATTTTTTAGGTTATTTTTGTAAGTTTTTGAAGTAAAGATTTGTAACGTGTGAACCACAGGTTAGTATATTATGTCCTGAGTCTAGGTGTTTTGGGGATCATGTCCTCGTAGCTTTTGAATCGCTAGATACAGGGAATAGTCATGATCTGTGTGTGTGTGACGTGACCGAGACGCTTGTATTTAAAATTTTCAGTCTAGTCATAATATAATAATTTGTGCAAATTGGAAAAATCACCATTATCCCAATCACAATCTTGTCTTATATTTTTATCTTTTTTTGTAGCGAAAAGTTTTGTTGGCATGGACCACATTAAAAGACGCCTTGGGGCATTTATAGCCTACGCTCTTGTGTCGACAACTTGTTTTCTAAGAATTACCTACCTGTTTAACATTGATATAATTTTGATTAATCTGTTCGTGTCCCGTCTAATTTGTTTAATTTGTAAGTAGTATTTTAAAGATGTATCTTATTTGTTTTATTATGGGCTTTTCTATGAGTATCAATATTGGAAACTGTAAATAAACCACTATAATAATCATCATCATCACTACTGTCATTACCTTTCTGATTAAACACCATAAAGAAGGATGACATTCGCTGCCACCAGTTTGGGATGTCAGTTGATAGATTTTCTTTTACCCCTTAATATTTCCTCCACATAATATTGTATTGGTTATAGGCTACCCTTTGATCTTTGATCACATTATTGAGTGTTGAAGTTTAGTATCCCACCCGACAATAATAACGATGATCGTAAACATGATGAGCCTAGATTATACTTGCGATAAATAAGACTTATAGGTACGTCCGATATACTCTTGACAGATGATTGCCAGTTTTTACAGCCGAAATTAAAATTGTATGTTTATCCAAGATTGAAGTCGATCTTGGATTGCTGCCAATCGTTCAATCGATTTCCAATCTGCGTGCCTTTATAAACCAATCCACGGGTCGGTTATTGGCACGTTTGACCCTATAGGTAAATGGATTGTGATATCAATCCCAGATAGCAAAATTTGGATTGGATTGATTATTAATTTCGGCCGTAAGTCTCCTTCTAAACGCATCGCCTATCACTTGTTTCTACTAATACTATTACAGTCCCATATCTGACGTTGTGGAAATGAGCTGTAACTACTTATGGAATATAGGTAACACATTTACATAACAACCGCAATAGATATAACGAAATGTATCATAATTTGTTAATCATTTTTCGTAATCGAATCATTATTATAAAGACAGATTAGATCTTGAAGGTAATATCTTGATTGATTAGATTGCTCCGAACAAGTGCATGCAATTATTGCCCTGAGTCCACCGGCAATAGGTATGTGTAGAGATATCTTTTAAAGTAATTGGATTTTTATCATTAGAGAACATTAATTTTGGTAACTTGTCTAAAGTGTTGAACGTCATATTTACCAAAATGTTAATTTGACGTTTATTGCTCTTCTAATATATAGAAGTATATCGTAATCGAACCGAAATAATCTCGTTTGACCTAAACTATACGACTAAAAGAAGAAGGGTGTAAAGAAAACCCCTTGTGTCAGCGACTGAATGCATGCAAATAGTTGACGTAATTCTCTCCTTGCAAACAATAGGTAGGAATTAAATAATAGCTCGTTGTAACTGTTAACATTATTGAATATGTAAACATTTCGCGCCTCTAACGGTGCAGTCAGTTAGATCAGCTAATCGAGACATTACGCGTGGTAGGAAAATAAATAAAAAAACGGTGAAAGCCACGAAGCCCTGGCTTTGTTACAGGACCCAAGCCCCGGATACCGAGAATAATTAGTTGCTCCACATACCTACTATCAAACATAATTATTATGCAACTGCTGATTTCTCTTTGTGATTAGTCCACGTATATAAGCGAAGCGCTTTGCATCCGGCATCACTTCCGATAGTTGTTTGATGCAGAACTTTGGCAGGAAAAATGATAAGTACAGTAAGTTCAGTGGAAAATCGATTTGCAGTGATCATTCACAATGAAGATTCTCAGAAATGTATAGTTGCATAAATAATGTGAACAGTGACAAATACACTTTGGTTTTCAGATAATTACCCTTCTCTCAATACTGATAATAAGTGCGTACGGAAATGAACCCACTCCAAAATCGGAATACGCCATTTCATCACAGAGCTTTCATCGTGATGACGTGCCATTGTCATACAAGTTTAGTGCAATCCATGACACTAAGCGTTATAAGCATTCGGAACCTATAAGGTATCCCTCGATACAATACGCTCCTCTCCCTGAAGCAAAAAATAATAATGGGCAAACAAGAAACAATAATGAGGGTAATCAATATTCATATAGACCAGTCACAGCACCAGTGCATCTAATTGATGGCGGCCGCCACGTATACTCAACAGAAGGAATCATAAGCAAACATCACTTGGAGCCTCGATTCGAAGAAATAAGCCACGATGCACACAAGCAGAGTCACAGATCTAATATACCATATAACGGCCAATTAATACCACAGCGTTCGAACGTTCCCTTGGGACCATTTGATGATCTTGTGGTTCATCACGAAAAATCTCAAGCACACCAAGTAAGTTAAAGAAGCCTTATAATTGTCTTTCATAGTGAAATTAGTGAAAAACATAAGTTAACTTTAATTTATTGTCTTACATAAATTATTTTAATCATTAAACATGTAGGAAAGTAAAATGATTACCTACCACCAGATTCGAAATACATACGAGTAGGTACATAGCTAAACACGAGATTTTTTCTTATTGTGGCATCTTTTTCAACTATTATTACTTTTTTCTATTATTACTTTTCAGGCTAGACCTCCAAACTATTTTTACCAAAAGAGTCCAAATGGACTTATGGTAACCAATACACCGACCACTTACAAAAGTGTAGAGGATCCAACAACAACATCGGAAATTTCTGACTTGCGGGGATTCCTGCCGAAAGAGTATTACGTAGCGTATCAGCAGAAGGAAGCCAGAGTTCAGCCAGATGCATACACGTAAGAACAACCATACCTAATAATCATCTCAATTGTAGATGTGCAATTGTGTATGTTCGAAGTTTTTACGTTCAATGCTACAAGACTGGACATAGAAAATTTAGAGAACTACACAATGCGAGATTTGATTAGGTACACTTGTTCGTCAAACAACGACGTACACGAATTAGAGATACCCTTAGAGAGCATAACTCAACCTTACATTATGAATTTTCAGGTCACACAATGAGTTCGACTTGGAAAAGCATCAGCAATCATACCAACACGTGCCACGACTGCATCTGAACATTGCACGCATCTACAACATTGCTAATACGCCGAAGAAGGTGCCTCTACCCCCAGTTAATATCGCGAGACCTCTGGTGAGAACCAGAGGGCTGTGGACCGAATATTACCGACCGAATGTGAACATGCAGAAAACTATTTTACACCCTGTACTGAGTTAAAATAATATTAAATTCGTCATAGGCTTATTTTGTAAGAGTAAGTAGGTAAGAGTAGGTTAATCTTTTCTAGGTCACACATACGAATAAGCACTAAAAGGATTGCAATAGGCGATGTTTACTAAAACTCTTGGATAAAAAGCACATAGATAGTTACTTTTTAAAAGAAATTATCTATTCCAACACCAAGACACGGTTTTTTCAAACAACTGAGAAACTGTTATTCATTAGAGAAATTCATTCATTTGAATCAGTGTGAATTGGTTGGCTCTTCCTATATTTAAGCAGCTGAAGAAGTAATACTGTAACAATAAAGTATGCTCGCTCATTAACTGTTGTGACCACTTAAAACATATTCATGTAAGCTGTAATATAGGTACCTACGTGTGCAAGCACCTCATTTATTAATTTATTGTTAGATGTATTTTTAAATTAAAAACTAAATTTTTAAACCGTAGTTTTAATTTTTCCCCCTATTTTCTAAAATAAACAAGCTGTCATGTTTTCTAACCTTTTTTCTACATAATGGATTAATACATAGTAACGCCAAAAGTAGATAATAATATCAACTAAGTTATGAATTAATGTTCAGCACATTTTATGTACAAGTATCCGCGCATTTCCATTTTAGTGGTTCAATAGTGTTAACTAATTATCTGTAAGCTGTAATTAAAAAAATGCCATGAATGACTGGACTTGAACAGATTTTAATTTAAGGTAGGCTTAGAATAAGTTCATGACCTATTGATGCAGATATGAATTCGAAAGTATTAAGGCGTAGGTAGCTCAAAACTGCCTGACTCCTTACACATGACCTAAGGCGAGGTCGTTCGGTTAGCTCTCAACCAAAAACGTGTTCAAGTAAGTATATAAATACCAACAAATTACCTTTGATTGTATCATTCACTAGTAATACACTACGGAGTAACAATCAATATGTTCTCTCAAGTGAGTTAAATTGTTTCATCTATAATTTAAATAATTTATAAATTAATAGAATACGTTTCAATTATCTTATATTTTCAAACCAAAGATAACTGATGTAACAGTGTCTTTAATGGATTTTGCATAATTATGTTCATGATTTCATGCTTGATAAATCGTTATATAGAAACGTTGTTTTTTCAGTTGGTAGCCCTTTGCGCCTTGGTGGCCGTGTCCCAGGCGGGTCTCCTGCCTGCGGCGGCGCACTACTCTTCTGCGGGTGCCGTATCTTCCCAGAGCATCGTCCGTCATGACGAGAACGCACCTCAAGCCTACCACGGCGCCCCCGCGGTGGCCTACCACACTGCTCCTGCCGCCGTCGCCTACCAAGCCGCCCCCGCCGTCGCCTACCACTCCGCCCCATCCGTTGCCTACCACGCCGCTCCCGCCGCCGTCGCCTACCACGCCGCCCCCGTCACTAAAGTCCTAGCTCACGAAGAGATTGTAAGTATTGCCTTGCTTTGCCGCAGGGAAGTTACAGCGCGACACGTTCCAAGAACAGGGGTTTAAAAAGAGTGTTACAATTCACAGGCATACCCCAAGTACGAGTACAACTACAGCGTGGCCGACGGACACACCGGCGACAACAAGTCGCAGTCGGAGTCCCGCGACGGAGACGCGGTGAAGGGATCCTACTCCTTCCACGAGGCTGATGGCTCCATCAGGACCGTGGAGTACACCGCTGACGACCACAACGGGTTCAACGCGGTCGTGCACAACACCGCCCCCACTCAGGCGACCACCTACGTGAAAGCCGCCCCCGTCTACGTCAAGGCTGCCCCCGCCCTTCAGTACTACCACCACTAATTGGGCCATTACCGACTGATTTTATGCCAAGTTATTGTTGACTATTTATTCTAGCAAATATATGAATAAGTTCGATAGAATTTTGGAATTTCTTTGGAAGACCCTAAAAGAAAGGATGAGTGTAAACATGTATTCTCATCTTATAAATCATATACCTACCTACTATGCCTACCTAACTACCTACTACTGGCCTATTTTCATATTATATATCACCTATTATATTAAAAAAAATACCAATAAGCTATTTTTATGTGATAAGAGTGCCATTTTAAACACACAAAATTTTAGAATTTCAAATTAAATTAATAAATGTTACTTTTTTATTACGGACATTATTCCTTACACTAAAGGAACTAGGTACATAGCCATGATACATTATTGATAGCCATCAATAACATAAAAAAATAACGTAAATACATTTCTGTAACTTGCTGCACCCTGTGATTTTACCTGCGTACCAAACGGGGACTCTGTATTTTCCCCAGCTAATTACTCTATGGAAATACACTTTACTCCCAAGCAACAACTCAATTAATCTCTTTTTGTGTTAGTGTATTAGGATATGTACATATATTCAGTATTTGACACTGGTGTCAACCGACCCTAACTCTATTCCTGCTATCTATCTTGTCCATCCATAGGTTGTCCTGGTAGAGATTGCTTTAAGCCAAAAATAGACCGCCCATTGTACATATTTGAAGTTTGACCTTTCTATGTTCTGTACATTTTGGTGTCAAGAAATAATTATCTATCTATCTAACAACTATGAAAAAAGTGTAGGTAGCTAAATAAGATACAAATCAGGACTGAAAAATGAGACTGGAATCAGAAGAGCCTCGCAGTTTGTGTGCGAATGTAGGTATAGTACTATGATATCAGATAGTTTGCAAGTAATGTAGTTACTCAGGTAAATTTTGAGTATTATTCAAGTAAACTTTGAGTCCGTAAACGTTGACCCAATTTTCATGCCTGGTTCATATTAGGCGTTTTGAAGCGCACGCTTTGGGGACGCGTGTTTTAAGATTATACTCGTAGAGGTTATTCGAAGGTGTACGCTCGCAAGCGCGCGCTATTGATCGCGCGTTTGATCAAATCGTGCTCTTCCAAACGCCTAAATTGTACCAGGAGGCTTACTATGACGTCTTATTATCTATTGAGGACGTAAAAAGAATCGTTGTATTACCTATTCGTACCATGACGTCTTGTTGTGACATCTTGACGCTCAATTTAGGTTGACTTTAAATCTAAAAGCATTGACGTTTATTTAATTGATATCGAAAGCCATGTATTACCATTATTTAAAGAGAAACGATTGTGTTTAAGTCCTCAATTGGATCGCAATAAGACGTCATGGTAAGCCCCCTGGCCTTTATTTCCGATAGCCAATGTTATGACAACCAGCTGATTTGGTTACAAACAATCATAGAAGATAGACTTCGGAAATTTTTTGTGACTATAAGAGCAGGTTGATGGTGTCAGGCGTCATTTTGGCCAGCTTGAAATAAGTAAATGTACAATAGTAAGTATATAACGAATAAGTTATACCTACCAAGAAAATTAGTTTAGAAAAGCTTAGCATGAAAGTATATTATATTATCAGAAAAAATAATTTCGCTCTTTCTATGAATAAGTGGGTAAAACTTTGCCAAACCAGTGTAATCAACGAAATTAGAACTTAGTTTTGACCGCTAAATATTATGATCAATATAACGCAGATTAGGAAGGAAAAAGTAGGTCCATGACCATGGATATGCATAAAGGTAGTAACCGAGCGGTGAAAGTGATATTTTTAAGGGGTACAAGTTAACCCGACAGCCGTTGTCCTGTCAACTGTGAAGCCATTCCCAAAATGTATGAGAAAAGTAATTACCATTTTCGTGATTTTTTTAATAGGTATGTTTTAATAGTTATTCTGCTAAATCGGAACGGAGACGAATGAACAGAGCAAATAGCATGAAAACCTGTCTATCCGTCATAAATGAAGATACTTATTATGTGAATGGTAACTAACACGGTTTTTTTGTATATCTTTATTTTTATATAAATAATTCTACTGTACATGTGTATGTCACTGAACTCCTCCTAAACGGCTGGACCGATTAGAATGATTTTTTTGTATGCGTTTGTGTGGCGCCCTGGATGGTTTATATTTACAAATCAGCCCGGCAGATGGCGCTGCAGTCTTACTTTGCAGGACAACGTCTGTAGGGTCCACTAGTATATACTGGTATATATACACCTAGTAGTCTATAAATAT
This sequence comes from Hylaea fasciaria, assembly GCA_905147375.1. NCBI lineage: Eukaryota > Metazoa > Arthropoda > Insecta > Lepidoptera > Geometridae > Hylaea > Hylaea fasciaria. Next base: position 4,706,570 of record LR990197.1, read on the forward strand.
ATAGGTGAAAATAGGTACTGATGCATTAATACCAAAATAATGAATCTTATCATCCCCAGCTCTATTATACATTTCTCTTATTAAAGGGCACTGAACTAATCTTTGACCGTTCACATCCAGTTTATGACGTCCGCCTTCTCTAGGTCATCTGTCCATCTGGGTGATGGCCCGTATGCACTTTATGCAGAGCGTGACACAATCGATGACCGCTGATGGTACATAGATAGAGTAGAGAGAGACCACGGTCTCTCCCTAAGTCCCTACTCTTTCTACTTCACCAAAATTATTATGTTATTCATAAAAAAAATCGAAATACGTTAGGTACCTAGGTAAACAAGCGAAAAAAAAAACCACATAAATACTAAAAAGAAGACAATGAATATTACAATGTGGCTAATTAACCATATCTGTACAATATCTACAATTTCAACAGAACCTCCCACGCGTTAGTGAATGTTTAGGTTCGCTAGCTAATATATTATGATAACATATGACCCAGAACAAGGTCGCCGTTAGCTCTGTACCCCTACTTACCTAATTCGCTTCAGGCTCCTTGGAACTAGTACTAATATAAATACACGGTCTATCGACTAACAGTTATCATCTGTTCTTTGATCGATAAACACAGACAACCATGTTTTGCAAAGTGAGTTGAAATATTACATTTGTTTTGTAACAGTTGTGTAGCTAACCTATGGGGATAAATTGATTCCTTGGAAAAAGGATACAAACAACTTTTTATTTGTCTTTTAGATCGTTGCCCTTTGCGCCTTGGTGGCCGTGTCCCAGGCGGGTCTCCTGCCCGCGGCGGCGCACTACCCCTCCGCGGCCGCGGTCTCTTCCCAGAACATCGTCCGCCACGACGAGAACGCGCCTCAAGCCTACCACGGCGCCCCCGCGGTGGCCTACCAAGCCGCTCCCTCCATCGCCTACCACGCCGCCCCTGCCGCCGTCGCTTACCATGCCGCCCCTGTTGCCAAGGTGCTGGCTCACCAAGCCGAGGAGATCGTGAGTATTGTTGACGTCATTGTATAGAGCATGATGCCTTTAAAGAACAGAGTTTTGACAGAGGTTCAATTGTTCTCAGGCATACCCCAAGTACGAGTACAACTACAGCGTGGCCGACGGACACACTGGCGACAACAAGTCGCAGTCGGAGTCCCGCGACGGAGACGTGGTAAAGGGATCCTACTCCTTCCACGAGGCTGACGGCTCCATCAGGACCGTGGAGTACACCGCTGACGACCACAACGGGTTCAACGCGGTCGTGCACAACACCGCCCCCGCTCAGGCTCCCGCCTACGTCAAGGCCGCTCCCGCCCTTCAGTACTACCACCACTAACTGAGCCACCACCGACTGATGTTATAGTTAACTATTTATTCTAGTAAATATATGAATGAATTCGAATTTCTCAACGTTTTTCTTTAAACTTTCAATTTTATAATATAGTTAGTCTAGGTACGAATGGAATGAAGTTAGCAATAATATTACATTTTAAATCCCTGAATTGAATTCAAGTTCGCAATCTTATAGGCTTTCCTCTAATATTGTTGTATTGCTTATTGTTATTGATACAATAGTTTTTTTTTTTCTTACGATTCCTACCTCGTTGACATTTAGAGATCTGTATCTGTAAAACTAAAAATATTTTGCGCAGCTTTTTGAACTGAGGAAGATTTGTTGCGACCAAAAAATAACTAATTTTCAGGTCTCAAACATATTACTATTGGGTATCCATTGGTATTCAAATAAGATTTAAGACATTGCAACAGGATATACCTAATGCAAAACTGGCCATAAGAATATGGACTACCCATGAAACTGTATAACAAATAAACAAGTTTCGATAAAAAGTTAAAAGTATCGTATTGAGCTGCAAATCGATTACCATTTACGAAGGGAAAACAGTGGTCCCACCATTGATATTGGCTCATTAGATAAGGTTTAGTTACTTTCAGTTTTTAGTTATTTGGTTTTTATCATAGAAAAATAGTTTGAATGTATTTATTGCAATAATTAATGTATTGTCAGTTGGGGTTATTTCAAGGGTACCGTACTCCATCGGTAAAACCCGACCCTATTACTAAGGCTCCGCCGTCCGTCTGTCACCAGACTGTATCTGATGAACCGTGATGGTTAGGCAAATGAATTTTTTACAGATGATGCATTTCTATTGCCGGCATAACAACAAAATACTACTCAAAAACAGAATAAAATAAATATTAAAAAACATTATTTTTTGCCGTTTTTATAGATGGAACACTTCGTGCGCGAGTCCGACTCGCACTTGGCCGATTTTTATTGTTCGTGTAGAATTTCATAAAAATTGGGTATAATTTTTTTTTTTAATCGTGTGACATAATATTTAGCGGTAAAAAAAAATATGGCTAATGGCTATAGCAATCACAATTACATTATTACTAAGCCAGATCACCCTGACTTTCACGAGGTTGTTAAAAGTCTGTAAGTACCTATATAGGAAATTTTAATTCAAACCATTTATTTTATGAAAGGTGAGACGTTAATTGTGTAGAGGTACTTTTACTATTATGCATTATGTGGTGAAGGATCCAACATGAGTGTATAATTGATTTATAGGATACGGGATCCATTCATTTGGTCGTCATCTTTGTAAAACCTTGAACTAGAAATATTCCAGTCTAAGTAAAAAGTTAATTGAAAATTGATATATGAAAATCGACAGGAAATTTCATCGTAGGCATTCAAGCTGTATGTATTAAAAATAGATAGATATTTAATTTTGTAACGTTAAGGTAACTAACATCATTAAGCAACAAAATATTCGTTAAAGTAACTTTCATTTACCAACATAATCCTAGTAGGTTTATTAGTTCTACAACATCTCTTACAAGTATGAAAAGTTACTATTATGACATTCTTATGTTTGATCATAGAATACCTTTAATACAATCATTAAGGTTTGCGTCCACTTATTTTCTAACTTTTATAAATTACTAGCGGCGCCCCGCGGTTTCACCCGCGTTACCCGTACAACACCTACAGGTAGTTATTTGAAAGGTTTGTGCATATTACTCTATCATCATAGTTAGCATCCGGGTATTATTTATATATATTTCCCACTCACTCTATCTCCCTTCTCACGCTATCTGTCTCCCTTTATCTCCTTTCCTCTTCCTTTTTCTCTCTCCCTCTCCCTTTCTCTCTCTTTCGATCGCTCTCCCTCTATTTCTATATGTACCCTCTCAATCTATCGCTCTCCCTCTCTCTCTTTCACTCTCTCTTCCTCGATCTCTACATATTTCCCCCTCACTCTCTCACTCTCCCTTTATCACTCAATCTATAAAGTTCTTCCTCTATCTCCTTCTCTCTCACTCCATTATTATCTATCCCCTTGCCAAATTGCGTTACGATCCGTTCAACCGTTTATTGTGGTCCGTAAGGGGTGCATCTAAATAATACCTCATAATTTCAACCCCTTGATTTGCCCCCTTTAGGGATGATTTTGCAAAAAAACTGAAACCCGTATTTCTTTATTTCTTACCAAAAGCCTAAATATAAATTTTCAGATTCCTAGCTTGAAGAATTATAAATCACCCATACAAACTTTCAACCCCTATTTCATCCCCTTCGAGATTATTTTTTGAGACAAAAGATAGCCTATGTCCGTCTCATAGGTCCAATCTAACCCTATACAAAATTTCATCGAAACCGGTCCAGCCGTTTGAGCGTGAAGAGCTAACAAACATACACACACACACACACACACACTCACAAACTTTCGGCTTTATAATATTAGTAAGATAAGACTAGCTGACCCGACAGACGTTGTCTTGTCATTGTCTCTATGGGAAAAAGCTTCATCTCCTTCTATATCTGTCTCTTTCCCTCGCACTATATCTATCTCCCTCTATATCAATCTCTTTCCCTCGCACTCTATCTCTCTTCCTCTCCCTCTGTCTCTCTCCCTGCCCCAGATGTTAAACTAAGTGATAGCTGTCAACTGTACCTACAACCCGATTTTATCACATCATAATATATTTTTTCCACTTTCAAAATTGTTCCCATAGTAACGGGATAAATAGTATCCTATATCCTTCTCCTGGTTTTCAGCTACCTTCCTACTTACAAATTTTCAGCCTAACCGATTCAGCAGTTCTTGAGTTATAAAAAGTGTAACTAACACGACTTTTTAGATAAGCTTAGATAAAAGGTCGCGCAAATAGCGTTCATCAGGAGACAGTTACTTTAAAATGAAAAAAAATAACAACAAAAGAAGGAACCAATACATATACAAAACTCATATTTTGGATCCAGCCATTTGGGCAACTTTTTCAATCGTGTATTTCTTTAAACTATGTCTCTATAAGTATAAGCCTGTAGTAAAAGTAATCTAACTGAGAATCGCATAAATAGATTATAAATTTTTCTACAGCTTTTATTTTTCTACAGATTTAATTAGAGATTTTCTTTCTAAATTAATCCCTATTACGTACCCTTGACGCCCTTATACTTGGATTCCCTGTTTCCATGGAATTATTTTAATTTAAACCTATTAACTCTACCCTCTACCTTTTTTAACTCTATCTTCTATCTTATATACACCACCTTTCTATTTCATTAATTTGCTAAAAATCATAATAACGTTAAACAAAATATTCTTACTAATTAGGTGATATAAAAATATAAATGCGAAACTTAATTCGAACTCATTCGTATATTTACTAGAATAAATTAGTCAACAATAACTTTGCATAACATCAGTCGGTAGTCAGGAGTGGCCCAGTTAGTGGTGGTAGTACTGAAGGGCGGGAGCGGCCTTGACGTAGGCGGGCGCTTGAGCGGGGGCGGTGTTGTGCACGACCGCGTTGAACCCGTTGTGGTCGTCAGCGGTGTACTCCACGGTCCTGATGGAGCCGTCAGCCTCGTGGAAGGAGTAGGATCCCTTCACCACGTCTCCGTCGCGGGACTCCGACTGCGACTTGTTGTCACCGGTGTGTCCGTCGGCCACGCTGTAGTTGTACTCGTACTTGGGGTATGCCTGAGAACAATTGAACCTCTGTCAAAACTCTGTTCTTTAAAGGCATCATGCTCTATACAATGACGTTAACAATACTCACGATCTCCTCGGCTTGGTGAGCCAGCACCTTGGCAACAGGGGCGGCATGGTAAGCGACGGCGGCGGGGGCGGCGTGGTAGGCGATGGAGGGAGCGGCTTGGTAGGCCACCGCGGGGGCGCCGTGGTAGGCTTGAGGCGCGTTCTCGTCGTGGCGGACGATGTTCTGGGAAGAGACCGCGGCCGCGGAGGGGTAGTGCGCCGCCGCGGGCAGGAGACCCGCCTGGGACACCGCCACCAAGGCGCAAAGGGCAACGATCTAAAAGACAAATATAAGGTTATTTATTAACTTTGTACACTTTTTCAAAGGAACCCCTTTTTTCTCATAGGTTAGCTACACCACTGTTACAAAACAAATGGAATATTTCAACTCACTTTGCAGAACATGGTTGTTTGTGTTTATCGATCAAAGACCAGATGATAACTGCTAGTCGATAGATCGAGTATTTATATTAGTACTAGTTCGGAGCAACCTGATTCGATGTAGGCGGTGCCGAGTTACCGAGCTTACGGCGACCTTGTTTTCGGTCAAATGTTATCAATCCACATGAACTCAAGCATTATCTAAAGCATAGGAGGCGCGTTTTTGTAAAGTGATGCTTGTCTATATTGATATGACACATGATCATTCTGATCATTCTGATAATTAGCGTTTTAATTTAAAATATTGTAAAATATCAAAACTTGTATTCCCGGAAATTGTTTTTTTAGATAATGTTTCATCTAAATGTCTGTAAGTTTGCTACATAATTTATTTTTATAAATTTCCGTACAGTTATGTTAGGTTTAATATGCTGTAACCAATAAGTAGGATAATTTAAATCAACCGCAAATTACAATATTTAAGCAAAAACCTTAATAATTAAATAAAACCTACACTATTCTAACAAACCGCTACCAGATGGCAAAGTTCCCAAAATGCTGGCAGCATTGCCACGTTGTATGGCAATGCTTATTCTTTGAGCCAAGTATAAGCCAGCATTTTGGTCACGTGTTGCTTCGACCAGACGCCCAGATAAATCTTTGCTTAAATATGGTAGGTAGGTACAGTTGGCACAATTGCAATTATAGGCTAATTATATCAAGGTACTAAGATTACATCTAGTAGATTTATAGGCATCATGCAGTAATAGTTTAGTCGCATACAAAATCCTAAAATGTCTAATAGGACGAGGGATAGCATTGAACAGACACCAAAAACAAGTACATTTTTAGTAGAGTTGAGCAATCCAAAATTTTTATCTTTATAAGTAAGTAAGTGACTTTTATGTATATCTTACTAATATGAGGTATTATTTTTTTATTTAATAAATTCAATTTTATTAACATTTCCTTATTAAATATAAATAAAATAAAATAAACTAAAACTAGCTTAAACTAACCCTTACAAATCTAACAAAAGAGGGTGTCCAACTGTCCAATGTCCATATAATACTTAATATTAGTAAGATATACATAAGATAATTAGTAAGTGACAATGTAAGTTATATTTGTCCTTAGTTATGTAAGCAGGTAAGTAAATTCTTATTGCAATTTAGGAGTTAGATTTGTAGTCATACAAGGAGTGCTTTCGAAACAATTAGTGAATGGATTGATTCGCAAAGTCTATGTGACACGGAGCAAGGCCGCCTTCAGCCAGTTTGACAACTTCCACTACTCTTATCGATCTGTTTTACTGAGTTAATTCAGTATAAAAACTTGAACTATGACAGCATGAGTATCATTAACACATTGATCATTCCAAAGAATAATCAACATGTTCTCCAAAGTGAGTTAAATATTTTTGGACAATAATTAATATTTTGCATCTATTTGCAATGTATTCTTCAGAAAAGTGATAAAATTAAACTAAATTTGATGTGCTTTTGTTTTCAGCTGGTAGCCCTTTGCGCCTTGGTGGCCGTGTCCCAGGCTGGTCTCCTGCAGGAGGCTCACTACTCCCCCGCGGCCGCGGTCTCCTCCCAGAGCATCGTCCGCCACGACGAGCATGCGCCTCAGGCTAAGCTCGTGGCCTCCCCCGTCGCCTACCAAGCCTCCCCCGTCGCCTACCAAGCTTCCCCCGTCGCCTACCACGCCGCCCCCGCTATCGCCTACAACGCTGCTCCCGCCTACTACTCTGGCGCTAACTCCGTCTCATCCCAGACTTACCTGCGTCACGACCAGCCCCAGGCTACAAAATTGGTAGCCCCTGTTGCCTACCACGCCGCACCCGCTCCCCTTGCTTACCACGCTGCTCCCGTCACCAAGGTTCTGTCCTACAATGACAATGAGATCGTAAGTATAAATCTTCACAGATTCACATTGTGTCAACCTGCTGTGAATTCGAGCACCTCAATAACAAATGGTTTCTATTTTGCAGGCATACCCCAAGTACGAGTACAACTACAGCGTGGCCGACGGACACACCGGCGACAACAAGTCGCAGTCGGAGTCCCGCGACGGAGACGCGGTGAAGGGATCCTACTCCTTCCACGAGGCTGACGGCTCCATCAGGACCGTGGAGTACACCGCTGACGACCACAACGGGTTCAACGCGGTCGTGCACAACACCGCCCCCACTCAGGCTCCCGCCTACGTCAAGGCTGCCCCCGTCTACGTCAAGGCCGCCCCCGCCCTTCAGTACTACCACCATTAATTTTTAATCAGTGTTTGGCAGAATGATTGTTGATAATTATTTATTTATTGCAATATACGAATAAGTTCGATACTTAAGCCTTATCTTTTGTACCTATTGTACATCCTACCATCATTTCCATGCGTAGTTCTGACCTAATGCTAGAAGTTCAACAATTATAATATGGATATCCAGAAGATATCGTATGGCGTTGTATATAAAATAATTGTTTTTATGCTTTATTAGGCTAGCATTTGCCCATTATTTCACCTGTGACGATGTGGTAGAAGGTACAAATGCTCAGCTTAGAGTGAAACTGGCTCTCAAAAACCACTGCTAGAACACGCCAAAAGGAATTTCGTGACGGATTTTCTACGTGAAGATAAATTATGATGATTTATACATTGCATTAAAAATAACTCCTGCAGAATGAATTTTGGTATCGTCTTTCAAAATTTTTCATATTAGGATTATGCGGTTAGATTGTCATCTATGAAGAGTGTACGCTGATATTTACTTATGTTCTCTAATTCTTTTTCATAGAATTCTCAAGTTATAGTCCAATTAAAATGCTCATCCGCACAATGAATCTACCGCCTCCATTGAATGGGCCGACAGATGGCAAAACGGATAAGCGATTCCATTCTCTTTTATAAAATTTGGAACTTGAATCATGGAGAGGAAAGTGGTATTAGTTAAACCACATTAAATAATCATTTGACTTAAATCAGTAACAATTAAATATGTCATAGCTAAAGCACATACAGAGAACTACCTTACTTTTTAGTAACTATTTTTTTTTCTTTGTAAGACTTTAAGGCTTCCGTCCAAATAATAAACCTAAAATAAGGTACAACATTTAAGAAAAAGCAGCGTTTAGAGCTCTACAAATCACAGCATTTCGCTTAGCAACGTATGTACCTACTTATTTTTAACCGTCGGAGAGTTTTAGACTCATTAATATATGATATTTTTATACGAATACAAATAATCGATGATTACTCTGACGTATTTCAATTCAATAAATTGCATTTCAATTAAACACCATTTTTTTTAGCCTAGTCTAGATAAGAAAGTAGTAGTACAAATTTGGCCCAACATCCTGTTTTCAAACTACACCTGAGATAGTGATGATACGATGATAAAATTTCTTACCAATCATTATCATAACGTGGATGTGCCATAAGAAAGTTTCAAAAGTAAAAGTACGGGGGCATTCAAATAAAAAAGTTAGTTCTATATTTAATTTCCACAGAATTCAGTCGTTCACGAGTTGTTTTTAGAGCTATAAATTCCACAAAGTCCATAAGTACCTTATTTGTAGGTTTGGGCTTAACCACAAAAGATTAAGCAAATGTTTCTAAAATTTCGTTCCACATAATTGACGTCTATCACTCGCGTTGTCTAACTCAATCCTGGTAGATATACCTTATTATTTTACATGTAAATTTGTTATTGAGCTAGAAATAGCGAGGGTTACACGTCGATTTGTGGAGAAAATTTTTCGACACATCTGGTTTAAATCTTTTATGGTTAGGCCTAAACCTACAATTAATAAGGTATTTATTTTGTTGGAATCATATTGACTCTTCTATGCTATAAATTGTAACTACGATCATTGAGAATACATAACTACGTATTACAATCAGTACAGTACATTAAATAATTAATAGGTATTCTATACTACTTACTACGCTATCTAAAAAGTAAGTGAAGAAAAATGATTGATATATAATAATTTGTTACGATAACCTCGAGCGTGTCTTCTCTATTATTTCGGAGCTTAACCAAACAATAGCATCTTAACAATAAGATTTTAACCATTTTATGTAATAAGTATTGGAAAAGTATAAAACGGTCTATAATGACACATTTGATCAACAGTTAGCCAGTACCTTCCGTTAGCAACAGTTCTACCATGTCTTGCACAATGGTTGAAAAGGTATTTAAATACTTTTAATAAGCTCGTGTATTGTAATGAGCATTTTCTTCGATTATAACTATTAATTATGTTTTATTTTCAGTTATTATTTTTTGTTTACTTCGTGACTTCATGTAGAGCAGTTCTCATTGACCCCAGCAGTACAAGCAAAGAATCAAAGAAACAGGAAGTCACGAACACGTGGCAGGAGGTTAAAGTCTACCATCCGGCTAGTTCACAGTCGCACGGAAACAAATATTATGAACATTTTGTAAGTTTACTATATTTTTAATTATTAGATAATGTTACAGACTGGAATATGTCATCTCCTTCCATTATATTGCTACAAAATGCGATCCCTATTTTACGAAAAAAATGACGCAGGTTCCAATTCGCACATCCTACTATCTTATTAATATTATATAGGCAAAAGTTTTTTAGTTTATTTGTATGTCAAACGGCTCATACGGCTGGACCAATTTTGATGAAATTTGGTATGGAGGTAGCTAACACATTTAAGGTTATGGGGCTTCATCTTATTACCTCAACATTTATTTTAATCAGGCCTATCCCAAGTACGAGTTTGAGTACGCAGTTTCGGATAAGAAGACTGGAGACCACAAGAGGCACCATGAGACCCGAGACGGAGACCGAGTCCGGGGCGAGTACAGCCTGGTGGAGCCCGACGGCTCACTCAGGAAGGTCCAGTATGATGCTGACGACTATAATGGGTACGTAACACTCTTCAGACTTAACCTACCACAAAGGGGAATCGGTGCAATCTAGATCTGCATAGGCTGTTACTAGACTAAATCAATGTCACAAGAGCCTACCCGACAGTAGCAAAGTCACAAAAAAAAATTATAATGATATAAAATTATATATACAGTTCCTCTTTGAAGATCCAACGTTAAAGATACTTACATAAAATGATACAAATCATATAGCTGAGTTAAAATACAATAAAGATTTAATTAACTGCTTACGCGTAGCAAATACAGCCTTGTCCAATCAAGCAAATAGCCAAGTCTGACTGAAAAGTGTTAACTGCCTATACGATCAATTTTATACAATTAAGTCTTTAAATATGACCGTGACTAAATCCGATATTCAAACACGAGAATTCGTATGAGAAATCACGACTTTAAAAATGCAAGTTTGAGGGAATATTGTCTTGATTTGCACTGGGCTTATGCATTTATAATGTACTGTTATGTTGATTAATTATATAGGTAGGTATCTTGATAAAAAATATAATAGTAGTACCTACCTATTATATAATACCATTAACATAATATAAGAGCATGAAATGATTAATTTGTTTCATACGAGTACAACCCCGTAGACTTCAGTGAGAGACAAAAAGTTGCTGGGAAACTATTTGCCCATGAGCGTGGGCTGTAAACGATACGTTGCTATTATGTTACTGAATTTCACATAATATGTTCAATATCCTTTATTTACAGATTTAATGCAGTTGTCAGTAAGACTGTGAACAAGCATGGCGATCACGCTTTTTCCGTATCTGATCAAACTAGACACTTCCACCCTATCGGGCATGGCATCAAGATAAACCACTTCTTCCCAAATAAGGAATACAGACAATATACAGAAAATACTAACACCAAGTCAAAAGAGCCTACGCCTGTTCAAGAATCAGAAGTAGTGCCAACGAAAGATGATGAAAAAGTAGTTTTGATGTCTGGAGACAATCTTATGGCACTAGAGCCTATAAAAATGACAGAGCAAGCAGAAAGTAAAGAAGTTGATACTCCTAAAGCGAAAGTAGACGAAGCTCCAGTGAAAATAATTCCGTCTGTAGTCTCAATGATCATGAATAATCATGAAACCGTCAATGCTGAAGAATTCAAAGCTTCTCCAGTAGTTTTTAAGGCTGAAGAATCACCAAAATTACAAAAAGAAGAAACGAAATCAGACGCAGAAGAGCCCAACTCTGATTCTGAAGTAGCATCTTCATATTATCATACTAGATTTTATTACGTAGGATTCTAGTTATTCCAGTCATCTTATTGTATTTTCTATTGCTTCTCTTGTTTAGTATTTAATCAACGAAGTCATATTATTGTGTAGTCACGAAATAAATAAAAAATAAAAACATTTAAAACAACTCCATCTGGTCCTTTACTACTCTCTTCGGCAAAAACATTTGTAACTCGCTTTACAGTTTACATGAAAGGTCACACGATGTTATCGTTTCCAATAACTTACCAAGCTTATTATCGGATAGCTCAAATCTCAGGTTCTAGTTCAGTAAAAAATTAAACCCGAATTTTGTTGAACCATTAGTAGTCAGGTTTAGTAATTCAGTAAAATGTAAGTACCTATAATAAAATAATAAATAATAATGAAACAAGAAATTGAAGTAATTCATTTTTACTCATTAATCAAATCATTCAACCTTATAAATCAAAATGAATGGCGGTAATTTCTAAGTTGACAAATAATAATATTACCTATAATGTTTATATTATTGGACACTGAATATTTCACATAAACAGCATATTACTCGTATAGCAATTCATTATACTTATTAGGGTAGTCACTTACGCGTCCGTAGATACTAAAGTATCTACTTGACAATTAATTTGTAAGTATAATCATTTAAGTACAATATTTACTGGTTAGTATTTTAATTACTTCACTTTTAAACAGATAAATCACATACAATACCTCCGAGCTATTCCGCATATGCGTTTAATCCTTATAAAGAATAAAAAATTCAATTAATCTTGCATTTTGGTATCTGTCGTTGGCACATCAATGTGGACGAGACGAAAAATTCGTGAGTTAAAATTCAAAATACTCATGAATCTTGTAATGCAAGCTACCATGTATAAAGACGATGATATGTTTTTTTATCATCGAGATAATCAAGTTTAACTTCTTTATACTTTTAAGGAAATGAGTCATGTTTTCGTTAATGTAAGAATGATTCGGTCTCGGTAATTCTCTCTTGGGTCGTCTACGTGTTTATGCAAGCCGTTGCGTGGACCACTTACATTTATGTGACTACAATATACTTGCATGTTATAATGAGTGTTTCATAAAATATAATGTTGTGTTTACTCTTGTTTCACTGACACGAATTCTTTGAGTTTTTTCTCCGCCCCCTCAGAAAGTTTCTGGTGATAATCAAGCAATATAAATACAGTTGTAATGTAATAAGATAAGAATCGCAGATGATCTAGTTACTAAAAGGAGCAAAATGAAAAATAATTTAGAACTTTTTCTGCCAAAGACTAAACAAACAGTCACTATATAAACTGACTTTGAAAATACATCGGCAGGTGGCGACAGTCAGCGCTTTAGCTTAGAGCTTTAGCGCTTTAGGTTTAGCGCAGTTTAGTATTAGGAAGTAAAGGCTTGACAGTACTAAAATCCTAATTTGCACGCTGCGTCTACTCGATTATGTAATAAGTGGAACGGGGAATAGGTACAAACTAGTATAATATATCTCGAACGAAAGATCGTAAAGCATTCGCATAACTTGCCTTTATCCTGGAATAATTATAAAACAAACCGGTAGGTACTTAACAAGAAACCGCACTTCTAACGTGGGCCCTTCGCAGTTCGTAATGGGAAATGCTCAATATTAAATACATAGAAACACTTTTGCACCTTTTCACAAACTGGTCTTTTCATTGAGTAGACATAGAAATAAAATGTAAACTTATTGTGACAAAATATTAAAGGGTTAACCTATTAACGTGATTGACTAACTAAATATAAGGTGCATTTGCATTTTATCTAGCTTGACAGAAATGTTTCATTTACGTAACAGTGACTTGGTAGGTAGATCGTACTTTCTATCTTACCTTTAATTTTTCGTTGAAATACACTGTTTGATTGTTTGTCGTATGAAGTTTGTCTAACCTCCCTCTATTGTCAGAGTGTATCGTTAGTGGCCGCCCGAGGCGTCTGATGTGGCTTAGCGACTGCTATCAATCGATAACAACCGGGACCGACGGCTTAACCCTTTAAGTAACGCCAGATGGAATGCCAGACATAACAGATCTTTAAATGTTACATGGTCCGTAAGGACCAGTGCAGGCGCAGTGTTGGTAACATGCTCTCTGAAGCAGGGAGTGATGGATAACCACACATAACTTTAGAATAGTCATCGGTGCGGGACCGAGGATAGAACCCGGTATCGCTGGATTCTAAAGCGTACAAGTTACCACTCTGCCAATTAACCAGATATTCCAGATATAATATATATTTTAAACATGGACTTGAACTCGTGAAGAGATTTGGTGAATGCACTGCCGACCAACTTAACCGTTCCCGCTACCCACTTGGTGAGCTTGCATCTTTATGTAACCCACATGCCCACGTTAATTTCACACCTGGGCCTGATATACATCTTCAGTTGTATCAGACTCTTGATCTAATAAATGTTGCATGCAAAATGTCGATAAAACTGCTAGTTTCCAAACATTGATTCAGCCGGACGTTACGAAAAGGAAAGAACGGCAAGTACTTCTTTCATTGGTCGTAAAGTCGCTGAAGATTTACTAGCACAATGAAAGTTATCCGATCGTTACTGATAAAAAAAACGTAACAATCTACCTCTCACTTAGCTTCCATTTTCTCTACATATTGTGGTCATATCGACTCTTGCGACACCCAATAAGTGAACAGATTGGCAACGCTGCAATTACTGTGATCCGATCGGATATCTCGGGAATAGAGCCCCTCCACACAGATTATGTTTTGTTTGTTATATAAAAACCGTGCACTATCAAAGCAACACCAGTCAAGGCACTTGTCTCCAAACCAAAATGTTCTCCAAAGTAAGCTTTACTCCTTACAAAAAGGCTAAGTAGAGCGGATTACCTAACGACTCTTAAGACAATTTGCTTCATCGAAGTAAACTGGATTACGTTGTCAATTGACGGTCATTAAGTTGAGCCTAAACTGTAATCATGAAAGTGGAGCTATAGTTAGGATGTGTTCCGATATGCACTTGTGACTGTTTTAACCGCATAGTGTGCAGTTTTGTGTCTATGTTAACAATTGTTCTTTGTTCAGATCGTGCTCGCTTGTGCGCTGGTGGCCGCGTGCCATGCTGGTTTGGTGCACCACGGAGCGGTGTCCTCTCAGAACATCGTCCACCACGGCCAGTCCATACACCATGAAGCTCCGGTGCACTACGCCGAAGTCCATGCCGCCCCAGTTCATGCTGTTCAAGCTGCACCGGCTCATCATGAGGATCACTATGTTGATGAATATGTACGTTAATTTTGAAGTTAGATTCGAAGTAGCTTAGTATTCCAAGTTACAGACAAAGCTTATTAGAAGCTGAAGAAATTATTTTCATTGATGCGTTATGGCCACCAGATCAGATCAGCCAGGTGGTGACTCAGCGCTATAATAGTCTTGCGACACCAAGATTACTTTAAACTTTTAATAGAAAGCATCCCTAACTAGTGACAACCCGTTCCAGCACTGAGTGGTAATTAATATTCACACAACGTCGCGCAACTTTCGCACTTATAGGAAATTGTATAATTCCAGGCTCATCCCAAATACGGCTACTCTTACTCCGTGGAGGACCCCCACACCGGAGACCACAAGTCCCAGCACGAGACCCGCGACGGTGACGTGGTGAAGGGAGAGTACTCTCTGCTCCAGCCCGACGGCTCCTTCCGCAAGGTCACCTACACCGCTGACCATCACAATGGGTAATACTTTAGTGTCTATTGATTAGAAAAGAGAGAACAGATTCTTAGATGTAAAAGTTAACTTAAATAGACAAGCGCTATCGATAGTTCCCCGAAAACGTACTGCAAAATGGTTTTACACTAACTTTTTCTTCTATTTTGAGCAGATGTTTAATCGGATTGCCTTTAAGCAAATCTTAAATCAGATCTAGTCACGATGAGCACTGCATCTAATCTACTATTATAATGTATCTTAGAGGTTCTCAAAGTGGGCGATTACGCCCCCTTGTGGGCGCTGGGGGCCTTGAGGGGGCGGTAAGGGGCGAAGAAAAATTAGGGGGCGTTGTAGTGATTTAGGGGGGCGATGGCTGATTCGTAATTTAATCTGCTTAATATAGCCAAAGTAACTGAAATTTAAAGCTACCTAGGTAGTACACAACAACGATTATTTAGTTCATTTTTTCTACCCTGTTCGATTTGTGTAACTTAATTGGTTTTTGTTTTTACTTGCTCAGTATGATTGAGCGTCCAATAAAATAAGCGTTTGTTCATGTTTGTCTATAAACACGTGTATAGCATTTAATCAAAAACATCACCCCAGAGGGGCGTTGAAAAGTTATTAATTTAAAGTGGGCGGTAGATGAACTAAGTTTGAGAACCTCTGATTTATCTAATAACGTCAATAGATATTGTTTAAATTTACTCTCTGCAACCATCTATGTAATAACCTCTGACCTATGTGTTTTATCAACAGTTTCAACGCCGTTGTCCACAACTCCCCGCCTGCCATCCATCATCATTAAGCCGGCGGCTGTACCAATCTGTGATATTAGAGTTAATGTTCTAGTTCTTGTAGTAATCCCATCATAAGCCTCCCACAGTAGTACCCCTAGTGCGAGTTTGTGCGAGCTCGACGTAGTACGCGTCAACTAGCGCTTTGTATGAAGATCCTGTACGGTGCCCCTACAGGCGCGTTTGTGAACGAATGATCTTCATACAAAGCGCGCGATGACGCGTACTATGTCGAGCGCGTAAAAACTCACACAAGGCATACTGTTCTCATTACAAGTAAACGCTACCGTAAAACCGCAATGAGTTGAATCTGACAGCTTTGTTTTGTATGTAGCTTATTTTGATACTATACAAGGTGTATCGGCAAGGTGTAGTAATATTGAAATGTGGGTATGTGTACCTGGTGATGAATCATTTGCCAGGGTACTAAAACCTGAAATCGATAATCGATTTTTTCACTAAAATTCACAAAATAACTAAATATTACAACCCTAACATGATACGGATGACGTCACGTTACGCGGGTCACTGGCATTGAATTATTTTTGTCGCAAATAGACCGCGGTGCACCGCGGTCTTTGAATTTTGCCGACAATATTTTCTGGCATTTAATTATTTCTGCCGCAAAGAGACCGCGGTGCACCGCGCGGTCTTTGAATTTGCCGACAATATTTTAGG
Organism: Hylaea fasciaria; assembly: GCA_905147375.1. Lineage (NCBI taxonomy): Eukaryota > Metazoa > Arthropoda > Insecta > Lepidoptera > Geometridae > Hylaea > Hylaea fasciaria. Next base: position 4,723,355 of record LR990197.1, read on the forward strand.
GTTCAGTATTGTTACAAAGTTGAAAGCCTCTAAAATTCATTTCAGATACTTACCGCCTTAGAATAGAATTTTGGTATGTACATTACACGGACCAGATATCAATCAGCCGCCAAGGAATACTTTTGTCCGGTTGCATCTGTCCGGGTCGGTACAAATCGGTAAAAATCATTATTTAAAAAACAAACGGAACCCTAAGTACTTTTATGAATTTGTCTTGACGGATTTGACGTTCACTGACATTGCCCAGCTGATAACTAGGGTTGAACGATGGTTAGTTTTGCAGTAAACTTTGACGTGTCTTAATTCATTACCCTACCTACTTACAGATTTATAGTACCTCCAGACTACTTCGAAATAAGTATGTGTATGCATAGTTTCAGTATTACTACACCTTGCTGTTACACCTTGTATAGATAAGTAAGATCAAGTCAATTTTTACTATGTTGTTAGTATGAGTGTATGTTTTCTCGCTGCAATCTCTTAGTTATTAGTGTATGAAATCTTTTCCTAACTCGTTTTCTTCTTGTACCTACGTAATGCTTACAATCTCATATCCATCTTATTACAGTCTAATTATGCCTTGTGTGAAGTAATAATTAATCTTAGTTTATCCAATTCGTGTATTGTATGTCGGGTCTGGGCAATGCAGTTGTATAATGTATATAGCAGAGCTTATGTGCGTTTCAATAAAGAAAATGAATGATAAATCACATTGTTTATTAAATTTCCGGTAAAAATAAACATGAAATAGATTTCTTATAACTAGCTGAAACTTATGTAATGTGTATTATGTGTACCGGGACTGTACATAACACATTTTAAAATATCACCCACTCAGCTATTATTAGATATACATACATATACATGGATATGACGTATACTTATCTATGTGTATAAGTACACAAATACTTTCACACATATAATTGGTTTATATCCTACTACCTAGATTAATATAAAACCAGATATTTTAATAATGTATGATAGAGAAATATTTAAACAGAACAGTGGAGTAAATCTCAAATAAAACTGTAAATTTATTTAAGTGTATACAAGAACAGCAAAAACTTAAAAGTAGATGTTATAGGAGTTAATAAAAATAAGAGCCATTCAGTTTAAGCTGAGTGCTCGACCCAAGTAGTACAACACATTATGTATTTTGCAAGAGTCAAGGACATTCAGAATGCATTTTTCAGACTCCCTCTCAAACAGGCAATTAGCATCTACGTAAAGTTTTTTAAGCAACGGCGAAGGCATATATGGTTGCAATTCAATGCATTAGGCTGTATGTGTTAATTGCAAAAACCGGTCCAGTGGAGCGTGAGAAATAATAAGATCTCATTCAAATTGGTTACCTACATTACCATACAATGTCCAAGCCGAAATAAGGAGTGAAAGCAAGGAGATACCTTTTAACAGTGCCGGTCTTGAAACGACAATTTCAAGTTTTAAGGATATTTTAGGTAGTAACTATCTACAATTAAATTTCCGCAACAATTTTTAACAAGCGACCACACATAATAATTTTTTTGGCGTCCAATATTGTAATATAATATGTTATGGCCCGTCCAGGTTCAGATTTAAAAAGGTGGTAGCATAATTAATCATTTCCAAAACATAAAGTAAACCTACTTAGGTACCTAATACAGTTTAGAAACATAAATTGTTAGCTACGCTACAAAATGTCATCTAAGATGCACTGATCAAATGGGTACTAATTTTACAGCTTTTTAATGAATGTATAGGGATTGGCGATCGAGGATTTGCAAATCAAATATAATGGCTAATTTAACAAGAACAACGTTACGAAATTAACAATAACACTAAGGCATTTAACCAAAAACAACACTAAGGAATTAACAAAAACACGACGCATTTAACAAGAACACAACGCATACGCAATCGAGAGCGGACATGAGTTCTGAAACCCTACACCGTGATTAGGCAACAGATTGTCGTGATTCCGGCATGAGGCTGCATAGTGTATAACCGTCAATTGAAATATTTGCATTCCAAAAAGTTCCATAATAGATATTTTAGAGCTTAGCTCTACGACCAGGTACATTGATTCATCGGTTTTAAGTAAAAGCAATAATTGTAGCAATTGTCTAATTAATATTGTGTTGCTCTACTGACTCATACACCTTAGAAGTGCATATGCGTGGATATATAGAGGCTTACATAAAAAAATATGTAGCATAATTATATTAAGTATATATCTTAGAGATTACTTTCATCGTAAAAATGATTATGATGACTTTGTAACATAAATATTAAATTTTTCAGGTTGAAATTAATAGGCAGAGATAATGCAACTGTGGTTTAGTGTTTTTAAGAGCAGTTAGCAAAAAAACTCGCATGTTGACGTCCTAAGCTGAAAAATCAAAGCATTTATGAAAATTCGTGAAGATTACTTTGCTGTGTAACTTCTATGTAACTCGCTACATCACACTCTTATAAGTGAACTCTTGAAGTAATAAGTGATATAAAATAATCACAATTTCATTTGGAAAGCCGTATAAACTTAGCCTTATTAAGGCTAATCTTGTGCATAATCTTGAAATAAAATAAAGCATTAAATTTTGACATTAAACTCTTTACAAACCCGACAGGCTATAAATTTTGAAGATGAGTAACAGCTGTGGTTTATATAATATCAGTAATCCGAAAATTGAATGACAATGAATCAGGTCGTCTCTGAACAAGCTTATTAACATTTTGATGATCGCGTCTTATACAACCAGGACCTTTTCCGAGTTAACAATGCATCGCCTTGTTTTGTAATTTTCTTGATTTACTGATCCGTAAGGGGAATAAAGTATAATAATCAGCGAATTCATCGAATTCGTCACGGTCGCCGCTGACCAGCTGTCGTTGTTCTTAATGGTGGCAATGATTGCCGGTTTATCACATTTACTCGTCTGTTGCAATACTTGCAATGAAACAAAAAAACAAAACTTGCAAACAAAATTCTAGGCGATGAGCGGGTGCGTGAGCTGCAGACATACAATTTTGTGAATTTTTCGCACGTTAGGAAACATATTTGGAGCCATGTACCTTTACCTTACCTATAGCTGCGGTTTCAATGTGTGACATTTTCCCGTATATTAAACGTTAAATAAAATTCATTTTTTTACATATTATACCTATATAATAAGGCTGCAGGTTTGGAGTTAACGACTGGCTGGTTTTCTGCGGCTTTGCTTTCTGTGGTCACGTTGCCGTGCTCATTATCTGATATGGATCAACCTTAACATTTATAATATGGGAAAGATTTCTAAATGCAAGACAGTAGAGTCTAGCATAGAAATATAACGCAGTAAATATATTAAGCATCGTATGGTAGGATGGTCTATTTAGCAGTATCAATAAATCGATACCTAACTCTTATCTACATTCGTTAGAAGTAATCTACCTAAAGGAGATTCATCACAAGGTATAATCCATATTATATTACGTGACTCAAAGCGATAAAATTGAACTTTAGCAATGTAAACTAGCAAGATGCAAATAGGATCATAACTCTTAAATGAATAATTTTTCAGTCGCAGTATATTTCTTGATATTATTATATTTAAGAGATTTACTGCGAGTCATGTAGGATATTATATGTTGTGTATTTGGAGTGTTAGCTACGGGGTCCGTACATTATAAGATATATCTTATCTTATATCTTTAAATGGGAAATTCTTGTATATATATATATGTATATATATAATTGGAATCTCGGAATCGGCTCCAACGATTTTCATGAAATTCAGTATATAGGGGGTGGGTTTCCGGGGCGATAAATCGATCTAGCTAGGAATAATTTTTAGAAAATGTCATTTTATTCGTGTTTTTTTATGATTTTTTACTTTAAATAACCAGTTCATATTTTTTTATTATTCTATCGGTAAGATCCAAAAATATTATTCATATTTCATAATTTTATTAGTAATTCGTACTTAAGGCGCTAATATAGGAGCGATTCATGTATTTTAGAAGATGAAAGTTACCTGGCCGGGCCGCGCGCCACGCTGGCTCCGCGCTCACGGCTAGTCGAAAACGCTAATTCATAATTATTATACTCTTACTAACGGCATCACGTGGCCTTAGCACAGATTACTAGATAGTTACTACGTAGGCTTTAGTCTGAAGCATTCAATTATTTCGACACTGTAATGACATGTCAGATTGGCCGAGCGGTCTGAGATGCTACGTTCCGTTCCTAAAGAATTATTACCGCCAACATTACATAAATTATTACCTCCTTGACTATAATCCTATCAAATTTAGAATGCCGCACGAATTATTGGAGTCACACCTAAATAAGTTGTATTAAATTTATTTAGTGTTGGTCCCTTCTGGTATGCGCGTTTGTCAAGTCCATTTGATACAAGACATCCTCTTTAGTCCACTTCCATAATTTTCTTTTTGATATAAGTATATTTTGACAATGACAATGACGGAGTAAAAGATTTGTGCATTTAGCCAGTGTCAGGCATCCGTACTAACATCATATAAATGCGATACTGTGTGTGTGTGTTTGTTGGTTTTTTTTTTAGTTTTTGCCATCCTTTCACGTCTAAACGGCTGAATCAATCTTGACCAAGATTGGACCTATGAGATGGGTATAGGCTATTTTTCGTCAGAAAAAATAGGGATCTTAGAATCCAAATAAATAGGAGTTGAAAATTATATGGGCAATTCACAATTTCTCAAGTAGGTGATCTGACACTTCATTATTTTAGGCTCTTGATAAAATATAAAGGTTAAGACTAAGGATAGGGAAAAGGAAAGGGACAGGGACAGGGATAGAGATACAAAGACTTCAATATTTATTTTCTAAACAGTTGCTTTTTCATATACGGATGAAGTCGCGCGTAAAAGCTAGTTTCAGTAAAGTTTACTGAATCGTGGCTATGACTTTAAATTTACTTTACCACGAGGTTGTAAAAATATGGAATACTAGCTGTTTCCCGCGACTTCGTCTGCATTTAAATCGAATCCAGCTATAGTAAGAACACAATATGCGTGAACTTTGTATGCTATTGTGAATCAATCGGGCACGTCACGTCTCTGTCAATATCTCTATCTTCCTATTTCCTCATCGCTTTTTTCCCCAACTCCCAATATCTCATCTCCCATCCCTCATCCATTTCCGATCTCCCATCTCCTCATCTCTCCAGCTGCTGCTCTCCATCTCCCCATCTCCCCAGGTCCTCATCTTTCCTTCTCCCATATACCTACCAAATTTCATTTTCATTTTTGTTGTCTCTCTATACCTAATTTCATCGAAATCGGTCCAGCCGTTTAGCCATAAAAAGTAACAAACAAACAAACATACAAATAAACAGACAAACAGAGAAACAGTGTTACTTTCGAATTTACAGTATAATATTTGACAGTGACTAAATGCACAAATCGTGCGAAGCAAAAACATTGAAAAAACTGGCTCATAGCTGAGCAGAAAGATTACTGGAAGTGTGCTAAAAATAAAACGTCAGAATATGCATCCGCCAGATCCGCCATTATGGAAAACGGAAGTTCACTACATCTTCATTTTAATATACAATCATAATCTGCTCCTTTGATTAACTCCAAACTATCATAAGAAATCCCAGTTTTATTTAAGTGAACAATCTAAAAACGCGTTTTTGCTGCTAATTTCAGTTACAGGTGGTGCAAGAATAGTCATATTAGCCATTATTCTTTACACACAATGGAGAATAAATACAAAGTAATAAAGGTTATAATAAAAGTTTAGTAATCGTCGAAGGAAGTCATTTACGGCAACTAAGTAAATAAACCAGTTGTATACCATGTAGAGATTCTGTTTGATTTATTTTTTTGGAGAACAGACAGTAAATTCGACGAGAAACTTTTGAGGAACAGCGACATACGTCCTCTCTCTGAAACGCCGTAGCGGGTACTGAGCCGCCTAGTACGCGCTCAAACTGATCATATTCTCGTCGTTTTTATTAATTTAGAAGAACGGAATCGATTCAGTTCATTGGAAAATTCAAATTTCATTGGAAAATAAAATTGCCTTTTTTATGGTTCCAAAAAATATGATAGTTGTCGCTGAAAATGTTGAGCATTATGTGACGAAAGATTTTTTTCGGGTCCTTTCTCGTGAATTTTTTTCTCAAGATACTAGACAACTTTAGTCCAATATTATTGATTTATTAGCTAAGTGAAACACTTGGCTATACACTGTATTTTTTCTGGCTTATAAATATTTGTAATTACAGCTTAACTTTTTGACAAAAAACCGCCCATTTTACGGATGCTCGCTGCCTACAGGTCCTTAAATACAATTTCCAACAAACACAATTTATAAAAAAAAAAAAATACCGAGCAAAGCTCGGTCATCCAGATATTATTATATTATGTCGTATATATGTGTACAATATATTATATTATGTAGGACATATTACATAATTTATGAAATAATTTAGACGCCCAAGAAAATAACGCATTTGTTCCCTTTTAAAGTTTAAAATCAAAGAGCGTTGCACAAATATTACCTACACATTTTTTTATAGTGGTTCTGTAATACGAGTACTTAACATGAACTAAAGTCATGGAAATAAAATGCCGACGAGCACTAAGCCGTCCTTACACGTAATCAATGAAACTCCGTTCAAATTTTGCATACCTACCTTGACCTCGCAAAAGTCGAAATAAAGTCATTAAATTCCACAACCCTTTCACGTTCATTACCGAGACCTTATCAAGCAGTTGTACAATAAAACCAAGTTAATTCAGTATGACATTCAGTCATAATACATTCCTTCTGCGGTCTTTGTATGACACTGCTTTAGAAATGTCAGACGTATACTGGTACATACCAAACAACACTCTCGCCTTTTTTCAGGGTGTCATTGAAATTTTTCTTCCTAAGACCAATAAAATACTCAAAGCTTTAGAGCTTTGAGTATTTTATGGTTGGTATGTTGGCCTCTGGTGTTAGCCAGAGGCCAACATTACCTCATTGGACGAACAAATCTCAATATATCATTGCGCCTGAACTACTTTCAGACTAATATATTTTATCACTTACAGAACTTCTGATGTATTTTGGACTTAGAGTAGGTAATGGTCACATATTATGTTAGTCTTTACTTCAATTCACGTCACACAATGACAATGCGTGCGTGACCATGTCAGTAACGGGTGGTAAAGGTAACGGGTGCAACACACTGCGAACACTTCGAGTCGTTAGAGATATGCATCGTTACGCTTTAACCAAGGTCGTTACACCCATCACGTAGATGGAACTTGATTATGCTCACGAGATCGGTCAAATTATGAGTTGAAAAATCACGTAATGTGCGACCTGAGATTGTAAGCCTATTGTTGTCTGGCTGTTAAGATTTGATTAATCACCCAAAGTAGTTTGTATTTCGAAATATACGTAGATTTAAGTCGTGTAAACAGTCAACGTAGGAGTCCAAAACATAATAATCCTATTAATAGTATAAAGGTGCAAGTTTGTGTGTGTGTTTGTATGTTTGTTATTTCTTGACGTTCAAACTGTAGGAGCAATTTTGATGAAATATGATATGGAGGTAGCGAACACCGTGGATTAACACAGAAAAAGGGGATTATATTCTGAAAACTGTGGGGAACACCGTATGGTGCAACTAGTATAATATACGATAGATACCTAGAGAGATAGATAGCTCTTTATTGACAACTAAATGTATCAAACACGGAACACACAGGAAACAAGTGTACATGTATTGTGTAGTACAAATAATTCAACGGGAGAATCCCGATGGTATGTTTGGTGCGATACCATCTGGTAGTGTGTTAGAAAACTTGGGTTACCCATAAGCCTATGGTTTGTTGGGTCAGAAGTTGTTGGATGTAGTAAAGTAATTTGTATTAGTTAGTCATAGTTACTATATATATTAGTATCCTTTTAAAAGATAATCACGGTTAAGCACCAATCCTCAAAGTTATTACGAACTTCTGTATCCTGTAAAGTTAATTTTAATAACGCCATTGACTGGTCAAATTCATTCAGTTGATTACACCCTGATTCCTATCTATCAATTAATTGATCAATACCTAAATAGTTTTATTTATATTTTTACAATAGAAGTAAAATAATTATGAAATTTAGAAGTAATCCAAATACTGCTACACCGAACATAACTTAGAACCAACAATGTACACTACAACTGACACCGATTTTTATTTCTCAGTTAGCAACGCAAGCCAAGCGACTACTTACCAAAATAGCCGATAAAAAATGTCGGGAGGTTGAAAGGTATCTTCGAAAACGGCCGATGCAGTTAATTACTCGCAGCGACGGTCCGTCTGTGACCTTCGCAGAAAGCTCGTCTCGACTTACGAGTCTCGTAAGGAAATATGCGGCGATGCAAGCTGCGTCGGTACTCGTGTTACTCGTGTGGAAGAGGCATAGCAAGCGCAATTTGAAATGAAACTATTGTAAATCATTGTTTTGAAAATTTGGAAGATTTCTTCCAATTGAACCGTCACTGATTTACTTAGTCGTTATTCAAGGTTGAATATAGTAGCTGCCAGTTTAATCGTGCTTTTTATACATAGCTGCAAATGCATACGAATTATAATAAGACGTAAAAGTAGACGATCCATACCTTACCCTACATAATATCCTTCAAAATCTAAGCACGAACTTTTGTGAGGAGGATAAGGCCATCCACCACGGGCCCAGTACAAATAGCTGTATTATTAATAATTTGTGGTATTCGTAAATGGAGACCGGTATAATATTCAAAATTGTCAGTGTCTGGTTTGGTTCTCTCTCGGTGTGCCTCAGAGCTGCGCTTGCGCAATAGTTTACTGGAGCACCAGTGCAACCCAGAGCGCTACTTTCCTGCAAGCCGATACTCTAAGAGCTTGTCCATATTGGAACTCTGAACAATAAAGATACTAAAACACTATTTGTGTATAGTATCAGAATTTTAAAATTATTACAGTTCTAATATTGAAATGCTTATTATTTATATTTCATTTGTGGTACCTTATTTCAATTTCAGGACTGCTTATAGTCAAATAAATATGATTGTAGTTTTATGACCCGAGAATTAGATTTTTCTGTTACACACGAAATACTTGTTTTTGTACGTACTTACAATAAACATGAACATAAAGCTCCATATTAAAAAATTAGAGAATATTCGTTTCTATATATTTATTAGTTTATTCGCATAATCTACATACATCCTTTTCTATATGAGATATACCTATTAGATTTATTAAATCACCATATCGCTTATAAAGAAAATAGTACAAGCACCAATTCTGAATACTGCAACTGGTGCTCACACCCCAACGTAACCTTGGGCGAAAATAAAAAAAGCTACGTCGGTGACGTAAGGTGCAAAGGTGATCGTGTGTCGGTGTCGTATGTTGGGCCGGTCCCGGTGTCGGGTGACACACCGCGACTTCCTCCCGATATAAAAACTACCATCCCGCCGAGGAACTTATCAATCGAGTCGAAGAGTTCAAAGCACATCAACATGTACTTTAAAGTAAGTTGTCAGTTGGGAATATAAAATATTGTAAAATATTTATTGGTAATGGCAAAGTTAAAAAGCTCGTCACCATCGCTATGCACAATTCAATTTTGAATATTATGTCAGTAGTGCGTTAGATAACAATAACATGTTCTAGCATTAATTACCATGAAACAGGATAGTGTCAAAAATAACAACTTAACGATTAATATTTTGTCTGTCAATCAGATCGTAGCTGTCTGCGCCCTCGTGGCCGTCTGCCAAGCGGGAGTGATCAACGAGAACCACGGCCATGGGCAGGCTGTCTCTTCCCAGAGCATCACCAGACACGACGAGCCCTCCCAAAACGGACACTACACTTTGGAGCACCCTGGCAGTCAAATTCTGCAACAAGCATCACTTCTGCAGCACTCCGCTCCGTTGATCCAGCACTCCGCTCCGTTGATACAGCACTCCGCTCCGTTGATCCAACACTCCGCTCCGCTGCTCCAGGCCTCTTACCTTGAGCATAGCCCCATTGTCCATGCTGCCCCAGCCGTCCACCACGCTCCCATTGTTCAGCATGTGGCTCCCGTCCAGCATGTAGCCATTGGTCACGCCCAACAAGAGGAAGAGCACGTAAGTACTTCATTATATTTTATTCAAGTGTTGGGGCTTCATTCGAATGTTTCTTCAATTGATGACGTCACTCCACAGACAGAGAAAAGGCGAAAGTTGAGATTTTCTGATTTCTAAAATCACCTAAAATCACCTAAAATCACATCAAAATATCCTGATATCGTTTTAGGTAGTCAGTTTTATTAATGATAAAGTGAATCTAATATCGATTTTTATTATGTTTTCATTTCTGCCAAATTTATGTCGATCAATTCTTTAACCTTCAATTGATACTTGCATTAATTAAGCGGATGGATCACGCAATCGCTCTTCTAATTACTTACCGATCCATTACACGTGCCAAAACTCACTCACACAAAGAAAGTGAAAGGCAAAATACTATCATGATTAAAATTGTGATCAGCTAATACAACCCAATTAAATATTTATTGTGCAAGCCCCTTGTTATTACAAGACTATAGAGTTAGGCAATCTATGCGAGCAATCTATCATACGGTGATTGGAAATGATACCTATTTATCAAAAATACCATTAAATGATAAATGTTTGCTCGTACTCGTAAATAAAACAATTGAACGTTGCTATGTGAATAAATATTTGTTTTAGTTTACTATGTTCTTTCTGGTACCTATCCAATACGAATAAACTTATAAAATATCCTATACCATACGCTCATAATTAGAACTCAATAAAACTACTGTTACCGGTTATAGAAAATCTTCTAAAATTTAAGGCTCCCGCGAAGTACGAGTTCTCTTACTCCGTGGAAGACCCCCACACCGGAGACCACAAGTCCCAGCACGAGACCCGCGACGGTGACGTCGTGAAGGGAGAGTACTCTCTGCTCCAGCCCGATGGTTCCATCCGCAAGGTTGAGTACACCGCTGACGAGCACAATGGGTAAGTTGGAAACTTTGAGCGGAAGATGTTCGACAAAAGCAACTACTTTGTAGATAAAATTAAACGAAAGTTAAAGACCCATCTCACAATAGCTCAAACAAAGACAAGTTAGACAAAACCTTTGATGGGGAGTTGATGAAGAAACATACCTAGGAGTCTTCCAGTAAAAACCGGTTCTTATAAAAGTTTAAAACAAACCTTTATACATTATAAGAGCTATGGGCTAAAGAAAACATAAATAACATTAATGCTACGAGCACGTGGTTGGTCTCCATTCATACAAGCTTACAGACCATCTGTCAACTTACGTAATCACTATGTTAAGGCCAAGCGATACAGACCATTTGCCAAGAATATCCACCGGCGAGACTAATAGCTAGAGCATCAGAAGAGCACTGCAATTTATTAAAATTTCAATTTAACATCCAACGGATATTTCTCGTATCCGGTCATTTATACGAAATCCGGCAATTTCTAATGAGGCATTCAATCAGTGTTATAAGGTTGAAGGAGTAATTTAAAAAAAGTTTATTCGTGTAGATATTGTTCTTATTATTATTATTTTTTTTGTCTAAATAAATAACTTATTTACTAGTGAAGAGGTACGGTTGGATAATTTGGCGCACCAATTTATCCATACTTAATTATCAGCTCAATCGGATTTCTTATTTCAGTAAAATTCTTCGCATCTCATGCACTAATCTCAATACTGGTGTTGTTTCGGTCAATAACGCAGATAAAATCGTTACACACAATGCCGAAGTGCCGCAATATGATGTATACGCTCGTGTATCTTTACCTCATTGTGGCTGTTATTCAATAAATAAATCGTACACCACTTAACTACGCAAATGCACTTACGCATACAATGTATCATATTATTATTATTTATGAGCCTTTTGAGCGGTGTACTGCAGGGCAAGGGTATTCCTTTCTTTTTTAACTATTTTTTGTTTTAAACCTATTTCCCAAATAGGCGATATAATAATTAATATTTTATCATCTGCTAAAACGCTAGTCGTTCTTTTTCCAGATTCAACGCTATCGTTCATAACTCTGAGCCCAACGCGCAAGCCGCTCCCCCTGCGCCCACTCACGCCGCGCCAGTTGTCCACGCCGCGCCAGTTGTCCACGCCGCGCCAGTTGTCCACGCCGCGCCAGTTGTCCACGCCGTCCACGCTGCACCCGTAGTACACGCGTACCACGCCACCCCAGTAGCTCACGCGGTCCACGCTGCCCCAGCTCAGTACATTCAAGCTGCGCCAGCGCAGTACTTCACAGCCCACCATTAAGACGATGACTCTGTTGTAAAACTTATTTATCCTATTATACTAAGTGCTATGCCGACTTTAAAATATACCTGTTAGTGTAAATTTACTTGTGATTTTATTGTTGTTCTGTTTTTACAGGTTTTTTTTTCTATATGTTAGCTCATTGAGTTATTATTTTCTAAACTACACCACATAAATAAAATATAATTAGGTATATAAAAAATAGATTCCTACATATTTCAGAAATGATGGATTCAATAAGGCATTAGTAACTTCTTTTGATACCGTAATTTATTTGAGTCAACAGTATATACCTACCTAGTTCTAAAAATAGGTATACACATCAATAACCGCAATAACATGTCTACAAAACTAGTATTACAATATCTGCAAATTTCAAGTGAAATTCAAGTAAATTTCAACGAAGCATTTCATAAAAAATGGTACGAATTTAACGCATCGTGTAAAGTCAGGAAATCAGAATATTTTAGTTGGTAAGAAAGCAAAGTATGGTTGCGTAGTTGCAACGCAGGCCTACCGTGAGACATCTATGTTGGATATTCTTGTTTAGCCCGCGGCTGGTCGACGCTGCTGGTGACACGAGAGCTGGCTCATATCTCGCACAGAGAATAGCTATTGATATCTGATATTCAATGCGAAAATGCAGTCGCTCTTGTCTTATATTCTTGGCACCATGCTTCATGGACACCAACTTTTATTAGTTTAACAAATTGTCTTGAATAAAGAAAAACGATTTTTTCTCGTCTACAAAGTTAACAGATTTATCACAAATGTAGATACATATCATAGAATAAATAAATAGTGCAATTAATTATAGTTCTCTTGGACAACTACGCGATGCATAAAAACAATTAAATCTATAATTAAGATTAAGAATTTTCTTGCATTAAAAATATTTTCATATACCATAGGGATAAGTTAGAAGCGATATATTTTAATGTAAACAATATCAACGAATTATACAAAATGCACTTTCAAACAACATACCAGGCACAGCATTGTACCATTCAAACGTTCGGATGTGTGATGATGTTAAGTAACAACAATAATTGCTAATTACTAACACTAATCAAGCAAACTACGTACGTAACGAAAAAAGCCGCCACCGGTCCATCTGGTTTCAGGTACAAGGTGTCTTAAAAAATATACGCAAACATAACACCAATCAGGCACATGCATTGTTGATTGGCTTTATTAATGCGTAAGCATGAAGGTGCCTACATAGCGAAGAATGTTATACCTGAATTGAGAAACGTATGAATCTAATTCAATCAAAAGTTGGTTTTGAAGACTTACTTATTCTTACAAATACCAAACGCTTAGAGAAGAAATGAAGGTTTAGTTTTTAAAATAGCTAAACGACTTCTTCGTGGGCTTAGTTTTTAAAACAGCTATATCTTTTAGCTATATTTTAAAAACTAAGCCCACGTTCCTAACGAATTAGTAACTAACGGATTAGTACAAAACACAACTAATACACAATACTAGAAAATACTCTCTATACGTGTCAATAAGAAATTATCTACCTATCTACTTTAAAATGATAAATGGTAAATTTTATCAAATTAAATTAAGAACGACCAAAGCTTTGCTCCAAAAAAGAACTCGTAACAATGTACGGTATAATGACAGCACTAGTTTATTAAATAATGCTACGATGGTTGTTACTTCATTCACTATTACTTGAACGCACGTTTAACTTCATAATAGTTGAGTTAAGTTCGCTTGTGTTAAACTTATCAGATGACGGAAGTACCAGAGTCAGAGACAAAATACGTAACCTACTAAGTATGATTTACGTGGTATATCAAGATGTTATGGATCATGAAACGGAAAATCTGGGTTAAGAGTATTAAAAAATGGTCACGATATGTGTAATAAGCTCCAAAATTCTACTTAGCGAGGAGTAGGTATTTTCTGAACGTAATCAGTATTACCTACGTGCATATTGTAAAGTACATCAACACAATTAACAGATACTTAACTATTCTTATATTTTATTATATAAATACGTTGCTAATTGAAGCTGTAATATTCACGTTAATTATAATAAACCAATGTATGATTTATTTTAACTTTTAACAATTTTAGCAGTCATACGCAGTGTATGCTAAATTATAATATGTTTGTAAGCGGTACCCATGATCCAGGAGCAATACTAGTGTGGGGCTACGTTATAATAATAAAAAATTAAATGAAATGCAGTAAACAACAAAACAGCGGTATAAAATTTTAACGATATTCTTTAATGACATTCCTCGGCAAGGTTGTGTCCAAGCAATCATTTTGTCTTTTAACTTGCACACTGGCCCACTTCCACGAAACGCTCTACTTCCTACAGATTATACGTATGTAATTACAGGTTAACAAGACGAGAATACACGAATTTAGTAAGTGCTAATTTATTAAGTAGGTATTGCCAACACGGATAATGTTGCAGGCTCCTAAGATTTCAGGTGGGAAATAGAATCGTACCTAAACGTGTTGCCAGATCTATATTTCGAATGCCATTTCAATTCACTGTTGCACGATTTGCATACGCGACGGATAATGTACTTACGAGTTATGTATTAGTTGATAGCATACCGTATGACGCTGAATAAACTGATTCCATTAATTAGGTACCTGAAAGTCTGAAATCTAAAAATCGAATAATAATCTGATAAATTAGGTATCAATGTAGTCAGCAGCCACAATCATGAAAGGTATACCGCAAACCATTAGTAAAACAATGTAAAGTATCCACCAGTATCATTGGTGAGTTAAAAATGAGATGTAACTGCAGTGTGGCCTCTTAATATTACTTTTAAAGAGCAAAATAAGCATAATATTGCACAACATCAACCTTCAGATGAGCTGTATTGCAGATACTGTTTAATTAATTGGGTCTCTATAAATATTTTATTATATTGTCCTTCATTTAATGGTCCCTTCAAATGTATTTCGGTACGCTACTGCTTACTATCTAGTAGGTCCATATACTCGTATATAATAATATATTCCATACCAAAACTGCATTGTTATTACTCAACAAAGTTCCAAGAGCATTTAAACACTTCCAGTTTCCTTTTATTATGTTCCTTGTTCGGATTAAGGAATATTACTTCAGTCATGTTCTAATCAGAACATTTCAAAATAATATACGCAAGATCACATACAACTATGAATCTTTATGCGTGAACGTGAGACGCAATGACATAAAACAATCATTAAACAAAAATGCTCTACTTTCTTCAACTTAATTGTTTGATACGCATAGTTTTCTCACCTTGAACCATGTAGAATGCTATGTAATTTTACGTAATTGCTGAATCATTATCAAACTACCGTATTCTTGCGTATAGTTGGCGTGCATCGCATCTCGTCGGCGTAGGTCCTAATATATAAGTAGCCGGGGCCGCAGCTCGGCATCAGTTGTGTGTGATCGTGCACTCGAAGCAAACCTTATTCTAACACGAAATGATCTCGAAAGTAAGTGGGTCCCGCGTCTGTATTCCCTTTCGGAGTTGGTGAAAGGATCGCCTGTGCTTCACAATGCCGTTCGTCGTGACTGTACTTTTAAAGTACAGAGTACTGTAAAAGGATAATGGAATAACCTATTCCAGGGTTTTGTTAACTTTTTTATTGGGTCATGCGGGACGCCCTTGCACTTCCTATAATATAATACAGCAGTTCCACGAAACTGGTGATAATTCCAATTGAAATATTAATTAAACATGCATTCCACCCCATTTTTTTTTTCAATTCTAAACTCAAACGACACGTTTCAGTTACCAAGGTAATCTGCATGAAAAGCTCGTCTGAAATGAATCGCTTACAGCAAGGCTGCCTATTGTTCTATTTTAATGTGTCGTGGACTTGTGGTACACATATTACGTTCTACCACAAGAGATTAAACCAGAGTTAAATAGAGGTATCTAAAATTTCATGCGACAAAATCGACGTCTATCACTCGCGTTTTCTTACTCAATCGTGGCATTCCTAATTATTATTACTTGTAAATTTGTTATCGAGTTGGAAAACGCGAGGATTACACGTTGATTTGTGGAGAAAATATTTAGACTCATCTGTTCAACTCTGGTTTAAATATTTTGCGGTAAAACCGTTAGAGTCTACATCGTGGCTCGAAGGTCTCTTCTGGGGTGCTAACACTGGTTTCTCTGCAGGCCGCAGTGATCCTGTCCATAGTGGCGATGGCCACGGCTGGAGTCATCCAGCAGCTGGCCGGCCATGGCGGCTACGGAGGCGAGGCGTATGGACATGAAGTAGCTTACGCTCCGGTCCAAGTCGCGCCCGTGGCTAGCTATGGAGGACACGAAGACACGCATGTCGACTATCATGTAAGTCATTGCTCTTTTTAGGGTTTCGTACCCAAAGGGCGAAACGGGAGTCCTATTAAGGCTCCGCTGTCTGTATGTCTATCCGTCTGTCACCAGGCTTTATCTCACGAACCATGATAGACAAATTGAATGTTCACAGATAAATAAATGTATTTCTGTTGCCACTACGAGATAACAATAAATATACCAAAAAGATAATTGAATAAATATTTAAGGGGTTCCTATACAACAAACGTGTTTTTGTCGTTTTTATAGATAATGGTACGGAACCCTTCGTGCACGAGTCCGACTCGCACTTGGCTGGTTTTTTATCTAAGCTACAAGTAATCTTGTTCTTGCTACGTGTTGTCTCCAATACAGAGTCCATGATAATTATGATCAGGAAGATACATTTTTTTTCTAATCTATACAATTAGTTAGGTGGTCTAAATTATTAGAGGGTTCCGTTTTCATCTTGTTAGTTACAGCTGATACACTAAGCTCTGCATTGAAATATGAAACTAAAGTTCACCAAACAATTGCACGTTTTCATAATAACATATTATATTGGGCACGTGCTGTTCCTTATACTGGCGTTGTATTATTTACAAAGGTTATTTATTATTTGCTTATTGGGAAATGCATTCATTATTATTCATTGATTATCATTTCATCATATTATATGCGTATTAACAATATAAAGTAAACTATCTGCACAAAAACCACATGACATACTAATATCACACCAGCTGTTAATTTGTTGAGGATCAGTTACAGAAATAGTTTAATGTTTGTGTAATAAAAAATATGCATTTGCAAGAATATAAATCCTATATTATAAACGTCTTTAAAGAAGTATACACGGTTTGAAAATAGAATCAAGTCTTAAAAAAATACATACACTCGAATCGAGAACCTCCTTCTTTTTGGAAGTCGGTTAAAGGGATACAGTTTTAAATCTCTATAAAGTTCCTACAATCACACTATGAGGAGGTATATATGAATACAAAACAGCAAAGCCAACGCTCAATATCCAAACTTTTACCTTCAAAACTCGCACAGAATGCAAAAAGTCAAAATAAAAGCAACCTTCAACCTAATGCGCGTTGCTGGTCATTACGCACATTATCTCGTATACACGGCAATCGTCACAGAACATTGCATTGCCACACTACCACTTACAGTCACATCTGAACATTCGAACTGGAAAACAATGTGGTCAAGGATAGACACTTCAACAAAAACATCATGTGGATCAAATTACTGGTATCATAATTGTGATGGCCGAATGTAGTAGAGTGAGTGCACACAAGTAAAGTTTGAAACTTATTCATCTACCAACAGACGATTTGATAACGTGATCTTATTTTTAAAAATACAGTTATTATAATTTCTAAACTTTTCTAGTCTACTATTTTGTGTTTATTTGGAATAGTGAAAATGTTAATTAAGTCTAGTCAAGACGCAGTTAACGTCACCATTCTGTAAAGTTGTGTTTACATCATTTCTTCAGTGATACACTATTACGAAATATAATAGACAATATTCCACTCATTTCTCTGAGAAACATCCGACAAACTACAAGTTAGAAAATATAATTCAAATACGCGTTGGTGGTAGTGTTATCTATAATAACCTAAATGGTTTGTTATAAATATTGCAGATAAACATTGTAGTCTTACAATTAATAATTAATTTAATTAGATTTCAAAAAATAATTTCTACTCATTTAACATGCGGAAATTCCACACTGTAACATATTACATCACCAATCAACGTATCGTGAACACTGCTGAAGCATAACGTTTACGGCTAACTCTTCTGATTCGCTAACGATATTCATTACTTAACATGTTGCAATTTTCAAGTCGAATTTAATTAAACTCGCCCCGTTACGGGCAGACAAACACTCGTTACATCTGCATAAGTGGAGCAGTGAGAGTGGTTTCCCTTAGACTCGTGAAGTCGCGATCTTTCGTAATACAATAGTAACTAACTAAGCCTTGCATAAACCTTCGATCTCACACAATCTATTCAGTTTCCGGGATTTAATATCAATCGGCGCTCCGAAAGTTACTTCACCACTACAGTGTACCTAGTGCGAGTTTTGTCAATTTATTTACGCGCTCGGTCCGTTTGGCGTAAACTTGAAATTGTATGGAATAAGAGCAGCGCCATCTAGCGTCAGTGAATCAGTCACTAAATTGTAAATTGTGACTAAATTGTGTCAGTAAATAAATTGACAAAACTCGCACTAGGCACACTGTTTACCAAATGACTCGCTCGAAAAGTTATTATGTTTCCTCCCGTCCCGATTGATCATGCAACTTGACAGCTCTGATTATACACGTTACGATGACAGGCACTTAACTTTCTTTAGTGATCTGATGTTCTTTTAGTCTTACAGGCTAAAGCATTCCCTAATGCATTCCAGTGCCATCCATACTACGATATTAGTCTAGACAACTAAGTAGTTGATACCGGCTATAAGGGTCAGACCAATACTTTTGTATGTGTTACATAAAACGTTTGCATTTCAATGATATGCATCTATGCATAAAAATATCATTGAGTGTTGATTAAAAATTACGAGAAATAAAACACTTCAAATAAAAAACTTCATAATCTCTGGCAGCGCGTTGAAGTCTTTTATATGCAACACATTACAGAGAGTTACACACTGAACGCAATAAACCAAAATTTTGTTTTTTTAATTGCTATCTCTTACGAGTTTCTTTGTTCGCCAAACAGCTAAGGTATTAAACCTTCCATTTAATAACTATTACAATGTATTACAGCATTGCTGACGTCGAATTAAACCACATAACTCTGTATAATTCGCAGCCCGTTATAGTGCTTTGCGATGTCATAAATTGAACGCCGCGGGTAATGGTTCGAAATCCACTTTGGAGTTACATAATACAGCTTGATCCTGGTCGTGACTGTACTTTGATAACGGTTTCCCTGGGATCTCTCGATCGGTTGCGACACTCGCAACACTGGGTCGGTTTAGGCTGACGGCACAAAGAGAGTCCACCAACGTTTTTATCGCAAAGAGTTATTTATTGTCTTTGTCTCGTACTGTTTATCGCGCTTTTAATTTGTAAATCATTTCAATATACCTACACTAAATTTTTTACTCAACTTCTTACACAAAAATCTGACAGCGATTTACTTTGGCAGAAGAAAAACAAATTACCGATGATATCTAACAAAACGATGGAAAGCAATTAATGTTTTCTCTAGTTCTTCGTAGTAAATTACAAATAGAATACATAAGTAGATAACATTGCCTAAACTCAACGAAACGTCTCTGTCTTTCAGGCAAAGTAAATAGGCCAGTTAAAGCACATGCAACTATAACCGCTGCATATTTGTTTAGATGGCTACAGCTTAAAGTTATTAGCCTGGAGGAACGAAGACTTGCAACACTTGCAGGGGGAAATGATACGTTGTTTGCATAAACTTCACGGACCTCACGCTCGTTTTAATAGCCCACGGAGCGGTAGATGGTGACCCAAATGTGGGATTGCGCAAATGTCATTTGACGAAACATTCTTGTGTGATGTGATTTAGCGATTTGTTCTCAAAGGATTTAATGTTCAATACCTACATTTACAAATATGGAACGGTTGAAGCTTGACGCCGAAGCATCGATGGTTGATTTATAACTTCCTCTTATTTTAATGAGATCAGTCATTTTATTTATTTAATTTTCTATCATCATAATATTATGTCACTCAATTTAAATTAATAAATTAATTGTGTTGTTACTTTATACAAAAAAGTTTACTTTTCACGTTATTTTTTTTCATTGCAATAATAAAGTTTAACAGGTATATAACATCATATTTTGTCTTCTTGTTACAATAATGATGATAATACCTGCTTTTTGCAATCGTGCCTGGCTGGAAGCACCCAACGAGTATCAAACTTTGCAAATTGTTGAACCTGAAGTCTACGCACTCGTTTCTTTCACTTCATTTCGAAGAAAAACGCTTATACCCATTTACGCAATCACAAAGGCATTCCAGTAACCACTGCAGCTAGGATTATGGGAACGTAACCCATTGATGTGTTGATAGATTAGTTTTTGTATATTTAAATTATACATGATTGTATCTGTTTACTTTCAGGCTCACCCCAAATATGACTACTCGTACTCAGTGTCAGACCCCCACACTGGTGACCACAAGACACAGCACGAGATCCGCGACGGCGACGTGGTGAAGGGAGAGTACTCCCTGCTCCAGCCCGACGGCTCCTTCCGCAAGGTCACTTATACCGCTGATGACCACAATGGGTAAGCATAAAATGTTATACATTGTTACATGCAGGAACTTGCTCTTTAAATGTAGTTCAAAACATATGTAGGTACAAAAGTTTGAGAACCATTTGAATACTCCCGTTTTCCTAATATCATGTTATACTTTGATGAATTCCTGACCAGACCAGTATGTAATAATATTTTGATTAATTGTATAATATAAATAGTCATAATTATTATATCGTTGACTAATAAAGTTTTAACAGTTATTAGCATCAAATGCAATTTACTTTGAACAGTTTTTATAGATATCAATCAACATACATGATGAATTAAAACAACCAGTTGTTAGGCACCCACTCGTTTATACATTTCTACGATTCATAGATAAACTACCTCTATTGCAAGTGCGACGCGAAATAATTATGATAGTCTTGAATCTGCTCAACAACACATATTCTAAATAGATATTATACATTATTTCTTACCCACCTACATGATTCACCAAGGAATACATATGGATTCACAGGAATACACCCGTGGTCCACCCAGATGTATGGGTAATTCAATGAACCGTCACATTATTATATGAACTTGTACTTTTGATACGTGACAAATTTACGTGAACCTATTAGTCTACTGTCGAATTGGGAAAGCGAGTAGCATTACCTGGATTGTGCACTTACCAAGTTTTACTAAACAGTACTTACAAATGTCTAAGCTTGTTCGTAACTCATAAAAGATGTTTTGATATCTTTTTTTATTTCCAGTTTCAACGCAGTAGTGCACAACACCACCCCTCAGATCCACCAGGAGTCCTACCACTAATATGCCCTGGCGCTTCGCCCCTCTCATGTGATATTATAACCTAAATACTTAATGTAGATAGTCTTTAGTCGATGTGTTATGTTTAAGACTGCGGCGAAATAAACTGTTTTATAAACAACTTCTCTAATTATTATTTTCATGTTTTTTTCTATTTAGTTCCAATAAAATATAAAATAATTATCTATATGCACGGCTGGAAGACGCAGCGGAGGTAGGCCGCCCACTAGATGGGCCGACGACATCATAAGAGTCGCAGGCAACCAATGGATGCAAGTGGCAAATTGTTGTCTAAAGGCCGAAATTAATAATCAATCCAATCCAATTTTTGCTATCTGGGATTGATATCACAATCCATTTTTAGGGTCAAACGTGCCAATAACCGATCCGTGGGTTGGATTATAAAGGCACGCAGATTGGAAATCGATCGAACGATAGGCAGCAATCCAAGATCGATTTCAATCTTGGATAGGAGATAAAATATTAATTTCGGCTGTAAGAGCTGCTAGAGCTGCGGCTGTTGCCTATGTGCAACAGTGGACGTCTTCAAGCTGATAATGATGTACGGCAGTGGACTGTTAAGAAAAATATTTTGCTAAGTAGATTTTTTCAGCATGTAGGGCAAGGTAAGATACTCGTATTGTTATTTATTTTTCTTTCATACCCTAATACAAAACATATGAATCTATGATTATTAATCCACGGCGGTAAACCAAAGCATACGCCTTAACAAGTAATAAGTGCAAGTAGTAGGGTTGCAAAGATTGAAATGATCTGTTACCAGCAACTTCATCAAATTATGCACAATGGGTTTTAATAACCAAATTAGTATGATAAATTAAAACATTAACAATATAGAAGACCAAATCTCACCAAAGCACATAAACCGATTTTAATAGTGCCTTGGTTTCTGCTCGTTGGATTAGATGCATTATATTCATTAGGTAGATCGTCAGCCCGTAGATTGTTAGTTTCTAATACTAAAACTGTAAAAGCCACATAGACAGCGGGTCAATCTTTTTCACTTGACATGAAAATAAAAATGGATAAAAACTTTTTCAAAAATGATATTTTATCGGTCTCTATTAGGTATTTTTTCTTAGACGAAATTATGTAGGTAGCGCCTATCTTTAACATACAGGCTTTTGTATTTTACTTCTTTGCTATAAGTAGGTATAAACGAATATATTGATATGATAGATACATTTTACTTGTATTTATATGTAACTGAAATGTGTTTTTTAAACGTAGCCCCTATTTACTTATCATTTACTTATTATATACATTTATTATTACAATATTATTTATAGGGTTTACATCATTAATCATAATAGGATATTTCGTGGGTACCGCTTACAGACGTATAATTTCACATACAAATAACACCCAGACCAGAAACAAATATCTTTGGATCACACAAATATTTGTTCCGGGCGGAAATCGAACCCGAGACACCAAGCGCAGCAGTCCGAGTGCTCAGCCACTACGACAATCGTGTCGTCAAATATTAATAGTAATTATAAGTTATACAAGTTACGTACACGTTATACAAGTCACATTGTACAACGTTAGCAGAAACAGCCAGTGTCACCCGAAGTAAAGTTACTCTAGTTTTACCGCAAAAGCTAGAATAAAGTAGAATAAATTGGATAGACGAATAATCATGCTTTAAAAGGCAGCCCCTTTTATTTTTACGACATTATTTAATCTGCAGCCCAACCACCATCGGTCTTACCACAAAAGATTTAAACCAGAGTTCAACAGATGAGTCTAAATATTTTCTCCACAAATAGACGTCTAACCAAGTAGAATAATCAGAAATGCCAGGATTGTGTGAGAAAACGTGAGTGATACACGTCGATTTAGTCGAACGAAATTTTAAATGATATCAATAAATGATCGTTGAATTAAGTTATACTTTGGGTGTGTCTAGATAAAACCACAAGATTAATAATTATTGGGGTTCGAAAACCCTCTACACTTAGAGCCTTATAACTATTGTGACCAAACACTGCGGCTTGTGTTGCTCTAACTAAACTAACAGTAGGAGACGTTAACCTCTCTTTTAGCATAATTATTATATTTATAAGCAAAATTCGATACAAAATTTTAAAACCAGCAACAAAAAGTAACGACTAATAAATAAAAAAACTTTCATGGTGCTTGTTGGCCCTGTGTTAATTTGATAATTATCACGTCGGGGGACCGCTAAGGAACCCCCAATTTGCGTAGATTTCTAAGGTTGTGGTTAAAATAATCACAGAGGAGCCATCACACTACAAATTATCATAGATAGGTATTTTGCATATGAATATTTTCTAGGCTCCCGATGGGAATACGGTCAACGATGGCTCACGCTTGCCTAGTAATAAACTATTCACTAATGATTTGAAGGCCCAGTTATAACTATCGGGAAACATAGGGTCAAGAGTGTTACTTCCTTGCGTTACGCATAACAAATGTAGAAGTAATGCGGTAGCTAAGGATAATATTTGTAAATACCGGTATAGAGTGAAAGACATTAATATAAAACCTGTTAAACTCCTTATGGATTATCAAATTGAATTACGCTGAAAGATATATTGCTTACACTAAATCTGTAGGAGATTAATATAGGCAATTTCAATGCAACTGTGTCCATGAAAATAAAAATAACATTCGTGTGTTGTCCATACCTATATAGTTTTTAGTGAAACCAGTAGATGGCGCATCTAGGCTAAGTTGTAACTTTGCTTGGATCTTTTATTATAAAACTGATAATGTCATTATATATTATAACCACCAACATTTGACACAACCATGGTTAATTAACTTGATAAATGATTATAATGTACTTATATATTTTCATTTAGGTTTGGTTTCTCAGTGTACCTACATATCTTAATGTAATGCTATGGCACTTCTTTGACATTACTGGGTAGAGATTCAGCAAAGCCAAAGGTGCCATATTAGGTCCAATGGAGGTTATGGAGTAATTTTTGCGACTGTATTTTCTATTCACAGTATCCTCTTTCTCGTAACTAGGTATACCTAATCTTTTCTAAGTGCTATTTAAATACACAATATAAGAGCCTTATGGAATAAGTGACCCAAGTTCTTTCAAAATTAAGGTGGCAAAAGCCTCATTGTGCCTGTTCAAAATCCACATTGGACTTTAAGTGCAATTTTATTTTCATGGACACAGTTCGCGTTCCGCTGTGACGCGTGTCGCACGCACCGTACGCACCATGGCAATGGTGCGATCTCCTCCCTCTGACATAGCTAATCGTGGACGTACTGTGATGACGTGTGAATCTAGATGTGATGAGTGTAAGGTGGTGATCAATGAACTGCTTGCCTTTGTGAGCAACAAGGTCGACACCCTACCGGAGACTGGAATCATTCAAATATGTCTCAGTGCATACTCAAGTGACGACATCGAGAACGCTCGATCTATTGCCCATAAACTAATGGCACCTACGAAGAAATTTATGAGGAGAAAGGAAGGAAACGAGCAGAAAAGTGTTCAAGAAATGATCAAGCTCATAAAAGAGTTTGAGCCTGACTGCCTACCAATATTTGTGGCCAAAAATCTTAACAAGCTCCCGAGCGTTTCATTCGACTATATTGATATAACAACATTTCTCAAGGAAATGGCTGTTTTAAAAAGCGATGTGGCTAATATAAAAGCCAAACCTAGTGAGGTTATTCAGAATAGTACCTCATCGTCAGATATTGAGTCCATAAAAAAGGAGATCGATGATGTCAAAAAAATGTTATCAGAGCTTAGGGAATCCCGTAATGTCAGTAGTAATCGACAAGACGATCTGTTTCTTGGGTCTTATCATAACGATAAGAACATTAGAAATAAGTTAAACAATGATAATGATATATCAAATACAATAGCGGGTATTCCCGAACGCGAAGACTTTGTTCACCGATCGAACGTAAGTAGCGTGAACGAGCGGGGATTGCGTGGTGCGCGGGGAGGCGCGCGCCCGCAGTCGTTTGCAGTGACAGCAGTGGCGCAGCCTGCGCTCGCACCGAGCGGCGAAGCGAACTCTAAGATAAACACTTCCTTATCTCGACATCAGCTGAGTGATGTCAAGGACACGCCCTATGTGCCTACGTACAGGGATATAACTAGGACAGACACTTTACATGAATCGCGTAAGGAGAAAGATGACGAAGGTTTTACTATGATTAACAAAAAGAAACATGCATACAGGTATAGAAACGCGAGAGGTACCTTACAAAATACCACTAAGCTACAGGCGGCCGAATCATTTGCGTACGTTTATTTATCACGTACGAAAAAACGTATAACGGAAAATGACATAAAGGAACATATACATGAAATGAAGGAAGAATGTTTAGAAATAGAAATGTTAAAACAGACTAGAGAAACAAATTTCAACTCTTTTAAAATAACCGTGCCGTCTACAAAATTAAATATTTTTCTACAAAAAGATTTTTGGCCAGAAGGCTTAGTATTCCGACGATACCGTCAACCGCGTTCTAATAGGAACGATACTGTTACAATCACTAAATAGGTATGGATATACACACTCCAGATAATATGGAAATTGTTTCTTTTAACTGCAAATCAATTAAAAGATCCGTTCAACATGTAAGAGATTTATGCAAGAGTTCTGACGTCATCGCTCTCCAAGAGACATGGTTGATGCCGCATGACTTGGGCTTCATGAATGAAATTGACAAAGAGTTTGGATGCTGTGCCAAGTCCTCCGTCGATACAGCGGCTGGAGTACTGCGCGGGCGGCCATACGGTGGGACAGCGCTGATGTGGAGAACGAGTCTGTTCACCAGGGCGGATATGGTGCAGTGTGATAGTGATCGTATAGTGGCCGTGCGCCTAGTTCAAAATGATCGTAGCTTACTTGTGTTTAGCGTGTATATGCCTACGGATTGTGAAGATAATCTATTAGAATTTATCCAGTGTCTTGCGCATATCAGTGCTGTGATAGAAAACGCAGAGACGGAAAACGTGTTGGTACTAGGCGACTTCAACGCGCACCCGGGTACTCTTTTTGGAAAAGAGCTGGTGGATTATTGTGATGAACAATCTTTACTATGCTTAGACTTAGAGAGGCTCGATTCCAACTCATTCACTTTCGTGAGTGAGGCGCACGGTACGTGTCGGTGGCTCGACCATTGTCTTGCGACTGCCGCCGCGGACCGCTTGATGACTAGCATACAAGTGAAGTATGACGCTTTGTGGTCGGACCACTTCCCTCTAGTCATTAATTGTAATTTTAATCGTATAACACCTAAAAGGACGTGTGATATAAATAGTAATAAGAAGCATATATGGGGCACTAGCAGGGAGCGAAATCAAATTTTATTGTACTCTAAACTCTGTGATAAAACGTTTTATGATTTAATGGATAATTATGACAAAATTTTGAATGAAATGGAATGCTCTTCGACTGATGTACTATGTAGTATTGACTCCCACTGTGAATATATTGACAATTTTTATACAAATATTGTCGGTGCGTTGCAGTCGGCTGCAGAGCAAACTTGTAATTCGGATTCGGAAGCGTGCGGCCGATATAAATCGTTTAAAGTAATTGGTTGGAACTTTCACGTCAAGCGTCATCATGCAAAGGCTCGGGAAATGTTTTCTATGTGGGTGCTACACGGGAAGCCACGCTCGGGAAGTCACTACGACAACATGACTGCCTCACGCAGAGAATTTAAAGCCGCGCATAAGTATGTCCTTAAAAACCAGGATAAGATAAAGATGGAAGTACTGGCTAGACATCGTGCGAATTGTAATTTTGTGGAATTTTGGAAAGAGACCAAGAAACTAGAGCACAGAAGTGGTTTACCAGTGAGTGTAGAAGGGTTGAATGACAAAAATAACATAGCTAATTTATTTCGGAATCATTTTAATGTTAACAACGTAAATGCTAAAACTTATAATACTAAGACCAGTCGATGCTCGGAGCCTCTCCGCGTTAGCATAACGCCGAAAGATATTGAAGACATTTTAAGGAGTATGAAGCGCGGGAAGTCTCCGGGCCACGACGGCCTTAGCGTAGAACATCTACTATTTGCAGGCCAATATATTTGTCATGTCCTAGCGCGGCTTTTCAGTCTCTGCGTGAGGCATTGCTACTTACCTGACGAGCTCATGCGTACCTTGGTTGTACCTATACCGAAAAACAGAACGGGCGATATCTCGAGCGTGTCAAATTATAGACCCATATCTCTGGCAACGATTGTGGCCAAGGTACTTGAACGGGTTATTCACTCTCACATGACTTCTTTAGATATAGACGATGCCCAGTTCGGCTTTCGTCCGAAACTCTCAACGGACATGGCTGTTTTCTCACTTAAGGAGATAGTTAAATATTATAATAAGAACGCCACTACTGTATACGCCTGTTTCCTGGACCTGAGCCGTGCTTTTGATACAATTAACCATGAACTTTTGTGGTCGAAATTGCGCGGCTCTGGGGTCCCATCAGGGGTTGTCGGTCTGTTAGCGTACTGGTACGGCAACCAGACCAACAACGTCAGGTGGGACTCAGAGGTCTCGGATAGCTACAGGCTTTCCTGCGGAGTGCGGCAAGGTGGAGTCACCTCGCCCGACCTCTTCAACTATTATGTTAATGATCTGATCGTGGAACTGAGCGGCACCCCCGTCGGGCTCAGGTTGGATGGCAGGTATGTCAACAACCTGAGCTATGCTGACGATATGGTGCTGCTCAGTCCCACGATCAAAGGGTTACGAAAGCTGCTTAGCATCTGTGAGCGATATGCGAGTAAACATGAGCTAACATATAACAGCAAGAAAACAGAAATGGTCATTTTCAGGTCGGGTAAGGGCCCTCAGCGTGTGCCGGAGTTGCGTCTAAATGGACAAACAATAAATACTGTAGATAGTTTTAGGTACCTTGGACACATCGTTACGTCTGGGCTAACCGACAACGAAGACATGGAACGTGGGAGACGAGCTTTGTGCGTAGTAGGAAACATGATTGCGCGGAGATTTTACAACGCAGCGCTTGATGTGAAGGTTACGTTATTTCGATCATTCTGCCAGACTTTTTACACCTGTCAACTCTGGACTAACTACACAATGAAGGCGCACAACTCCATCAGAGTGGCGTATAACAATATCTTCAGGCAGCTGATGGGGCTTTCGCGGAGCTGCAGTGCGTCTGGCATGTTCTTCAACGCTTGCGTCGACACATTCAACGCGATTCAGCGCAAGCGGATCGCCTCATTTATGTCCAGGGTTGACAGATGTAAGAACTGCATTATAAGGAGCCTGGCGGACCGCCTGCTGCGATCTGCAACGTACCGACAATGGTTGGCTATTGCCACCTAATATTAATATTAATATTATTATAAATTCTTTTTTTTACTGTTTTTTTTTTTTTTGACTGTGTTTTTATTTAAGACACATTGTTGTGAATAGTTCATATGGATCCTTGAGTCCGAAATAAAGCTCTTTATTATTATTATTATTATTATTTAAATAACTAGCAATTGTATCCAGCCACTTTATAACTTCTCTGAGGAATCCCTAAATTACTTATGTAGCAAATGGTATAAAATAGTCGACTCAATATATAGGTATTGCAGCTGCATTTCAATGAATGACGATCCACGAAACGTATTTATATTTACAAATTGTTTCTTGAGATGTTGCTAATTTTTCAGTGAATAAGTAAAAATTATAATAAGTACATTATTTCAATAAATAACCTTATTTGTTCGTATGTTCGTATGCGCAATGAAATAACATTAGGTATTCAGCCAGGCCTAGTCCGGGTTGGTGGATAACATGGATCTAATATTTCTATATGAAACAAATTATTTTAATGTACCTAATGAAAGCTCTCCTGCTCAACAGTACCTAATCTTGAGCTAACAAACGCTCGCAAGCGAATTGTGAAGTTGTGGAATAGTAAACATTTCCCACTAATATTGCATAAGTTACGCACTAACCGGACCGTCTGAGACAAAAATATATTTCACGCTAGTTCACTAACTTTTGTCCGCCGCGTGCTTTGCATACGAGAGAGAGACTCCAAACCCCGCGTTAAATCTCCATTAACATATTAATTGTTAACTGCTATTCATCCAGTCTGCGACATTGATGGTTTGTTTCGGTATTACCGAACAGCATATTTTAGGACGAACAAAGCACCTTTTATAAAGCGGTGGTACATTCACAAAAATATCAGTAGTCCATCGATCACCGGGAAAGATGATTCTAAAAGTAAGTCTTTGCAAGTGTCAATAATTTATAAAAATTAAATCGGTCAGTTAAATGTAACCAAATTCTCCCGATTGTTTCAGACCTGCTTCCTGTTCGCTTTGAGTGTGGCGTGGGAAGTTTCGGGTGCATCTGTCTCGAGTGTGTTCTTTCATAGTCGTCCGGAAGCCGCTCCAGTAGAATACCAATATGGTGGCCCGGCCATTGCTTACGCCGGCCAGCAAATACCACAATACGCTGCGGCTCCAGTTGAATTTGAATTCCCCCTCGCCTCGAGCTATGGTTATGGAACACCGTGCACTACGAGTGGATGCTTTTACCCTGGAACAGCGATAGCTCCCATGGCCCAGGTTGCTCCAAGTGCCAACATCGTCGCCTACAATCCGCAGGTCGCGCACCATCCTGCCGTTTACTCTATAGCTCCGAATGTACGTATAATGTTATGTATTGTTTTTTATACTTTATAAGGTAGCATTGACCACTATCTCACTTGATCTTAAGTGACGACGTGGTCAAAGGTCGTTGGCATGATCAGCTTAGAATGGGGCTGGCTCTCAAGAACTGCTGCCGTAACACCCCAATAGGGGTTTGGAGACAGATTTTGTACTTAGAGGTTCCATGTGCTGCGGGCACTTTCTCCTACGACCAAGTAAAGTCTATGTAGATGAATGTGATGTTATTCCCTTGGTATACATTTTATCCCTTTTACAGGAGCAGACGCCTGCGTACGCGTATTCTTACTCCATTGTCAACCAGCAATCCGGGGATTACAACGTGCAAAACGAACTGAGCGATAGCGGCGCGCTCCGCGGACAGTACACGTTCCTCCATCCCGGTGGGCTCGTACCTGCAGTACATTATGTGGCCGATGACACGCAAGGGTTATACATTTATTACTAAATCAATAACAGATTTATTTACAACAAGCGATCCACCTCTTACCTTTCTCTTTCGTTAGCAGGTTTGACGCTATCATCAAAAATTTCTTGCCCGTTGAGGAAATTAAACACACTGAATCAGCCCATCACGCTCAACCATGCCATGAAAGTAAGAGTGCTGCGATAACGGTACACGAAAGCCATGTTAATTCCCCTGAAGAACATCATGAAGGTCATGAACATCATGAAGCTCACCAACATCACGAAGTCCACGGGGAACACGAAGCGCGACACGGAGTTCATGGGGAAGGTGAACACCACGGTGGTCATGAAGAGCACGAAACGATAAAAATTACTCATGAGGAAATCGAATCCGACGGTAAAAGCGAGGAGCATGAAGCTAAACACGCAAGTCTTGAAGAGAGCGAAGAACACAGCGATGCTGAGGAGCAAGGACAGCCCAAAGAGCATACAGAACACCACGCACATCATCACGATGAAACAATTGAAGTAACACATGAAACTCCTGAACACGGCCCCACTCACCAAGATATCATTGAAATATCGCACGTTGAACATAAACCTCACGAGCACGAAGGACACCAGCATCACGAAGAGAGCCATCCAGCGGCATCTCACGAGCATGGCGTTGTTGACAGCAACGTGTACTTGTCATACAGCGATGTCATGAAATGCATCCAAGCCGCTATGGCTAAGGCTAACAGTCACCCTTCCATCCCCAGACCTATATCTCCACTCACTTACCTAGTCTTTAACAAGCCATGTTAATTTGTTAAATTACGCAAATATCTAGTCCCAATGTCCAATAATACTTTTTTGTGACTAAATTCGCCCAAAAAATGTTGTTATAATTTATGAATATTGATGTTTTCTGTTTTAATAAACTCAGCAAAGTTATACATTATTTGTTGTCTATTCTAAATGTCCACGCAATAATTGTAACTAGGTACCTAATCACAGCAATTTAGACCATACTGTCGAAATGAAATGTTCTTTGTTGCATTAGCTAGTAGATCATATCATGTCAAGCCTTTTAAGTCCACTTATAATAATTAAGATCGATGATAAATATATTTGAGCAATTGATTAGATAGTTATCTAGTGCCCTCTGGTATTCTATGCCTGGACTCTACCGCAACAATTAGCGGCATACGAAATTCTTCCTCTAGCTTTTGTAACCACCTAAAAGTATAAAAGGTGTGTGTAGTTTGAAATTTATTCTTCGAGTCTTTATTGCCATCACATTTTATGTCATATTTACAGAGTACGTTTGATAATAAGTACTATTGAGTTCTTATTTAGGCCAAAGTAGGCGCAATACCTAAAACAATTAATTGTTCTTGGCAAAAGGCATTAGGTAGCTAAGGCCTGGGCAGTTTGTAATCTATATCTATACTAATAACTTATTTATTATAAAGAGGAAAGATTGTTTGTTTATTTGTTTGCATTGAATAGGCTCCGAAACTACATATTAATCGATTTGAAAAATTATTTCACTCTTGGGAAGCTACACTATTACCGGGTGACATGGACCACTCTTTATCCCGTAAAAATTAACCGTTCCCGCGGAATAGTAATTAACGCGGGTGAAACCGAGAGGCGCTTCTAGTACATCTATAACCGCACCTGTCGAAATAATACCTTGCTACGCCAGTCAGCGGTTATCACATAATGAGCTGTACGTTCCAGTAATAGAATGAAGTAAGAGTAAATTGTAATTAAGTATGATTAATTATGTATTTAGTCCAGAGTAGGTTCATATAAGAAGATTGTGCAAAATATTTATAATGAAACAAAACTCTAACAATATGTTATGTTATATCAAACGATCAATAATTCTAACCAGTATATTATTATGTTAGTACAAATAGTATATACTAACACTTACGATTATAAACAAGTTTTTGACACAAATTTAATTAACCTACTCTTGGGCCACTTGCGATCTAAATTTTGTCAGTGCTAAGGCCAGCCTAAAAGCCATCAGGTTCATTTTGATGTTTGAATCAACTATAAATGTATTTACCTAATTATGTTAGTTACATCTCTACTAATAATTATGTCAAAAAGCTTAAAAGAAGGTAGAGGCCCAAAGTTAAAATGCTGCGCATACCTACAATTGGCCAAGATCCTTATAAGCTATTTCCGGAACCCATTACAAATGTGTAACAATAGACGTCAACATATTAATAAATATCGTGTCAGACTCCGTCAGGCGCAGATTAACGTTTCACGTAAGCGCTGATGTGACCTTGATGGAGTCAAAGTTACGAAGTCAAGGTGAGCGCTCGCATTTCTTTGCCCCACCGCGCGCCGCATATACGTCAACGCCCGCGTTCTATAAAACCATACACTAGAGATTTTGATATCAATCAACAGTTGATATTCATACAACACACTCAAAATGTTCAGCAAAGTGAGTTGCAGTCTGCAACATGCAGAAAATATATAATAATTATAATATAATAATAATTATGTATTTACATACATTTAGAAAGTTCGATTAATATTTTATGATAAAAAGTTAACATAATTATTTTGATCATGACAGCATGTGTATTTTACAGACAATAATAATCATGAATAATTCTAATAAAACTCATGCACTCCTATCGTAATTTTTAGATCGTTGCTTTCGGTGCTTTCCTGGCCGCTGCCAACGCTGGTCTCCTCGGTCACGGAGCTGTGTCCTCCCAAAGCATCGTGCGTCATGATGAGGTTCACGCCCCTCTGCAGTACGCCGCTCCTGTAGCCCACTACGCCGCCGCCCCCGTTGCTCACTACGCTGCTGCCCCCGTGGCTCACTACGCCGCTCCCATTGCCCACTATGATGGGCATGATGAATACGTAAGTCGCTAGGCAATAGCTACGGTTTACGTAAGCAATGGCAAAAAAAAAATGATTATACTTCTCCAGGCGCACCCCAAATACGACTTCGCGTATTCCGTGGCTGACCCCCACACCGGCGACCACAAGTCCCAGCACGAGTCCCGCGACGGCGACGCTGTTCACGGTAGCTACTCTCTGGTGCAGCCTGATGGCTCCGTCCGCAAGGTCGAGTACACCGCCGATGACCACCATGGGTAAGACACATCAAAGTTCTCATCTGGTTATTAATGTTTCTACTTTATCCATCATTTGTTTTAACTGTTGGCATTTTTCTTTCAGTTTCAACGCTATTGTGCACAACTCCGCTCCCTCTGTACATGCCGCCCCCGCCCACGCCTACCATCATTACTGAATAATGCTTTAGTGAATCGTCAGCGTTTATTTAAATTATTTATACTATTGTGAATATCAACGACCAAATGAATGGAAATTCCTAGTGTACGACTGAATAAAATACTTTTTTACACTTAACCTATTTATTTGTGATTTTGTTTACTATTTTATTCATGTTTGGAGTATGACGTTTCAAATCATCACAACTACTTTTATATTTCATTTTACAAATGCAATAAGAATAGGTTGCCTTGTACTTGTAGTTACTTGAAAATGTAGAAGAAGTATAAAATGCAAAGCCTTATAATTCTGTGCCACGGCAAAGCAAAATACTTCCACAATGGTTAATCGATGCTTTTGACTCTCACAATGGTAGGTAACCAGACTGTATACAATCTAGTTAACTAACAATCAACATCAAATATAAAGAACTTACTACCTATACATACATACATACATGCATACATGCATACATGCATATACTCGTAATTATGTATAATATATGTATATATAATACATACATGCATACTTGACTGTCTTATATACTTTGGCTGTCTTATATACTTGACTAGCTTATATACCTTGGCTGTCTTATATACCTACTTGACTGTCTTATCGGTCTTATATACTTGACTGTCTTATATACTAGACTATCTTATATACTTTGGCTGTCTTATATACTTGACTGTCTTATATACTTTACTGTCTTATATACTTGACTGTCTTATATACTTGACTATCCTATATACCTTGGCTGTCTTATATACTTGACTGTCTTATCTGTCTTATATACTTAACTGTCTTACATACTTTGGCTGTCTTATATGCTTGACTGCCTTATATACTTTGGCTCTCTTATATACTTCACTGTCTTATACACTTGACTGTCTTATATACATGACTGTCATATATACTTTGGCTGTCTTATATACTTGACTGTCTTATATACTTGACTGTCTTATATACTTGACTGTCTTATATACTTTGATTATCTTTATTCCTTGTCTGTCTTATAAACTAGACTCTCTTAATAACTTGACTATCTTATATACCTTGGCTGTCTTATATACTTGCCTGTCTTTTATACTTTGCTCTACATACATACATACATACATACATACATAGAGTAATATCATAAGCTTGTGTTTTATACATTATAACATTAATTATAGCTCAATCACCTCAAAACAAAAAACTTACATTCAGAGAATCAATGCAGGTTTAGTTGTAAAATAAGTGGCTGTCGTGTATCATATTATTGTTATTGTTATGTTATTTAAATCTATGAGCACGGCAGTGCCAAGCTTGTAAGGTTCTACTAGCAATACATATTCGGGTACTACAGATAGTATAGAGAAGTATTTTCAAACCCTCGTTACTTTGGTATATAACAATGATATCATCTATGCAACTAAGTTTATTTGAGTACCTGGCTAAAAGTAATCCAAGTGACTACCCACAGCAATGCTCTCTATCCGACAAATTAGGTGCCTACCTACTTCTTGTACTACCTTGAATAATTAGTACAACCACAGAATACATAATAGTACAAGGTACAACGTAGAACAGCTTACGGTGACACGCACATTCCACGAAAAATCGACAAGTAATATAATTCTATGGTTTTCATTTGTCCTGTTATGTAGTGGTCTACTACTGAGCAAAAGTGGCAAATGTTTCACCGGATTCCTCCCACTTCAAGTATTTTCTTAATCATAATAATATAATAATAATTCAGCCTGTACTGTCCTACTGCTGGGCAAAGGCTTTCCGCTCTTTCATGTGGATTAAGCCATAATACTTCTTGATATTTTTCCTCTCTGATGACTTGTTAATGTATAGTTTTTGAGCTTTTAATTTGTACCATTACGTTATTTTAAAACGACTTTTTTAGCAACCGTAGCCAATTGAAGGAATTGAGGCCCTTATGAGATCTTTTATATAATATGTATGTCCATATTTGTGACACTTTAGACACTCCTGTAACTTTAGGTAGGTATATGAAGTTGTGAAACCCAGAAGAGATTCATTTAAAAGTAGTCAGAGCTGGATCTGGATTCATATATAACAGCAGCTGTTATGAAATGCACAATGAAAAGTATGTATGGTAATTATGTCTCGTTCAGTGTTGAGTGTTGAACATGGGTAATAAGATCGGCGGAGGACCGGAAAGAGTGCTGTTGTAAAGAAGAGTCCTTTCTATCCGTGATGATGACAATAATAATAAAAATTTAAATAATAATTATGCAATACAGCTGAATTAAAACTTAGCGATAGCCTTACGTAGGGAAAATAAGCAGACGAAATAATTTCCGTAGTCATAATGAAATGATGGCACTTCTTATATTTTGTTTATTACAAAAGTAGCTTGTTGAGATAGTATTGCTGCTTCTGTATATTTACGTTTTAAATAGAGCAACACAATACACTCAAGTAGCTTCAGAAGCACAACTATTTTATGGCACCACCGCACCACCATTGTAGTCGTACTACCTTGTGTTTTCTGTTATGATGTTACTATAATATTGTTTTTGTATTTCCTTTTATTGTACAAACAACAAAGACTTTTCTTTACTATTCCATTTCTACATTATTGTAACTAGTCACTGCACTGAACACCTTCATTATTACACAACGCGGTACACATACTTTAGTGCGCTGGCAATACTATGCGTTTTTGTTTTATATGACGTTTAATCTTAATTACTGAATGAAAATAATATTGAGCATTTTTAATTTTTGCATATTATTTTCCGCAATCAACAGCACCACTATATGAATATTCATAAAAGTGACAATTGACCCGGACACGTGGTAACGGCTCTACATTAGTTACAACATGACCTTCGTCGAGTCAAAGTTACGGATTCAAGGTGCACGCTCGCATTTCTCCGCCCCACCGCGCACTGTACGCACAGACACCGGAGTTCTATAAAAGCATACACTAGAAACATTTGACATTAATCAACACTTGGTTATCAAACAAAACACTCAAAATGTTCAGCAAAGTGAGTCGCGTTACTTGTATGTTACAGAAGCATGAAGCATGATAATATATTTATGTGTCATTTATGACATGAAATAAAAATATTTTTTGATAATGCATGTTCGGGTTGCGGGTTGGCTTGATTGAAATGTCCCATTTTTACAGATTGTCGCTTTTGGAGCTCTCTTGGCTGCTGCCAATGCCGGTCTTCTCGGTCATGGACACGCTGTGTCCTCTCAGAGCATCGTGCGTCATGACGAGGTTCATCACGCCCCTCTGCAGTACGCCGCTCCTGTAGCCCACTACGCCGCTGCCCCCGTAGCTCACTACGCCGCCGCCCCCGTGGCTCACTACGCCGCCGCCCCCGTGGCTCACTACGCCGCCGCCCCCGTGGCTCACTACGCCGCTCCCGTTGCCCACTATGATGGACATGATGAATACGTAAGTCGCTGGGCAATAGGCAATGGGCCTACGTAAACAACGGCAGCTCGAAATTTATATGATGATACTTTTTCAGGCGCACCCCAAATACGACTTCGCGTACTCCGTGGCTGACCCCCACACCGGCGACCACAAGTCCCAGCACGAGTCCCGCGACGGTGACGCCGTTCACGGCAGCTACTCTTTCGTGCAGCCTGATGGCTCCGTCCGCAATGTTGAGTACACCGCCGATGACCACCACGGGTAAGAAACGGTTAATTATTTAGCAAATACGTAAAGTTCCAAATAGTTATTCGACAATGCTATTTACTACGACTTAAAAATCAGTTATGATTTTGATCTAGTATTATAATTACAATATATATTTCTTTGTTTCAGTTTCAACGCTGTAGTGCACAACTCCGCTCCCGCTGTACACGCTGCCCCCGCCCACGCTTACCATCATTACTAAACTTCTTCGATACGATGTTTGTTCGACCTGAATAATTGATATTTTTGTAAAATGCGCGTGTGATATTAGTGTACCTACATAAATAATGCGTGACTGAATAAAAATAATTTAATACAATTATGTAGCTACCTATTATTTTATTTAACGCACACTTTTGGTATCGTATGAACAATATTAGTATCGTGATTGGGAAATATTAGGGTCTCACCTCACACAAATTCATTAATCGTGATTTTAGCATGCACCTTAGCACCAGGAGTCAGATCACTCGTGACCATGGTTCGTGACCATGATTTGCAATAATCATTTACATTGTATCAAAACCATGGAAAAGAACGATATTGGACGCTTTCGGTAGTAGGTATAATACAATAAAAGCTACTTTCTGATACTTATTTTAGCTTTATGAAATCATAATAGGTACGCATAGGCTTATGCCAGGTATTCAACCACCAATCAGTAATGTGAAAAGCTATTAGTCATTTGATATCTATTAATAGCCATATAACTGCAAAGTCACCAATAAACTTAAAACTTAGATCGAAAGAGACAGGTTACGTGGTTTGTGCCGTTGTAAACACCGCTGTCATTATTCCTTTTGTATTTATGATTTGCATTAAAACTCTCAACTTTAGCCTTTAATTTAATTAGGTGATATTTTGGACCACATAATGGTAGGTTGTTCAACAAGAGGCTAAAACGAGTAAATACTTACTTGACAACTTACCTACCGAGCGTAGCAAGGTGATTTGACCAAGAAACTTTAATTTACTCGGACATAAAGTATTCGAGTAGAATTGAACGAATCTGCTTGTTTGTCTCCTAACCTGAAGTTCTCATATTTTTCGGTCTGTGATCACATAGATAATGGAAATAATGGATACCTACTAATGGAACTATCAATGGATGTCAGAACTTCACCTACACTGAAACCAGAGACAGGACGGCGTGATGAGGAGATGACCAAGAAAAAGATGGAGCGATTACATCGTTAAAACAGTACGCAGAAGTCAACGAGCCTCAACCGTGGACGAATTGTTTGGTTGTTAATGGGGGAAGTTTACGCCCACATAGGTGTCAAGTAATTTAAAATGATAATCAATTAATATAAGGAATTAGCAAACAATTTAAACAAGTAATATTGGACTAACAATTATTACAGGACCGACATGTAAATAGATGTAAAATTTTAACTTGAATAAATAGATCGACTCTACTCATAATTTATTCTTTGATCATCCAAAGTTTCACTGTAGTATATAAATTACGCGTCACGTTGTTTGTCCGCGATGGACTCCTAAACTACTTAAATGATTGTAATCAAACTTGGACACAGTGTGCAGTTTGATCTAACTTGAGAGATAGGATAGATACTCAATTTATAGTCGCCACAGCAACGCATGGCCGTGTCTGCTAGTAAAATATGAAATTACATAAGTAACAACTCCCTGGCTCTATATGAAATAACATAAGCCATGATGAAAACGCTGATAACCCACAATTTGTTTTGATAGGATTTCCTATTAGAACTTAATTTTAGGCCACACGATAGTTTTTATGGTTTTATTCGTAGTTTCAAAAGATGAAGTTATATAACGTTTTGTACTAGAAATGTACTTTACTTAACCTTCAATATTTACTTTATTTAGCCATGGCCACGGAAGGCAAAATATAATAATCAGTGGAAGGAAATAGGGGAGACCTTTGCCCAGCAGTGGGATCAGTTAGGTTAAAAGAAAAAATATTGAGTGTGGAATCATTTCGGCCAAAAGAAGGAATTGAATGGACTCTATTTAATTTTACCAAATTTTCTAGGGGGCGACTCGGCCGCACGTTCAAAGTACCTACTGACAGATATACAATTTTAATGAAATGTATGTACCTATATAATATTATATACGAATCTTTTTTTTTATCCGTAGGATTGCTCCTGTATCGTGGATACCGCTTACAGACGTATAATTTCACATACACATCACACCCAGACCCAGGCGGGAATCGAACCTGCAACCCCTAGCGCAGCAGTCCGATTGCTCAGCCACTACGCCAAACGAGCCGTCATACACACATTATTACTGTACGGTTACTAATTACTATTATATCTATTACTAGAAGCACCTCGCGGTTTCACCCGCGTTAACTACTATCCCGCGGGATCCATTAATTTTTACGGGATTAAAGGTAGCCTATGTCACCCGGGGATAGCATAGCTTCCCAACAGTGAAAGAATTTTTCAAATCGGTTCTGTAGTTTCGGAGCCTATTCATTACAACCAAACAAACAAAGTTTACCCCTTTATAATATTAGTGTAGATATTCTGTGGTACAATAAACATTTGAACAAATCATAAATCCTGATTAAGTACTTACAGTAAATTCGGTAATCATGATTATTCATAAAATATTTTTCCGTTATAACAATTGGTAGTACTAGTTTATTAACCAATAAATTATTAACAAATAATGTAGTTGCCGGACACACGTTAGCCACTCCACATAGTTCTGATGCAACCTTGATCGAGTCAAAGTTACGGCGTCAAGGTACGTGCTTGCATTTCTTTACCCCACCAAGGGTCCGTTCCGTGCACGCGTTCTATAAAACCATAACATTAGTAATACCGATATCAATGAACAGTTGAATTTCAAACAATACACTCAAAATGATTAGCAAAGTAAGTTTATATAAAAAGATAATAAATATACATAAGAGACAGGTACCTACTAAAAAGAGCGTCCACAAAAAAGTAATGTAACCATTTCTAAATAAAATCATATAATATGTATCAGAAAAACATGTTCCAAAATATATAACATACATCGGGAATAAATAATTCATCACAGGCACTTATTATGATATTTTCCGTTTCCAGATCATAGCTTTCGGCGCTCTTCTGGCTGCCACCAATGCTGGCCTCCTGGGTCATGGACATGCCGTGTCCTCCCAGAGCATCGTGCGCCATGACGAACATTACGCCGCCCCTCTGCATTACGCTGCTCCTGTAGCCCACTACGCTGCCCCCGTAGCTCACTACGCCACCGTCCCCGTCGCTCACTACGCCGCTCCCGTTTCCCACTATGATGGCCATGATGAATACGTAAGTTTTAACTCACCTAAAATACCGCCAGTCAAACTTTGTATGTTTACATTTTACTAACCAGTAATATTTTTCCAGTCGCACCCTAAATACGACTTCGCGTACTCCGTGGCTGACCCCCACACCGGCGACCACAAGTCCCAGCACGAGTCCCGAGACGGTGACGCCGTTCACGGCAGCTACTCTCTGGTGCAGCCTGATGGCTCCGTTCGCAATGTCGAGTACACCGCCGATGACCACCACGGGTAAGATAACTTTGAACCATTGCTAGGAGGGCTGATTCTTAAGCTTCTTTGTAAAGATCAGCTAAACAAATTGTCACTGGGAAAAAAGACCAGCTTAGATCTCATAATGAAAGAGTTTCTATATAAAGCAGGCCTTCTTTACCGAATCTCCGCATTGATCCCTAAGTTGCAGTAAAAGATGCAGGGACACGAATCGCGCAGGGTGGGGAATGACCATTCTGTACTCACTTCTATCTTTTATTCCGTGGTAAAGCTAACTCAATGTTTTTTTTTTTCAGTTTCAACGCTGTAGTGCACAACTCTGCTCCTTCAGTGCACGCCGCCCCCGCCTACGATTACCATCACTACTGAAAAGCTGAATTTACTGATCTGCCACTAACTAATTTATACTTTTGTAATCATGTATGTGTGAATTATTGTAAATAGGTGTGACTGAATGAATAAAATGATAATATTTAAAACTAGTGTTTTAGTTTTTGGGAAAAGTAAGTTAGAGGAAGTAGAGTTCACTCTCTTTAGACATCCGGGGCCTGCTTAGTTAATCTCGCATGTTGAAAAAAAAACTTGATGCACAGTAAATATGATACCTATATACATTTGCATATTGGATTAATGTAGACGGGACAATAATAAATATCTGGATGACGGACCTTTGCTCGGTATTTTTTTTTGTTTTTTTTTTATAAATTGTGTTTTTGGAAATTATATTTAAGTACGAATTACTAATAAAATGATGAAATATGAATAATATTTTTCGATCTTACCGATAGAATAATAAAAAAATATGTACTGGTTATTTAAGGGGCGGTACATAGACAGCTTCCGTAAAATGGGCTGTTTTTTGTCAAAAAGTTAAGCCGTAATTACAAATATTTATAAGCCAGAAAAAATACAGTGTATAGCCAAGTGTTTCATTTAGGTAATAAATCAATAATATTGGACTAAAGTTGTCTAGTATCTTGAGAAAAAAATTAACGAGAAAGGACCCGAAAAAAATCTTTCGTCACATAATGCTCAACATTTTCAGCGACAACTATCATATTTTTTGGAACCATAAAAAAGGCAATTTTATTTTCCAATGAAATTTGAATTTTCCAATGAACTGAATCGATTCCGTTCTTCTAAATTAATAAAAACGACGAGAATGTGATCAGTTTGAGCGCGTACTAGGCGGCTCCGTACCCGCTACGGCGTTTCAGAAAGAGGACGTATGTCGCTGTTCCTCAAAATTTTCTCGTCGAATTTACTGTCTGTTTTCCAAAAATATAAAGCAAACAGAATCTCTACATGGTATACAACTGGATTATTTACTTT
This sequence comes from Hylaea fasciaria, assembly GCA_905147375.1. Classification (NCBI taxonomy): domain Eukaryota; kingdom Metazoa; phylum Arthropoda; class Insecta; order Lepidoptera; family Geometridae; genus Hylaea; species Hylaea fasciaria. Next base: position 4,765,958 of record LR990197.1, read on the forward strand.
GTTGCCGTAAATGACTTCCTTCGACGATTACTAAACTTTTATTATAACCTATAATACTTTGTATTTATTCTCCATTGTGTGTAAAGAATAATGGCTAATATGACTATTCTTGCACCACCTGTAACTGAAATTAGCGTTTTTATATTGTTCACTTAAATAAAACTGGGATTTCTTATGATAGTTTGGAGTTAATCAAAGGAGCAGATTATGATTGTATATTAAAATGAAGATGTAGTGAACTTCCGTTTTCCATAATGGCGGATCTGGCGGATGCATATTCTGACGTTTTTGAAGTTATTGAAGTTATACTTCTTTAGGCGCGTTATGAAAAAATGATGAGAGTGAAATTTTAAGATGCGCGCGCACCTGTGACACAAAATTAACAGTATGAAGTTAGGCGCGTTATGAAAAAATGATGAGAGTGAAACTTTAAGATGCGCGCGCACCTGTGACACAAAATTAACAGTATGAAGTTAGGCGCGTTATGAAAAAATGATGAGAGTGAAATTTTAAGATGCGCGCGCACCTGTGACACAAAATTAACAGTATGAAGCCGTCTGCTTAACCGCTCATTAAGTCTCGAAAAAAAAGCTACCAACAAAATAGGAATTGAACCTCGATATTAGTCGCGCATGTTGGTACGATTGAATAAATAATAAATATTTATAAAAATAACTAAATAAATTTAATGAAAACTTTTTGATAAAAATGAAAAGTGAATATTAAATTAAGAAATCAATAAAAATATTAAAAAAATGACCAACCTTAAATTCGATTTTTGAATTTATTATTAAATTTATTTTTAAAATATTAAAGAAGTATAACTTCTCACGCGCGTACATAAGTACACGCACCCATTTTTTTTTTTTTAGCACACTTCCAGCAATCTTTCTGCTCAGCTACGAGCCAGTTTTTTCAATGTTTTTGCTTCGCACGATTTGTGCATTTAGTTATTGTCAAATATTATACTGTAAATTCGAAAGTAACTCTGTTTCTCTGTTTGTCTCTTTATTTGTATGTTTGTTTGTTTGTTACTATGGCTAAACGGCTGGACCGATTTCGATAAAATTAGGTATAGAGAGACAGCAAAAATGAAAATGAAATTTGGTAGGTATATGGGAGAAGGAAAGATGAGGACCTGGGGAGATGGGGAGATGGAGAGCAGCAGCTGGAGAGATGAGGAGATGGGAGATCGGAGATGGATGAGGGATGGGAGATGAGATATTGGGAGTTGGGGAAAAAAGCGATGAGGAAATAGGAAGATAGAGATGTTTTAGCGATATTGACAGAGACGTGACGTGCCCGATTGATTTACAATAGCATACAAAGTTCACGCATATTGTGTTCTTACTAGCTGGATTCGATATAAATGCAGACGAAGTCGCGGGTAACAGCTAGTATTCCATATTTTCACAACCTCGTGGTAAAGTAAATTTACAGTCATAGCCACGATTCAGTAAACTTTACTGAAACTAGCTTTTACGCGCGACTTCATCCGTATATGAAAAAGCAACTTATAAATTGAAAATAAATATTGAAGTCTTTATAAGTATCTCTATCCCTGTCCCTGTCCCTTTCCTTTTCCCTATCCTTAGTCTTAACCTTTATGTTTTATCAAGAGCCTAAAATAATGAAGTGTCAGATCACCTACTTGAGAAATTATGAATTGCCCATATACATTTTCAACTCCTATTTATTTGGATTCTAAGATCCCTATTTTTTCAGACGAAAAATAGCCTATACCCATCTCATAGGTCTAATCTTGGTCAAGATTGATTCAGCCGTTTAGACGTGAAAGGACGGCAAAAACTAAAAAAAAAAAAACAACAAACACACACACACAGTTTCGCATTTATATGATCTTAGTACGGATGCCTGACACTGGCTAAATGCACAAATCTTTTACTCCGTCATTGTCATTGTCAAAATATATATCAAAAAGAAAATTATGGAAGTGGACTAAAGAGGATGTATCAAATTTTAATGGACTTGACAAACGCGCATACCAGAAAGGACCAACACTAAATAAATTTAATACAAGTTATTTAGGTGTGACTCCAATAATTCGTGCGGCATTCTAAATTAGATAGGATTATAGTCAAGGAGGTAATAATTTATGTAATGCTGGCGGTAATGTTGGTGCTTGGTGCGTACGCCAACAAAGATAAAACATTTAATTAATACATTATTTACCTACTACAGATTGTGTTTATTTTTCATTGTAACAAACTACTTATATACATACACCAAAACAAAAATCATACACAAAAAGTTTCCCGGCAGCAGGTTTCGAAACTACGTCTTTAGGAACGGAACGTAGCATCTCAGACCGCTCGGCCAATCTGACATGTCATTACAGTGTCGAAATAATTGAATGCTTCAGACTAAAGCCTACGTAGTAACTATCTAGTAATCTGTGCTAAGGCCACGTGATGCCGTTAGTAAGAGTATAATATTATGAATTAGCGTTTTCGACTTGCCGTGAGCGCGGAGCCAGCGTGGCGCGCGGCCCGGCCAGGTAACTTTCATCTTCTAAAATACATGAATCGCTCCTATATTAGCGCCTTAAAGAAAAATATCATAAAAAAACACGAATAAAATGACATTTTCTAAAAATGATTCCTAGCTAGATCGATTTATCGCCCCCGAAACCCGTAGGTATATACTAAATTTCATGAAAATCGTTGGAGCCGATTCCGAGATTCCAATTATATATTATATACAAGAATTGCTCATTTAAAGATAAAAGATAAGATTTATAGATCGTGTTCTTGACACATCATAAATAATTTAGTGACACGAAGAATCCCGCTTTCTCTAGTATTCCAAATAGACTGCATCAAAACAAATGAGCTTTGATCGGCGTACGGGACAAGACCAAAAAAAGTTCGCAGCATGCGCGGTGGTGCATATAAATATAGGTATCGTAATTTTATGTAATACCTAAGCAACATACTAATGACGAAAAAAGTGGTACCATTTCCTTGAAAAAGCAGTAACAAATTCCGGAATGACATTCAATTCGGAAACTAGAAATTTTGTTTTCCAAAAAATATTTGAAAGAAAAATGACAAACAAATCATTATGGCGGCATTAATGGCACCTCGAATTTTGCCAAATTCAAAATAATATTACTAAACGGCAGTTTTTTTTAGTGTAAACACTTCTAAAATGGGTAACAAAATGCGACTTTAATTTTAGGAACTTTTTCTGAGACAAGCTTAAAATCTATTTTTATACGTTATAGTTCAAACAAATCATTAAAAAAAAGCAACGTAATTTGGACCTTCTTACTCGGCAAAACGGCTTAAAATCTAAATTATGTCATGGTTTTTTAGAACTTTATCAAAGTAATCGACTTTGAAATAATATTGGATTTTGGAATGGGACATACGAATTTTCATACATTGCGCATTTAGATGGTTAACATTTAGTTGATTTTTTAATAAAATATCATGTATTTATGGTTTGTATAATACTTTCTGTTAAATTTATTAATGAACATGCTCTTAAAAAAACAGTAGAAGTAGTTTATTATATAACACTAAAGTTATTCGCCTACAAACTCCTGGGACAGCCCACAAATGTGTATTGGCAAAAAAAAAAGAAATGCTCTACTATGGTCACTCAAGGGATTGTTTAAAAGGTAACCTATAAAGTATGAAAATATACGTTTTAAAGAAGGGTCTAAAATAGTGACGATTTTATCTCTAGATAATCACTCCGCAGTGGTTTCATGGATAGGAAGAAAGATTTTACTGCAATACTTAGAATACCACTAAGCATCTAGTTTAATAAAGATTATGTCAATAGGTATCTTAATATCTTACTATGGAAACAATGTGTATATCACACACCTAACGATATTACGACAAACTCAAATAAAAGTTCAGTATCCACGAGTATAAGTTTTGTGTTAGAGATCGCTCAGAGGGATAATAATTTATGACCTAATTATACACTAATACTCTTTGTATAGTGGTGGTTGGTCTCTACAATGCATGGTGATAAGGTATATTATGATGGCACAGAATTCCTATATTATATGCTCTAGAATAGTCTAGATGAAGGCATAATCTCAATTAAAACGAGATAGCGTGATCGGGATTTTAGTATTATATTGAGCGTATCGTCTGTCCCTTTGTTTGAGTATTGTATAGTTGGTTTGAGTACCTACTTGTTGCTAAATCGAACTATAACATCAGCATAACATTATATTGTGATGCGTGAGATATTTCTTCCAAGAGATCTTGGGTGTTTCTGTTTGCATTAAGCGTCGTGCCGGCCTACTTTTAGATTTTTAGTACGTTGGTAATTTGCGGTAAGATTCTGCATAAAAAAGCCAACAGCAACGACGTAACGACACGGCCGTTATGTCATTAGTCTGTGCATCTAAACTTTTTGCCAGTCCTAATCACGTACAGCCGCAGCATAGCATGACCAAAACCAATATCGATACCATGACACATATTATTGCAATTCTATAATCGGTTTTTAACATGACCTTTGCCTATTGTCATTGGCGCAGCGAGGTCCGCATGTTCAGCCCCACTTGTTCTTATTCTGGTCATATAAAAAGCAGTGGTCACTGGTGTTTGACAACAATCAATCCACAGTGGTGATATTAACAGCAACATTATGTTCAGCAAAGTGAGTGTTAACAAGTGCTAAGTTTCTGGTGTACCTGTTAAGAGAAAACAAAGTTTCTCTGTCAACTGTGTTTACTGCTTCCATAACACTTAAACACTTGACTAATCGTGATCTAATAACACAATTTTTAAGAGAATCTTTCCAAGAAAATCTCACAGCTGTTTTAAATCATAAGGGAAAATTACATACGATCTTCTACTCAAAACAAGAGTGACTAACTGGATGTTTTCCTGTGCAGATCGTAGCTTTCGGAGCCATGTGGGCGGCTGCCCAGGCGTACGGCCACGCCGTGTCCTCCCAGAGCATCGTGCGCCACGACGGCTACGGAGCCCCGGCGCATTACGGAGCACCCCTCGGCTACGCTGGCTATGCCGCTCCTCTTCCATACGCCGCTCCTTTAGCTTACGCTGGACATTATGACGGTCATGATGAATATGTAAGTCTCACCTAAATCCAATCAAATGACCACGGCTCTAATGCCAGATATCCTTACGATCATAAATTAAATCATCAAAGTATGCTAGCTGGCCAACTTAGACCTCATAACTATGTAAATTTTGAAGGAATCCATCATCATCACACGAGTTCATTCATTACAGAAATGTAGTCTCAAAATTCACTAAGTTCGAGATTAAATCCCTCGTCTACTTGCTTCACTCAATGCTAGAATAGGGCGCATCCTCATCATATAATGGCTCTTAAGAAATACTGTTACCTTTTTCCAGGCGCACCCCAAATACGACTTCGCGTATTCCGTGTCTGACCCCCACACCGGCGACCACAAGTCCCAGCACGAGTCCCGCGACGGTGACGCCGTTCACGGATACTACTCGCTGGTGCAGCCTGATGGCTCCGTCCGCAAGGTCGAGTACACCGCTGACGACCACAACGGGTAAGTTGCTTGCTTTCTTTCATATGATTGGTTCATAAATACAAGTAATGTTCTCAGCAACCTATGTTCAAAAAATAAATCTATCGTTATGCACCTTTCTGGGTGTTTCAATAGTAGTCCAACTTAAGTTTTAGCTGGTTTACATCATCAGCAGATGGAAGCAAAAGGCTACATTAGCACTGGCTTTCAGGAACGCGGAAGCAGGGACTTTTGCATTGCCCTAACGTGAAAGTATTTCAAACTTTATATGTTCATTCATAATATCCTGAAATCTTATTTATTTTCAGGTTCAACGCGGTCGTGCACAACTCTGCGCCTTCCATCCACCCCGCCCCTTACCATCACTACTGAAGAAATACAAAGATTCAAAGTTTAATTTAAATGACTCGACGCTAATCTTGTAAATTATTTATTAAACACTTTATAATGTTGTAAATTTGTACGCATTTTATTAACTCCTTACACCTGTACATAACAACTGGCCTGCACACTCGTTTAGATCCTGGATTTTTGATATAATGAGTGGAGACTCGTATATGCATGATAATATGGGTAGCGATGATATGGATGGTGGACAATAATTATGTTGATGATGATGACGATGATGATCAAGTTTTTATTTTATATTATGACCTGTAACGCTATTGTAATAAATAACTGCGCGAAAAAACGCCTAACCATTCTATAACAACATTTGGCCTAAAGACACAAATAGACAACGAACTAAGTAGTGTAATCAAATAATCAATTACGTTTCAATAAGCCTCGAACTGCCTCATTGCAATCTAAATGGTTGGAATTTTTGTTGTGACATTAACTGAAGCAATAAGCACATGGCAATATATAATTATATTTTTAACGAGCAACTGCAGAATACCTCTAAGTAGGTACTTCATAACAGTTTGATAAACGATATACCATACAGGCATAGAAATACTCATTGTAGCATAATATTCAAAATTGCCATTATTATGCATAAAAATTCAAATAACAAATTATTATGCATAATACTGAAAAAAACATAAAAATTTCATATGTAGGTAGGCTCTTTTAAAAACCTACTTAGAGAATATCTACAAATTATCATATTATTCCACAATTATCATAATTATCATGTACGAGAACGAATTAATAATTATTTTTTTCTACTTGTTTAAAAAATAAATTTCACTCTATGTTTATGTTGTAATACCGATGCAATGTTTATATCAATAGAAGTATAATTAAATATTTTTATAATACCACTTCCATCAGTAGCTCTGTATTCTGTCCTATGTTTAATATAATTATTATGTGGCTATAAAATCATCCCTGATAATTGTGACTTTCTAATTAAATTTCACAAAACGCCCCAGATATCGTCTAAGGGCTTTTATCTATCTAAAAGTTTCGCAACAGATACAACAACGGATATTGTCTTGCGGACGTCGAAGCAGATATTATCGGCCAGGCGATCGGCTCACAAGGCTGCGCTTGCGTGATTCCGGCTATAGCATTAATAATATTATTATAAAATGCGTTCAATTAACGTTATTCAATTTTATGTAATACTTCACAGCTCATTTCTATTATGTAGAACTCAAATCGAATAGTCGTACTGCCAGTGGTGTTCCGTTGTTTGCCCTATGAATATGGCAAGAGTGGCCCTATGAATATACCAGAAACGCAGTGGAGTCGTAATCTGGTACTTGATACATAGATAGGTTGAACGAACACCACAGAACAAAACAGAAACAAAGCAAACTAAACCATTAACAAACTAAAGAAAAATTTAAGACTAAGACAAAAGCAAACTTAACAATTAGTGTTACGATGGGAAGTATTACCGCTCGCAGCGATTTCTTCCAGACAACCATGCATAGAAAGAAGTAAAAAGGCTTTCAGACAGAAGATAAATAAAAATATTCTAATTAACATGTATTGAGTTCGTGAACGTTTAAGAACTTCTCAAAGATAAATAAATACGTAATAATAATATGCTCATATAAACTAAGTATACAATTATATACTGATTTATTTTATAAAAAAAATATAACATTAATTTTGCCACATGATTTCAAAATTACGCTGAAGTAATACACTAAACTGCGGGTGAAAACATTTATACTAACCCAAAACTAGCAAACAATATCAAAATAACAAACAAAAAATACTATAAGTTAACTTTGTACCTACATACATGGCAAGCTAATTCAACCTCAGAATTATTACGCTAAAAATACTACGATCGTAGAAACCGGCCCGTAACTGTTACTGCCACATAATTAGACTCCCGTAATTTTAGTGATTTTGCAACCACACAACGGCTCAGCCATGAAAATTGCCGTGCACAATAGCAACTACACTTCATTCAACTGCTATATTACCGTGAGTTCCCACTAGTAATACTTTGTTTAAATCAGCGGGTTGATAAGCGATTTAAGTCATAAGTCATTGACAATAAGTCACCTGTGTGAGGTCATTGAGAACAAACTTGTGATTCTGTCTAGTACCTAGTAAGCTCCCCAAGCCCTTTTAAATATTATTTATAAAATGAAAAGTATACCTATATATAATATATCCGTTCTAAAAAAACCTGCCAAGTACAATAAAGACTCGCGCACGAACGGTTCCTTAACATTATCTATAAAAACGGCAAAAAAAAAACACGGTTGTGATATGAGGACTGAGGAGCCCCCAAAATAATTATTTTATTATGTTTTTTAGTATTTGTTAATATGGCGGAAACAGAAATACATAATCTGTGAAAATTTCAACCGTCTAACTATCACGGTTCATGTGATAGTCTGGTGACAGATGGACAGACAGACGGACGGACAGTGGAGTCTTAGTAATAGGGTCCCGTTTTACCCTTTACGTACGGAACCTTAAAAAGAAGCAAGTCATAATCAGATACATAAATCCTACCTCATTACTAAGATTTCCTGCATCTCAGGAATCAGAAACTAAAAGGATCAAGTTCTCACAAACATGAAGACTGGGAACATAATTATATCTGTGTAGGTACTGTACCAATGTGTGTAAATTACCCATGTCTGAAGCAACTAAAATCCTACCAACAGCAATATTGAAGTATCCATGTGATCGTAATGTGCTATTAACTATAATATTATTTTACAGGAAATAACAAACCTGTTTCTGAAACCCAACTTTACCAAAATGTACGCATAAGAAAATGGGAACCTCAGGTTGCATACATCAACACATAATTATGCAAAACAGCTAACCACGTTATGAATGAAAGCGTACACTGTAATGAATATTTAGTACGATGACCAATGAGCACTGAGTGGTCATTGTAGATCCAGTTGGCAATTTCCATTTGGGTAACTGTTTAGAAGCGTTTTACATTTCCTTTGAAAGAATAACGGTGCAGTGCGTAAACATTGTCAATGGATATTTCTCTTTACCATCATTTACATAATTGTTGTCACTAACCTATTTGACTTTAGACACTCAGACAAAGTTTGATATTTATGCTGTTGTGTATTGGCCGAGTGTAGTTTATTTACTGTAGAGTTTTTCAAATACGATTAAAAAAGATCTAAAAGAAGAAAAGAGAAAATCGATAAAAAGTAGTAGAATATAAACAATACTAAATGACCACGGTCGGTGTAACTCGGCCGAAGCGTCGCAGTATGTCAAAATTATATATTTTGATATCAGTTGATGCGTGAATTACGAGTAGACCCGTTTAAATTCTCATTAACATGTAGTACTTAAATAGATAGCATAGATTAGAATAGCATAGATTGGAACGGATACAGAAAAAATTTACTAGGTACTTGGGTTACAAGTTTAAAATTCCTCGCTCTAAATACGAGGACCGGTGCACCCGTCTCCATCTGTTACCGCTTACTACTCGCCGTACTATTTCTGATATAAGATTTTTAATGAATATAGCTCAATCCAGAATTGATTGTCCCGATCTAGTGGGTAAGCTCAGTCTTTATGTTCCTCCTAAATGTACTAGAACTAGAAAGCTGCTCCACACACCATTTGCACGTACCAACTACCGCAAAAATTCCTTTATGATAAGATCATCACTTGCCTTTAATAAGCTTATCAAATTCAACTATTCCAATATCGACCTCTTCACCAGCAGACCGTCTGTAATTAACCAGAAGTATTTTAAAAAATGACTACCTATGTTATTACTATTTGTTTGTTTTATGGTAGTCGGTTTTGTGTCTGTACGCTTAATATTTTATTGTCTTATTTGTTCTATATACTTATATGACATCTGTAAATGTTACTTTCTCACTATATGTGGAGGCTTGTAAATGGCTTTTCTTAGTTTTTTTAAGTTAACTACTCTGTAATTATAGCTGTAAGCCCCCCAAATACTGTAAAATAAAATAAAATAAAATAAAATGTCAATTTATTCGTCTTAGTAGGGATGACTTCGTATAAACTTACTTGTACATTCCAGGGTAATATCGAACCTCCTTGCCGCTCCCGTACGCAGCTTACGAAGAGAACAATAAAGCGAATAAAGCCTTATCATCCGCTTTGACCTACTATAACCAGTGAGTATAACAAAGTGTAGTATCGCGGTTCACAGTAACAATCCTACAGTTATAAAAGTAATGCGAGAATGTGAGACAAAGCTGACCTTGCGATGCGGGGACGCACATTCAGCTCCCCACCGGACCACGGCACTTCTTATAAAACCCAACGGTGGTTATCAAATGTATGTCAGTCACGCACTTCTATCCCACACAAAAAATGTTCGCTAAAGTAAGTTTATAGTGTTTACCTTGGTCATGTGAAAAGTGCGCAGCAATTAAATGGCTAACAAAGACGAGAATTAAGACTCAATATTTTTAAGCGTAGCTAAATTATTATCAGGATAATGCTAATAAAGAAAATACAGCAACTAAGTAGTATTTATTTTTATTTTAGATTGTAGCTCTCGGCGCCTTTGTGGCTGCTGCACAGGCTGGTCTCTTGGGTCACCACGGCGAATACACTGTCTCACAACATAACTTAGTGCACCATGGTGCTCCTCTGGCACACGCTGCGCCAGTGTACCACGCCGCCCCTGTCCACGCCGCCCCCGTGTACGCTGCCGCCCCCATCGGTCACATCGGAGGACATGGTCACGAGGACTACTACGTAAGAATGAAAACCTCCTAAAATATAAACTTTTCATGACAACTGAGGGCTTTGTTGGACAAAAACGCTTGTTCTCGTGGCCAAATACTTTTCAATGTTTTCAAAATACCTAATCATAAAAATTAGAATGAAATAAAAATGATAATTACACAAATGCCATATTTTGACAAACGCAGAAACTTTTCAGTTATAAGCAGTGGACACTGATCTGAAAGAATGACTGATCCTTCTTAATATCTTACCTTTGAAATGAAGAGAGTTGGCCCTACAAATATAAAAAGGCAGAGTTATATTATTCATTAACTGATTCCTCAGGCCCACCCCAAATACCAGTACTCTTACTCCGTGGAGGACCCCCACACCGGAGACCACAAGTCCCAGCACGAGACCCGCGACGGTGACGTCGTGAAGGGAGAGTACTCTCTGCTCCAGCCCGACGGCTCCTTCCGCAAGGTCTCTTACTCCGCTGATGACCACCATGGGTATGTACTTACTTTTATATATAAAATTATCATTAGCTATTAATCCAGCAGCTGCAGCCTGCAGCATTTCAAGTCTACTTTACTTAGTTGTTTCAGACGATTGATTTTAAATTGTATTCCATTCAAATTGGAGCTTTTAGAACGGAATCATTTAAAGGGTAAGGCTAAGAAGATCCACTACCATTTAGGAAACTTGGAGAACGTCTGCTGTATTCCTGCATAAATTATGTCATGTTCCCATGTATATAAAGCACAATTCACACATTGGTGACAGTGCAGCTTTCCCTAAATTACGCAAAAACAGCTACTCTTGAAACCATTCATGTTTACCGTCGCCCTCTTACGGTGCTTTGTTTGTAAATCGTATACTCGTAACTGATGTTTATACTTGATCATATGGTTGTCAAACCGGCCCGCGTACTCGCGTAGTAAGCATATGAGTCGAACTCTAGTGACCTGACGGCTTCCGACTGCATCTGTCAGAACCTGAATTGATACAATTGTTGAATGAAACCTGTTTCATGTGAGCGATTGTCGTGTCTAAGCGTTTAGACACGACAATGGCATTGAAGATGTTTGTGTTTCCACACGTTTAGAAATGGGCGCTTTCGCAGCTCTCAGTTGGTTAAGCCAAAGAGCTTTTGTGTTCTCCTGATTGTTTTCCTAATTGCTTGTTTTTAATTCCAGTTTCAACGCCGTCGTCCACAACTCCGGTCCCAGCCATCACGTCTACTCCTCCCAGCATCACCACTACTAGATCTCACCTTAGAGGATTCTTGGCTTAGAGGCTACCACATGTACCTTATTTATTCGCTGTGATCTTCCTTATGTACTCTTATTGTATAAATAATAGTCATTAAACTTATATAAAATAATGTGAAATTTTATTTTGATCCTTATTTTCTATAAGTAGTGCGCCTAAACAATATGAAATAATACACGGCTCCAGTTATAATATATTATAATCTTCATACAACAAGTTCACGAAAAAATATTTTCTCATTAGTCAGAATCTCTGTAATATTATAATTGTTATAATTATTATAATATTAAACCAGCTTATCAGCTTATGGGTTTACGAAATAATATAGCGTAGGTAATAGAAATTACGAAAGTTAACAGGATTATATTTGCAAATATGTAAATAGGTACGTGAAAAGTATTCGCAACGATTAAATTGCATAAAACTGGGTTGCAATTTCCATGACTATCGTGAAACTGACGGTAGTTTAATATAGGGAGAGCTCGTTTTAACTTTTGATCAAACAGTAATAGTGACATATTCGGCAGCAAAGCTGTAGGTATAATACCTACTTGTAACTATGCAAATAGGCATGTTATTCCTAGATTTTTAGCTCGCTCTAATCGTATATAATAATATAACGAGAAATACACGACTCTATGTGAGCCATTTCGTTTTATGACATATTCTAATAATGTTAAAATAATTTCATGCTACCTAATTACAATATAAAATGAAAAAGATTGAGTAATCGGATTTTTTTCGGGACTTTTTCCATAATGTATAATATATCCTGTTTGTAATCTTTACATTAACACTTAGATATATAGTAAGTAATATGTAATATATCTGTATCTTTTTTGTTAGTTTTTTACCTTAGTTTTTATAATGTATTGTCCGTTCCACAACTACATCCACACGTATAGGTATAATATAGGCAAGTATAAATAATTACTCTATTACAAGACGAGCTACAACCGTGCCTATGGGGTGACGACTGATGTCGCGAACTCGCGTCATGAATTACTTTCTGTAGAGTCGGCAGAAATTAATGCATATGCAATGTGTCGCTACAGTTTTATACTTAAAATTTAGGTCACACGTTCAATATTAGGGTGGCCAACTGGTCATGTAATGAAAGTCGATTCAATAAACAACTCAAAAATCGTACGTCGTACTATGAACAGCATAGCTGCATAATTATTGAGGTCTCGCTGGCTAATCCTGCCATCATCACCATGTTTCCACCAAAACAACTATTTCAGAACGATGTTTTAAACAGAAAAAACCACATTGCAATCTGTGTAGTAGTTTGCGTTAAATAGACAGAAACAAATCAATCTTGTTCTGCAGCTTATTTAGGTCATCTAGACCATTTTCCCCCTGTTTTCTGTGCCGAATTTTTGACTTTTATTACATATATTGTTATATTATAATTATACTTGTATAATATATAGTTGGTATAAAAGATAATGAACGTTCGTGTCTGGCTTCCAGCAAAGTGAAAATGATTGAATCAGTTGCCCCAACTCATTAAGGCGCTTACCTCATGACCGAGTGATCAGAAGCACAGATACATTAATTTATCAAACGTTAAACTTGAGCCTCCTACTGCAGCGAGTGTGGCAACAAAACAAATCGTATAATGGTTTTATTTACTTGCATAATGTACTATTAAAGAAGAGATTAATAGTGACAGTAAGTAGTAAGTAGCGTAGTACCTACTGACAGTAATTTGTTTATAGCACCGTGCGACCTAAACCCGCACTTAGGTCACGCTTTGCGCTGTTCAAAGTAGCACATTTTTAAACAGCCTGATGTTCACTAACTTCACACCATTTAAGAATATAGCCATCGTTGCGAGCGTAGTACTGAACCAAAGTTAATCAGTTATACATTTTTACACCACTCACAAACTCATTATATAACCTGTAATGTGTGGGACCAAAACGCCAATGTCTTTGGCGCCATATTTCTGCATGTTTTCATTTTGGGCTTCGTCGGACAATATTACGTGAAAACGCTATACCTAAGTTATCGATATTAACCGTACACAGTACATTTTATTCAATTTCTAATCCGATTCTGTAATTATTGAAACAAGAATACTTACTTGATTTAGAAATGTTGCGTTTTTTGATGTTTACATAAAATGTAACCGACACATGAACTATTTTCACTGAACATACACACTTTCAACTATTATACACCATATTATATAATATAGTCTCATAGTGAATACATTTATGCATAAACCAGATCAATCACAAATTCCTATATTAAGTAGGTACCTATTCACGTTACGATAAAGATTCGGTTACAAAATGAAGCCCTACACTATTGATATTTTTCACTGTTTTTTAGTTGAAACCTGTTTGTCTATTATTTAAACTGAACATTAATAAATCTGAAACAATATCACATTAAGCAATCCACGAACAATAAATACGCATCCAAAAATAGGTACTAATAACCTAAAAAGTGATACGGGTAGGTCTAAATTGTGTTTTCCCGTTTTCTACTGGTGGAATGCCAACCTACCCACATTAAAATTTGTGTGTTTATTACTAAGAGTCAAATTAACATCTTTTCATTGCATTAATTAGAAGATTATTTTAAAATAAATTAAATAGATGACGGGTTTATGTCGCACGTGCTATAAAATAGTATACGATACTCGCTGCGTTAGTAAGTATATTAAATACACGGCGGTTAGCACCCTCGCTTCGCTCGGGCGCTAACTTCACGCCGCCGTGTATTAATATACTACTTAGACAGCTAGTATCGTAATGTACTATTAAGCAACAGCAGGTAGCATCAGTACGTATTACTCAAATTAGATTAAGACGAGTAGGTAGCTAATTCGTTACTGTTTGTATGTACAATAAATGGGCGTATGTTAGATGATCCCCCGGTTTCTAGAACGTTTGTTGGCTTTGAAAGTAGATTAAAACTATCGTTGCCTCTATCTGACTATAAACAAATGACAAGGATGGTAATAGAATTAATCTGTTGTCAACGTTGACTGACGTTCTAGAAACCGGAGGGATATCTCTCACGGAGGAAACGAAGATCCAGAGAGGTTATGTTTTGCGAATTATATGAATTAATTAAAGGATGCACCATCATTGACAAATTAGGTCATATTAAGTTTACGCACTCACGTCAAGTGAGCATGATATTAAATTTACACACCGACGGTCGAAAGTTCACATATTAAGTACATGACAATGCTGTGATTGATGTGCTTTGATGAGCTGAATTTGCTGCAACAGTAAGTGCCAAACCTAATTTGCTATAGGTATAAGCGCAGCTCAGTTGTAACTTAAATCTTTGTTCTGTGTAGTAACACTTCAGGCAGTACTGACACCTACATCCTATCCTATAGCCGTCACAATAGGTTAGCATGTGTAATATGTTCCTTTAATTGATTGACAGACACTAATCTGCAGTCTCAATTAATAACACAATCTAGATAACAAACAACACTTCCTAATATGCCTGCCTTATTTATCATTCGTCATATCACCACTCTAAAAGTAACTGACAGGAAAGTACCATTTGGTTAATATTAGACTAAAATCACTCAAGCAATTACGGATATAATTACTAACAGCTGTTATCAATGCTACGCCCCCTTCGTATCCACTACCTAGTTTGGTTACAATGTTGCAATGTCATAATAGTATACCTAACTGTTGCAAAAATAATCGTCGTTAGAAGGGTTCTAAGTAGGTAAGAGTTCAAAAAACATTCGAATATGAATCTGATAATAAAGCAGTAGTGGGCAAACAATCTGCAGTATTAAAACAGTTTAGGAGACTTCAAATAATGCAATGACTCATAATAATTATAACATTTTTGAAAATGATGGATTATCTGTTTTTTTTAAATAAAATAACTGAACTGAAAGCAGTTTCAGTATACATAATAGGTACATAGTGATATTGTTAACTTGAGCTGTAACTTTAATAATGACAATACGCATTTGTCTAAACACAACTAAACTGAGTGGATAATCGGTAAATACTAATCAATATCGATTAACGTTATGCAATACATAAATCTTATCGATAACGTCAGACTCAATGTTGTGCTTATTGATAAAATAAATCTTAATATTATAAATATTAAACCCATGACTATACAAACCGGCAACCGAGAAAGCAACCGAGAATATGAAGAAAATCATCAAAAAACTTGTGGCATAAAAATTTAAAATTGTATTCTACCACGGCAGGCGGTAAGCACGCTAAATAGAAAATACATAAAGTATCATAATATTATAAGAGTATTGTTTCAATTTAAGATTATCTCAAAGATTCCTTTTGTGCTTCAAGACAAAGATCCGCGATACGTCAAACCATTGTTACGGACCTTAGAGCTGCTGTCAACAAAAGACTGTGATTAATATTAATAGTTCGAAGTCACGGTCGCGTAGTCAGCGGGTGAGTTACCTCTGAACTATCCGAATTACTCCTTTCAATTGATTTTACCTTAATGCAGCAGCCTTGGACAATGGACACGACATGCAGAAATAGGCAATGGTATTAATGGTATCCCGCTTCCGTGACGCCGGCGGTCTTGGCGCACGACAACTACCTACAGCTTTCTGCACGCCATATTCTCGGCCTGTGGGCCTTTTACTAAATCTGAACAATTAAATCTGTCATATCGAATCGTGAGGCCCTTTCGATTGTCTTGAATATTCAACACCGTCCGAGAATTCTTTACCATTAGCGATTATCCAAGGTTCACGGATTTGCAACGACGATTTCGATTGTTATCTTTGAATTTTAATTGTTATAATTTTAACAAGCATAACTACTGGCTACTTATTTCGACATACGTTTTAGTTTAATAATCAAGTCTGGGTGATCGCGTTACCTACTAATACAGTTGGGAAATTAAACACCCAATCGCAGGTACCTACAGTATGCCTGTAGGTAACCACGTGTGTGGTAAATCATAGTGCATTCGATACTGCGATGTTGCAATCTCACACTGCAATAATAAGATCATGTATATTTGGACGGTGAAATATAATTGTCACTTATAATTACCTGCCACGTATCATTTTTGCAATAGCGACATTCCATGCTAATAGACCACTTGAGATTGCTTGAGACTTGCTACAGTTTGTGTGACTCTGGGGGTAATTTTAGGACGGCTTATATGAAATCGAATGTAGAAATAGAGTTGCATAGCAATATTTAATGATGCCAAGAAATGGCAAGCTCTATACTTTCTTATCTACACAAGTATGAATTTAGTCAAGACCTAGAAAATATTTTTACTACATATTTATTTTTAATAATAATATTGCACGTACAGCTTTGCAGATTTGGAGCTTTGAAAAGCTTGCTAACAATCAAACGCAATTATGAATTTCAGATTATGTCGAAAATGTGATGTAGAAGTTTGCTCCATGATACAATAGTAGGTACCTTTGTAGTTCAACGCTTAGTTGTCAATCTTTAGAGTTAAATCAAAATGTTTACATATTTTGTTCATTGCCCACGGAACTCTAAAAACCACTAAAATAACATTGCTCAATATCAAACCAATCTATTGATTGCTTTTAGTGCGCATACCTTGCGAGGTATGTAATTAATAAATGCAATGTCTCCTATCTCCTCATCAGTCCAGATAAAAGGGCAACAGCCAAAACTATAATAATTAGATCAATTATCTTAATTACTCACGCTGTGTGATTGGTATTTCTGCATTTGGTTGTACCGCACTAACAAAGGTTCTATTCATATTGTAGGCCATCGAGTGTGTACAAATAAGTACTTACTCACTGAAATTTCCATACCATTGAACATTCAACTCAATAAGTTAGAAAGTACCAGTTTTGTTTTTCATGGCAGATAATACTCACTCTCAACCTAGAATGCCCACTGAGAAATAATGAATACTAGTATCTCCATTTTTCCTTTGTCGGAAGCAGCTTTTTTATGTTTGGCTGGATTTCAACTGCTCAGTGCTCACTGCCAATGATAATTATACGAGTAGTATCCAAACCACAACACTACTGAACAACCATCGCTTTAAATATTTAAGTACTGCTATTTACTTAGCTGTAATTTGACTTAATTATTATGACCTTTTCCGTAAATATCGTATAAGTAGTGTTACTAAATTCGCCCACATTTTGTGCAGAATTAATACTAATAGAGAACTAGGTACTTTCCAATACAAACTACTCTACCTAACTAGAATAATGATTAATTCAGGTTACAAAAGTGTAAAACAGATTCACCAGAATCGAATTAATACGTCCACCAATTTACCATCTATGCGAACGACCCCTTTTCTTTTATTTTCATGAAAACGTAAAATCAACTTTAACTCTTTTGATATGCTGAAAAACGGAAAGAATATATAAAATAAGATTATGATTTAAATTCCTTTGCTTTCCGTCACTGGCAATTGCCGTAAAATATGTTCCATCACACAGCAAAGCTTTCGTACCACCTTAATGAAAGACGCCAACTGTGATCTTTGTCATTCACGCTTTGTCCCCGTCTTTGTTCTTTTGAGACGTATTTGAATACAGACAATAAGCCGTCTGCCAGTATTGGCAATAAAACAATTTAAAAAAAGTAATACGTCTGCAGTATATGTGGCATGAGTGCAGGCACTTGCGTATCGCGCGAGGGGAGCGATCGCTTGTGAATTATTATCGAAGGTATGCGGCTAGCGGCGACCTCGCGGTGTCAAAGTTACGGAACTGAAGTGACCGCCCGCCCCACCACTGCCAGGACCGTGCCTCCGTTTTGCTTTTCATATAAAAGTCACACTCCAGGCCGATAATAGTATCAGTCACCTGCCCGATTAACTAGTGCAAAATGTTCACCAAAGTAAGTTGAACAACCGTATCAAGTATTTGGAATAATATTAATTAATCAAAAATCCTACCGAGCCCTACCACCTTAGATACATTAAATGACTTCTGTTTGTTAATAGGTGCTTGCCTTGAGCGCCGTGTTGGCCGCCGCCAACGCTGGTCTGCTGCACCACTCAGCGGTGTCTTCTCAGAGCATCGTGCGTCATGATGCCCCAGCGCATTACGCGCCTGCGCACTACGCCCCCATTGCTCACGTCGCTCCCGTTGTCCACGCCGCCCCCATCGCCCACGCCGCCCCTCTGGCTCTTGCCCACGGACACGGACTTGACTACGTAAGTACTTGAAATAATGTAACGTAAACAGCTGACTACAGGAAAGCTTTTTGATGATAACTTTGAGGCTTTACAAAACACTGAGACTAGAAGCTGCTAAATAAAAGGTACTTGTTACGTATAGCTAGCTAAGTACGAGTAGATGTGGCTGTGCCACATAATACGGGAGACTACCTGTCAAATAAACCAGTGTGAATTATACCGTCTTTCTGTCAACACCTTTGTAGGCTTCCTATACAACATTGGCGACGAGGATACCCACATTAAATAAAATCGAGAAAATGTTTGGAATAAATTCTAATTTGGGAAATTTATCCAATTTCGATCATCACACTCAAGACTGGAAGCTTTACAAAGGGCGGCTTCAGCATTGGTTCATCGCCAACAGTATCGGCGAGGACAACGATAAAGCTGGAGTAAAGAGAAGAGCGGTATTGCTGAGTGCGCTCACGGAGAACACGTATCAACTAGCATGCAATCTCGCTTTGCCCACGGAATTAGATAAGAAGAACTACGAAGAAATCTTAGAAATTTTTGACGGGCATTTATTGCCAAAACGCTGCGTGTTTGCGGAAAGGCACAAGTTTTATACGGCAGTGCAGCAACCGGGTGAATCGCATTCGCAGTGGGCCGGGAGGTTACGTGGCCTCGCTACCTACTGTGCCTTCAAGCATATGGAAGACTATCTACTCGACAAGTTCGTAATGGGAATGTTACCGGGGCATGAACGTGACAAACTTTTTGCAAAAGACATCAAGGATTTGACGCTGAGCAAAGCAGTGGAGCTAGCAGAGAGTGTACGCTGCGCGCGCGCAGGCGCCGCGGTGGCACCATCGGGGGTTACCGATGCCGCTCAGGATTCAAGCGCCGCCGTGTTCAAGATTGATCAGCGTGGAAATACAAAAAAATCGCTTCAGAATAGTGAAAAGTGTTCGGTTTGTGGTTACAAAAATCATAAATCATCGGAGTGTCGTTTTGCTAACTATACATGTAAATTGTGCAACCGCAAAGGTCATTTGCGTAAGATGTGTTCGAGTAATAAAGTGAATTACGTTGATCAAGGTAATGCCGATGACGAGGAGGACGACGGTGAGCTACTTTTAAATATTAACTGCGCAAATGAAGTACCCTTGACGGAAACTGTGAGCTTGGAGGGTCGAAATATAAAATGTGAAATAGATAGCGGTTCCCCGGTTTCTGTCATTTCTGAAAGCTTATACAAAAGTCATTTTTCTGAAGTTCCGTTATCGACACCCTCTAAGAAGTTGCTGACCTATACAAGTACTAAAATGGTTGTTATAGGCTGTATGACTTTGAACATCGCATACTTAGGCCGTACGAATAAACTGCCGATTTACGTTATTCGTAATGGCGGCCCTCCTTTACTTGGTCGTGATTTTATGTGCGCATTCGAATTGCGACTTGTATCTTCACTCGGCTATTGTAATAATGTGATAGATGCAGATAGTGTTGTGCAAAACCTTACAAAAGCTTATCCGAAAGTGTTTTCAGATGAACTAGGTTGTTTTACTAAATTTGAAATTAAATTACCCGTCAAATCAGATGTAAAACCAGTGTTTTTCAAGTCGCGCCCAGTGCCATTTGCCATAAGAGATAAGGTGACAAATGAGTTGGATCGGTTGATAGGGTTAGGTATATTAAAACCGGTTAACTATTCAGAGTATGCGTCGCCGATTGTACCTGTCTTAAAACGAGATGGTAGTATTCGCATTTGTGCGGATTACTCGGTGACAATAAATAAACAGCTACTTGTAGAAAGATATCCTCTTCCGACTGCACAAGAATTGTTTACCAAGTTACATGGTGGGAAGGAGTTCAGTAAATTAGACTTATCAATGGCTTACAATCAGTTAAAAATTCATGAAGAGTCGCAAAATCTTACTTGCATAAATACACCACGGGGCTTATTAAACTACACTCGGTTAATTTTTGGATTGGCTAGTGCACCTTCCATTTTCCAAAGAGTGATTGAATCAATTGTGGGCAACATGGAAGGTGTATTAGTATTTCAAGATGATGTTTGTGTTACTGGTAGAAATAGAACTGAACATACGAATCGACTAAAAGAAGTATTAAAGCGTTTACAAGAAGCCGGCTTAACTTTGAGAAAGGATAAATGTGTGTTTTTTCAAAATGAAATATCCTATTTGGGATACGTCATTGACAAAAATGGTATTAGGAAAAATCCTTTGAAAGTTGACGCTATTGTGAAAGCAGCTACACCAAAAAATATAGGCGAGCTGCAATCGTTTTTAGGTTTGATAAATTATTATAGAAATTTTACTCCAAATGCGTCATCTTTACTGAGTCCACTGCACGATTTATTAAAAAAAAATACCAAATGGCACTGGGGTAGTGAGCAAAGCAATGCTTTTAGTAACATCAAAAAAATGTTATCATCGGACAAGGTTCTCGCACACTTTGATAATAATTCTAAAATAATTTTAACAGTTGATGCTTCTCCAGTTGGTTTGGGTGCGATATTATCACAAGTAGGTAGTAACGGTATTGAGCAACCGGTTTCATACGCATCCCGCTCATTAACTGTGGCTGAAAGAAAATATTCACAAATACAAAAAGAGGCTACGGCCATTATTTTCGGTGTAAGAAAATACCACCAATACCTATATGGTAGGTCGGAACCATTTGCCTTACGTACGGATCACAAGCCTTTGACGATAATATTTGGTAAAAATCGTGGAATTCCGGAGGTGTCGGCAAATCGTTTACAGCGGTACGCAATATTCTTGAGCGCTTACAATTATGAAATCGAGTTCATTACCAGTGCGGCAAACACAGCTGATTTCTTATCGCGCGCAATCCCGAACAATAGCTGCGACAGCGCAGTTGAGCAGCGGCCAGCGTCAGAGGCAGAGGCAATAAGGGACACAGCTGCGTATGTAAACTTCGTTATAGATGGGTGTTTACCTGTTACTGCTCGTGAATTGCAATTGGAAACCGAAAAGGATCCGGTTTTAAATGCAGTTTGTAAGTTCGTTCAGAATGGCTGGCCCTGTAAGATAACGGATGATCGGACTAAGCCATATTTTTTATGTAGATTGCAATTATCATTTGAAAATGGAATTTTACTGCGAGGTCATAAAGTTATTATTCCTGAAAAACTGCGCCGTAAAATATTGACTGAATTACATAGTTCACATTTTGGAATAGTTAAAATGAAAGCTGAAGCTAGGGCTCGGTTTTGGTTTCCAGGCATAGATGCTGCTTTGGAGAAATTAGTTGGTGCTTGCGAAATTTGTGTTCAATTACGTCCTTCTCCACCACGAGTGCCACTTGCGCCTTGGCCACACCCACCGCACGCCTTCTATAGAGTTCACATGGATTTCTTAGGCCCCATGTATAACAAGATGTTTTTAGTAATTGTAGATGCATATTCAAAATGGGTTGAGTGCTATGTGATGAACAATAATATTACGACAAAAGCAGTTTTAACGAAGCTTAGTGATTTCGTGTCTAGATTCGGAATTCCGAATACCATAGTGACCGATAACGGAACTTCTTTTGCTTCGCAGGAATTTACTAACTTTTGCAAGTTGAATGGTATAACACATTTATTTTCACCTGTTTACCATGCCATGAGTAATGGTCAAGCAGAATCTTTTGTAAAAATTATTAAAAAAGGAATAAACACAATTTTAATTTCCGGTTGTAAGGATGACTTTCAGAATCGCCTATCTAAGTATTTGTTTGATTACCGTAACTCTTACAACAGCACTACTGAAACCACTCCAGCTCAGTTAGTTTTTGGTCGGAAGCTGCGTTCGCGTTTAGATTTGATTTCAAATAATATTGTTGGCTCTTCGTCGTCATCGGATTTATCAAGCTTAATCGATCGGAAACAGTGCTCACAGGTTAAGAATTATGGCGGGAAAAAGCAGAAAGATTTTGAAATTGGGGACACGGTGTGGTTTAAGAAATTTGTCAATAAAAGTAAATTTAGTTGGTCAAAGGGTACCATTATCAGGCAATTTGGCAAAGTTATGTACAAGATCAAATTGTGTGAAAGTAGTAAGATTATTATAAGACACAGAAATCAACTGCATTCCTACAAAGGTAGTAAGGATATAATAAGCAACGGCACGACTGATGTGTGGGATGTAACTTTACCTCAAGAAGAGATACAGCCAGAGAGTAGTAGCAGCAGCAATAACAGCATGGCTAATGTGCCATCGTCACCATCACCGGCACTAATGGATACATCATCAGGTTCGCTCACAGACTTCCCAACCAGTGACACGCGACATGTTGATCCAAGTTCTGATGTCACAGTATTAGAACTAATGAATTCAGTTTCTCCACGTCAACCACATTTAGCTACCTCTGAACCAGGCACACCTCGGACCTCTTTAAACACCTCTACAGCGAGTAGCAGCATTGAGTTTAGTACGCCGCAACCAGCTGTACAGGATCATGATAATGATGATGATGACTCCCACATGCCTACACCAGTCCGTAGCGCAGAGCCAGACCAATCGTAGATTATAAGAAGTATTTTTAATGTTTTTTTTTACCTTTAAATTGTGCTTCCTCATTTTTATGAAGGGGAAAGGTGTTACGTATAGCTAGCTAAGTACGAGTAGATGTGGCTGTGCCACATAATACGGGAGACTACCTGTCAAATAAACCAGTGTGAATTATACCGTCTTTCTGTCAACACCTTTGTAGGCTTCCTATACAACAGTACTGATTTCACATACACTCTTTTTCAGGCTGCGCACCCCAAATACGACTACGCATACTCTGTGGCTGACCCCCACACCGGCGACCACAAGTCCCAGCATGAGTCCCGCGACGGAGGCTCCGTGCACGGCAGCTACTCTCTGGTGGAGCCCGATGGCTCTGTGCGCAAGGTCGAGTACACCGCTGACGACCACCACGGGTAAGCTTCTATAACTTCGTCACATTACAATTAGACACAGTTTCAAAAACTTTATGCCTAGAAATTGTAGGTATAAATTTATATGACGACGATGTACACATAACATGTGTCTTTATTCGTCAAAAAAATATTAGACTGTTTCGTCCATTGCCCGGGACCAAGCCGAAAATGTTTTAATGTCATGGTTGCCAACAACAAAGCAATATTAGTCACACACCTTTGTCATATTATTACTTCAACACACATCGTAAATTTAGTAACGCGCAAGTAGTCAAAAACAGATAATACACCAAAGTTTTGCCGCTTTTTACTTGTATAACATATTATTATTATTATTTTCAGTTTCAACGCGGTCGTCCACAAGACCCCCGGCCACCACCCCGCCCCCGTTGCCCACGTCGCCCCCGTTGTCCACGCCGCTCCTATCGCCCACGCCGCCCCCCTGGCTTACGGCCACGCCGCCCCCCTTGCCTACAGCCACGCCGCCCCCTTGGCTTACAGCCACGCCGGTGCTTTGGCCTACGGCCATGGCCATCATGGACTCCATTACTAAACAACAACTAACTTAACATAGTGCATGATCGTGATGGATGACTGATGAATGTGATATTTATGTGTACATAATGTTAATGAAAATAACGACGAATATACTCAGATGTAAATAAATACTCAGCTGCTGAAAAATACTTTGGTTGTTTTCAATTTCACTTATTCTGTGGGACTAAATAAATTCTTGTTTTGCGCTATATTCTGTATTAGAATACTATTCAAAGCTATGGACTCTCCTAAAAATGTTAAGTTGCAAATTCGCCAAAGATATAATTATAATGTAGCTTACCAAAGTTGAAACTATGATATTTGAATATTTTGATATAAACTCAACTTACTTTTTGAACTATTTCCAATAGGTGACGTCCAAACCTTAATATTTCATTTCATTCCAAATAAGAAAACATTCAATGCATGTATGTTATTACCACATACCCTTGATGATAAGGCTAGACGCTAGCTCGATATAATTAAGCGTTGTTATTTGTGTTGACACGCTCGGTTGCGTGCAAAACGGGCAAGCATTACCACAGAATATTGTACAGTTACTACTGAAATAGAAGTAGTGAAGCGCTCAAACATTCCACAGCGATTCAACGCGATAATTATCGCATTATGTGTGCAGTTGCGTAAACGCACACTAGAGGTAATTACTACTTAAATATACTAGTACCTACTATTCGACCTAGAAAATACTCACAAATTAACTATTCCAAGTTTCACCATAGCTACCTATATGGTAATAAAGACATAATTTTCATAGTAAATTGACTTTAAATGGCTTTTCCTGATTGTATAAACTGGATCTTTCAAAGTGGTTTATAAACCAACTAAACAAAAAACTAAGTATGAATTGGCAAGGAGAAATCATGACAATCAATGTTGCTACTTATTTGACTTATCAAATTAGCAATGCAATTCAACGAGGCAATGCCATTAGCATTTTGAGTACGCTACCAAAGAAGTGGGATAGATAAAATGGGCTACCTCTGAGAAGCCCATTTATAGGGTTTTCGACTGTCGTATAGCTGTTGTGACATTACTAACAGTATATAAAGGTAAATCTAGCAGTGAGTGACATCAATTTAAAAACAATCACTATAACGACTGCAAATTTAGTACGAACACTATGTGTAAATCGTAATCATATAAATTGCTACAATTGCCTACGAAAATACACAATAAAGGCTAGATTTCGACATGAAACAGCCACTAGTGATCAATCAACTAGCAAATGGCCACATGGCGAGCTAAGCAGTGCTTCCCACGCATTTTGGACATACTTTACAACCCTACTTCAGTGTAATAGTTTATTATCTGGTAATATATATTATTATATGAAATATTATATATGCATATATTTTATACATATCCGTTTAATTTTCTTTAAACTGGTTAAAGAAAAAGGCATATTTTAATTATCATCCTATTATTTTTATCGACTGTTAATAGTTTTTAGGGTTCCGTACCCAAAGGGTAAAACGGGACCCTATTACTACAACTTCGCTGTCCGTCCGTCTGTCTGCATCTCATGAACTGTGATCATTAGACAGTTGAAATGCCGCTATCAAACAATGAATACTAAAAAACAGAATTAAATAAATATACAACAAACTTTTTTTTTAGTTTTTGTAGATACTGGCACGGAACCCTTCATGAGAGAGTACGACTCGCACTTGGTAGGTTTTTTAACAAGGTCTACTTGTAGTTTGTAGTAAATCATAAATGCATACCAACTCTTAATTACACACTCACATACGCCAGCTTCATTTGCATAATTTCAATTGTGTGCCATGGTTAAGTTAATGTTTTAATTAAATTATTCTGACCGAATCCATTACTGTTTAACCATGAAGGTGGTTGTTACAAACACACTTGTTTACAGTAGACCCGTCTAATGTAAGCATTAGACATAGCTTATCCGTTTCGGTACTTATTTATTGTTTATTTTTAATTATTTAGTCATTGGTCGCAGTAGCGGTTTCTATTTGAACATGCGTAGATATGTATATAAGAAATTACATGATATAAGTACTACATGGATCACTCTGATTTTGAAATTATTCTGCATCTGATTCACACAATATGAAACTGCGGCGGACTGGTCCTTACGGACCATGTAACAAGCGGTATGCAACAAGCATGGCCTAATCCTACTCACGAAAGTGCAGAGAGACCCGTGCGCTACGTGCAGTTGATGACATCTATTGTGTTGCTCAAAGGGTTAATAAGTAATTGCTTTCAAGTTGTATTTATGAACCGGTATAATTTTATCACATAACCATCATTACATTGCTTTCTTTCTTCCGTCTTGATCTGTAATTGTGCCCTGTGATGGTATGTTTGTTGAAACCGTTGTGACAAGTCATGATTACTATTGGTCAGCCATGCAACTAATATAAAGTAGTATAAAAGTAAAAGTAGAAGTAACTTATAAAGAACCTTTACAAACATAATCCATTTTGCCACAGGGTCAGGAGTCGAATTACAGGCATGTTGGTAGCGTAGGGTCAATCGCCCGGAATCTATTCAAGCCAAACAATTCGAGAACAGATTGGAGCGCTGATCGCAGCCTTGGACTTATGATATCGATCAGAGCGAGACTCTACCTCAATTTGGGGCATGTTCATAATGAAAGCAACAATTTATTCTATAAAATTACGATTGCTGCGATGTCTTGTCTACCGTTGGGGAAAAAAATCATCATGACCTGCATGGAGGGTTGACGATTGGGCTATCGGTTTGAAAATCTTTGGCGTATCTTTTTCCTGTTCCAAGCAGTCTCTGGGAGTTTGAGGATGGTCTTCGTAGATGACATCCTTGTAGAGTTTCTTGGTGGTGTCTTTTCTAACGGGCGTATCCTGAAGCACTGGTAGAGTCAACGGAGTTTCCTTTTCCTGTCTGAGATTCAATCCTGGACCAGTGCTTGAAAGGGAAACATCCTTTTTCAAACTCAAACGATAATCAATGAATTATATTTTGTTTTCTTTTATGGTGTTACTAATTATTTTTATTAGATTGATGTGTTTGACTTGCAATGGTGAGATTTTATTGCTTATCTTACTAATATTATAAACGCGAAAGTTTGTAAGTATGGATGGAGGGATGGATGGATGTTTGTTACTCTTTCACGTAAAAACTACTGAATGGATTTTAATAAAACTTTACAATAATATAGCTTATACATCAGAATAACACATAGGCTACAATTTATACAGCTATTGTGTGAATTGTCTAAAATATGACGATAAGTGTCAAGTATTATGCGCGTTATTCAGGCGTGCGCTGCCAAAACCGCTAGAGCTATACATATATAATGTATGATGGAAATGTTTATCTTAAATAGTTCTACAAAAAAACCCGCCACAGTATATATCTATATCTTATGTGTACGCCCATTATAGCCAAAATAGTGAACCATAAAAATGTGTGATTTTAATGTCATAACGTTAGTTCTTTTCTACGTCACGCTAATAATTATAAGCTGCTCTAAATACTAATCCTGAGCAGACTAAGTCGCGGGCACCAACTAGAATACAATAAATGATTTGACTTTGACTTTGTAGATCCTAATTTCCTAGATACAAGGAAAGCTTGACCAGGGTCAGAATGTAGTTACTAAATAGTGACGTTATAGTAAACAATGCCTAATGGCCGCATTTGCCCACGCAGTAAACTCATTGTTTCGTACCATGGGATTGGCTTCTACTTCATTAACTTTATTTACTCCTACCTATTGAGCTTATATTTTAATTTATTTCTTAATAACTTCAAATAAGGAAAGAATAAGGAAACAAGGACCATTTAATTTTTATTATTTTGATACAAGCATTCACATTTTCAAGGTGCTTCGATAACTTTACGTTGAGTAAGTTCCTCTTATCTATTAAGTAGGTACCTATTATAGAAGTTCCGCCGACAAACTCTTTGTTCTAATGGTTTAACATAAAAAAAATATATGTACCTACCTACGTATAAGTAAATTATTATGCTCCATATAAATAATTTTCGATTTTCTGATTTATCACTTGATATTCACAGTGCTATAGTATTACTGTTTATAATTATACCAAAGGTAGATTGACCTTGTCAAACATAAATTGACAATTATTATTGGATAGACACAAGAGCAAACAACAAGAATTGACGTCATAAAGTTGTTTATACACCGCTGCCCCTTTTCACCTAATCTGACAAAACTCTTAATTAGGGATAAAAGATAATGACTATAGGTACTCCACAGGGGTTTTATAGATTTTAACCCCTTTGCCGTCCTAGTCGCAAAGTTGATCCTTACGAGTAAACCCTTCTCTCCGTACTGTGACTTCACAGCCAACCCTAATCTTCATGAACCGTCGCGTAATAACTGCGAACAGGAAGTCAACCTATGACACAGTCATTTCATCATAAGCGAACCGTTAAATATTAAAGACAGTCGCTGAAGTAAAGTATGTAAAATCTGAAGAAAATGAAGCATTTAAAATAATTATGTACAAGACGAATTCTGAATAACACAACTGTAGCAAACAATAGCGCTATGTCCTGTTCTTATAATATTCTGTGAGACTTATAGACGTCGTCGTTCTGAAGAATTAACATAATATGAACAAAACCTTTCAATTTCACAAAACACAAATCAAGCATATTTTGTATGTTTGGCAGAAAAACGTCTGTCTTTAACAATGTCAATTGTGTATGATTTTCAATTTCAAACATTATTGTTCCAATATTTAACATAGCACGGAGTTTTTCGTTAGCTCAATTCGAAATGGCCATACTTCCTACTTTATGCATTTTGTAATAAAGCCGGGTCTACACAGCGGTGCGCAACCACGGCTACGTACCTACACGATTTACTCGAACTAACATCCAACGTGCATCTGATATCTTTCGTTTGTGTAGAGGTATACGTAGCGGTGTTCGTGCACAGCAGTGGAACAGCGGCATTTGATGGATGTTGTAGCATGACGTAGTAAAAAAAAATGATAAAATAGGAATAGATGAAAACATAAGACTACTATCGTGTTTCCTTTGACTATAAACTAATTTAATCATGAAAGTTACGATTGTTTATTAGCGCAACGTACCAAAACTTTATCCAGCCAATAATTGTAATTATCAAATAAATTTCATGATTCTTGATTTATAGAGTGTAAAAATTGATAGTTCAAGTTAAAGTCAAATAATTTGTTGTAAATAGGCAATAAGATTACACTTTTACAAGTCAAACACTTAAATCTTATTAACTAATAGAACCATAAAACACAATAAAGCGTTTATAATTTTATCCCCACAAAAAGGTAATTAGTATCTACTAAAGACAATTCCAATTACCTTATCATTGAGTATTTAACCACTACAAGCAGCACTGATATTTAATTGGGTATTCAGATCTCGAATAGATAGGTATTATTCAATGTCTCGGTCGCAATCCGCCACGGCTCGTAATGTATCCGTTTCTTTTTCTCGTTATATCTCGGTTTACTGAACTTGAAATACCCGCTCTTTATTACCTGCCTCAATTTCATTCACGATAGGTGACGACGTAAAGTTTTGCAATGACGTGTCCGCCTCACATTGGCAATGATCTCGGTGAAGTCTATTATTTGTAGGGCGAATACAATGCGATACAATAAGATTTTTTCTGTACGTAGTAAAACAAATTTCAATCGCAACCATAGATAATCGGAGCTTATATATGTAGTGTATAGGAGCAATTTATTATCAATAGCCGATTTCAAACAATATGATTGAAAGCTGCAATCAAGGTTGCGTAGGTAGGTACCTACCTACCTAATCACCCCGTAGACATGTACTTTAGCAACTACCTACTTATCAACTTTTATGCAACAAAGAAGCACCCTTTAGTAGTTATTATCCCTTGACTTCCAAAACAAGAAGCTTCATAACATTTCACATGCCTTAGTATAAGCGTAGTTGAAATCATAATAGTTTAATTATTAAAGTGAAGCGCTATACAACTAGAGTTACTTGTGTAATTGAAAATTCGGATGCGTAATAAAGTAAACATTGAAATTATTCTAGGGGCACACCAATTACGAAGAAAGAAATAATTTCTAAAACCAGTTTGCAACATTATCATAATATATTACACGCAACTACGTGCAACTTAAAATAATAAATTAGCAGATCTGCACAAAGATAACAATAATCTTTCACTTGTTCGTTGCGTCTTGTCGCTAAACTAAAGCTACTTATAGGTACTATACTTACTATACTGCAATAAAAAACCCTTACTAATTACTATATCTACCTATATACCTAGGTTCCTACCAACTTTTGTTTAGATTTACTGACGTTACATTGTATAGGTAGGTACCGCACTTGGACAAGCGGATTTTTTTTTAAATAATATGCTTGCGGGTGATCACTCTCACACGTCTTGATGTTAGGTGTCAATGCGGTCTACGATGGTGCACTCTTACCTAGAAGTAACCTATTCACTAGCGACTTGAAGACTCCCAGGCACTTACTGGCAAGTAGCTACGTATGCAAGTAACAAAAAAAATAGCTAGATACCTATCTATATAAGCCTTGTGCGACACTGAAGTCAGACGGAACCTGAATAAAGTTATGAAATAAGAAGACAGTAATTTCAATGGCTGAATCGCATTTCAAAAGAGAAGACAAATTAAGAGGGAATTTGAAAACCAACTAGACAGGCCGCAGTGGGTTAAAATATATCGGTCTTACTGCGAAAATTTAAACCTGAGTTGAACAGATGTGTCTAAATATTTTCTCCACAAATCGGCGTCTAGCCCTCGCTTTTTCTAACTCAATAACATATTCACAAGTAAAACAATTCGGAATGCCAGAATTGAGTAAGAAAACGCGAGTGATAGACGTCGAATTTGTCGAACGAAATTTTAGAAACATCTGTTTAACTTTGGTCTAAACTTTTGTGGTAAAACGGTTTGAGTCTATCCTCCGATACTAATATAGTGGTCACTTCTCTCCGCCTACGCAACCTTCTTTCACAGCTGAAGTTTTTCTTTTTTTTCTCAGTGATACCTAGGACGTCCGACCTGGTGACGGCCATACGCTACGTCCTTATACTAATTGCATCGTCGAAACTCAATATTATTAACAGGATCATCTGACCCCTTCTTCGATGATTATTATCACTGTAATAGCTGTTGCTGCACCTGCACCTCCAAGTGGTTCCAGATCTGCGTTGGAGTTTAATGTCGTAAGCAGAAGTCGGTTCTTACCACCTTACTTAGACATTGACCTGAAAATTATTTAAGTGTAACAGCTATTACACTGCATACCTACTACAGTTACAGTGGTTCTTAAATAATAATGGCCAATTTATGACCATTG
This sequence comes from Hylaea fasciaria, assembly GCA_905147375.1. Lineage (NCBI taxonomy): Eukaryota > Metazoa > Arthropoda > Insecta > Lepidoptera > Geometridae > Hylaea > Hylaea fasciaria. The sequence goes on from LR990197.1 coordinate 4,797,841, forward strand.
ATGTAGGCCTACCTGTTTGTGTTTTATATATAATTTGATTTTGAATAAGTACACGTTTCAAATTCACAACGGATAGAGGTAAAAGTTGAATGAGTTCATAAACTGTCTACTTGTATCAAAACTCATTCGATTTTATATTATTATCTAAAATCCTTTATATAATAATAAAAAGATTCTAATTTCAATTATATACGGAGCCTTTACATTGCTGCAAAATATGTTTACAATATTGGAGTGTACATTTTTATTCTAAGCGCGCAGTACCTATGTACTACTAAAGCTTACCCTAAGTAAGACCGATTCTCTACGTGTTTCCCATATTTATAGCCGCTGGTACGGCGCTGCCGCGGTACCGCGCTCTGAGAACGCCATTATGCATATTTCAATGGGCGCCACAAAAAAAGATTAGGAAACGCTAGCCTGGTACAACCTCTTTGTTCTGCTTGAGTAACGCAATACGCTGCTTACCACTAATAATGAACAGACAAAACAAAACCGTCGAGTGCACACGCCCCACCATCACTTGTGCTTGAATGATAACATTCTATGATACAAATAAAGTGTGTGTTGTATTTAATTACAATTTTGACCTCAACCGAAACAATCATGAACCATAAACATTGATCTCCAGTCATTACGATCAATTCGGTTAGTAATTGCGTGGGCTGGCATATAAATAAAAATACTACATAGTTTGGGAAGTTTTTACATTAGCTATTATTATAGCGTAGGAGTAACTATTTGGTTATGACTTACCGGATATAAAAATTGAGACTAGATAACAACAACAACAACCAAACGACACTATACTTGTAGCATGGGAAACTTTATACTCTACATTCCCAGTTTACCGTAATTGCCCAAGTCAGTTGCTCAAATAGCCGCAAAACGAGGACTTATTAAGATCAATTGTATATGTTTTTATAGACGAGCAAGAAATCGCTTTGATCTTATTTACATAGCTGCAATAAATTTAATGACAGGTTCTAAATGTAGGTACTTCATTCTAATTAGCTCCCTACCTCCCTATCAACTTTTTCTCAGAAATGCCTCTAAACGTCATTATGGAGTAATAAGCAAGATAACGATACGCAAAGTTTTCCGATTTAGATTTTGATTGACAACTTTAATAGGTGCCCGTGCTGGATGCTCCAAACCATGGTACCTTGTACCATGAGCTGTCCTGGTCAATGAACTACGCATTATTGTTTTTCCTAGAAAAGGTTTCATCATATCCATACTTTCCACACTGCTGGCTATTTAAAGAGCTAGAAAATTATGGAATCTAATTATTAATTTATACGTCGACTTCTATCAGTGCAGCTGTTGAGCAATATATTATTTTTGATTTATCGTTCCATATAAAAACTGACAACTAAATTTAATCATCAAAATTAACCCACTTATTTTAATTGCGATTAAAATAAAATTCCTGCTTGTAAATCGTAAAGGTATCGCTTGCAGTTGATTAACTAAACAGTAATTGCGCTATGCACTTGCTATAACATCGCATGCCTTCGTGAAAAGTAGCAACAAAGCAGTGTTCAGAAATTGTACAAAAAACATTTAACGCCTAGTCATTTGGAACTCTGTCCCTCTCCACTAAAAACATACAAATTTTACTTAACTCTTCTATTAGGTAGGTATATTTAAATTTGATTGCTACATATTGAAACTATATTACAAAAAAATATCTACTATCTTCTCTGTTCATAGAATTTTACTGCTTCAGGTCATGCTCCACATTGTGTACGTTACCGGATAGGCGAAATATTTAACCGGCCGTTAATTGCCATCTAACATGTGAAGGTACCTAGGCGTTACGTTAGGGCTCCGGTCGTTAGCAAACCCTGAGAAATTGATCAATGAATTTTTGCTCTATTAATTCCCACAATAATTAAAGCCCCTATATAAGCTAATGAAACACCGCAATTGGTGTACACTATTGTCTCGGAATTCTACTCGGAGTCTTTGTGTCGAACAATAAGTGCGAAGACATTACAATATGTTGTCTACAGTAAGTTTTATCGCAAACGGCTATTTTGTGCAGTGATGATTAATTGTGAAACTTAGATTATATTCATCCGATGTATAAGTTACTGATAAGAGTCAAACATATAACCGTGTTACAAAAGTTTAGATCAGTGTTGACCAGACGTTTCTAAAATTTCGTTCCACAAAACCGACGTCTATCACTCGCATTTTTTACTCAATCCTGGTATTCCTAATTATTTTACTTGTGAATTTGTTATTCAGTTAGAAAAAGCGAGGATTAGACGTCAATTTGTGGAGAAAATATTTAGACTCATCTGTTCAATTCCTCTGGTTTGATTTTTTTGTGTTAAGACCGTAAAAGTTTTATCTCCATTTAAACTATTTTTTCCACTTCTGTTATAGGGACTAGCCTTGTTGGCAGTGGTGTCGGCCACGCAAGCTATCTTCCCGTTCCACCACCACCACGTGCACCATCAACCGGCGATATCCCACCAGGAGCTGGACACGCCTCGTGGTCCCCACCACCCGATCCCGATTCACCACGTGCCGATCCACCATCCCGTGCCGATCCACCACCACGTGCCGATCCACCATCACGTACCACTGCTGCACCACCACGTGCCGCATGTGCCACAGATCCCGATCCATCATGATCACTATGTAAGCATATTACTATGGTCTCTTTCCTTTGCTACCAGCATTTCTCGAAAAGTGTGTATCAATGAGAAATATGACAGACCAAAATTATTGGCTATTGGTATTACGGGGCTTATTTTCCTCTCAATTTAGACAAGTTGAAACGTAACGACCACCAGTCAAAGTTTTGTAGCTTGTAATGTTTATAGCCGTCGGCAAAACTCTAGCACATAATGTGCAATAAAAACAACTATTTAGTACCGGGTTCTAGCTGAACTACTTCTATATAGCAAAGCTATTGCAAAGTAATAGTAGGGTATAATATAATTGTTTTGTTGATCCATGCTGACCATATTAATTGAGTACTCTGTACCACCATCAAATTTAAGAGCATGTGACATTACTGATCCAGCGTGGTTAAAACTATGTCTCGTGTGTCTCATTATTTTTCATGAAGGCTGTGCCTTATCAGTCGGCACAAAAAAGTTGATTATGACACTAAAGAAACTTTTTTATTTTATAAAACGTAACCCCACACTAGAATTGCTCCTACAAACATATAATTTCACATACACATCACACCCCGACCAGAAAAAAAGGTTTGTAGACTGCACAAATATTTGTTCTGGGCGGGAATCGAACCCGCGACACGAAGCGCAGCAGTCCAATTGCTCAGCCACTACGCCAAACGTGCTGCTCAACATCCCTCGGTGTTTTTGTGGTCTTTGACGAACTCGACATTTGTGTTCCAGGCGTTCCCAGAATACAAGTTCCAGTACTCTGTCCACGACCACCACACGGGGGACGTGAAGTCGCAGCACGAGGTCCGCCACGGGGACCTGGTGAAGGGCGGGTACGAGCTGATCGAGCCCGACGGCAGATACAGGAAGGTGGAATACAAGGCTGACGATCACACTGGGTATGTTACGTGCAGAGGCTTTATTTCTTACTTTCTTTATAAGACTTTTTTGATGTGTGTACTTATCAATTTTTTTATTATATTCTATGATACAATTGTGATATCGATCATAGCACCTATAGAAGAAGTTGCTCTACGTCCTCCAATATCCGCTTTTCCATTTTCAGCAAACACAGAAATAAACGGAAATAATAATTATATATTACCTGCGTATCGCAGACTGTAGGTAAAGACAATTATTAATCTACAGCATCGTGTTTCATATAAAACTATACTTCTATCGTAAACTTGTTTGAAGTTAACGAAAGAAACTGACTATATTTTAACCCATCTTCCTTGTTCCAGTTTCAACGCCATAGTCCACCACTCATCGCCTCATCATCATGTTCATCTCTCCCATCACCACGGAGGCATCTAAACCACAAACCCTTTGGATGCCATCACGATCCTGGACCGGCGCCCACAACGAGACTGATATGACTCTTATATCTAATGTAAAATACTTCTCTAAAGCAATTAAAGGATTTAGCGCTAATGCTGTGTTTCCTCATTTGATAACTTAGGCAACCGATTAAAGTAATCAGAGTTAATAAATGGTTATTATGTTAATCTGTATTAATGACGTGCGTACTTAGTTATACAATGCATATAAACTAATGAGAAATTAAACCCAACCTTGTAGCCTTGCCTCTAGCTATACCTAGAGATCAGGGCCCTATTTCATGTACTTAGCAACTCTGCAACTCTGCACTCCGTCATTTGAGCTCTTCAGCAGAATTTATGTTTCACTAGCTGACCCGACAGACGTTGCCCTGTCATTGTCTCTATGAGTCAAAATGAGTGACAGTAGTCAACTGTACAACCCGATTTTATCAGATACTAGCTGTGCCCGCGACTTCGTCCGCGTGGAATAGTGATAAAATTCACCTTTTAAACCTTCCCTGGACTTCCACAAATCATTCAAGACCAAAATCAGCCAAATCGGTCCAGCCGTTCTCGAGTTTTAGCGACACACACGAACAGCATTTGATTTTTATATATAGATATTTTTCCCGGTTTCAACATTTTCCCGTGATAACGGAATAAATAGTATCCTATATCCTTCGCCTGGTTTTCAGCTTCCTTCCTACCAATTTTCAGCCAAATCGGTTCAGCCGTTCTTGAGTTATAAAAAGTGTAACTAACACGACTTTCTTTTATTAATATAGATGTACAAACATTTTGCAGATTGAAATTCGGAAGAGTTGAAGAGTAAGGAATAGTAAGGATTGAAAATTGCAGAGTGAAGAGTTTTTTTTTATTAAAATAATCTGATATCCTTAGCTCCACGCTCTGCAAAATTATGCAAAGTGAGGCCTTTTTATGTTTTATTAATATTTGTGACATATACTCCACAAACACACTTTTCACAAGGATGGTTTGTATGGGTTTGCAGAGTAAAATTTGGACTCGAAATTGGAAAATAATACGGCGCAAAATTTTGCCCCTCTATGTAATTAAAAATATTTTTCATTACTCAAAAAAAAGTCCATTTCCATTAAAAGTATCACAAAAATAAAGTAAAAAAACTGCCAATTTTTCCTTATATATTGTCTTCACACTGCAATAAATAAATCTGCAGTCTACAAAACATGCGTACATAAAACAGTTTGCACTAAGCTTGTAATGTAAATTGCAGACAAAAGTATGTTTCTTAATAAAACGATACCAATTCTCATATATGCCAAAACTCAATAATTAATCATAAAACACTTTTACTCTTCACTATACAATATTTGTAAAGTGAAGACTGCAAAGTGAAGAGTTGCAGAGTTGCAGAGCTACATGAAATAAAGCCCATCTTTATAAACTTTCATCGAAGTAGGATCTTTTACGTCAAGTCCGTATAATTATGTAAGTTCTTACTTACTGGATTTATTTCTGTGATTATTTCTGCGATTTCGAGCTAGTGATCGATCGTATTGCTAAACAAAACCTCCTTAGGTACCTGAAATAAAGTGCAATCTACAGCACTGCCAAAGCACAGGCGTTTAGAAAAAAATGCATAGAACAAAGATACATTTTGTCTAGCTAAGCAAAGACGATTGTCGCGTGAGCGAACGTCCGCCTTCGAAAACGGAGGTGGCCAGTTCAAATCCCAGTGCGGGCACGTACAATGTGTTTCTTGTTAAAACATAATATGTACGTGATTATCACTCGCTTTTCGGTGAAGGATAACATCGTGAGGAAACCAACATGCCCGAGAATTATTTCGGAGGCATGTTATCCACCAACCCGGACAAGGCCCGTGGTGGATTATGGCCTAACCATCCTCACGATAGTGAGGGGAGGCCTTTGCCCAGCAGTGGGACAGTTACAGGCTGAGTTATTATTATATTCGATATTTGAATAGGTATAGTATATACATCATAGTGTGCAGTAGGTATAGTGTGCAGTTCTATATGCCGCACCTATATACAGCCTTGGTTTTGTTTGCGCAATATTACATCCAACACGCCCATCCATAATGCAGAGAAAATCTACAAAAATGATACATAATTGCTGCGGGAGTATTGTGCTGCAGGATATAGCAGTTTATAGTCAAAAACAATAACAGAATCAGTGGCTATAAATAGATGATCTAATCACAATTGGTTATCACTTGAGTTTTATAACTCATGTAAAGATCTCATCATGATTTGGAAGGTAGTTTGCTATATTTGATATTTGCCAAATTTTCCCAGCTATTCTTGACTGAGTGTCGCGCCTTTTGTCTTAAATCCTACGTTTAGCCCCTAGCGGCAAAATATACCTCTCAATGGGTATTAACAATATTATAAACCAGCTGAATAATTCCCAGGTACTTTACACACCTATAATATCCATGTTTGTTTTTCAGGCGAGATTAGTGCTATGTTTAGCTTTGTACGTGTTAAATGACAGACTCGTAGTGACTTCGGCGAAAATAGTGGAACTTACAGTCCCTGGCCGTCTCAAAGATTCGTCAGATATTGGTCTCCAGAAGCCTGAGCATCATGAAAAATATGTAAGTCTTCCCAAACAAATCCTTGCAACTGAAATATTTGGTTTGATTTATGTTTTTCTTTTCATTTGCCTTAATTGAATCCACTCTGAACTTTGAATGGAATAGGTAATAAAAACTAAAGAGTATAAGAGTCATTATTGAGACATGAATTTCTATTTCAAAGGCATCGGCGTATCCATCATACGAGTTCTCATACATAGTGGATGACTCTCACACGCACGACCAAAAAGCACAACATGAAGTAAGGAACGGAGGTGAAGTCTTTGGCAACTATTGGCTTATGCAGCCGGACGGAGAAAAGCGATACATAAAATATCATGTTGATGATAAGAGTGGGTACGTACGACTGCGGGTAAAAAGCATGACATTTATCTCTGCTACATATTTTGCTAAAACAGTCTCAGTAGAGATACCAAATAATTTCGAGCACGCAAATCTGCACAATTTGAGTATAATAGTTCACTTATTGCCAATGTAAAACAATAAAACTGATTCCATCAGTTACTAATGTTAATGATGTTAGTAAGACGTTTAAAACTCAAGTGCACATCCCAATCAGTGTCCTTGTAATGGATCCCCGACGTGAAATCGAACCCGTGTTTATTCTAAACTCTTTACTGCGAACACTTTCTATCGACATCTATATTGTGCGATGGCTTATTCATTGGTTCTATGTCTTATTTTTTCGACGTAGCGTTACTGCGAACAATTTTAGGTACCTACATTTAAAGTTTTTAGTTCGAGACGACGTCATCGGGTCAGCGATTTATTTGATTAACGTCCATAAGTAATAATAGTGAGAATTCTAATTCGCACTAGTATAATCTAATATTCTAATATTGCCAGACCGTTTTTATGTCGAATATCCTGGTTGGTAATGACTAGCTTGATAAACAATAGGCATAGGTATAATTATTATGTTGTGGTTTCATGTATTATTTGTGTTAAGCAGTAACCATCATGATTAGAAAGAGTTTTAATAAAGTGGGGAAAGGTTGAGAATACTTTGTCTCAGACATCGCGCCCCGTTGCTGTTGCCGCGAACAGCAAACTTTGTTATACCTCTACATTAAAGACCACTTACCAATAAAACACGTGATCTAAAATATTGAAGCGACGCTTTTCTAAATGAAGATTTTTACATTTATAGTTTCACCGCTGTGATCGACTACACATCGCCGCATTCCAACGTATACTACAACGCTATGAAGCATCGTGAAGAAGCTGGTAAAGATAAAAGCGAAACAAAAGAAGAAAGAAGGGGTGATGGAGATAGAAGAGGTGGTGAAGTGAGGCGAGGAGACGAGCGAAGGGGTGGTGGAGATAGAAGAGGTGGTGAAGAGAGGCGAGGAGATGAAAGAAGGGGTGGTGAAGTGAGGCGAGGAGACGAGCGAAGGGGTGGTGGAGATAGAAGAGGTGGTGAAGAGAGGCGAGGAGATGAAAGAAGGGGTGGTGGAGATAAAAGAGGGGATGAAGAGAGACGAAGAGAAGAGCGAAGGGGTGGTGGAGATAGAAGTGGTGGTGAAGAGAGACGAGGAGAAGAAAGGAGGGGTGGTGGAGATAGAAGAGGTGGTGAAGAGAGGCGAGGAGACGAAAGAAGGGGTGGTGGAGATAAAAGAGGGGATGAAGAGAGACGAGGAGAAGAGCGAAGGGGTGGTGGAGATAGAAGAGGTGGTGAAGAGAGGCGAGGAGACGAAAGAAGGGGGGATAGAGATAGAAGAGGTGGTGAAGAGAGACGAGGAGAAGAAAGGAGGGGTGGTGGAGATAAAAGAGGGGATGAAGAGAGACGAGGAGAAGAGCGAAGGGGTGGTGGAGATAGAAGAGGTAGTGAAGAGAGACGAGGAGAAGAAAGAAGGGGGGATGGAGATAGAAGAGGTGGTGAAGAGAGACGAGGAGAAGAAAGGAGGGGTGGTGGTGATAGAAAAGGTAGTGAAGAAAGGCGAGGAGACGAAAGAAGGGGGGATGGAGATAGAAGAGGTGGTGAAGATAGGCGAGGAGACGAAAGAAGGGGTGGTGGTGATAAAAGAGTGGATGAAGAGAGACGAGGAGAAGAGCGAAGGGGTGGTGGAGATAGAAGAGGTGGTGAAGAGAGGCGAGGAGACGAAAGAAGGGGTGATGGAGGTAGAAGAGGTGGTGAAGAGAGGCGAGGAGAAGAAAGGAGGGGTGGTGGAGATAGAAGAGGTGGGGAAGAGAGGCGAGGAGATGAAAGAAAGGGTGGTGGAGATAAAAGAGGGGATGAAGAGAGACGAGGAGAAGAAAGGAGGGGTGGTGGAGATAGAAGAGGTGGGGAAGAGAGGCGAGGAGATGAAAGAAAGGGTGGTGGAGATAAAAGAGGGGATGAAGAGAGACGAGGAGAAGAGCGAAGGGGTGGTGGAGATAAAAGAGGTAGTGAAGAGAGACGAGGAGAAGAAAGAAGGGGGGATGGAGATAGAAAAGGTGGTGAAGAGAGACGAGGAGAAGAAAGGAGGGGTGGTGGAGATAGAAGAGGTGGTGAAGAGAGGCGAGGAGACGAAAGAAGGGGTGGTGGAGATAAAAGAGGGGATGAAGAGAGACGAGGAGAAGAGCGAAGGGGTGGTGGAGACAGAAGAGGTAGTGAAGAGAGACGAGGAGAAGAAAGAAGGGGGGATGGAGATAGAAGAGGTGGGGAAGAGAGACGAGGAGAAGAAAGGAGGGGTGGTGATGATAGAAGAGGTAGTGAAGAAAGGCGAGGAGACGAAAGAAAGGGTGATGGAGATAGAAGAGGTGGTGAAAAGAGGCGAGGAGACGAAAGAAGGGGTAGTGGAGATAAAAGAGGGGATGAAGAGAGACGAGGAGAAGAGCGAAGGGGTGGTGGAGATAGAAGAGGTAGTGAAGAGAGACGAAGAGAAGAAAGAAGGGGGGATGGAGATAGAAGAGGTGGTGAAGAGAGACAAGGAGAAGAAAGGAGGGGTGGTGGTGATAGAAGAGGTAGTGAAGAAAGGCGAGGAGACGAAAGAAGGGGTGATGGAGATAGAAGAGATGGTGAAGAGAGGCGAGGAGACGAAAGAAGGGGTGATGGAGGTAGAAGAGGTGGTGAAGAGAGACGAGGAGAAGAAAGAAGGGGTGATGGAGATAAAAGAGGTAATGACGAGAGACGAGGAGGCGAAAGAAGGGGTGTTGGTGATAGAAGAGGTGGTGAAGAGAGACAAGGAGAAGGATGGCGTCGCGGAGGTGAAAGAGGACCGAGAGTAGAACAAAGCATAGGAGAATGGAGGGCTGGTGAAGTTAGGCGAGGAGGTGAACAATGGTATGGTGGTCAAGTTAATGGTCAAGGAGATCGTCGTGGACAGCCCTCATACATGAGCAACTTTTTACCCATACCATACGGCCTACTTTACTAATCCATAACCTACGGTCTACACGATAAATAGATGCAATAGTTACGAGAGAACATAACGATTCGATAAATTAGTTTATAAGCTTAGCAATCGCTCGTATTAATGTGGTGTGTTGTAATATTACATAATTAATATAACTAATATGGTGTGGTATGTTGTAATATTATAATTACAATATGCATTATTACCTTAATAAAATGAAATGAGCGCAATTTTCTGTTTTATGTCTCTTCTAAAAATCTACAACAGCAACTCTTGAAAATTAGGTGGTATTCAAACATATTTAACAATACGACCCTATTCTTGCTGTCCATCATGTCCCTCCAAAGGTTGTCTGGTAGAGATCATGTTAGAGTCATCTCCGTGTTCTATACATTTTGGCGTCAATAAAAAGTCATCTATCTATCCACGATCAACTTACAGAAACTCGGACCGCTCGGGCGAGACTGTTTGAACAGTAGCAGTTCAACTGATCGATTATTTCTCACTCGAGTGTTTGGTGCTGACCCTGTTTCAGCAGCATTTGTGCAACAGTCAGTGTCAAGCGCTCAATTAGTCGCTTAAGCTTATCTGATGGTAGAGGCGGAAAGTAGACGACTAGACAGGTGTGAGGCCCTGGCTTCCTGGGAAGTAGGAGACACTCGTCATAATCATGAAACATAAATTCGGTGGTGATGTGTAAAATACTTCAGTATGATGAAAACTATAAACTAAATGCCAATAACTGCTATAAACCACTATAGAGACGAAATAAAATTAACTTGTTGTAAGTTTAGATTGAAGACAATAATGAAAAATCAACTCTATTCACTTTATTATTATTACCATTTTTCGAACTAATAGCACAGCTTTTAGCACTACTTAGGTAGGGTACTTCGTAGGATTAATTATTTATGTAGGTATGTGTGTACTTTTAGCGCCTGAACAAAACGAAACGAAATTGCTATCAGTTATTGCTACAAGGAGTGTATTCAAATTATCTTTGAGCAAGAAGTGTCTATGTATTGTTCCATACATATAGCTAGGCGCATAATGCGAACAATTGGATACGTTACGTAGTAGATACGGCATGAACCTAACTGTTAGATAATATTGGTACTTACCTCATACGTCATTCTCGATATCACCGCACCGTTATTATACATAAACCCACCGCATATAGATTTATGTCATTATTATTTAGGTACCTAATTGTAGGTAGGGGCATAGTGTAGTTATGGAAGTGTTGTGTTAAATCCTCGCGTGGAAAAAACATGCCTTAGGTGTCATCTCGGCTAAAATAATGTAGGCCGAATGGCCGAACGGTCCCTATAAAATTTTACCTTGTAGTTTGTAAATTGTTTTGTTTTGTTTGTTGTTAAATTTTACATAATTTCCTAGATATATACTAAGTACAGATAGTTTTAGCAACAAACGGTTCGTGAGTCGTGATGCGTTTATATATAGGTACATACGTAGCACTTAATTCCATAAATATAACAATTATATTGATCATAAGCAAAGCATCCTATCCAATCTGCTTATATAGAACAATTACGTACCCTAACTTTCAAACCAATACCGTAACTCCTCGCGTAAAGAATGCACGATTCTGAAAACCTCAGTGGAAAACGAAGTAAATTATACATAACAGATCGGATGCTTAATTATGTAAAAATCGATTTACTGAATATTAAAGGTTCATTGTATAACTTGATATTGTTTTATTAGTTTATTTTGGCGCCTTCAGGCAGCAACATGTTTCATGTAAGTGGTGAAATAGTACCATGTCATGTTAATACATTTTATAGAAATAAATGAGATTCATTTAAATTTTAAATTATTAAATATTCTTAGTAGTCATTATTAAACTGTTTGTGAGTTGGTAGAGACAACCCTACCAAGAGATCCCTTCTTTTGTAACTGGCTGTTATCGAACTCTTGCTTGAGAGCTTTACTTGATAAACGTTGTCCAAATATTGGTCTACCAGGACTCCTCACATTGTTATTTGGCCAATGTTTGCCTTTTACAGTTGCTAGTGCTGGCGGTAGCGCTATCAGCGTCTCTGCATGGCGCAGGAATACCCTCAGGCTAGCGGCCCATCCGCATCCGTTCCAGTCCTAGTGCAACATGACAACGTGCACCGTTTGGAAGAGCACCGTTTGCGCGAAGGGATAGCTCGTCTCCACGGCGATTTGCGTCGCTTGCAAGAACTGCACCGCGATGATCGGCACCGCGATGATCGTCACCGCGATGATCGTCACCGTCACGATAAAGGCCACTGGCCGGAACGCCGGGACGAATATTACTATCATGACGATCCACAAGGCCCAGTCATTTCATTCATTCATTGCCCAGTCATTCAGTCAAGTCCGTATAATTAGGTAAGTTCTTACTTACTGGATTGGGCATCTTATTTCTGCGATTTCAAGCTAGTGATCGATCGTATTGCTAAACAAAACCTCCTTAGGTACCTGAAATAAAGTGCAATCTACAGCACTGCCAAAGCACAGGCGTTTAGAAAAAATGCATAGAACAAAGATACATTTTGTCAGTAGCTAAGCAAATACGATTGTCGCTTCATTGTCGTTGATTTTATTTAATCTTCTTTGAAATAAAAATAATATGAAGTATATTTGGAAAAGCGGTGGTAGCCTAGTGGGCGAACGTCCGCCTTCGAAAACGGAGATGGCGAGTTCAAATCCCAGTGCGGGCACCTACCAATGTGTTTCTTGTTAAATCGTACGTAATTATCACTCGCTTTTCGGTGAAGGAAAACATCATGAGGAAACCAACATGCCTGAGAATTATTTCGGAGGCATATTATCCACCAACCCGGACTAGGCCCCGTGGTGGATTATGGCCTAACCCTCCTCACGATAGTGAGGGGAGGCCTTTGCCCAGCAGTGGAACAGTTACAGGCTGAATTATTATTATATTCGATATTTGAATAGGTATAGTATACAGCATAGTATGCAGTTCTACGTATATGCCGCACCTATATAAAGCCTTGATTTTGTTTGCTCAACATTACATCCAACACGCCCATCCATAATGTAGAGAAAATCTACAAAAATGATACATAATTGCTGCGGGAGTATTGTGCTGCAGGATATAGCAGTTTATAGTCAAAAACAATAACAGAATCAGTGGCTATAAATACATGATCAAATCACAATTAGTTATCACTTGAGTTTTATAGCTCATGTAAAGATTTCATCATGATTTGGAAGGTAGTTTGCTATATTTGACAAACTTTCCTAGCTATTCTTGAAAAGTATATTGCAGCTATTCTTGACTGAGTGTCGCGCCTCTTGTCTTAAATCCTACGCTTTAGTCCCTAGCGGCAAAATATACCTCTTTTTAATGGGTATTAACAATATCATTCAATAATTCCCAGGTACTTTACACACCAACACATCTATATTTGTTTTTCAGGCGAGATTAGTGCTAAGTTTAGCTTTGTACGTGTTAAATGACAGACTCGTAGTGATTTCGGCGGAAATAGTGGAACTTACAGTCCCTGGCCGTCACAAAGATTCGTCACATATTGGTCTCCAGAAGCCTGAGCATCATGAAAAATATGTAAGTCTTCCCAAACAAATCAGATACTTGCACCTGAAATATTTGGTTTGATTTATGTTTTGTTTTCATTTGCCTGAATTAAATGCACTTTGAACTTTGAATGCAATAGATAAAAAAACTAAAGAGTTTAAGGGGCATTATTGAGACATGAATTTCTATTTCAAAGGCATCGGCGCATCCATCATACGAGTTCTCATACAAAGTGGATGACTCTCATACGCACGACCAAAAAGCACAACATGAAGTAAGGAACGGAGGTGAAGTCTTTGGCAACTATTGGCTTATGCAGCCGGACGGAGAAAAGCGATACATAAAATATCATGTTGATGATAAGAGTGGGTACGTACGACTGCGGGTAAAAAGCATGACATTATTTCTACATATTTTTCTGAAACAGTGTCAGTACAGATACCAAATAATTTCGATCACGTCAATCTTCACAATTTCAGAATAAATAGTTCACATTATCGCTAATGTAAAACAATAAAACTGATTCCAACAGTTACAATGATGTTAATAAGACGTTTGAAACGCAAGGCAAGAAATCGAACCCGTGTTTATTCTAAACTCTTTACTCCGAACACTTTCTATCGACATCTTTATTGTACGATGGCTTATTTGTTGGTTCTAAGTCTTATTTTTTCGATGTAGCGTTACTGCGAACTATTTTAAGTACCTGCATCTAAAGTTTTTAGTTCGAGACGACATCGTACCGGTGATTTATTAGATTCACGTCCTTATGTAATAAGTACTAGTGCGAATTAGAATATTGCCACACAGTTTTTATCCCGATCATCCCGGTTGATAGTATGACTATCTTGTTATGCAATAGGAACATAATTATTAAGTTGTGGTTTCTTGTGCTATTTTTGTTACTCAATAACCATCATGATTAGAAAGAGTTTTAATAACGTGGTGAAAGGTTGAGGTCACTTTGTCCCAGACATCGTGCTCCGTTGCTGTTACCGCGAACAGCAAACTTTCTTATATTGCTACATTATAGAACGCTTTCCATTAAACCACCAGATCTATTGTATATAATACTACTGATACTAGTTATACTGGTTTATTAAGTAGAGTAAAATAATATAAATCAAATTATACATGATATAGGTTGCGTAATTCAAAATTAAACAAGAAGTAAAGAACGTAATTGAAATAACATATTATTTATACAAATACATTTACACGCTTAGTTACATAATTTAAATGCGTTTAGCACTCTCGCTTCGCTCGGGCTCTAACTTCTCGCTACCGTGTATTAATATACTACTTAGACAGCTCGTATCGTAATGTAGTACTATATGTGACGATTTCTAAATGAAGTCTTTAACATTTGTAGTTTCGCTGTGATCAACTACACATCGCCGCACTCCAACGTATACTACAACGCTATGAAGCATCATGAACAAGCCGGTAAAGATAAAAGCGGAAAGAAAGACGATAAAGGCGAAAATAAAAACGATAAAGATGGAATGAAAGACGATAAAGGTGGACAGAAAGACGATATAACAAACCGTGAGAAAGGAATAGATAGACAGCAAGGTGGCCGTCGAAAAGCTAGAGAAAACCGTGAGGAGGTAAGTCGTGAACAAATACCAGGAAAACGTGGTGAAAACGAAGAAGGTGGCAGATACGATGATCGTTGGAGCTGGGGATGGAGTTACGACCGTCGTGATCGTAAAGAACTACACGATCGCAAAGAAGGCCCAAGAGGTGATCAAGACCACCGTCAGAGAAATCACGACAGTGGCCGAGAAGAAAAACGGGACAAAGATGACAATGGTCATGTTGGCGGTCGTTATGGCAAAGAAAATAAAGATCAAGTAGAGCAACATAGCCATGATAAAGAACGCCATACTAAAGATAGTGAAAAACGTGGCAATTTTGAACCGGGACAGCGCAATGGAGAAGGTAAAAACCCAGAGGAACAATATATATGGACAAGACTTAATAGCTGGACTTTAATTCATGATCCACCAGAAAGACATGGAAAAGCTGTCTGGGAATGGAATGATGATCAAGGTCACCCGTGGCCTGGAGTTCACCCATGGAAAGAAGAACGATACCAAGATGAGAATCGAGGCGGTGGCGGGGAACATGTCAGAGAAAAAAAAATAAGCGAGGAAGTGAAAAAAATGGAGGAAAGGAAGAAAAATAGGGAAGTGAATAAAGATGGAGAAGAAAAAAAATATGAAAAGGAGAAGAAAGGAGAAGTAAATAAAGATGAAGAGGCGAAAAAAGGAGGAGAAGAGATGAACGGTGGACAAATGAAAGGTGATAATGAGAAGAAAAATTTTGAAGAAACTAAAGATAAGCAAGAGCTTAGGGTCGGTAAAGAAAGAAAGAGTGGTGGAGATAGAAGAGATGATGAAGAGAGACAAGGAGTAGATATAAAGGGGGGTAGAGATAAAACAGATGATGAAGGGAGACGACGAGAAGAAATAAAGAGTAATGGAGATAAAAGAGGTGGTGAAGAGAGACGAGGAGAAGAGATTAAGGGTGGTGGAGATATAAGAAGTGGTGGAGATAGAAGAGGTGGTGAAGAGAAAGGAGGAGAGGAAAGAAGGGGGGATGGAGATAGAACAGGTGGTGAAGAGAGACGAGGAGAAGATAGGAGGGGTGATAGAGATAGACAAGGACAAGAAAAAAGGGGTAGTGGAGATAAAAGAGGTGATGAAGAGAGACCAGGACAAGAGAGAAAGGGTGGTGGAGATAGAAGAAGTGGTGGAGATAGAAGAGGTGTTGAAGAGAAGAGAGGAGAAGAAAGAAGGGGGGATGGAGATAGAACAGGTAGTGAAGAGAGACGAGGAGAAGATAGGAAGGGTGATGAAGATAGACAAGGAGAAAAGAGAAGGGGTAGTGGAGATAAAAGAGGTGATGAAGAGAGACGAGGAGAAGAGAGAAAGGGTGGTGGAGATAGAAGAGGTGATGAAGACAGACGAGGAGAAGATAAAAGGGGTATTGGAGATAGAAGAGGTGATGCAGAGAGACGAAGGGAAGGCAGAAGGAGCGGCGAAGATAGAAGCGGTGGGGAAGGGAGGCGAGGAGAAGAAAGAAGGGGTGGTGGAGAATAAAGAGGCGATGAAGAGCGACGAAGAGAAGAAAGTAAGGGTGGTGGAGATAGAAGAGATGGTCAAGAAAGACGTGTATTAGAAAGAAGGGGTGGTGGTGATAGAAGAGGTGATAAAGAGAGGCGAGGAGAAGAAATAAGGGGTGATGGAGATAGAAGAGGTGGTGAAGAGAGACAAGGAGAACAGAGAAGGGGTGGTGGAGATAGAAGTGGGGGCGAAGAGAGGCGAAGAGAACAAAGGAGGGGGGGTAGAGATAGAAGCGGTGGTGAAGACAGACGAAGAGAAGAGAGAAGGGGTAGTGGAGATAAAAGAGGTGATGAAGAGAGATGGGGAGAAGAGGGAAGGGGTGGTGGAGATAGAAGAGGTGGTGAACAGAGACGAGGAGAAGAAAGATGGGGGGGAAGAGATAGAAGTAGGGGTGCAGAGAGGCGAGGACAAGAAAGAAGGGGTGGTGGTGATAGAAGAAGTAGTGAAGAGAGGCGAGGAGAAGAAATAAGGGGGTATGAAGATAGAAGAGGTGGTGAAGAGAGACGAGGAGAAGAAATGAGGGGTGATAGAGATAGACTAGGTGATGAAGAGAAACGAGGAGAAGAAAGTATGGGTGGTGGAGATAGAAGAGATGGTGAAGAGAGACGAGGAGAAGAAAGAAGGGGTGGTGGAGATAGAAATGGTGGTGAAAACAGACGAGGAGAAGAGAGAAGGGGAGTGGAGATAAAAGAGGTGATGAAGAGAGACGTAGAGAAGAGAGAAGGGATGGTGGAGATAGAAGAGGTGGTGAAGAGAGACGAGGAGAAGAAAGAAGGGGTGGTGGAGATAGAAGTGGGGGCGAAGAGAGGCGAGGAGAAGAAAGGAGGGATGGTGGTGATAGAAGAGGTGGTGAAGAGAGACGAGGAGAAGATATGAGGAGTGATGGAGATAGACGAGGTGGTGCAGACTGACGAGCAGAAGAAAGAAGGGACTGTGGAGATAGAAGCGGTGGTGAAGGTAGACAAGGAGAAGAGAGAAGGGTAGTGGAGATAAAAGAGGTGATGAAGAGAGACGGGGAGAAGAGATAAGGGGCGGTGGAGATAGAAGCGGTGGTGAAGACAGACGAGGAGAAGAGAGAAGGGGTGAAGGGGGAGAGGTAGTGAAGAGAAACGAAGAGAAGAATGGCGTCACGGAGGTGAAAGAAGACCGAGAGTTGAACTAGTCCATTAGGTAGCTGCGGTCTACACGATAAATAGATAACGCGATGCAATACATACTTACGAAATAACATACCGCTAAGATAAATTAGTTTAAGATAAGTAATCGCTCTTATTAAAGCGGTGTAATATTCATGTACAATATGCATTATGTTAATAAGAAGAAATTAACGCAAATTTGTTTTTTTTGTTTGTTCCTAAAACCTACAACAGCAAATCTGCAAAATTAGGTGGTTTTCAAACTTATTCAACAATACGATCATATTCAATTTCCTGCTGTCTATCTTATCGCTTCAAAGTTTGTCTGATAGAGATCATGTTAGAGTCATCTCGTGTTCTATGCATTTTGGTGCCAATATAAAGTTATTTATCTATCCACGATCAACTTACAGAAACTCGGACCGCTCGGGCGAGACTGTTTGAACAGTAGCAATTCAACTGATCGATTATTTCTCACTCGAGTGTTTGGTGCTGACCCTGTTTCAGCAGCATTTGTGCAGCAGTCAGTATCAAGCGCTCAATTAGGTGTATAAAGACAATGTGTAGGTCGCTATGCAGTTGCTGCTTGAAGCGGCTGGTCTAGCCTGCTTAAGCTGCCTGAAAAGATATGGTACACTAAAAAAAAATTACATTAGAACTTTTGTATAATATATCAGACGCATATGAAGGTCAGCTTGGAGTTAATAAGGTCATAAACAAATATAAAACCTGGCTTGACATAAAAAAAACCTACCACGTGGGATGTGGTTGAACCAATTTAATATAAATACCTTTTATTCCCATAAATTTTCAGTAGGCTATAAAAATGTAGTGGTAGATGGATAAATGATTGAGACCAAATTGCAAGACGTCAGTTTGACACAGGTAACGTTTTTGAATTGAGATTAATAGTACATTACGATACAAGCTGTCTAAGTGGTATATTAATACACGGCGGCGTGAAGTTAGCGCCCGAGCGAAGCGAGGGTGCTAACCGCCGTGTATTTAATATACTTACTTGTGCAGCGAGTATCGTATACTATTTTATAGCACGTGCGACATAAACCCGCCATCCATTTAATTTATTTAAAAATAATCTCCTAATTAATGCAATGAAAAGATGTTCATTTGACTCTTAGTAATAAATGCACAAATTTTAATGCGGGTAGGTTGGCATTCCACCAGTAGAGAACGGGAAAACACAATTTACACCTACCCGTACCTATCACTTCTAGATTTGTTTTTTAGGTTATTAACATTTTGGATGCATATTTATTGTTCGTGGATTGGTTAATGTGATATTGTTTCAGATTTAATATTGTTTAGTTTAAATAATAGTCAAACAGGGTTCAACTAAAAAACAGTGAAAAAATATCAATAGTGTAGGGCTTCATTTCGTAACCGAATCTTTATCGTAACGTGAATACCTACTTAATATAGGAATCTGTGATTGATCTGGTTTGTGCATAAATGTATTCACTATGAGGCTATATTATATAATATGGTGTATAATAATTAAAAGTGTGTGTATTCAGTGAAAATAGTTCATGTGTCGGTTACATTTTATGTAAACAACAAAAAACGCAACATTTCTAAATCAAGTAAGTATTCTTATGTTTCAATAATTATATAATCGTATTAGAAAGTGAATAAAATGTACAGTGTACGGTTAATATCGCTAACTTAGGTATAGCGTTTTCACGTAATATTGTCCGACGAAGACCAAAATGAAAACATGCAGAAATATGGCGCCAAAGACATTGGCGTTTCGGTCCGACACGTTACAGGTTATACGTATCTTCTCTTGCTTACTATGAGTTTGTGAGTGGTGTAAAAATGTATGACTGATTAGCTTTGGTTCAGTACTACGCTCGCAACGATGGCTATATTCTTCAACGGTGTGAAGTTTGTGAACATCAGGCCGTTTAAAAATGTGCTACTTTGAACAGCGCAAAGCGTGACCTAAGTGCGGGTTTAGGTCGCACGGTGCTATAAAAAAATTAATACCTATAAAGTTTCAAGAACATGGCAATGCTATTCTGCCAATAAGCGTATCTGATGGTAGAGGCGGAAAGTAGACGACTAGACAGGTGTGAGGCCCTGGCTCCCTAGGGAGTAGGAGACCCTCGTCATAATCATGAAACATAAATTCGGTAGTGATGTGAAAAATACTGCAGTATGATGAAAATTATAAACTGTAATGCCTATAACTGCTATAAACCACTATAGAAACTAAATAAAATTAACTTGATGTAAGTTTAGATTGAAGACAATAATAAAAAATCTACTCTATTAACATTATTATTATAACCATTCTTCGAACTTATTAGTTACTATGCAAACCATACCAAACTATACCATATGCAAACTATACCATAGCTTTTAGTACTAAATAGGTAGGGTGCTTAGTAGGATTATAATAGTAAAGATGATAATAATATCATGGTAAATTAGAATAATATGCAATAACAAGAATGTTGGGCGCTCAATAATATGTTTATTTGACAGAATTTACAGTTTGTAAATTTGTTACAAAAATCGATAAATACTAAGCACATAAATCACAGCATAATTATTTTCAGTATACGAGTATTCATTATATTTTGTTCAGATCATTATAATGTATTCATCGTAGACGCTTGGTTAACGGCAATTCTATCAATGTAAAGTTGTAATGTGGTTCAATGTAAACGGTGACCATAGGGTACAAGGGGTTTAAACTTCGGATTTACCGCATGATAAGAATGTTGGTTACGGCGATCTTCGTGACCATGGTCACTTTCACGTCCTCGCCTCTCATCGCCTCCGCGGTGGTCTTCTCTAACTTTTCCCTCAGCCCATCCAACTAGGACTCCATGTCTCCAATGTTCTTCGTGGTCATGACCCTTTCTACTTTCAAGATTACGTGGTTCGTGGTGAAGGTCTTTGTGGTCGTCGCGTTCTTTACCCCAGCCATTAATTCCCCACAAATGACCTTCATGACCACGATTCTCGTGGTGATCTCGATTGTGATGTCTGTTACCTTCACGTCTGTTACCCTCCTTACGTTCGCCCTCTCGTTTTCTGACTTCTTCTTCATGACTACGACGATCATAGCCTCTGCTCTTTTCGTCTCGACCACCTATACGTCGCTCGCCGCCGTCGCGACCCCCATCACGCCTTCCAATTAGACTACGGTCACGTTTGCCATCCCGATGTTCGTCTCGGCCAGCATCATCTCTTCCTTCACCCAGCCCATTACCCATTCGCTGATGACGTTGATCACGATGTTCGTCATGACCTCTTCTATCTTTATCATCGCGATTATCACGTAGACGATCTCCGAAGTTTTGGCCAAGACCTTCCCTATGTTCGTGTTCGTCCCAATGCTCTTCTATTTCCTGATGACGACCATCATGGGGCAAATAATTGACCTGAGCTTGAAAACTGAAAATGTAAATTTTTATTGATATATGTATACTTGTTAGATCGATAAATAGCTCACGTGCCTACGGTACCTTTCTCTACAAAATATTTAGTAACAATTTTTTTAATATAATAGTTTAGAAGCGCCTCGCGGTTTCTACTATCCCACTAACCGTTAATTATAACGAGATAAAAAGTAGTCTATGTCAGGGATCCCGGCGGGGATTATGTAGATTCCTAACAGTGGAAGATTTTTTTAAATCAGTTCAGTTATTTCGGAGCCTATTCAATCGAAACAAACAAAAAAACAACCCTTCAAATCATTCCTCTTTATAATATTATATAGATATAGAAGATAGAATGAATCATAGGTATAGATAATAATTCAGCCTGTAACTGTCCCACTGCTGGACAAAGGCCTCACTTTCATGAGGAGGATTTAATAGTTCTTTAACGAATACTGACCCGGTTTTATGATCAGAACGGTATTTGACGGTGCGCTTGCGTCCATCTGGCTGTACCAGCCAGTAGTTGCCGATCACTTTGTCTCCATCTCGTGCTTCCTGTTGTCCTTTCTGGTCGTGCGTGTGAGGATCGTGCACGTGGTACGAGAACTCGTATGATGGATACGCCCATGCCTAGGCAAAAATATAACAATGAGTAACAAATAACACATAGGTTACGTTACATTAATTGCTAAACTGGAAGTCCAGTTCGTAATAAAGACACAAAGCTAGAGATGGGTATACTAAAGAGAACTTTTACAAGTACCTACCTACTAGAAGAACATAGAAATGTTATTTTTATCCTCATACTCACTACCGTTTACTTAACCTTGACCTTACTGAAAAGGTAAGTTACACAACAATCCGGTGATGAAATAGAATAACTTACGTATACTTCATGATGCTCTGGCTCGTGGTGACCTACGTGGGACAGGTCACCATGATGACCATAAAAGCGTTCAATTTTTTGCTCCGAAATCGCAGGGCGTATATCACTTAGCACGCACAATGCAAAGCTTAACACTAGACCCACCTGAAAAAGATTGCATAAATCAACATAAGTGCATAATAACAACATCGCAGTTGTTCCTTCTATATACTTAACCTTAGAGTTATTTTGTTGCCCACATAGGTTATGAAGGTATATTTTATGAAACTGATAGACATAATATATGTAGGTATGGCCATCATCGACATCGTCAATCAGCAATTATCATGAGAATTAGCAACCATTGGCACTCTCTTTCTAGCTTTTGCATGTATTGTTTACCAGCGATCATAATATCACCATATCACTATTTTAGAGGTGTGTTGCTCAACCCCTATTTAAAAAACAAAAATAAGGCCCAACCAAGACAACAATTTATCAATGAGAACATTTCTCACAATAAAGTTTACCGTTTTATCTAGTTTTATAGTTTTAACCCAACGAAAACTTTCTTCTCACCATTGGAATAAAATTTTTTTTAGTAAGGATGATATAAAATATCTACTGTATAATTCTGTCCATTGGCAGCGTCACTAGGGGGTGTATGCGAAAAGCGGTACTCTGCGGTAGGTACGGAATAATAGCCTTACCTTCCAAATCATGATGTGATCCTTTGAAGAGCTACAGAACTCAAGTGATGTCTATAGTAATCTCATCACACATTTATAGATATCTCGTTAATCGATATCCTGTAATACTACAAACAATATCTACTCCTTGAGCTAGTTATTTCGCATCATTTTGCACCGATATTCTCGTATGATGTTTGGGCGTGTTAGATGCAATGTGCTTAGGAAATCAAGGTTACATCCACTAACTATGTAATTGTTATAATATTTTTAGCCTTAGGTTTGTAATTTGAGGTTACCTACTTACATCTTTGCTATCCAATACAAGCTTAAATTACACCAAAAAATAGACTGTAATTAAAAGCAAGCAGCATACAATAACCAAGAGTAAAATGAGTAAAATACAATGCCTTTACATGAGTAATTATTTATGTATGTGTGTACTTTTAGCGCCTGAACAAAACGAAACGAAATTGCTATTCAGTTATTGTTACAAGGAGTGTTTTCAAATTATCTTTGAGCAAGAAGTGTCTATGTAATGTTCCATACATATAGCTAGGCGCATAATGTGTATGATTTGATACGTTACGTAGTAGATACGTCATGAACCTAACTGTTAGATAATATTGGTACTGAACTCGTCATTCTCGATATCACCGCACCGTTATTATACATAAATCCACCGCATATAGATTTATGTCATTATCATTTAGGTACCTAATTGTAGCTAGGGGCATAGTGTAGTTATGGAAGTGTTGTGTTAAATCCTCGCGTAGAGAAAACAAGCCTTAGGTGTCATCTCGTCTAAAAGAATGTAGGCCGAATGGCCGAACGGTCCCTATAAAATTTTACCTTGTAGTTTGTAAATTGTTTTGTTTTGTTTGTTGTTAAATTTTACATAATTTCCTAGATATATACTAAGTACAGATAATTTTAGCAACAAACGACTCGTGAGTCGTGATGCGTTTATATTCATACGTAGCACTTAATTCCATAAATATAACAATTATATTGATCATAAGCAAAGCATCCTATCCAATCTGCTTATATAGAACAATTACGTACCCTAACTTTCAAACCAATACCGTAACTCCACGCGTAAAGAATGCACGATTATGAAACCCTCAGTGGAAAATAAATTAAATTATACCTAACAGATCGGATGCTTAATTATGTAAAAATCGTTATTTAACACGATTCTCTGAATAATGAAGGTTCATTGTATAACTTGATATTGTTTTAGTAGTTTATTTTGGCGCCTTCAGGCAGCAACATGTTTCATGTAAATGCTGAAAGAGTACCATGTCATGTTAATACATTTTAAAGAAATCAATGAGATTCAAATAAATTTTAAATGATTAAAAATTCTTAGTAGTCATTATTGAACTCTTTGTGAGTTGATAGAGACAACCCTACCAAGAGATCCCTACTTATTACAAAGATCAGAGATCCTAAACAACTTGTTATCGAACTCTTGCTTGAGAGTTTTACTTGATAAACTTTGTCCAAATATTGGTCTACCAGGACTCCTCACATTGTTATTTTGCCAATGTTTCCCTTTTACAGTTGCTAGTGCTGGCGGTAGCGCTGTCAGCGTCTCTGGCGCAGGAATATCATCAGGCTAGTGGCCCATCCGCATCCGTTCCAGTCCTAGTGCAACATGACAACGTGCACCGTTTGGAAGAACACCGTTTGCGCGAAGGGATAGCTCGTCTCCACGGCGATTTGCGTCGCTTGCAAGAACGGCACCGCGATGATCGTCACCGCGATGATCAGCACCGCGATGGTCGGCACCGCGATGATCGTCACCGTCACGATAAAAGCTACTGGCCGGAACGCCGGGACGAACATTACGATCATGAAGATCCACAAGGCCCAGTCATTTTGCGCTCGCTTCGGCCTGAAGATGGTGTAAGTAGAACTGGAACACATGAAACAATAAACTGTGTGATAGAATCGTATTGTGTATTGGCATATTGTATTGTGTAGCAAAGTATTAAGTATAAATTACAGTAGCTTATTGCCATCAAACTTATAAATGTATCGGCTCGATATTACTCAGCTACTCTACGTCTACATTATGTTAAAATTATTTGATAAATTCGTAGATACCCACTAAATAGACACAGGTGTAGTTAATAAACATTTACTTCTTCCAGGTCCATCACACACCAGACATCGCTCGTCAAAACAAGTAAGGATTCAGTTTAGCACTATACCGCTTTTACTTACGAATTGAATTTACACTTACTGAAAATTAGGTCATACAGAGTCTAAATAACTGACGTACTATGTTTGCCAAAGTGACCTCTTACCATCAGGCCGCCGTCTGCTGCTCAGATGATCATAATACTTAGATATTTATAACTCATTCTGTGTCCCCAGAATCATTGCCGATGTGTACAGCCCAGACTACGCCGAACCAACTTGGGTCCTCGACTACCGGTACCTGAAGACGGGAGGAAGGGACTACACCCGCGGCCCGGGCGGTCAGATCATCATTCTACCTAAAGGCATCCGTACCAACGAGAAAAAGGAGTTCGAGAACTACGATGAACTGATTGAACACTTGCGATTGAAGAACCTCGCGGAGAGAAAGAAGCCGCAGTATTTCATGCCGCTAGGAGAAGGAGCGAGCAAGGAGAGGCGGGAAGATCACACGCCTCGACATCAATATGAGAGAGACTGGTGGAAAAACTAATCTTACTTTATTTTTAATTTTTGTGAGATATAAAAATCAGTTAAGGCGCTAATATAGGAGCGATTCATGTATTTTAGAAGATGAAAGTTACCTGGCCGGGCCGCGCGCCACGCTGGCTCCGCGCTCACGGCAAGTCGAAAACGCTAATTCATAATATTATACTCTTACTAACGGCATCACGTGGCCTTAGCACAGATTACTAGATAGTTACTGCGTAGGCTTTAGTCTGAAGCATTCAATTATTTCGACACTGTAATGACATGTCAGATTGGCCGAGCGGTCTGAGATGCTACGTTCCGTTCCTAAAGACGTAGTTTCGAAGTTTCGAAACCTGCTGCCGGGAAACTTTTTGTGTATGATTTTTGTTTTGGTGTATGTATATAAGTAGTTTGTTACAATGAAAAATAAACACAATCTGTAGTAGGTAAATAATGTATTAATTAAATGTTTTATCTTTGTTGGCGTACGCACCAAGCACCAACATTACCGCCAGCATTACATAAATTATTACCTCCTTGACTATAATCCTATCAAATTTAGAATGCCGCACGAATTATTGGAGTCACACCTAAATAAGTTGTATTAAATTTATTTAGTGTTGGTCCTTTCTGGTATGCGCGTTTGTCAAGTCCATTTGATACGAGTACATCCTCTTTAGTCCACTTCCATAATTTTCTTTTTGATATATATTTTGACAATGACAATGACGGAGTAAAAGATTTGTGCATTTAGCCAGTGTCAGGCATCCGTACTAAGATCATTATAAATACGAAACTGTGTGTGTGTGTTTGTTGGTTTTTTTTTAGTTTTTGCCATCCTTTCACGTCTAAACGGCTGAATCAATCTTGACCAAGATTGGACCTATGAGATGGGTATAGGCTATTTTTCGTCAGAAAAAATAGGGATCTTTGAATCCAAATAAATAGGAGTTGAAAATTTATATGGGCAATTCATAATTTCTCAAGTAGGTGATCTGACACTTCATTATTTTAGGCTCTTGCTAAAATATAAAGGTTAAGACTAAGGATAGGGAAAAGGAAAGGGACAGGGACAGGGATAGAGATACAAAGACTTCAATATTTATTTTCAATTTATAAGTTGCTTTTTCATATACGGATGAAGTCGCGCGTAAAAGCTAGTTTCAGTAAAGTTTACTGAATCGTGGCTATGACTGTAAATTTACTTTACCACGAGGTTGTGAAAATATGGAATACTAGCTGTTACCCGCGACTTCGTCTGCATTTAAATCGAATCCAGCTAGTAAGAACACAATATGCGTGAACTTTGTATGCTATTGTAGATCAATCGGGCACGTCACGTCTCTGTCAATATCTCTAAAACATCTCTATCTTCCTATTTCCTCATCGCTTTTTTCCCCAACTCCCAATATTTCATCTCCCATCCCTCATCAATCTCCGATCTCCCATCTCCTCATCTCTCCAGCTGCTGCTCTCCATCTCCCCATCTCCCCAGGTCCTCATCTTTCCTTCTCCCATATACCTACCAAATTTCATTTTCATTTTTGTTGTCTCTCTATACCTAATTTCATCGAAATCGGTCCAGCCGTTTAGCCATAAAAAGTAACAAACAAACAAACATACAAATAAACAGACAAACAGAGAAACAGAGTTACTTTCGAATTTACAGTATAATATTTGACAATGACTAAATGCACAAATCGTGCGAAGCAAAAACATTGAAAAAACTCTGAGCAGAAAGATTACTGGAAGTGTGCTAAAAATAAAACGTCAGAATATGCATCCGCCAGATCCGCCATTATGGAAAATGGAAGTTCACTACATCTTCATTTTAATATACAATCATAATCTGCTCCTTTGATTAACTCCAAACTATCATAAGAAATCCCAGTTTTATTTAAGTGAACAATCTAATAACGCGTTTTTGCTGCTAATTTCAGTTACAGGTGGTGCAAGAATAGTCATATTAGCCATTATTCTTTACACACAATGGAGAATAAATACAAAGTATTATAGGTTATAATAAAAGTTTAGTAATCGTCGAAGGAAGTCATTTACGGCAACTAAGTAAATAAACCAGTTGTATACCATGTAGAGATTCTGTTTGCATTATTTTTTTGGAGAACAAACAGTAAATTCGACGAGAAAATTTTGAGGAACAGCGACATACGTCCTCTCTCTGAAACGCCGTAGCGGGTACTGAGTCGCCTAGTACGCGCTCAAACTGATCATATTCTCGTCGTTTTTATTAATTTAGAAGAACGGAATCGATTCAGTTCATTGGAAAATTCAAATTTCATTGGAAAATAAAATTGCCTTTTTTATGGTTCCAAAAAATATGATAGTTGTCGCTGAAAATGTTGAGCATTATGTGACGAAAGATTTTTTTCGGGTCTTTTCTCGTGAATTTTTTTCTCAAGATACTAGACAACTTTAGTCCAATATTATTGATTTATTAGCTAACTGAAACACTTGGCTATACACTGTATTTTTTCTGGCTTATAAATATTTGTAATTACGGCTTAACTTTTTGACAAAAAACCGCCCATTTTACGGAAGCTCGCTGCCTACAGGTCCTTAAGGGTCAGGCAGATCACTAAATTCCTGGCAGATGCCGTAAAGATGGTTAATTTATATTCGTTAGTAGTATGGATAATATCAATGATGTGTTTGTTCCTTAATTATTTTTCTAAGTTTATATTTCAATGACTTACTTTAGCTTCTGAATGAAATTTAATTATATCTTAGCAAATAGCCTTTCCCAATATATTGGATTAAATTTTTGACCTTGAATTTGATAGTGGTTTTTAGTTTTACTATGATGGTGATACTACCATAAATTGATAGAATAGAATTAGGTGTTATTTTGCGAAAATCCATACTCGAAATGTTGAAGAAAACATATGTAGTTAATCCAGGAAAATTATTCAAATGAAGGCAAGAATCTCGGAATGTCAGGAAAAATAAAATTTTATACAAGTTTATAGCCGACTATCTCTCATTCTGAGATGAACCCCCTAATTTTCCTGGTATGTAGGTAGGTAACTTTACCGCCAAAGTTAATAAGATAAATGAAAAATAGGAAAAACTATATAATAATATGAAGCTTAACAGTACTTAGATAATAACTGTAACCTACCTGAAATATAAAAACCGTAGAATAAATGACCAACACGACTGAAATCTTCAATATTACACCAACCCCCGATTAAGTTATCGACTGCTATTTAATAATAAGTAGGACCTACGTCACGATCCCAAATAAATACATATAGATTTTTAACCCCAATCCAACTAATATTTCCTGTTCAGAGTATAAAGGGTTAGCTTATCTGGATGATGATTTTTTATGAAACCTTACTAATAAAACTCAGATCTACTACCCCCAATCTGAATTGAACTAATCTATACTAATACTATAAAGAGGAAAACTTTGTTTGTTTGGTTGTAATGAATAGGCTCCGAAACTACTGAACCGATTTGAAAATTTTCTTTCACTGTTGGAAAGCTCTGCTATCCCCGGTACACGTAGGCTACCGTTTATCCCGTAAAAATTAATGGTTCCCGCGGGATAGTAGTTAACGCGGGTGAAACCGCGAGGTGCTTCTAGTGGAAAATAAATAGAAACTTCCAAACATACCACATCCTCTCTTTCACTTCTACTTCGTAATATTATAATATAATTTAATACCTACCCTACATGGGTAGTTATTAATAATTATTATGCTCCCGTCCTAACTATCCTACCCAGTGTTAAATTTGGATTAAACTTATTAATGTCCATCTCATATCTAAGTTCCAATCCAACTTTGACTGATAGTGATTCGACACGTTTCGTGTCTGCGCGAGACACCCTCAGGAGCTGTTGATTCACCTAACGCTAAGAGGAGACATTTCGCATCACTGACGCTTCACTTCTCCTCGACACCTTCAAAGCTGGAAGTGTTGATACGCGGGTTGCAGATAGTGAAATAGCACCTATTTTAGAACAATAATGAGCCTAATATTATCTTTCTCGGCACGTAACTTTCCTGACTCGTGAGCAATGTCGAGATATTAATAATAATAATAATAATAATTGTATAAAATGGTACTTTGCTGAAAAACAACTACCCATTAGAGAGTAGTAAAGTAGTACTTTGCTTATGGGACGTTCACCGCCAGTGCGGTAATATATAATATTTTGATATTTTAGTAAGTCATTATTAATGACCTAACCCTTAGTTCCTACAAATAATTACCGTAAAAACGACTATATCCGTATACTACTGGATACTGGTATACTTGGTGTCTATCATGCCACAGTAATTTGTAGCATGATAAATACCAATTGATTGGTAACAATCAAATCGTCTAATGATTTGCGACCGCCCTTGGGGTCGAAAGGAAACTGAAGTTTCACGAATTATTTCTGATTAAGATTCTTTGAAACTAATTAAGGATGTCGTTAAGACGTATCAATTTCTGTTCGAGTCGATGGATTTGGATAAAAGCACGAGATTCTAGGGATTTAACATAGTTGAAGTCCAGCAGATACAGCGATTTGAACAGTAAACATGTGGTTCCAAGTAAGTAGTAGATTAATAGTTCTAGCTTCTACATTGACATTATGGAAATATGTAACATATATTAATAATAATATATATTATAATAACTCAGCGTGTACAGTGCCACTGCTGGACAAAGGCCTATGTGTAACTTATTGGATACAGTTTATTTAATTACGTATTTTTTAATCTATCGTTTCTTGCTAAATTGTACATAGTCTTCAATTATTCCTGTAGTTGTTCTTATTTTAGCTTGCCTTATTTTTGATGGTGGCCAATGCCCTCGCGTACCCTCATGCTACCTCGCATCAGTCGCGGGTCGACAACCATGACCATCACGGTCACCACGTCCACTACAACAGGCATGATGGCTACGGTAAGCTACTAAAAATACTGGATCTTTTGTACAGTGACACGTCATAGCACCTCACTCCACTGTAGACCACATCACCAAATCAAGTGAGATTTCAACGTAACTGACCAGCGTTTCAGTGTGCCATACAAATCTTTGACAGTAATCGTAGCCATAACATTTTTTTAGGAATCACCACTTTTCTGTGGTCTTCTAGTTACCTTCATTGAAGTTTTCAAAAGATGATGGTTTCTTTTTCAGTACTTCATGGTTTAAGGAACGATGATCGCCACCGTGATGATCACCATAGCCATCACTTGGACCACGTGAGTATCATCTGAGTTCATTGCAGGCCGTTTATACTCAGACAGTTAAACAGGTCAATAACGTAGATTTTATTATGAAACTTACATAGAAATACGGAGACATCCTTTATAGGTCACATAAATTTATTATATTAGAACGAGAATATGATGCTGAATTATGACCCTCCTTTGGTATTCCGGTTTTTAAATTCTTTTTCGTCCCCAGTACCACCACCACCCGTCGTATAAGTTCTCCTACTCCGTGGAGGACCCCCACACCGGAGACCACAAGTCCCAGCACGAGACCCGCGACGGAGACCTCGTGAAGGGGGAGTACTCCCTAGTGGAGCCCGATGGCAACGTGCGGTCTGTTCATTACACCGCTGATGATACGCACGGGTAAATTTATCATTATTTATCTCATCATCACAGCATCGTAATAGTTTTAAATTTTTCACGTTAATGTACACTTGTGGTATTTGAGTATATTTCTTCATTTATATACAAAATGTCTGTGGAAAGTTATTTAAGCTAAACAAGTGTGTGGAACAAATAATTGATACCTGATGTAGAGGCACGTTTACATCATCCTGTCCAGTTTCTCTTATATTCAGGTTTGCCTACACCTATATAATTAATGGTAGAAAATTAGAAACTGTAGGAATCTGGGAGACTGGTTATCAAATATCTGTTTTGTTACAGTTTCAGAGCCATTGTCCACCATAAGACTGTTCATCACCATGCTATCCCGCATCATCAGCATGACCACCACCATGGCCACGCTGTCAGTCACCACAGCCATCACGCTGTCCACCATGGGCATCGTGACCATCATGGTCACTACGACCATCATTGATCTGGACTCTTCGCATAACCCCAAAACCTCGATCTCGATAGAATATAACTCAAATAATATTCTGCCCTCTCAAGTAACGTTAGCGCTGACAAATATAAAAGCAACAACAAGATGTATAATGTTTTATTATAAAACCATTGCCCTTATGAAAAATAACTAGCTACATATTTTCGTAATGAGTTTCAACATCGGTATACAGTGGGCGTCAGAAATAGCTGAACATGACGTGCTATTATAAATTAATGTTTAATGTTAGTATAATAACAATAATAATATACTTACATTGTACATTAATTTAAAATAATTAGTATGACAAGCTAGTACGGATTTTCGGCATTTCTAAACTTTTTCAATACGTGACTGACACTGAAATCTACTCCCGAGTTGTAAAGACTCTTCGTTCCTGAATAACCAGGATTGCCTCTATTACGTGTGTCGGTAGAAAATAGATTTCTGTCTATTTTCTGTCCGGAGGATATCATCGGAGGATCATCGTGATGATTCACTTTGTTCGTAGAACTGTGGCTGAATGGAGCTTGACCTGGGAACTGATGTTTATTGGGCTCGCTCCTCTTAACTACTGCATTAAACCTGTTGAAAAAAGATTTAAAAATACACTAAAAATACGGCAATAGAATTAGTCAATCGAAACAGTCTAAACTCTATACCATTCCACTACTAAACAACCATAAGACTGACAAAAGGCTTCCCCCGTTGCGACGCAAATACCACGACTAACCGACAAACTAAATCTTGTTTGCTCATTCATAATAAGAACAGCAAAAGTGCTTTGCTTGCCCTAGTCAATGTTCTCAGTAATATAAAACTAGGAAGTGTTCTAGCCCATGAGTGGATATTAACAAGCAAGTTATCTGCACCAACGAAAGCATCGTCACTAAATAGGCCGTGGTGAAACTAGCCTGGATCGTCATAAAAAGATGTTCCAGTAGCTCTTTCAACTGTCCCCATTCTTACTTCTTCACTCACCCATGTATTGAGTCTGCTGTATACTCCACGGTCCTCAAAGCACCGTCCGGCTCGTACAGGGTGTAGACTCCTCTCACTACGTCTCCCTCTCGGCTCTCCCAATGGCTCTTCCTATCTCCAGTTTGCTGATCGGATACTTCATATTTATATTCATACTTCGGCTGTGAATAAAAGGGATAAATATTCTTGAAATTGTTCACAAAAATACTGTGATTTTTTGTATTAACCATTCATATTATTATGATATCTAATAAACCAACCTGCCTTGTGCCATATCGTTCAGCAGGTGATGGATCTGAAATATAAGATAAAATTTCTGTTCGTTTCTTATAGTTGGAAAGTCAGTATGGTACACAGTGATGAGATAAATAAAGAGCACCGGTTATACATGAGAAGAATCGAAAATGACATTGGAAAAGAACCATCTAATAACTTACCAGGACCAGCAGTTGAAGATTCTGATAAGGCTGTATGAAAGACGATGCTCTGTGAGGACGTCGCATGCTGTAACATTGCGACTGGAGAACCCAAAGCTAACAACCATCCATTCAGCAGCAAAACAATCTGAAAAAAGAACAGTCACGTTTGAGACAAATATATGAAAGTGAAATGAATAAAAGTAAAATGAACTAACAGAAGATACGTTATAAAACCTACTCGCCTTAAAATAAATCAAATCCATGGCGTAAATAACGTAGGTAAATAAGAAGCGGCACTAGATTGAAGGGACACCACCAGTCAAACTGCTTTTTATAGGGTCAGTGCATCAGATAACCGAGACAATGTGCCGTCGGCGGATGCATTTGCATCGACAAAGGTCCTTGTCAATTAAGCGTTGATATCACTGTATACTATGGGAGCATTTAGACGATGCGATATTGGTATATCGTTTTATTCTAGGGCTATATTTCTATGTAAATCACTGTACTAACGTCCTGTTGAATAGATATTCCGTATTTATACTCCCGCACCTATAGAATTGGCTTTATATAGACATAGTTCATGTGAATTATCATTTCATACCGATTAGCACGTTTTACGCTAAACCATTCATGTAGTGGGGCTAGTTGATTATTTTAAATTTGTAAGTCTAAATAAAAAACAAAAAAAATCTCATTTACATACCTGCTTCTGTAATTATTAATATTCTATTAACAATTAGTGGCAGGATAATGTGGAATATGTGATTTATGACCTGATAATTATTTGTTTTCATTACAAGCTATTATTTTACTTACTACAACTATAAATTCCAAATATTAAAACGAATTTTCCCACCCTAATTATGTTTGTTTTTCATCGCTATGGCACATAAAAATACCGATAATATTACCGTCTATTTTAATAGTAGTTAGATGCTTTGTGCGGTAGTTACTTAGAAAGTAAAAATGCATCAAACATTTGTGTCGTGTCGTGGGTGTAAGTGGTCTCTAGAAAAACTTGTAAAAAGTTCCTACTTCACCATAATACAAAAATCTCGGCATAACATCAGCTTGGGTTGCATAATTAATCGGTCTGTACATGCAAAACACTGTGGAAATGTATCTTGTACATTAATTTATTTTAGCCGGACAATTCAATCGTTCTTTATTTCAGGGAATGACTGAAAAAATTATTGGTTCATTGACTGTGCGCATGTTTACATAAAGCATGACAGTTTTATCGAAAAAATATTTTTTTAAATATAGTGTGTCGTGTTCAGTGAAATAACAAAAATGCTATCAACCTGCATACTGCGTACCCGTCTCGCACAATTCGTAAACGGCCGTAAAGTTGGAAGTGCTATAGGTTTGAACAACTGTTTACAGGGGGCCAGTAGCTTGTAAAACTGTCTACAATTTACGATTCCTTGGCTAGATGTTGGGCGAACATTGTCTTACAACTACACATTAAATAAAAATAATAATGCATCACGATTACACTTCTGTACATAACTCACTCAATAGAGTTTTTATAATAATATCTTTATTTTATTTAGTTTGTTTTATATCAACGCCATCTATCAAAGATCACTGGAATTCGAAAGCAAGCGGAGGTGCAAATTAAGCCTTGTTATTGAACGTTGAGGCTTCAATGCTTTAGTCCAGCTCTTTGATATTGAGATCCAATATTCTAAATAGTTTAGTAGTGCAGCATTTTCAATGTAGATGTAGCATTACTACACGGTGAGTAGATTTAATGGTTGTATAAAAATACTTTGATTTTGTTACTTCCACAAAGGTTGTAACTGCTATTGTTTATATTGTAGATAATGTTACTATTACAAATGAGTTAGTACCATTCGGTCACAAGCCCGATCCGTCACAGTTTTTAAAACGTGTACGAGTCTCAATCGGTCATACCTTTGAAATAATCGGTGTTATTTTCCCACACCCCGATAGGTCACACTTTTTTATTTACTCGTTGAAATGTACGTACAGTCTGAGGAAATTCAAATCAACTACGTTATATTTTTAGCATTCGCTAGTTTATCTGCGGTCATATCTATAATAATGTTACCCTGTCCGCGGCTCAAACCTATCGACATGCAAATCATGTTTAAGTTATGACTAATGTCATAAGGTCTATATTGTTTTATAGTTTCAACCTGAGTTAAACCATATTATTATGGTATCTAAGTTTTATAATCATTTGAAATTTCATCAAGTAAAATCAATTATGTCAGTTGAAACGTCACACGATCACACCTTGCGACAACTTGCCGGTAGGTACATTGCAAATCGCCAAAATCGCATCATTTCGTTCCAGTTCATTCGCAATACTACGCATATCGTTAGCGAGTACATACCTACATACATGCGTTCTGCAAGCACACAAAAATATTGAAATATTCAATACTAATGCAGTTCAAGAATACATTTGCGAGAATGTCAATAGGCCTAAAAAAATAAAGTATTTCTGTGTTTTAAAATTTGATTATTAATGGATTAGTGTTCAAATCAAAAATACTTATTATAATGTTGAAAAAAATAAACTAAGTTATAAAGTACGCAAAGGTAATGTACAAAGTAGATTTCTGGCTCAGATTAGTATCACAATTACATAAAATAAGTAAAGATCCAATTTCTCAAGAACTTTGCCCTTCCGACAACAGTCGGTCTCAAGTTCGCAACACTTTGTTCAGAGCAAGAATTTTAGAACTTACTAGTCATAGGGATTGAGAAAGTCTGAGCCTATGAACTCGTCACTCCATCAATATCCTCGTTACGGGCACATATTCCGCTTAATTGAATGCTCGCAACATTTTACCAATGATGAAACTCACATCGGCCGGCCATTAAATCTAGATCTAGCTTAATATACCTGCAGCACCAGTTGTTATAAAATATCGGTCTTTTCCCGACATGATACTAATTTACATGGCACCGACACCGCGTTATTTTAATTGCACCACTTACAAAATGACCAATTTTAGCGAGAGTTCATTGAATCATCGGACATAGTTTTGGGTCTAACATTGCATAAACTTCAATTAGCAAATGGTGTTATTAATTTTCTTAATTCTCTAAAATGTTGATGGAAAAGGAACACTAAACTAGTTTCATGCCTCAAGAGTACCTACGTAGTATCTAATTGTAACATAGAAGCAGTCCCTGTGCTATAAATATTTAACCTTTAGGTTTTGCAACAATGCAGGTTTGTCTAGATCTTAGATTTCCTAGTTCAAAACCAGAATGTATATAGCATTGTGTAACAGTAGGTACCTATTTCGTTACTTACATTTTGTTTTACATAAATAGGGTTTCCGCAACTCCCATCCAGCCTCTCGTAGGTATAATAGAGCCAACCAACATAATAATATTTATATTTGTTGATACACTCAGATACAATAGGTACTTTCTGAAAATAGTATCGTTTAAATCTCATGTAATGCAAGTAACATACGAGACATTTCGCGCTGTTTAATTTAAATGAAGCCACAGTCCGCATCCAAATAAACGTTATATAATTATTATTTTGTGTTGTTTTTACCCTGGGGTAAAAATAACACAACGAGACGGTCGGCACATGCTTTTTTTTATGTACTAGTTTACACAGCGGAAAGCGGTATATGGAAATTTTAGTTTACAAATCGGGACGTAGCCGTAAAACTACATTATAATATAATATAATCATATCGCCATAAACTGCACAGCTGCTATAACAGCTTCAAATTGCAAACAAAGCCTTGAAAATACTACCTACAATACAATACAATAAAATACTAGTTATACAAGCCTCTATACAGCTATGATATCTGTAATCCTCTGTCAGCACTGTATTATTCATTACAAATCCGCTTTCAATAGATCGTGCATTATGCATAAGGCGGGCAATGTTGATTATCAATCATTTTAATCTAGAGGCCGGATAACCTAATACTATTGCAGTAAAATCAGACTGGGGTATTTAGTTTTCAAGAATTGTTCAAGTAATGTTACTATTTCTCAAAAGATCACCTTTGTTTTAATTTTAACTTCTTTTGTAATAACTATTCTTCGTTATATTTATTATGTTTAAACTATACTTTTGCAAGAATAACACAAATTGGATGTTCTTTTTGCGCAGCCTATCGTTTCATCTCTTATTTGAATGTTGGAAGTATCTCGTAAAATATTGCATAAATAACTTTTTCCTTTTCAATAAAATATTGTACATGGTCTAATAATTTGGATACCTATGAATACATTCACTGTACCTACTACTGTTATCTGCTGTACTCGCCATGTGCTCGCTCATAAACTACTACATGTATCTACTTACTGTACCTATATTTTTTTCAGATTTCTCAAGTTTTATTAGATAGCTGCATAAATTAAACTAGTTGAAGTTTAATTTATACATTACAATTTAAATATTGGTTGTAAATGAATGTAATATATTGAGAAATCCATTTCCTCTATGAACGTTAAAGTTATTTAAACCCATAACATCTCTTTGACCTTTGATTTTATTACGGTTAACTATATAAATGTCAAAATGATCTGTAGTTAGAGTGATGTAACCAACGATATGAAACGTTAGTTTGAAGGTGACTCCCAGGCGATACCATACTAAACTTGTAACATGGGTGGATACTTTAATTAGTTTAGATAATTAATGACACCAGCCCTTTAAACAATGGGTGGCATAACTAAAGAACGTTGGTGTTATCGAGCTATTGTATAAATCTCGAGTTCTTGACTATGACTATGACTGATTAGTTTCGCTTAGGCCTCATTAGAACAACAACATAATTTAATTCAATAAAAATACCTAAATATTGTACTGTTTTTAATGTTTCCAACAACTCCGACTAAATAAATAAATAAAGTCGAATATTGAATTCTGTTATCATTACGTTACGGTAAAGTTAAATTGAGTACAAAACTGAATTGTGAGTAGCTAGGTATCGTGAACAGGTGCGGCGCATTGTCACGACTGGCTACTGTATTCTGCGGGGAACCATTATGATTGATAGCTGAATTAAGTAATGCCAAAATCGCTAGCCGATAGCCATGTAGGGGCAATGTAGTGTATGAATGGGGCAAGCAAAAATTACTCGCCTATTTAAAGGCAACTGCGTGATACTCCACGCGGTTGGCAAAACGGAGCGAAGAAGTGAGAGGTAAAATATCACGACGTAATTAGCGAAAAAATCAAACTCAAACTTCTCACGTCTCTTTGAATACTGTGTAAAATGTTGTACAATATCATGAGGGTCCAAACTGTAGCATCTAATTTCACTATAAACAAAAAACACGCGATAGCGTAGAGTCCGCTGACGTGGTTAGATCCCTGAATTTTAAAAAGTAACAGCTACCGAACTTCTATTTTTCTTCAATTATCCAACAGGCAACCAGCAATAAACTTGACCTAACTGCTCTCGGTTCAGAAGTAAATAGAACTAAGCAATTGACGACCTGTCCCAATTGCTTAACTCTTATCACCGTCAGACACGTTCGATCTACGGCCCGAGATACCAGATCCTGATGATATTGGAGGCATTGCGCACAGTTATATAAATCCTGAGAAATATTTCGATACGGCTTCAAGTAGGTACATATACCTGATCTATCACCAGACCATCGAGATTGTCAGCTATTGCACAAGCGTAAATAATGAGAGCAGGATATCTACAATTAGTAATTTTAATATCGAGTATAAGATTTGCGACGGTTGACTCTTGTGATGTAACGAATCTACCATGATTTACAACCTTTACATATGGTTACTTTTGAACCACTAAATGTAAATAAGCATTTATATAGTTGTCTGAGTTCTAGAACATTTGGTATCTGCTCGTATTTCCTCGACCTCATTTATTAAAAGCCTGGGAATATCCACGCCCTGTAAATCATGGGCTAATATATAATAACAGTAGGTACAACGTATGGTTTTCAATGAATACTAATGATTAGTAGCTAATGCAGTGGGGGCCACTTTGTGCAGATTGGTGAATAGTTCGTTCGAGCTTAAAGACTCAGGTGCATTGCAGAAACGCCAGTAGGCGCCTATTATAATGTCTAGTGGCTTGACATTTGAATAAAGAGATACAAATTACGGGCTAATGTTTCACATTATGACTAGCCATAATTTGTAATGCGAATGAGTTTCACGAATAGGTGGGCTCTGAAAGCGTGAGCACAAAAACGTCTAAAAACACTCAGGTGCTCAGTTCATTCAGTTTGGCCAAAGGTAACTGGAATTGACGTTTAATGTATAATTATTATTAAAATGTTATATCATAATTATGTTGTATTTTAGTAATACAATAGTTATGTCAGTTGTGATTTTGGATGCCTTGTATTCTAATGCAAAGTAAAATGCGCATATGTAAACTAAATAAATAAATTATGTAGCACCTGCGCAACTAGCCTAAATAATGCGGCTTTGTAAGACTTTGCCGACATTATTTGACGCAAAGATAAATGGTTAAATGTCAGCATTGTTTAATTACAATAGAACGGAATCACGAGCACGTCGGGTTAAATAACATTCTATCGGTGCATAAACTTTGTTTTTGTCTTAGTTTATTTAATATCAATGTTTGATTGCAACCCAAACTAATAATACCTAATCCTTACAACATTAATGTCAAACATGTATGTATGTAAGTACCTACTAATTAATTATTATTAAAAAAAGTGTTATGATGCATAAATAATTAGCAAAATAATTACAATATTTCCACATAAAATATACAGACCGTATACAGACAAAAATATGGAGTTAATAAATTGAACTTCAGGATCGCCAACGCTCTATCGGGCACTTAATTGTAGATAATTACCCGAATTGCGTATTGTATGGTCTTCGATCACAAGTGAGTCATTAGTCATTTTAGTCAAACGCCTAGTCTATGCCAATAAAATTCGCCTTTCAAGCTCCACGGTCACAGTAACGATCATCGGTCAGCACGCAAACTGTTTGACCCGTAACCACGCTTACGTCTATTTTGATTCTTATCTGTGTTATATGGATCAACTGCGTAATTTAGTAAGTCAAATGTCAATGACTCATGCAATGTCTTGGCAAGGTCAAAAAGTCTACACTTTCTTTTTAGAGTAACGGACAACAGGAAGCTAAGTACTGGTATTACTAAGATTAATCAATTTTTATGTGTCCATGACTTATTTTTAAAGTAAAGTGCTTGAGTAAAATGGTACAGTAAAATTTAAAGTACTTAGTAGTTTTTATTGGAAAGTAGGCATTGAATGATATTTTTATTCAGGTTATAAAATATATAATAAAACACTGTTATGCTAAAGAGTGTGGCTTTAAAAAAGAATAGTCGCTAACTTCAATTACCTACTACGTTATAAATTATCGTGTCAAATAAGTTGAAGCTGCAACAGCTTCCAGTTTCTGTAGAGCTGAAACACTACAACTTACATTGGTAAATATGGTGTAGTCTGTGATCCAACCGATAAAAGTATCTCGAGTGTGATCACGATCTCGTTATATGTATTATTTTAAAAATGTACACTGAAATGCACAACTAACGATCATCTCAAGGTGATCGTCAAAGTTTCAATATGTATTTGGTTACTACGAAAAATATAATACCAACCGAGGTGTATGTTGAAGATATTTTTTTTTTTTTTACTTTACTTTACATTCATTCTCAACAGAGTCCCTAAAATATTGTAATTTTTTTGTAAGTTTTATAAAAATTATTGTAAATACAGTTAAAATAATATAAACATTTATAAATAAACAAACTGTCCCTGGTGCATAAGCAAAGCTACGAGCGAAAGGCTAGTCAAACAAATACAAAGATTTTCATGTTTTATTTATTTAATAATAAATCGACCTTGCCCACACAATAAGTAGGAGCAACCATTACTTTGGGAACCTCGCGCCACTTATTAGAGAATTACGTAAAAATGAATTACATTTTGTACCATGTGTTGATAATAAAAACTAGTCAATAAAACAAATACTGGCCGTGTACTGTAACGAGCAGGTTTTGGATCGTGACTCGATGTAGCTTATAACAGGATACTGTCATAACGTATGGTGTGAAACTGAGCATTTAGTACTAAAGGCTAAATCACAGAGCCACTAACGGCATGTGAAATTATTATAGTAGAACTAATCCTACACTTTCATTGAGTATTAAGCAATTGTCTATACTAATATTATAAAGAGGAAAACTTTGTTTGTTTGGTTGTAATGAATTGGCTCCGAAACTACTGAACCGATTTGAAAAATTATTTCACTGTTGGGAAGCTTGCTATCCCCGGGTGACATAGGCTACTTTTAATCCCGTAAAAATTAATCGTTCCCCCGGGATAGTAGCTAACGCGGGTGAAACCGCGAGGTGCTTCTAGTATGTATAATAAAGACGTAGCGCGTATTCTGGAGTGAATACTAGGAAGCCTGTATAAGTCACCCTATCCTTACTTTAGAATAAAATATGCATGCGAGTGCGACATACAATTTTAAGAATATTTTCTATAGAATCGCAATCTGAGCTATACTACTAATGATAGAGACGCTAATCAGTTCCAAACTTTCAATGTACTTACTATTATTTTTTCAAAACAAAGATGACAGTTCGTATTACTGGTCATTTGCATGACTGATGTTCGGATTAATCAACGCGCCACTTAATGGATTACATTGTCCATTGAA
Source organism: Hylaea fasciaria (assembly GCA_905147375.1). Taxonomy (NCBI): domain Eukaryota; kingdom Metazoa; phylum Arthropoda; class Insecta; order Lepidoptera; family Geometridae; genus Hylaea; species Hylaea fasciaria. Next base: position 4,839,366 of record LR990197.1, read on the forward strand.
CGGGTGCCCATTGCTCTGTAGCTACGGGTGGAAATCCCTTGTTCGTTGACGTGAAGAATAGCCCAGTAGCCGAGTCGCCGACGTCGATGACACTATCTGTACCCCCAATCTCCTAAGGCTTTATTACGTTTCGGTTTCAAGTTGCAATGTGATAATAATTAACTAGTTCGTTGATTGATTTGTTATGCCAACCGTGATGTAAACGGGGTGATTTGTATAGTGCTCGGCGAAAGTGATGCAATTTGAAATAAGGTTTACAGTCTGGAATCTAGAAGAATCTATGTCTGTCGTTAAATTTTTAGATAATGTACTGTTACAGTTTTTTTTGTAGAATAGGTACCTTCTAATTTATACCTACCTCCATATAAAAACGTGTTACTATAATATTAGACGTGAAGCAATATAAAACTAGTCGAATACGTATCACACCAATCTATAGTGGAATATTATTATCATTATACATATTATATTATTAGTAAGAGCCTAAAATTACTCAAGTGTAAACCAATTTGAAAGCTTTAGATAAAACTGTGATCTCTTCATCTTCTTACTAATTAAGTAACTAACACTCAACACGATAAGTGATGGCTCTTAGATACCAAACTACTCGTAATATAAGAATTGTCTCACTAATTTTATAGATGGCTGAGATAACTGCTAAGGCTATCATAATAATAATAATAATCATTGATCATGAGTTCGTAGACACCGCTACGCGCGTAAGGAGCGCGTTGATGTCTAATGTATGGATATTTATAAGTTGGATTTTTGAACAAGTATTTATATATTTTATCTATATTTAGTATCTTCTGGTATTTTCAGTAAGTAATTTCCTTTCATCTTGGATAATTTGAAAGGGCTATGCACTCTAGCGCACATTGATTTACTTGTTAAATATTGAAGAGATATTTAACAGTCTGGAATTTTTACTAGGTATAGAATGTTCCTATAAACGCAAATGTTTCCATCTAAATATTTGTAACCAGGTTTCAAACAACACTTCATAAATATTTAATTCCAAGTATTGTACATAATAATACTTTAGTGATTTATTCAATACTTCATACCACGCCCTCAAACGATTGCAGACTCTAAAATGATAAACAATTTCAGATGTTGTTTTACATCAATCTGCGTATCTGTTCGCGGAATCTTTGTCTCTTAAAGCCTATCTTTACAATTTTAGTTTTTTTTTTGCAGTTTTTACTTTGTTGCCCATCTATAGATTTCATAAGGTAAATATTTTCCATATAATTAAGCCAAATCACACCTAGGGTTTATGTTAAAATATTACGGACAGCACATATCAGCACTGCTACACATTTTCGTCAGATCTATTTAGCAATGTCCGATCGGTTTCCACTGGCACAGAAACTTCACATTATTTTCACGGCAATTATCTCGATATCCTTCACATGTGTATTAGCGCCGCTCCATCCGGCCTGCACAGTAGGGTGGGCCACTGTTGTATGAAGAAAAAAAAAATGTCTGATATAGATTCGTAATAGTTGTAAAAAGGTGTTACGCTATAAGAGTAAGATGTTCTGAAAAAACTAGCACTATAGAACCTTATCTTCTGCCTCCGGATTGAGTTTGAAAAATCATGATATTTTCAAAAAGAACTTTTTGTAATTATATTCCTAGGAGTGCAGATTCAAGATTAATTTCAATTATTTTGCACTAATAGGAGTACCTCTGTAAGTTGTGTTTATAATAATTAAAAATATTATTATAAATCATTACCCATCGAGATAATACCTAACACGAATAGCGAAATTATTGCAGATTTTTACTTTAAAATTTTCGCATCGCTTTGCGAGACTATCGGAGTCGTTATTAACCCTGGTTTGCAGATTTATCGCACAAAGAACACTCTGTTTCAGTAACAGTCTTGACAACCATTTCAACTTCTTGTATGTGGCAAGGTAGGCGTAGCAGAAACAGTTCTCGCTCTCATTTATGTGCATCAAACATTCTGTAACTCCGTGTCTTTTGCAGTCTCGAGAGCTGGAGATTCCGTTACATGTAGGTGACAAATTGATGAGGGTAACGTTATAAATTGCATACAGGATAAGCTCTGGATGTTTAAGAGTTAGACATTTGACTACTTATTGGCTCGAGCCTTTAAAATACAACACGCTGCTCACGAATGTGATTTCGCGGGTCTAGTTCTCGAGGTAAGCGAAATAACTATTTTTTTTAATTACTACATTGATGTGGGCTTTGAGTTAGACTGCCAGATACCTAGAAGCACAATATACCAGCGTCCACAGGTGTCGTGCTCCATCCTTACAAGTGGGATGAGCTTCGGTAGCAAACCAAGTCGGAGGGTAATTTTTTACATCGTAAGTTGCTAAAATCTTTAGTTTTTAGGTGGAGTTTTCGTAGAAACATACAAAATACAACGAAACCAAGTAGGTCACTTTGGCCGTTTGGTATGAGACATCTTGCCTGGGGAATACTGACAATTTGTTGGCTAAATTATCAAGGAAATCAAAGAAAATCGCCGAAGAAATCTATACTGATACGATTGATCGGTACTGAACTATTGAGGTGTTAAATCTGGTAACACTATGGTTATTAGTTGGAACTAAATCACCTGTATATTACGAATAGTTTACTTAGTCTACTTTATAGGTGGTTTTCGATTGCTTTTAAACGTTTAAAGACCCGATGTCTCACCGGTAGTGTACGGAAATAAATTTAGAAATGATAATTTTTTTTGATGGCATTTATTTGCACTTGCCGTGATATGCTTTTACGATTTCTATGACTCTTGTTTGTTAAACGATAGAAAAGGGTACTCCCGACCATTATCTTTAACTTTCAAGCATCATAATGATAGCAATCTGTTGAAATATGTGTTCTTTTCGAGTACCTTTTCCTAATTTTAACTGTCGCCTTGTCCAGTCTTTATACTTTATATGAACGTCTGCATAAGTAAGCAATATTGTTTTTAAATTACCTATGCATGTTTCATAACATAAAGAACATTTAGTTGTGTTTGGTTTGCGCTTCATTTTTAATAAGTACGACCTCCTACCTAATAAGCCGCGGCATGATCGAACCGAGTTTTTTTTGTGAAAAGTGCAATCGGTGCCTTCTCATCTTATACCAAAAACTAACTAGTCTACTCGTTTATTGGTTTGTTTATGTAATAAGACCATATAAGCTATCAAATAATGTGACACTGATGCAAATATTATGAACACAATCCATAACTCTTGGTTCTTGAAGTCACATCTAAAAACGGCGTCCACTCCATATTTAAAAATGAGTAAAATTCTAAAAAGTATACATTTTTATTTTCATGAACAATTCGAAATTCGAATTCAATAAACTTTTTTGTGGCCAGCATTCTAAAAGAAAAGTTTTTACTGTGTGACAATACTTAGTCCGTGCCAAATCCTTCCAGTACTCGTAGATTTCGCAATTTGCATGCAAGCTCTTTGCAGCTTAGGGGCTTGTTGTCTTATGCAAGGCGGCCGCATTGACTTCTCGGCTTCGTAAATTACATATTGGAACATGTATGAGGAAATTGCAGGACCAAAACGTTTTCTTAACTTTAATTAGAATGTGTTTTAGCGCATAGTAAGATTTTGTTATTATAGATCTAAAATAGTTAATAATGGACGTTGGCACCAAAATCTTGACAGAGTTTGGCGCATTTTCGTATAGGTACATAATATCTGGATGACCGAGCATTGCTCGTTTTTCTTTTTTATAAATTGTGTTTTTTGGAAATTATATTTAAGTACGAATTACTAATAAAATGATGAAATATGAATAATATTTTTCGATCTTACCGATAGAATAATAAAAAAATATGAACTGGTTATTTAAAGAAAAAAACATAAAAAAACACGAATAAAATGTCATTTTCTAAAAATGATTCCTAGCTAGATCGATTTATCGCCCCCGAAACCCCCCATATACAGAATTTCTTGAAAATCGTTGGAGCCGATTCCGAGATTCCAATTATGCGAATTTAAAGATATAAGATAAATAGACAGTCTGTGTCCTTTAACACTCATAATAATTCGATTTGGCGACAGATTTACAAATTGAGAGGCAGGCGATTATTTTAGTTCTTTACCACCACCGTTTTTAACGTTATTTTTATTCATCGCAAGCTCAAACTCAGTTTTGCGGTCATAGAATATTTTTGCGCGGGTGAAACCGAACGGGGTGCAACTAGTATACTACTGTAATTTAATTAAGTAGCCATGATGTTGTGCGGGTTGGCTTTACTAAAAGTACAATAAATCTATTATCCGTTTAGTGTATTATATTATTTATATACAAACTATACTTGTAAAGTAAGTGTGATTGGTGCCGCTTCTGGAAATAACTGTTTATAAGTTACCAATAGATACTTTATCAACTTTGACTAGTTATATTATAAATGAAAGCAGCCAAGTGCGAGCCGGACTCGCCAATGAAGGGTTCCGAAGAAGCAAGTAACATAATATAAAAGTTCTTGTAGTCCGTTGTAACTTTGATCGATGTTTTGATAATAGTGTATTTTTAAGATTCACGACGTACTTATTTAAAAAAAAACTTCTTACTAGAACTCGTAAAACCAATTTTCGTTGGAAGTTTGATCGAAATTTGCATGGAACTTTAATGTACATCATAGTATTATATTTTATTTAGTTTTATCATTCTCTTATTTTAGAAGTTAGAGGTTAGACACACATTTTTCCACTTCGGAAGTGCCTCTCGCGCAAACTATTCAGTTAAAAAAATATATTACAAACATAATATCAACATCATTTTTGAAGACCTATCCATAGATATGCCACATGTATAGGTTTGATTAAAAAAAAAATTTTTTGTTTACATTTCTAAGTGTGGGGAACCCGAAAATGTTTTGTTTTTCTAATTTTGTGTCAACATTATGCGGTTCACAGAATACATCTACTTACCAAGTTTCAACAGTATAGCTCTTATAGTACATATCGGAAAAAAGTGTCTGTGACATACGGACAGACAAGACAGACAGACAGACATGACGAATCTATAAGGGTTCCGTTTTTTGTCTTTGGCTACGGAACCCTAAAAACTATCCAACACATCATAATATTATAAACTTCACTGAGGCAGACTATTAAAGCTCACTAATGATATGTATAAACAAATCCGCCAGCATTAGTCTAATTGAGGGATTAGTTTCATAAGTGCCCGTTAATTAAGAGCACCTGTATTAATGCGCTTAGCTATACTTATACTTTGTACAAATTGTATAATGTGCAAGTATACTTACCTATAGAGAGTAGGTTTACCATCGGTTTTGTAATTTTTTTTTGTCTTTGATTTTGATTTATTGTTTTTACTATTTTCCTATCACCATAATTTTACTATTGAATTAAAGAAATATTGTGGTAGGTATCGTTAGATACAAATTGTTTTTCAATCGTATCAAATAAGTTGTAGTAAAGCAAGTTTGATACAATCATAAATATGCAAAAGCTCAGCATTAAAATACCTATTGCCTTTTTATATTTCTAATTAGAGGTAACATAACATGACCTATGCTATTTCTTAACTCAAGCTTACTAACTACGATGACTCAGCGGAGCAACGCCAATTTTAATCAAAGCAACTGCATGCCTCCATCTTTGGTTCAATTTCTCACTAATAAGAATCATAATATAATTATTTCTTCACACACATTTTGATTTTATGATCAATGCAATAATCTAGAATAAAATAATTCATTGAAGTATACGACTTGTAAAAACTAATCCTAGCTTTCTACAATACACATGGTAGCCCGAACTGCATGCAACTCGTACTGTCTCTTGTAAGTTAGTGTATGTTTAATCCTTAGTTACGATACCACACCGCGGTAACTAAGTTAATCTTGCCAGTTAATTAAGTTACAAAGTCAAGTAAGTGTTTTTGTAACAATGAGAGTGTGTAACGCGACTTACACGACCCTGTTACGTTTGCATTCAGTGAGGGACATAAATGTGTGCATAATATCTTCTTTGTTTGTCTACACTTGCACTTTCTATACATTTTTTAACTTGCTTTTTTCCAATAAACGTCGAAATGCAAAGACACTAATATTTTTATAGAGACTCATTGGAATAGAATTCAAATCGAAATGATAGGTCTGTGACGTTAAATCGAGAATGTATTAAAAATGAATTAGCCTAATTAGCATTTTACTCTTTTTCTTTTTTCCCCGCTTAGCTAAGATTCAGTATGGATCACGGTGCCATCGTTAGTTATTATGCCTTTTCCTAATAGTTATTGGGTCAGTGTTGCTTTAACTAATGCCTGTTACATAGAGTCGAACTTTACCAAACGGACCGCGCCCAAAGTTGTGTAGGTATAATAATATGTGTAGGTACCGCTGTGACGGCGAACGTTAAAAGTATGACCCGTTCTTACACATATGAGATCGCTATATAAGACATTGCAGACCCACTTTGCTCTCATTTCCACTGACGCTTAACTTTGGCAAATACATGTTAAGCTTTCAATAATATTTAGATCGCCGAAAACATTGCAATAATTATAAGATATCATTTTGAAGTGTTAAGCTTACGAGTTAACAATGAAATGGGTGAGTTCATTTATAGTTCAATAAAAATCAATAATCATTCGAATACAAAAACAAGTTGGAAACATACAAAAAAAATAGGACGCATGAACTCAGCCTCAGTAAGTACTCACTTAATGATAACATCATGTTTTCCAGATAATCTTCATAACCGTCACAGTGGCCGCAACCAACGTGTTTTGTTACCACGATCCTGATCTCAACTACCATCTGAATCAGGTGCAGAAGATAACACCGAACTGTGACACCGGGTACGCGTACCCCGCCCCACCCGTGCAACTTTCCACAAGTGGCCTGAAATACGCCGCGCCAACTTATATTCCCCCACAAGTATCCGCTCCCCTGGGGTATGTGTCTACAGGCTACTCCACGGGTATCACGTACGCGCAGCCAGCGCAGACATATCAAACATCCTCGCTTGCATCAAACTACGCGACGGCTTCGAATGAAGCTCACGGATACGCGACCTCAGCGGGATTGTCAAGTGTAGCGCAGAGACCCATCACTCCCTCCGCAACATACGCACAAGCACCGATAATAGCTAAAGTGACCGGATCGCCACTAATTGCCAAGTTCGCTTTAGCCCCGGCTAAGACGACATACACCACGCAAAACTTGATTGCACAACAAGCCATCTCATCCGGATCCTTGGCGAAAGCATCACTCAACTCTTACAGTAACATTCAAGCTGGAGGGCCCGTGGTGTCGCAGGTTTATGCCGCTCCGAGTGCCAGATACACGACTTCGCCGGGTTTGAGAGTGCAAGCGCAACAAGCGGCTGGATACAGCGTCGGTACGCCTGGTGTGCAGTATGCTCAAGCCGCAAATGTGGGTCAATACGCTACGTCATCGGTGTCTCATGTCTCGCAGGCGCCGGGCGCTTCAACATATTTTAGTCCAGCTCAGAGTGTTACCCAGTACGCAGCACCCGTAGCGCAGTACTCTCAAGCTGTTCAGTATGCGCCTGCTACAGTAGCTGCTGCTGCTCCAGTGATCACGCAATACTCGGCTCCTGCTGTAGCCCAATATTCAAGGCGATACACCGTGCCAACTGTAGCCGAATATGCCACACAACACGCGTCTTCTCAATATACTGCACCTGCCGTAGCACAATATGCAGCCCCTGCTTTGACTCAATACTCAGCTCCAGCAGTAACGCAATACGCAGCACCAGCCGCAACCCAATATACCACACAACATACGTCCTCTCAGTATGCTGCACCTGCCGTAGCACAATACTCAGCGCCCGCCGTAGCGCAATACGCAACGCCAGCCGTAGCGCAATACGCAGCGCCCGCCGTAGCGCAATACGCAACGCCAGCCGTAGCGCAATACGCAGCGCCCGCCTTAGCGCAATACGCAACGCCAGCCGTAGCGCAATACGCAACGCCAGCCGTAGCGCAATACGCAGCACCAGCTGTGGCTCGCTACTCATCACCAGCTGTATCTCAGTACTCATCGCCTGCAGTGGCGACGGTGTCTCAGTATTCGGCTCCCGTGTCGGTACCGGCCGTAGCCAAAGTAGCTACGGCAGGTCTTGCCGTGAAGAATGTTCACACAGACTTCCTGGAAAACTATGTAAGTAATGAACATATTATAACGTTTATTACAAACATGATGAGTTAAATATTTGGTTGATATAATTATCTTTATAACATACGGTTTAACCACTTAATAAATATAGGTATAGGAACGTATGTACCTGCAAAAAAAATTTAAGTGAATATGATTGAAATACTTAATAGTAGCTACTTGTATAACTTATATAATATTGTATCGTTATAATTAATCTAGGCACCTACCTAATGTCTCATAAAACGTGATAGATATTTCAAGCTTTGATTAACAGCTTTAAAATGCACGATGTAAATTATCTGAAATGTAAATAAAATTTTGCATAAATTTGCAATACTAAGACCTGCGCCTCCACCAACATAAATGACGTGCGTAACTAGATTAGTATTCAATAGGACGTAGGCTGGTTTGACCACATCGAAATTGCAATAATTAATCACTCTTTCTCATACATATAAGTACCTACTTTTAACAGTGTCCTTAACAGTAAGAACTCTAGTTTACGTAATATATTTTGTCCAGACAATAATTTAGTTAGACACTCGCATACTTGCTCAATAGGTTGTAGAAGGTGGCTTTGAACTGGTCCAGTTAATATAAAAGCTTCTAAAGCCACGACATTGTTATTAAGATTTAGATACTTCAATATTTCTAAATAAATCACTTGCACGTTCACAATCCTTTGCAATAGACGGTGATAATTTAATAGTGAGGCAAGTCTGGGCCTATTTTGCTTCTTGACTAATACAAGATAAGTAATAGGTACCTTCTAAAACTTGAAACGTACATTTTATAAGGTTCATATTTTTATTATAGAAACAAGTAAGTAAGTAAATATATTTGGCCGTATTCAAATTGTTTATTGACGTTACGTAAATAATGACAAAAGCAACTGGATTTTGTAACAAACAAATCCACTTTGAGATCTCCTTTCACTCGAAATTGTATTGTAGGTATATGTATATATATGTATTTTGATCTTTCTAATCATTATTTTGTGTGATGAATGCCTACAAATATAGAAATTATATAGGCAAAATAAGAATTGCTTGAATACAATATTACAGTTACGGTGGGGTTTTACAGTGGTTACACAATGACTTATAATAATTATGGTTTAACATATTATTATTGTCATAAACTTATTGTAAGTATCCCCAATTACCAAAGTTCATTCGGAATTCGCTGAACTTTTGTGCAAGTGGTATTTCTCACGGCATTAGACCTATAGTGATAAGAGGTGTGGAGCGACGAACTAGGCGCGGAATATAATTTGAAGGAACGCCGAAGATAATTAGGTAAAAACAAACAAAGAAAATTAAAGTGATAGGTACCTACCTACCTATATACAATTTATTATAATTAAAGCTTATCGTAATAATATTCTTATTTATGTACTAACCGCGCAATATTCAATGTTCCAGAAATGAAACATTGTAGTTAAAGTCAGGTACCAACCTAAATATACTTATACTTTCTTAGTGAGTACGTCTTTATGAGTGTTAGTTTTCACCGAAAGACCGATATTCTATTCCCGCGAGGTATATTTTGCTCGCAAAGCACAAAGATAAGAAGATCGGCATTTCTTATAGTTGTATTTTGTGCTTGCTGTAATACCTACCTAAGGTTATTTTTGACCCTCTTAATTCCATCCATCGTTTGGTTCCAGGACGCTCATCCGAGGTACGCCTTCGAGTACGGAGTGAACGATCCCCACACGGGAGATATCAAGCAGCAGAAGGAAGAACGCGACGGGGAGGTGGTCAAAGGTACGATTATTGGGCACACTAACTTTGTCAATATATCTGCGAAACTGCCCCGTGCATATCAACACGATCTAACTGCGTTCGAATCCCATTAATACTCGTCGTGTCTAATAGGATTTAATTCAGTCGTATAAGCTTAGAATTTAGCCGGAATCCCATTATTGAAAACTATAAAGTTTTCTCTTTTAGCCTTTTCGAAGTTCCGACTTTTCAGTCTTCACAGATGAAATATTATAAAATTAAATATGTACAGTCACTTTCAGAAGTAGCTGAGCATGTTCTAAATTCCAATTTAATTTTACCCTCGCAAAATATTTTTATTTCGTATACTTACCTGCCACTATACAATTAAAAGTCCTCGTAGGTAGTACCTACTATGGAGATGATTGCAGCTACTATTGAGACCGACCGAACTTTCTGCAAGTAGGTAGTAGGCCCCTAAAATATACCTATCTAACAAATGTGTTTTTATTTTACCCACTAATATCTTTCAACCACAGGCCAATACTCCCTGGTGGAACCGGACGGTTCAGTGCGAACAGTGAGTTACGTGGCCGACTGGGACACCGGGTTCCATGCAGAAGTTCGCAACAGCAAGGACAATCAGCACTAAGACCTATCCCTCTGGACCAAGGCTGACTCCAACCGAACTGGAAGACATAGGTACCTATCATTTCAAGTAGATGGAAAATTAAAGCGTAGTTTGCCGATCATCACATCATTAGCATTACAATGAGTCGTTTGGTACACCTATATACTACAGTGGTTTTTAGATAGTACCTACCTATCCTTTAAATTGCTATATTCAGGCATTTAACAGCAAATCTGCTACAGAGCTACATTTGGCTCATATACCGAATAACTCGGTCGAATTGATTAATAGCAGCTACGGAAGTGGACTAGTCGGTGCGTACTAAACTTACCTAGGTACCTACTCCGCATCAGTATTGCACACCGCTCGCTGCCATGCCGCGCCGGTGCATTCAGGTAATATTTTAGATGCCAACTAAGTTAGATATATACTTACTTAATATTGTCTAGTAAGTACGACTTTAGTAATATTTAAGTAGGTATTTCTGAGATAAGTAGGTAAGTATATTCATTAGATTCGGAACAACTTTTGAACAGCAAATTATAATGCTGCGATGGTCGCAGTCCACGGACTGCGACAATGGCAGCATGTGGAATGCAAATAGGTAGGTAGGTATATCATGTGATAACTCCATGGAAAGTCATCACGTTGATGGTTAAAGAACTGCTGAGTTTTTCATGCGCATGTATTGCTACCAAAAGAAAAGGATATCGTAAACTCCGCAGAAAGTACCTACCTAATTATGCTTACGAGCTACCTACGTATAATAATAACGCGGGCTTCTTAGGGTTCCGTACCTAAAGGGTAAAACGGGGCCCTATTACTAAGACTTTACTGTATGTCCGTCTGTCACCAGGATGTAGGTATCTCATGAACCTAGTTAGACTGTTGAAATTTACACATAATGATGTCCTATTTCTGTTCCAGCTAAAACAGTAAACAAGTAGGTACTAAAAAACTGAATAAAACAAATATTAACACAGGGCTCCCATGCAAAAATCGTGATTTTTTGCTTGTTTTTATAGATAATAATGGTACCTACAGAACCCTTCATGCGCGAGTCCAACTCGCACTTCGCTGATTTTTTAAATGGCAGAGACATCTTTTAGCGATGACTGTTCGTCTCCTTTCACTCGAAATATCGAGGATTCGAGCCACTTTCGCTTATAACGGCGGGAGTAAAAAACTGACGGCAGCCCTTTGAACTTTAAAATATAGGAGAATAATGATTATACGTAAATCATATTGGCCACAAGATGCTTTTGAGATTAGTATTACGTTTGTACATAATGAAAATTTAATATTTAAGGCACGCAATGTAACAAATAATAATGTTGTTATGTTTCGAGGTGCCATCCTTTGACATACCTAATAAGAATTTGATATAGAATATGAAAACTATTATATTGTTAATAAGTAGGTAGGTATTTAAAAGTATGTAACTCATACGGCTATATAATTTCTTCTTAGTAGGCACCTACTGAAATTATAATGTTTATCAAAATTAAATACCTATAGAAACAGCATTCAGTAAAACTCTTGACTTTACCATGTATAGTGTAGAGTTACAGTAGGTAGGTATACCTACAGTCGCAAGGACTGAAATATGTAGGTACCTACCGATTTTCTAGAGCATCACAAGTTTTAGGTAGGTATCTACCTACCTACCCAAGTGTAAAAATAAAATGTACTTACTTACCTTTTAATATAAATTACATAGGTAGGTACCTGCGTATTTTATTATTAAAAAAAGTAGTTAACTTCATTCATCTCTGAAAAAGTAACGTATTATAATTCGTTATCTAGTAGGTACATAGTATGCTGAGCACATTGCAAAATATAAAGTAAACATACCTATTATAATACGGCTAGGTATGTACCTACCTAGGTACCTACTTAAATTGTTTCTAGCTAGAGACGATTTGTACAAACTTTAGCCATAGCTTTAGCATAGACTTAAGTTTAATATTTTATTCCTGGAAAATAATTATCATAGGTTTTAGGTATATTGGTTAAATTTGGTTATTGCTTATGTTCACTTTATTTGTGAGTCAACATGTTTTAGAAGTAAGCATGACATATTATATAAATTCTGAATGCCTAATAAATGTGAAATTATGAGATTTACCTATATTATTTAACTACCTATGCCATAATAATATCCTTCTTCCTAGATATTTGCAATTGAATATCATTTTGACAAAGTGCTTTAAGGTAGGTACCTACCTAAAGGTAGATAAAAGACAAAAACTACACTAAAACTCGAAATAAAATATAAACACGTTGTTTATTTTAATGCATAAAATTGTAAACATTCTCAACCCAAAATAATTATATTACATAACACTTAAACACCTAACTTAAATCACAGCCTATTCAGAAGGCAAAATACCATAAAACTAATTGCCACTTGACTGGTTTAACAATTAACATTTGGTTATGTCATTACAAATCTGTTAACTTCTTTGCCATTGTAATAACATTTCGGGCATGCAAAGTCTTGGTCAGCAGTTTTGTTGGCCTGTGAACAAAGATAAAAACATATTTTAATCACACGTTAGGTACCTACTTCTCTTGCATCGCCTACATCCAATTAACCTTTAACTGCCAAGCTGTTACAATCAAAACAAGACCCCCAAACCAAGCTACTAAATCTACAAAGGAAATGCATCTCATAATGGCACCTGACATATCTAATAGAGCATGTTTTGTGTTGTTGTGTATTGAAGACTGGCATTAAAAAAGTTAAATTAGATTGAAACAGCCAAATCCAACAGCATAGTACATATTTCAATTTTGAAATGTTTATTTATGATCATCATAATTTATGAGATTACTCTCTCAATCACTACTTTGATCCAAGTATAAGAATGTGTACATAGAGTATGCAATGCTATTTTAATGCAGCATATTTTCTTAATGTAATTTAATCTGCTAATGTCTTACCACTAAGCAATAATAACAAAATATGTGACTGCATCCCATTGTGTGAGGTAATACGGGCTTGTTATTGCAGCATGCACACAATGTGTGTATCGTCATTACTGCTTTGGTAGATGCCTTGGAACCCCGGACATGCTCTCTCCACCAGACAAACTTCAGAGCCCTGGACAGCTTACTTTTCAGCCCAAAGATATTCATGAGTGATATTACTGTTCCTATTAATTCCTGAAAGGAGATGTCAAGGAATATTTCTTTGTTACAGGTACTTTTAATATTTTTATTACTACTTAGTTGAGATAAGAGACACTAGGCCAGTTGTAAAAAGGATATTTAATATTAGTTTAATATAAGAATATTTATGGAAACTGTTGCACATTGCTGCAGTGGAGTAGGTGCTCACCATTAGGCTTTCATCATTTTCCTACAAAAATTATGTTACTGATATTTATTTATTAGCCACCCAAGTATGTTATCTCAACTGTTTATTAGGTAATTTATTTGATAAGACAATATTCTTTCTGGAATGAAGTTCCATACTTACAATAAAATTGTGCCACAACAACTCTCTTGTCCAAGAAAAGTCGGTCAGATTTTCCCTTGTCAATTTATCCGCTGTGAGTTCCAATCCCAGGATAAAATCTATCAGAACTGGATATTTGCCAGTCTGGATGAAGCGAATAAAGTTCAATACATCCCCAACTACCTGGAATGTATCTAGCTTATGCAATACGTTCTGAATCTTTACGTTTGAGGTGAAACTGTAAATTGATCTCTCCTTCAAGTATTTAAGTCCAACTGTGTAGCCGTAATACCAATATAGTTTACTCTTGGCAAAGTCATCTGGCTTGTAATTTAGTGAGAGCATCTGTTGTCCAAATGTGGCCTTTTTATCATATACAGAGTACTTAAAGATCCATGTTCGTAATAACAGTTCTAGTTCGGGTAATATTGGCTGAAAGTACTTGGGCTGCAACATAAAAACACAGGGCTGTAACCACTACATATACCTATACGAAGGTATGTGTTATGTGCTCTGGGTGCATGTTTTTGTAAATATACTATTTATAGAAAAAATAAAAGTTTGCTTAACAGAACGGAAAGGAACAAGCTGCTAATAAACATGTAAGTACTTATGTATGAACTCTCTCGCTCACTGAAATAAATCTAAATGTATAATATACAGCACAATACCTACCTCTATGTACTTTGTGGCTTCAAAAATCATCTGTTTAAATAGTTCCTCTACTTGACTATCTAAATGAACAGCATCCAGCTGAAAATAATAACATTTAAGATTAGTTAAAGAGTGTTATTACTCTGGCTAAAAGTAATAATACAAAGTTTGAGATACTAACCTGTGTAACCCTAGGTATATAATTTACAGACATTATTGAATCTTAGTACCGAAATTGTTTACTAAATAGTTCCACTCTAGGCTAGGTACCTACCTACTACCTAGTATAGTAGGTTAGGTGCCCGCTAGCGTAGCGTTTGTATATTCTCTTTGGGTGCCCGTGTCCCGTACCTACCTACGGTCTGTCTGTCACAACCAACACAAAACATGGAGTTTTGGCGGGAATCCGATAGTGAGACGTTGTTGGTTTTGTATTATTAGCTCAAACTTGTGTTTCTTCGAGTGTTAATGTGTAATATTGGTGGAATATTAACCATTAAGTGTTCGTTAACGTGCACGAGTGTAGGCGAATGATATAAACTCAAAAAACGTGTCATTTCGCATTTTTTCCAAATCTCCCAGGAAGTTTCAGTAAAGCATCCACTACTTTACTGAATCGTGACTTTGACGCTGTAAATAATTGACTTGACTACTTGACCACGATTGCTATAACATTGCTGTGACTTTCTTAATGTGAAATTAAGAAATACTTAAAATAAAATACTTGACACTGGCTATATGCACAAACCGTGCGAAGCCATAACTAAACAAAAAAAAAACACAAAACATGTCTGTCATGTCATGTGTCATACTTCATTCATTCATATCATAGGTAGGTAGGTACTGTCATCGTCAATCGTGTCGTCTGTCACTAGTTTTGTTTTTTTTGTTTCAGTTATGGCTTCGCACGGTTTGTGCATATAGCCAGTGTCAAGTATTTTATTATTTAAGTATTTCTTAATTTCATATTAAGAAAGTCACAGCAATTATAGCAATCGTGGTCAAGTAGTCAAGTCAATTATTTACACCGTCAAAGTCACGATTCAGTAAAGTAGTGGATGCTTTACTGAAACTTCCTGGGAGTTTTGGAAAAAATGCGAAATGACACTTTTTTTGAGTTTATATCCTTCGCCTGCACTCGTGCACGTTAACGAACTCTTAATGATTAATATTCCACCAATATTACACATTAACATTCGAAGAAACACAAGTTTGAGAAAATAGGTAATACAAAACCAACAACGTCTCACTATCGGATTCCCGCCAAAACTCCTCTGTCACTAGTTCTCTACGGAGGCGGCGGACTACAGATTATAAGTTAGATTTTATTTTGTATTGGCTGCGTACGGTATGTGCATTTAGTACTGTGATTTAGCCCGTGCCAGTCATTAATGTTAGTAGAAAATATTTTGGTAATGACTGATTATTCAAAGCTAGTGCAGGGTGGGACATGCTAAAATCAGTATCTTTAAACATTTCAATTATTCATAATTTAGTAAATTAAACGTTTATATGCTTGGATTAGGTTTGTCAATAAGTATATTTTATACCAATTGCTATTCCAATAGTTACACATAAGCATATTGACGTCACAATAAAATTTTAAATAAGCAGCGGGACACCCTAAAAATGGCGGGTACAAAAAAAAGTGAAAATGCCCTAATAACGATATTTTTGGCGTATCGATATAATTATACTGATACTTTCGGACCATTATAATTAATACTGAGAGAAGTATCGATAAAGTTTTTCAATTGCCGATACTTGTAGTATCCACACAGGATAGGACAGTCTGGAACAGAGCTATTGTCAAATCAAAAATATAAAATAGGTATTGTGTAATTTTATTTACTTGAAACTGGCACAATGTGCGAAAAGCACCATGGCCAAAGAAGAAATGAAAAAAAATAATATTGGTATTGTCTTTGTCTGACTGTTCTGTCAATGTCATTCGATCAATTAATTTCGATATATGATTGAGGTTTTTGTTGAACATACTTACATACGTACGTGTGTAGCCACTAGCCAATAATTTGGTTGGTCGAAGTTTTTTTGAATTATAAGGAGTTATGGAGGTATAATACATCTGTATAACAAACTACGAAATGGTTATTTCACCGCAGAGTCCCGTAAACGACTCGGACTCCCAAAGTAGTCAATCTAAAAAAGTCAATATGGCTGCCAAACAATCTTCTGTCGCCGATACTAGAGCAGAGCTAGCAGAATTGGTAAGGAAGAAAGCTGAAGTTGCTGTAAGTACCTATTATTAATATAACCTATTATTATAATTAAACACCTTCCATCACTTATAACTAAATGCCCCTGTCAACAATTTTACTGGTGTGAATTGCCTTTCAGGAAACCTTGGCTAACCTGGAGAGACAAATCTATGCATTTGAAGGATCTTACCTAGAAGATACTCAATTATATGGGAATATTATAAGAGGCTGGGACCGATACCTTACTACAAACAAGAGCACCAACTCAAAGGCTGACAAACGCAATAGGAAATTCAAAGAGGCGGAAAGATTGTTTTCTAAATCAAGTATCACATCTATGGCTGTAAGTTTTTTATTGCACCTAGTTTTTTTTAGACCCACGCTAGGATTTCTCCAGTATTGTGGGTACCGCTTAGCTTATAGACAATAAGTTCACATAATTATATAGTATACATCACACCCAGACCAGAAACAATTATTATTATCTGTGGGTCACACAAATATTGGTTCCAGACTGAACTAAACCTGCAACACCACAAGCGCAGCAGTCCAATTGCTCAACCACTACGCCAAACATGTATCATGTATTATGTTGTTTATTAGCTCAAGTCATAATAATTATGAACTTATTTCAGGCTGTGAGCGGACTGGTTGATCCCGCCGAAGCTAAAAGTGAGTGGATGTATCTATTGACAGCAATGGTTACTTGCATTACGTTTTATATGTGATCTAAAAATAAATTTACTTTTTTTAGATGAAAGGCACAGTGAAACAGAGTCACAGACTAATGAGGACTCATCTGACACACAGTTAAGCACTTCACTCAATATTGGGAGCTTAAATCATACCACAATACACGGATCTACAGAGAGCATTGCTTCTAAGCCTTCTGGAAAACAGCATACTAATGGCAATATTGACAAAATATTGGCTCACAGCCAATCCAAACAAAATGTACAGCAGAAAATCACTTCAAGTATGCTGCAAAAATCGTTCACTAGTGACAACAAAGCAATGTTGAACGCTATGCTTGACAGCCGACCAGGAACTCCAAAAGACATGAAGGACTCTAGTATGCTTATGAATAAAGGTGATTTGACACCTAATCAATTGAAACACAAGTTGTCTTCGGTTGGGTCTAACGGTAGTGGCACTATGAAAAAGAACAATAACAAAAAGGCAAGGCACCGATAAAATATGAATTACTCTGAACACCATTTTAATGATTTTGTTGTAATAGAAAGTTTGCAGGAAACAATTGACAAGGTGTACATTGTACAGTAAATAGTATACTGGTGAAGTGGCAAGGTCTTAAGGTTTTGCTAGATAGTGAGCAGGACAGTGGCTCTAGAGCTCTGCTCTGGGTGTCATGACTTATAGTAACTAGACATACTTTGCAACTGCCCATGCCCGCTGACTGGTGAAAGCTCAATTTGATCAAGCCTGCAACAATATAACACTTGGGGAGTAATTATCCAACAAAGAAGTTATATTTGAACAAGTATCCTTCTGCTGAGATTTACTACTAAAAGGTATCCATATGCAGTAATAAAATACCAAGTTGAACATTTACATATGTAACTAATTGTAAATTTATTTTCTTTGGTTATAAATACATAATTTAATTTTCTGCTCTTATTCAATTATTTTAATTTATCTCTCTCTCTCGATCTGTAGACCTCAAAATGATTTGCTTGAATCTGGACTCTGAAATAATAAAAGCTTGGTTATAGTCAGCAGTATTGGCAAAGATGGAAAGATCTTGCCTGGCAATTGGTAGGGTGATTCAGTATATTTATTTTGAGAACTTACGCTTCAGCACATTAGGTAGATCTCTGATTGGACCACAGAATCTCACGGCAACATAAAACAACAAAGGCAACATTGATATGATGGCCGTACAACATAAGAAAACTATCTCTGGCGATCTTCGAAGGTTGCAGCAGTTCAAAACTTTGCTCCATACATATCTTGTGGCGTTCATCTGAAATAATTAATATGAAATTCAAATTACTACATTTTACTACAAAAAAGATAGTTATTGCACATGCAGAAGTTAGTCCACATGGCCACAGAATACCTATTAACAGTCATGGCTTATTCCCTTTCTCCGCTCCAGCTAAGTTCTTGATTTGCTAGGTACAGGGAACATTATTTAAGTGCTGTGCATTGTGTGATTGCTCAGATTCTAGGTCCATGTGTGATTGTGATGCATTATTATTATTCACTAGCTGTTGTGACATTTGTCTTGTCCACTGGCAAGCCATTCCCAAAATGTATGAGAAAATTAATTACGGTATTCTACTTTTTCGTAATCTTAACCATTTAGTTTGCTATTTGAAACGGAGATTAATTCAACGAAGCGAAGATCATGAAAATCGGTCCAGTCGTTCTTGAGTTATAAATGGTGTAAGTAACACCACTTTGTTTTATATCATGATAGATTAAATGTTAACTAAACAGTAACAGAACTTACAGAGTCCACAATATCCATACACACACTGTCAACTCCAATGGAGTCGGTGCTCAATGATTTGTAATATTCATCCAGGTCTATATACATAAGCATACACTTCTCACATACTGAATCTGGGTTGGTAGCATCGATACACATTGTGGTAGCATTTAACTTTTGTCGAAAAACTTCTGTGTCATTGGACAGAATTGGCTTGTCTTCTATCCAATTAAAACATGCTGGAATAAAATTTCATTAGTGGAAGTAAACATTAAGATCTTTAAAATTTTTACACTGATGACACTGGGTTTGTAATATTGACTCCATGCATTTCATAAGACATACATTACACACACATGGTAATTTTAATCACTAGCCTGTAGTACCAGCTATAGCTTATTGAGCAGTAGGTTCGGTTGGTATTGATTTATAATAACAGGCACATCTATGCCCTTGAGCAACTCTGGCACCTGAGGCTGGTATTATCTCATTCAACAAAACAATTTATGTATAGTAGAGGCGCCATTGAACAAGTGTATCCCTTAAAAACTATGGAATATACTAATTTAAGAACATTCCTTTGAAATAATATAAATACATAACTGACCACTGCAATGTCCTTTGTCCCAAACAGCTAGTATACTATCATGATACTCAACAACTGTGTCCAAGGTATCCTGAGATATGAACAAAGACTTGCATGATATTCCATCTACAGTTGTGGTGAGCAGTTCATTATATTTGTTGCGGAAATCCAAATATTGCTCAATACATTCTGCACATAGTCTTATAGGTCTAGCGTGTTTTATAGAACACTTAGTAAATGTAGAAGCATAGTCGGCAAATTCGCTTACAATTAATGAGCAATTCAATGGAATTATTGGTGTTGCAGTTAAGTGACCATTAAGATTGGATAATCTGGAAAGTTAAATAATTAACAGTTTAAAAAATATGTAACTACAGTTGAAGTTTTTAAGTATTGCAGTCTTGATACCATTTAGGTACGTATTATATGTAGGTATTATGTGATACAATTTGTGGTAGCTAATTACTTCTTGCCGAGTTAAATACTTACAAAGGATATGAAAAGTCATTAGTGCTAGCTTTCGTGACATGAAAATAAAGAAAGAAAAAAACAAAGTTCTTCATTGTAACTTCAAGTATAATAATGTTGATAGCACGTTTTGATTTGTATTAAGTTATCGACTTTAGATCGCACTGGTGGACTCTCAAACAACGCATTATGATCTACCTACGTCCTACTGAGACTACTGAGATACAACTAAACAAATTATAAAAATTATGTAAGTATAACATTCAGTGGACGTAGTTTAGCAGTAAGGATCCAATCCACATTACTCTAGTTTTTCAGTAGAGCAGTTTGAAGTTTGACTGAGTATTGCCACAGTGATCTTAATTTATTTTATTTTGTTTTGTGTTAAGTTAAGATTTTTTTTTATGTTTTCATTTATTATACAAGTTTCATTAACAATACTTTTTTAATGTTAAATATATTTGAATAAAAGGGCATGTGGATCCTTTTTGAGAAATGATGTTTTTTTAGAGCTTTGTTTTACATCTAGTTTCTCAATAAAGACCCAAACTATAAAATTGTTGATTTGGGTACATTTTTTTAAATAAAACTATCAATTTATATAGGTAAGAATTAAAATTTATTTAAAACTTTGATAATGCTTCACATTAATTGCTGTTTTATACAAACTTTACAAAATTATCATCAATTTGACATTGAGTGTCTTTAGACAGTCATCTTAATCAGTCTTATAATATTATGTTAATACGAATATTATATAACTATAATTAGTATGTACTATAAGTAAAATGTTTTAACATAATTTTACTGTTATTACGTCAATACCTAGGTACATATTATTATTGTGATCAGTAATAATATTTAATTTTTTTTCATTACCGGTAACTATTACAATATTCAATCATTCTCTGTTTCAATATCATCTTGGATAAAATCAAGTGAATCCCCATACCCATCGAAGTCATCCATCAGATTCACATCCTCGTGAAGAGATTTATAAAAGGCTTGGCAGTCTCTTGGAATTTGTGCAAGCATGGACTGTAAATCGTCCAGTTTGGCTTATGGTATTTCTTTTCCTAGAGGCCACAGCGTGGTAAAGTCGTCTTCAACTACCTTTAACGCCTTCTCTTTCAACTTCTTTTCAATAATTAGTTCGTGAAACTCTTCTTCATAAGATTTCATATACACAGCATGTTCTTTATCCTTATCCAACAAAATTTCCTTTGTTTTTAGCTAATTGGTTTTTGTTTTGTTTACAAAAGTCTTCCTGTTTACTATTTTCTTCGTCATCAAAAGTGCCAAGAAAAAGAACCCACCACAAGTATGTAAGATGAAAAAAAAATACTTTTTTAGCACGAATAACATGGAGAAGAAAATAGTAAACAAGAAGACTTTTGTAAACGAGACAAAAACTAATTGGCTAAAAACAAAGGAAATTTTGTTGGATAAGGATAAATAACATGCTGTGTACATGAACTCTTATGAAGAAGAGTTTGCGAACTAAATATTGAAAAGAAGTTGAAAGAGAAGGCTTTAAAGATAGTTGAAGACAACATTACCACGCTGTGGCCTCAAGGAAAAGAAATACCTCAAGCCAAACTGGACGATTTACAGTCCATGCTTGCACTAGTTCCAAGAGACTGCCAAGCCTATTATAAATCTCTTCAAGGGAATGTGAATCTAATGGATGACATCGATGGGTATGGGGGTTCACTTGATTTTATCCAAGATGATAATAATATTGAAACAGAGAATGATTGACTATTGTAATATTTATAATGAAAAAAAAAGTATTACTGATTACAATAATAATATGTACCTAGGTATTGACGTAATAACAGTAAAATTATGTTAAAACATTTTACTTATAATAGGTAGGTACATACTAATTATTATTATTATAGTTTTGTAATATTCGTATTAACATAAAAGACTGATTAAGATTACTGTCTAAAGACTTTCGATGTCAAAATGTTGATGATAATTTTGTGAAGTTTGTATAAAACAGCAATTAATGTGAAGCATTCTCAAAGTTTTAAATAAATTTTAATTCTTACCTGTATTAATTGATAGTTTTATTTAAAAATGTACCCAAATCAACAATTTCACTGTTTGGGTCTTTATTGAGAAACTAGATGTAGGTAAGTCAAAGCTCTAAAAAAGCATAATTTCTTAAAAAGGATCCACATGCCCTTTTATTCAAATATATTTAACATTTAAAAAGTATTGTTAGTGAAACTTATATAATAATATTGACATAAAAAAAATCTTTACTTACACAAAACAAAAAAACAAAAAAACAATTAAGATCACTGTGGCAATACTCAGTCAAACTTCAAACTGCTCTATCGAAAATCTAGAGTAATGTGGATTGGATCCTTGCTGCTAAACTATGTTGAATTAGTAGACGGGTTATAAAAGAATCTAAATAAATAACTATATTTTCCCTAAAACGATCCAGGTGAAATGAATCTTTATTTACTATAAAATTCATGCCTGGTTTCTTTTCTGACTAGTATAGTATGTAATGATCCACGAATATTGGATTGTTACTGCTAAATCAAATATTAACCCGAAAAAATAATCATATTTTCACTAAAACGATCCAAGAGAATTGAATCTTTTATGAGTTTTAAACTTTCTAACTGGTTTATTTGTCTGAAGATTATCTATAAAGATCCACGAAGCTTGGATCGTTACTGCTAAATCAAAATAATAACCAGAAGAAATGAACATATTTTCACTTAAACGATTCAAGTGAATTGAATCTTTTTTGAGTTTTATAATTTCAAACTGGTTTATTCGTCTCAAGATTATCCATAACGATTCACGATGATTGGATCGTTATTACTGTATTAAAATACAAACTTGCCTTAGATGTGGTTTGGTACCCTGGGTGGATTAAACAGGTGTTGCCATGGTTTTTCGCTAGGATCTTTATACAGGATATAAAAGGCCACCTCAGGAATCAATTGGCATACTTAACTCGATTTTGGCAGTTTGGTGGATTGGATCCTTACTGCTAAACTACGTCCAGTTATACTACATAATATCTCATTCAGTCCTTATCTTCAAACAATTCTGTTTAATATTCTATTCCTTTCTTTGTTCAATAAGGTGCCTACGATGATTTACTAACACTTTATTTTATTTTTTGATTCCAATTAAAATTTATTGTAATTAAAAAATCGAATCCTTTATGATATTCTTAATCAAATTGACATTTGACATAGAATAAATAATGACATTATCATTTTGACAGTGATGCCCGACGTATGATTCTATTTTTATGTCACCATCCCAGCTGACTGCAGATGGAAAAGTTTTTTTTTGTATGGCTTCGCACGGTTTGTGCATATAGCCAGTGTCAAGTATTTTATTTTAAGTATTTGTTAATTTCACATTAAGAAAGTCACAGCAATATTACAGCAATCGTGGTCAAGTAGTCAAGTCAATTATTTACATCGTCAGTCACGACTCAGTAAAGTAGTGGATGCTTTACTGAAACTTCCTGGGAGTTTTGGAAAAAATGCAAAATGACACGTTTTTTGAGTTTATATCATTCGCCTACACTCGTGCACGTTAACGAACACTTAATGGTTAATATTCCACCAATATTACACATTAACACTCGAAAAAACACAAGTTTGAGCTAATAATACAAAACCAACAACGTCTCACTATCGGATTCCCGCCAAAACTCCCATGGAAAAAGTTGGTTCTAGGTTATCATTTTATTATTTTAGTAATGGCTACGCACGGTTTGTGCATATAGCCAGTATCAAGTATTTTATTATAATAAGTAGGTATTTCATAATTTCACATGAAGAAAGTGTTCGTTATCGTGCACGAGTGTGGGCGAATGATATAAACTCAAAAAACGTGTCATTTCGCATTTTTTCCAAAACTCCTAGGAAGTTTCAGTAAAGCATCCACTACTTTACTGAATCGTGACTGACGATGTAAATAATTGACTTGACTACTTGACCACGATTGCTATAACATTGCTGTGACTTTCTTAATGTGAAATTAAGAAATACTTAAAATAAAATACTTGACACTGGCTATATGCACAAACCGTGCGAAGCCATACCTAAAAAAAAAATGTGACTCTCTACTGTCAGCCAGCCAGCCCAGCCCAGCTGTGATTAGATTAGAATTTTGATTGATTTGAATTTGAATGTCTTTTTCAAAATAAATAGAAAAGTCGCATAACATTAGAGTTATTTCGAACAACACACTAGTATTATTTTTCGATACACATTCCATGAGGTGTGGATAGTGCAATGGAAGATGAACGGACACCTGAAGATTTACAAAGAAAACTTTACTTTTTACTTGAACAGCTGCAGGGCATGGCCAGGGAACTCCCTCAGTAAGTAAAAGTTAATTCGAAATAAAAATGTAATTATGATTTTGTGGTAGGTATATGGGTACTTTAATGGCGTTTTTAATTATTTAACAGAAAATACCAGATGAGAGTCCCCATAGAACTACTCTCTGGACTAGCAAACTGTCTCTTGAATGACACAGTGTTTGAAATAGTCAAAGGTTTGATGGAAATACAACATGTTACAGAAAAACATCTATTTCAACAAAGACTACAGGTTATTAGCAAAAACACATGTAAGTAATTACTTCATATTATAGTATTTTTTACTATTAAAAAGCTTATTGTAATTAATATGTTAACTAGTATTCTAATATGCTGTATTAATGTACACCCAGAGATTGATGGCATTCCCCTGTTGATAATTCCACATAATAATTATTATGATGTTATACAAGTTTTACTACTTGGTTGTTGTTCTGCTTTTGCCATACTATTCCTATGAGGGGGTTTTAAGATCCAGAAGTCTTAAAGTTTTGTAATGTTGCGAGAGATTCAATGGGCTAAATATGTATCAGCATTTTGGTTGTTATGTATAACTTTACTAGGTACTTCATGCCTCTTAATGAAACTCTTATTATTAGATATATGTGTGTGCATCACTTACATACATAAATATGTAAGTGATGCAAGTATTACAATATTATTATGAACTTGTATAAGTTCATTGGGCATTTATTTTCCAGCACACTTATTTTCACATCTCTTCAATGTAAATATCACCAATTAATTACAACTTTAACCATGCTTTCAAATAAAATTAACAAGAACTTGAAGGAGAAAGATACACATTCACCAGTTTTTCTTTGCTTATGGTCACATTTCTAGGCCCTAGATACAGAGAATCTTAGGTAGGGGTCATGACCTAAGTTTTGTAATTATATGTTAATTAAGTAAATATGACCTAAGTTTTGTAAATAAGTGTGATGATTCATTTATTTCTGTGTTTCAGTGGAAATTCAAAACATGATTAATACTACACCCGACGATCAGCAAGACTTCCAAAAGGTTATGCTATTATCAAGACACAAAGAAGAATTGAGACAGACAGACATGAAGTTAGTTTTACAATTAGACCAAAAAGTAAGCACCTTATAATCTTGCACAACCCCGCGCTGCGCTCATCACTCTGGAACATTAGTTCTCATATCTCATGCCCAGTAATATTGCTAGAAACAGTGTCATTTAACCTGAAACATTGTATAATGTATGCACACTATTGCTTTCCAGTTGAATCTCATGCAAAGATGACTAAAAAAATGAGAAGATGTCTATTACAGTACAGTCGCTGTACCTAGTGCAGTATGTGGGCATACTAGACAGCATCTACCCATGGCAACCTTGTATCTGCAGTTCAGCACACAAGTTAGTGTAGATGGTATTTGTGGTGTTCAATATCATTTTCGTTTGCAGGTTAGTGATCAGCAAACAACACTAGAACAAGCAGGGGTCCCAGGATTTTTCGTTACAAAAAAACCTATAGAAGTCAAAGTGCAAATGTATCTCCTTGATTTTATTTTAAGACTAAGCAGAATGGATATTTACTGATAATAATTAGTGAGTTTGTATAATGTAAGATACATATTATATTTCAATAGCTAGGTATTGTAACCACCCCCCCTACCCCCCCTATCTTTTCTAACCAAACCCTGATCTCTAAGACCAATTTACACCTATAGACAACGTAGAGTCCTAACCACTAGATGATTACGGCCCTACACGTTTATTATAAATATTACCGATTAGAATAACTATTACCAAATATGTACCGCATCTTAATATTATTTACATCAACCTATAATAACTATAAAGTATAACTCCGCTTAGAATCAAATATGGCCAAGTGATTCGTCTAGTATACCCTCCGTTGTGATCCGCATAGTGTAACCGTAGCTCTTTAAGTATATAGTATGGCATTCTATCTAACTGAACCGTAGACAAAAGATATAAATCTAAGTTACCCTATCTTAACATTGTACAGCTTACCCTATCTTAATATTGTGCAGCTTACCCTATCTCAATATTGTGCAGCTTACCCTATCTCAATATTGTGCAGCTTACCCTATCTTAATATTGTGCAATTTACCCTATCTTATTAAGGCGCTATATAGATCCGATAAAAGTATCAAGTGTTGATTTAATAGATTTCTACCTAAGCTTTAGAACTGAAGAAGATGTTAAATCATAATTGTTATTATTTAAATAGTAAAACGTATTACTTTACCTGATTAATATCGTTACAATAAAATATATTACTATTTTTACCAACCACGTCGGTCCAGACTTCCGTACCGCAATACTCCACATAAAAGCGAGAAGGAACGTACCTAGCTGTGGACGAATATGGAATAAAGATGATAATGATGATGATGAACACAGCGGCTAAGGTCAGGAGCCCCTCCTCCGCTCTAGACTGTGAGATTCGCCTGCCTGACTGGATACTCTCCACCGCTCAGATTTGTACGGTGTTTTATATTATTACGTACAGTGATCTCGAATTTACTGATGATAATAAGGCTTCTAATTTTACCTGGTGATCGTCAGTCCGTTTGTTGGTTTGCGTCATTCGGCAAAGATAAAAAGTGGGCATAATCTTTTAGCAAGGATATTACTTTCCTATTTCTATAGTTTGTCATTATTATGTCAGCAACGTTATTTTATAAGTTCACTTTCTTTAGTGCATTGTTAATGGATTAATGAGACATATTATATCGCATAATAACCTTTATTTAGCTCCCAGAACATTGTGATCGATTATTATTCCCATTGTTATACTTATAATTAATAATTGTTGCCAAGATACGCATTATACGGATGGAGCCGTAGTCTCTCAGGTAGATTCTGATGCCAATACAGTTTTGTATAATAAATAGATTATAGATTCTCCAAACTTTGTAGAGATCTAAGTATGAGTTTTATACTTTAACTCGGAGACACTTTAGTCATGGTGTAGGCCCTCGTTTGTGACCGTAGATAGTAACGTCCTCTAATTCGTATTAGAATAGAGATTCGATACATGAGACTATTTGCTCAATTTGCACTTGCAATGACACACCAGGTATTTCAGTGTTCACCAGTAGATTTATGTTTGTTAGTTGAATTATATTATCATCAGAAAGGTGCCCTTTAAGACCACAACTTCGACCTTTTTAGCGATACCCATTTACTCAGAGATCAAGTATAATATTTTTATTATTCAATTATTCACAATATTACAGGAAGCCATATAAAGAGCCTACTTACCCCCTCAGCCATCTGATAACATTATAGATTTATGTACATGTATTTTAGAGATCTGAAACCTTAGAACAATCTCTAGTAGATCTTGGAACTTTTACCAAGCTCATGAATCGCATTTCAACCTAGAAGAACTCTGAAAGTAATGTGGCCTAGCATTTCTTAGCACAACCGACATTTATAAACGCAGCTAAAAAACATTATTTTATATTAATCTTAATTTTCCATATATTTTTCCAACATGACATTTTCTTTGCTACCATTCGAATCCCCGTTCCATTAACCTCTCACCCGTCTAATGTCTATACCACCTTCAACCTCCTTCGCTGTCAAACCATGTACAAAATTAAAATGAAACAAAACACTGAAGGAGTTTGCATATCTTCCTTGAAAATAATCAAGATTTGCAGATCCCCATATTTGTGAAACAACGAGACCAGGGTATTGAAGCCTGTTCCGTTACAATCAACCCCCAAAATATACGAAGATAATTAATTTATTTCGAAAGTATATTTTGCCCCAATAAACAATTTTTCACAAATAGAAAACAACATCTGCATTTACCGAAATATTTTCAATTCTAATTTGTTAACATTTGACTTCAAACGAACGAATGTGTGTACGTGTGGTGTGGTGTACCTATAGTGGAGTGTATTTAAACCGAATCAGATATCTCTATTATTATGAACCAGTACGTGAGCTTCTATTGTATTGACTCATTGACAAGAAATCACTTCTCACAAGGGCTACCAAAGTCCAAAAGAAAAGGTGGTTGTGAGGCACCTCAACCCTAATAGTATAATGTAAGCGCTTATCCCTCAAATGTCTTTCCATTTGTAGAAATCCATACCTACAAAATCCCTCTGAACTCGGGTAGTCTTTAATAGCTGTCAAGTTCTAACCGTCCATGTTCGCAACAAACCCGCTCACTCCCAACTCATTGTATAATAAAGGTGACAATTCGGAGTATGAATAGTGTGCTGCAGACCAAGGCCATCCCCCCAAACCCGACCTGCACGTGTAGTAGATCCTTTGTGAAATTAGCAAATGCTAATGGATTTGTCATCTGACTTAGCCTAACACCAAGTTCTCCTTCACAAAGAACACTGTAAAGTGAATGTATGTCTGAAACCAATTGACAACAAACCGTCTCAACCCTAGGATATAGATGGATTGCTAAAGCCCTTCTTGCACCCTGCTAACAATTTACTGTCACATTCAAATAACTTCCTTAAAACCTTAATTCTTCCACTTCCAGCCTCTAAATTAACTAACTCCTTCCAAAACCTTCCAATACACCACTTCACTGTGTAACACGCCACTTTGCAATGCATCTTACCCATTTAAGCAGAGAACACGAATTATTATATTTATTAAATTATTAAATTTGTTGATATTAAAACTGTTAAAACAACCCCCCGTATGCAAAAATATAGAAATCCCCAAGACTGCCACTTCCAAAGACTGTTAAAGCAACCCCCCGTATGCAAAACTGTAGATAATTATTTTTAAAATTGATATCTAAACCATTAAAACAACCCCCAGTATGCAGGACTATAGGAATCCCCAAGTCTGCCACTTTCAAGAAAGATACATAACTATTGCTTTTAACCCGTTGTACATCGCCTTCTTTTTTCTTTACCTTTAACTTTACCCGCACAAAACCCCTATTACAGCAAAGCGTAGCTTATAACTAGCCCGTAGAACAATTACCAAAGAAAACCTTTCGTCAAAATCAACGTATAGAACCGCGATATTAATTCCCAAGATATTATTATGAACTATTAATATATTTCAGCTTAACAGCGACTAACCTAACAACAGGCTTAATTTCGACTAAGCTGTGTACTGCCCAAACTTTGAGTAATTAGCGCCTTAACACGTTTCTATCGCCATCGCTTCAATTTCAGGTAACCTCAGCACCTTAACATATTTTTTACCATTGTATTAATTTCAGGTATCCTCAGCACCTTAACATATTTTTTTCATTGCATTAATTTCAGGTATCCTTAGCACCTTAACATATTTTTTTTTATCTACGCCTTAATTTCGATTAAGTTCAGCGCTTTGTCGTCAACTAAACTGTATACCGTCTTAAATTAAATTAGCTGAACACTTAACCGTTTTGCAGTTATGTAAATATATTCAGATTTATTTTGTGAAGGTGTCAGATCCCATAGATACAATAAACTATCACGATTAAGTTGAACTAGAATGAAGAGCTGCTTTTTAAATTCCGTGAAGAAACATTAACAACGTAACTCTAAACAGAAATACTAATGAAAGTACACAGAAGAACCCTCAGCCCTTCCGATATGCCTCACTAAACGTCACTAAAATGCTAATACCTGTATAGACTAGACTGTGTCATACACCGAACAAGTGACTCGCTGACTGTTGACCTACCGCGCCACCCTCCAGGCTCTTTTGTGAATCTATACCATCAATCGCAAATACAAAAGTTTCATCAAAAACGGTCCAGCCGTTTCTGATAAGTTCAATTATTTAACTCTAGTAGGGTAATTATATCATAACGATTATCTAGATAATTTGGTATTTTATTATTCTTGAAACTATAATTCCCCAACATTTTTGCTCGCGTTTTCTAATAATACGTTGGATAAATCTATTTTACCCTATCCAATATTTAACCGATAACCGATCTACAACACGTCTATACTCTTATTTCACGCGTTTTCCCCTGACTTTACAGATAGCTGTTATCATGAATGCACAACCTTTATGACCGAACAGTTTAAAATATTTATTATCGAACAACAACCCCAAAATCTTTATACACATTATTATATTGCACTGTTTAATTTCATATTTCGTTGACCAACGTCTATTTACTCACAAAATCTATGAACTACCTATTACATCGAAACCACATTTTCAACATTTCCACCGCCCATTATAATTTTTTTGATAACGATGAACACAACAATACTGCTTTCAAAACTCTACCGACCTTATCATGATGTTTTTGAAATATTATCAATGTTACCCTAACGCAACTAGCATTACCCTAACTTCCCTAGTCAAACTAAGACATGTGCATTTGCCAAATACCGCTCTCAGCGCTTCTGCTCGTAAACTGTGTTTTCAAACCTCTATTTAATTACAACTTATTATGATCTGACAAAGTGTTTCCGAATGTACGATACAAATGTTCTCATCGCATGACCTAAGCAGAAAACTGTCTAAAATTGTGTATTTACTACCTTATGCAGAAACCGATTCTTCGTTGTTCAAATTCTAACCGTAACCATTATTTGTGTGATGAACATCCTCAACCAATGGTCATCTAGCCAAGTCCTAGCTTGCGCCAAATTTACCTCTAAGCAAAGAATATCTGAATGTAATATACCCTGAGTATATTCATATTGAATGTCAGTTTTCGTAAGACAACATGGAAAGCTCTGTTGCAATGATACGTATCGTGAAGATACCAGTTTTCTCTTATATTAACCTCCACTTCGATGGAAAGATTACTGTGATATCATCAGCCCTTATCATCAAGTATGTACGAAGTGTGCGTACCGTCATAATAATATTATGTTACTACTTTTAGTTACAATTAATAAAACTTTCCTATCTAACTTGCAAAAACTATAAGGTTATTTTTGATAATTATATTATATTAAATTTCTAACATCCCTGATTTGATTATTCTAACCAAGTATTTTCACCTCTGCACCAACCTGCCTTGAACTCACATTATGAATGTAGATCCTACAAAGCACCACAATCAAGTACCAAGTCCGTATCTATCTAAATAGCAAACCCGTTTGTCTAAATGTATTGTATAATCTCATATCCAGATACAACCTTAATAACACCAACCCCAAAACCATTGTCTCCTCCAACATAAAGATTATTAATTTTTATTGTTTATTTTTAACTTTGTATAATAATAATATGTTAATATTACCGCATGCAGCTAGCCATTAAGTATATAATTACGATTTTTATTTTACTTAGATAGTCCAAACAGTGATCCGAATCACCCCTACCTCCCCTTCTATAGCATTGCCACCATCGCTAACCTCAAGATTAAATAATTTGTCCATAACATTAAAGCTGTTAAAGCCTAGCAAAAATCTACATTTCCCTAGTACGTATCATGTATAGTTATTATAATAGAGCATTTTGTTGTGCTTTAGCCTGACAATAATGTTGTTACTCATACTGCATTTCTCCACAACAGAGAAGTAACTGGAGCAAGAACCTGCAAACCGTACCCTAACACACAATATAACAATCTAATTTTCAATGTCTATAATGCCATACTAATACTATCCTTTTCCACAAGCAACAAATTGTGACTAATAAACAGTCACCTCAAAGCGAAGTTACACTAACCCTAATTTGAAAGCTGTGATTCTAAACCTGAACCGTATAATAATATCCTGGTAATGCCGTCACTGATCCTAGTAATGCCGTCACTGATCCTAGTAATGCCGTCACCGATCCTGGTAATTCCGTCACTGATCCTGATAATTCCGTCACTGATCCTAGTAATGCCGTCATCGATCCTGGTAATGCCGTCATCGATCCTGGTAATGCCGTCATCGATCCTAGTAATGCCGTCATCGATCCTGGTCACGGCACCAAATTGTAACCACCCCCCCTACCCCCCCTATCTTTTCTAACCAAACCCTGATCTCTAAGACCAATTTACACCTATAGACAACGTAGAGTCCTAACCACTAGATGATTACGGCCCTACACGTTTATTATAAATATTACCGATTAGAATAACTATTACCAAATATGTACCGCATCTTAATATTATTTACATCAACCTATAATAACTATAAAGTATAACTCCGCTTAGAATCAAATATGGCCAAGTGATTCGTCTAGTATACCCTCCGTTGTGATCCGCATAGTGTAACCGTAGCTCTTTAAGTATATAGTATGGCATTCTATCTAACTGAACCGTAGACAAAAGATATAAATCTAAGTTACCCTATCTTAACATTGTACAGCTTACCCTATCTTAATATTGTGCAGCTTACCCTATCTCAATATTGTGCAGCTTACCCTATCTCAATATTGTGCAGCTTACCCTATCTTAATATTGTGCAATTTACCCTATCTTATTAAGGCGCTATATAGATCCGATAAAAGTATCAAGTGTTGATTTAATAGATTTCTACCTAAGCTTTAGAACTGAAGAAGATGTTAAATCATAATTGTTATTATTTAAATAGTAAAACGTATTACTTTACCTGATTAATATCGTTACAATAAAATATATTACTATTTTTACCAACCACGTCGGTCCAGACTTCCGTACCGCAATACTCCACATAAAAGCGAGAAGGAACGTACCTAGCTGTGGACGAATATGGAATAAAGATGATAATGATGATGATGAACACAGCGGCTAAGGTCAGGAGCCCCTCCTCCGCTCTAGACTGTGAGATTCGCCTGCCTGACTGGATACTCTCCACCGCTCAGATTTGTACGGTGTTTTATATTATTACGTACAGTGATCTCGAATTTACTGATGATAATAAGGCTTCTAATTTTACCTGGTGATCGTCAGTCCGTTTGTTGGTTTGCGTCATTCGGCAAAGATAAAAAGTGGGCATAATCTTTTAGCAAGGATATTACTTTCCTATTTCTATAGTTTGTCATTATTATGTCAGCAACGTTATTTTATAAGTTCACTTTCTTTAGTGCATTGTTAATGGATTAATGAGACATATTATATCGCATAATAACCTTTATTTAGCTCCCAGAACATTGTGATCGATTATTATTCCCATTGTTATACTTATAATTAATAATTGTTGCCAAGATACGCATTATACGGATGGAGCCGTAGTCTCTCAGGTAGATTCTGATGCCAATACAGTTTTGTATAATAAATAGATTATAGATTCTCCAAACTTTGTAGAGATCTAAGTATGAGTTTTATACTTTAACTCGGAGACACTTTAGTCATGGTGTAGGCCCTCGTTTGTGACCGTAGATAGTAACGTCCTCTAATTCGTATTAGAATAGAGATTCGATACATGAGACTATTTGCTCAATTTGCACTTGCAATGACACACCAGGTATTTCAGTGTTCACCAGTAGATTTATGTTTGTTAGTTGAATTATATTATCATCAGAAAGGTGCCCTTTAAGACCACAACTTCGACCTTTTTAGCGATACCCATTTACTCAGAGATCAAGTATAATATTTTTATTATTCAATTATTCACAATATTACAGGAAGCCATATAAAGAGCCTACTTACCCCCTCAGCCATCTGATAACATTATAGATTTATGTACATGTATTTTAGAGATCTGAAACCTTAGAACAATCTCTAGTAGATCTTGGAACTTTTACCAAGCTCATGAATCGCATTTCAACCTAGAAGAACTCTGAAAGTAATGTGGCCTAGCATTTCTTAGCACAACCGACATTTATAAACGCAGCTAAAAAACATTATTTTATATTAATCTTAATTTTCCATATATTTTTCCAACATGACATTTTCTTTGCTACCATTCGAATCCCCGTTCCATTAACCTCTCACCCGTCTAATGTCTATACCACCTTCAACCTCCTTCGCTGTCAAACCATGTACAAAATTAAAATGAAACAAAACACTGAAGGAGTTTGCATATCTTCCTTGAAAATAATCAAGATTTGCAGATCCCCATATTTGTGAAACAACGAGACCAGGGTATTGAAGCCTGTTCCGTTACAGTATACATATTAAAAATAATAATAATTAAATATAGTTTAGTATTTAATTTCATATCTCAAAATTTAATGTAACAGAATAATATTATTAATTAATACACTACAAACATATAATTTGTGGGAGGCATAGAACAGGTACCTAATAATTATACAAAATGGTAGGTAAATTACCTACAACGAAATGGTACATTGAAAGACCAATTTTGGTTGATAAAATTTAATGAAAATAATTTTGAGGGTTTACAACAGCGAGAAAAATAATGTCTATTTACATTTGCCAATTACAATCATCTCACACAGTTCAGATTATACACAATAAAAAGTATATAATATATCTCAATGATAGTAAGTAGGTACCTACTTACCTACAAGGTACCTAGAATAATAAAAGAAAAAAAATATTGTTGGTATTTTACAGCAAGTCTCATGTGACTTGTAAAGTTGTTATCATATTGTTTTAAAACACCAACACTATATAAATGCTCATATTTTAAATATATGTAAGTACCTATGTAAATAATAAGTCAGTATAGTATGTATTCTACACAATATAATATTTTCATAAACCACAAAATTTTAGTCAAATAACATCTGAACAATTAGGTACCTATTATTATACAACAAATATTAGTGTGCAATCATGCATCGGATCTTAACCATTTCTTATAGGTTCTCTGTAGGTACTTAGTAGGTGCCTACCTATTTTGTAGACCCTGAAGCCTAATGATGACAACATGCTGAAGTTCAGATAGGTTCTGTAGGATTTCGTATTACGTTCAGTAGAATCCGTTACGCATATTATATAAAAAATAAGAAGGTACCTACGAGTATGTGTAGGTATATACAGTACCTACCTAGGTTCTTACAGTAGGTAGAAATCCTTCACAAATGTTATACATATAGTTAAGTAGTACGATTATGTATTGTAAATCTATCTAGGTAATAAATTATAACTTTTTACAACTGATAACACCGCAGGAGATTATTAACACGATAAATATAATTCTTGTTTCCAAGCAGTTGTTCACTAAACGTACCTACAATTATTTATGAGTATTCAAAATGATTACTAATTAATAATTAAATTGCCCTACTCAGGTGTGAATAAAATATTAATAAAAGGAGTAGGTATTTACTTTAGACTAGTGTGCCTAGTACAAAAACTATATTAGGTAGGTATTCATTACATTTTTCGAAACGTTTTAATTTCCCCAACAAAATGAAGGTAGGTATCCTAATATTTTAAAATTATTATTTTAATTAAATTCATCGAACAATGCAGTCTAAGATAATACAGCTTGAAATTTTTATCATACAAATAAAATGCAATTTTTAATTTTGTGATCGATCAAATTCGACGAGGTGTGTACCTACCTACCTACAATCACGTAGGGACGTTTAGTTACGATTTTTACCCTACTCAAAGTAAATACCTACCTAGTAGGTGTAAGTACATAATTATTATGCCTGCTCGATAATCAACCGGGTTGAAAAATTAAAAATACTGCATAGGTGTCATACCATTTACTGCATGGGGACGTAAACGGGGGTGACAACTGAGAATGGCCCTTTAAAATGGTTACATTTAGTTTAACATTTTACATTATGTAATGTTACAAAACGGTCGTGCTGTCACAAAACGGCACATCCACAATAACACATGAAGCGAAAAACATCCGTCACTGTAACAAAGGTTTTTATTTTCACGTATGAAATAAGCACGGTTTTTGGTATCGTCTCCATAAAAAGACTTATAAATTTGTATAAAAATAATAGACTGTTTCATTGGCTTATATTTTTATGCATAACTTGTGCTTGACGTTGAACAAATTAATAAATATATTTATATGTAGGTATATACAAAACAATAAAAATATCCCTCTGGCTGGGCCAGCAGTCTGTACGTACATGTCATCGCTACATAACGATGGCTAAATCATACACTTTCGTTAAATACAAGTCTGTACACCCGAGTTAGCGACGAAGATGGTGTGTCGATGGAAATTTGGTAGACAAGATTTAGTCAAATTCATTATTTATATTTGAAATTGTACAGATTCATTGACAACTTTTGCTCACAAACGATTACGTTTAACTTTGTCCCACGGTCTTGGTTTCATACTTATACGTAGCTTTTATACTTTTTCATCTTCGGTGCGCTAGGACTTAGCGACCGATATCGGTAGCCAACTAAAGTACAGACTGCCGCCCCTGGTTCTAACTTTAACAGTACCTATAACTTAGTGTTAGGTACTGTATTATTAATAATGGCTTTACTCTTATTCGATTGGGGTCAAAGTAGTTTTAAAGACTATATTACTAGATAGTCATTTAGACAAGGCCTGCATTTCAAAACTAGTTATCCAAATAAAATTTGAAATTACATAATTTAAAACCGACTGCATCGTTTAGGAATAACAGCTTATGCCACTTGTCACTTTCTAACCATATGAACATTAAAGAGATGGCAATATAGCTCAAGAGCTATCTTATCATGTTCCACTTAAATTTGTGCAAGAAAATGGAAATCGTTATCAGAATACATACACATATTATTATGAAACATTGTCCTTTTACAACCTTCAAAAACGATAGTGACATGATATCATTTAATCTCTTAATACTACACAGTTAATTTTCGAATCTAAAATATTATATTATAATTTGGGGAGTTATATAAAGCAATAAAGAATAGCAACATAAAAATATAACAAAAAAATAGTCAACAAAATATCTGAAATTGTTTGTTTGATAACAGCGTGTTATTTTTTTAATTTTCATAAATAATACCAGCTTACAAATATGTAATATGTTCTTATATTCATTATTTTTCGAAAGGAATAATTTAGAATGAGGCTTCTATACTCGAATATACAGATATACCAACAACCAATATTTTCTATCTTCAATTTTATACCTAATAACTCTCTTTTTTTTAAATCACAATTTGTTAACAATGTACACAGTACTCTAGCTCTAATATCCACAACTATAAAATACCAATAGTCTGTAGGTCATCTAAAACTATACTCTAAATGTTACACTTCTTTATATTAAATACAACGAAAACCTTTTCATACAAAAACTAATTACACAATAATGTCATTTCAAAAATATAGTATACGGCAGGTATATACAATAGAATACTGTGGCGTTGGCTACTTCTTCTCCGTACCGTATGAAGATCCCTGGCTGATCTTCGACATGCCGATGGATTTTTGGAGGAGAATGAAAACTGCAATAAAAAATAACACACACATAATCATAAATAAAAATGTTGAGAAAATAAACAGCTGAGTCCTAGGAGGATTATTTGTAAATAACCATAAAGTCATAAATGTAAAATTAGATGCAACTAGTACCTTCCGCGATGTTTACAAATCCAACGTGGGAAATGAATGAACCTCGCAAAAATATATTTTTGGACCTGAATAGTACAATGTTTTGAATAGTGACGCATTTAGTTGTCCTGCGAGTCGAAATAACGCTAGCTTATAAACCTTATTATACGAGCCCCAAGTAATTAGCTAGCTGCCTGAGAAATAGTCATATTTTCCAGATCAGCCATTAAATATGTATTCGGCATTACATTCTGATTCTAACATCATAAATCCGCTGTTAGCCACTGAGTAGTTCCGTTGTCTAATTTCCGTCTCTATCAGATTAGGCCGATACCACCATAACATTGCATTGAACTTGACAGGCATGCAATGCAACAATTATTTGGATGATCCGACCAAAATATAAAAGCATGTTACCGTGCTTGCTCCAATAATGAAACCATTATAGTATAAATTGCAATTTCCACAGTATGCTACAGCTATACTCGGTGGCTGGTTTTATTATAGCATTGATTAGACCGTTCTTTTTATTGGGTCAACATGAACATAGAGATTACAGCGGCAGAATCTTCAAGGGCGTCCGTATTGAAATATACATAATTATTATACCTACTTAGTTACTAAAAGGAGCTGGTCGTAATTCGCACAGGCATTCACAAAAGATACCCGCTTTTATTCTAAAATCTTTGTCAATGAGTCACTGACATAATAATATTATGGCGATCCAGCCAGTGGCACGGTTCTTTTGAACACCAAACGGCACTAGATGACCATGAATGATCACTATCGTATCACCATAGTACGCGCGCTCAAAATGACGAATAGTTCCGGATTGACAACCTGTACGTGATTATAGATTAGGCAATCAAATCGTAAACTTGTATCATTCGAATCACAATGGATGGGCAGAATCAAACGTAAATTTATTCTATTGATTTCCAGATACATAAATCAGGTTGTATCTACTCTAAAAGAAATTATACAGGTAGCACGATCTGCCGGTTTTTTATGCATCATAATGTATTAGGTATACTGGGGTGATCAATGAGGCTTGTTCTGCGCCGAAAACGTCTGCGTCTTATTTGTGGTTCTGTTTAAACAGGAAGTATACTATTCTTTATTCCGTAGTTTTAGGAAGGTTTATGCCCTTAACCACATTACAGATCGATTTCTGATCCGAATCATTCCTGAAAATGAGCCCCTGCCTGTTTTGTCACTTGGATCGGTTTCTCAATTGCCTACATAATATTTAATTATCTTGCGTAGGTAACAATTTTTTTTAGTAAATATCTAGGATTTTACTAACACAATAATATCTACGTCACTTTTGCCTTTTGTAACCCACCACACAAGCAAATCTATACGGGAAATCTATCTTATATAGGGGAATAATAAGCTTATCTATCTTTCTTCAGTCAGATACTGTTTTGAATCGTTCCTTAATAAATTATTATCTACAAATAGTAAAGCACCCACGTCTCAGCCCAAACGGTAGTAGCATGTCCATTGTACAGGTCATGTCATGGTGACTTTCATTTGATCTGAAGAAAACTGGTTTGGAATCGCGTGTCGAACCAGGTGAACCAGCCACTTAATAAGTAGCTGGCTGGTGGTAATAGCCAATTTAGTACTTATTCCAATATTAGGCCTATATTATACGCACTACGGAAAGTGATAAAGGTCCGCGCCCCTAATGTAGGTCAATTATACTGTACTTAATCTAAGTGACGAGACATCCAACTAAGTAGGTATAATCCAATTAAACATCCAAGATAGCATTAAAATTCGCCGAGCTAAGTAAGTAAATATTCTATATTTATGTACCTACTACCTTTATTTTATTCTGTACCAAACGGAGGGTGATGTTAAAAAAAAACTTCAACCGTACGATTTAGAACTACATATCGCTCGGTTTAACTTTATAAGTTCTGCGATTCATAAAAGCCTTGAGTCATCGTATCGTATCATATTATATCCTCGGATCCACTCAGTTCAACTTGGTAGGTAGTAAATGACTATAAATAGACTACCGACT
The DNA here is from genome assembly GCA_905147375.1 of Hylaea fasciaria. Taxonomy (NCBI): domain Eukaryota; kingdom Metazoa; phylum Arthropoda; class Insecta; order Lepidoptera; family Geometridae; genus Hylaea; species Hylaea fasciaria. Next base: position 4,879,432 of record LR990197.1, read on the forward strand.
TGTTGCCATTCTCACTGAACTTGTCGAGCAAATAAAACCGTTTTCCGGTGCTAAATTGCATCATTCCGTACGAGTATCCTCTGGCCGAGTCGATAAATTGCTTGTTAAGAGTTGCGTGTACCAACACACATTATTTGCTACAATCCGGACATTACAAAGTGTTATAGCTATTACTAACATGTTTTGACCACAAATGATTTCTTAAATATTGTACAAACATCAACAAAAAGGTGGTTGGTACCTAGTAGGTATAGGTACGGACAAAGTCCATATATTCAGTATTCATACATGACGTAAATTGTATGCAAAAACTACAAAAGTTTGCACTACGGAATATGTAAAACAGACGTATACCTACTACTATTGTGCCGGTAACAATACATTATGCTTCGTGTCTAAAGCCGCCTCTACACATAGGCCAGCGCATTCGCCGACGCGCTGGCGGTGCGCTTGCCAACGCGCTTGTGAGTGATCCACACATTGGAAGGTCGTTCCGGGTCGTGCACTCTTGATCGCTGCTCCGGGCAAACTAATCGCGCGGCCAATGTGTGGATGGTGCGCCAAGCTTGCGACAAGTGTCCTTTGATGTTGCCGACACCGCGCGGCTAGCTCGCAAGCGCGCCAGCCAACGTTCAAATACCTACCGCCAATGCGACAACGTCCGTTCTACACATTGGGCCAGTGGCTGGGCCAGCGCGCTTGCCAACTCGTTGGCCTATGTGTAGAGCCGCCTTAACAATAACTATTTTGACAAAAAAAAATTTTGGTGGTAGGTACGGCGGGCGGCGCGTCGTTCTGCAGAGAATATATATAATTATATATTATATAATAATATTTAATACGGTGAGACTCGTTAAAAACATAAACGCAGTGAACAACAGCACCTGATAACAGCTAATTCAGAATAAAAATATGAAATCAGATTACCTACAAAGAAATACTTAATCACATCTACATCCTTTATAAACGGTTAGAGGAAACAAGGAAAATGTATAGGTACTCACACGCTCCAAGGATAATGCAACCGATGGAGAAATACAACAGCTTTCCGCTGAGCAACAATCCGAGAAGGTAGTACAGCATAGGAGTCAGCGTAACCACGGCCCAGCCCAAGGCGTTCAGCAGAGAATATATGCGCGGAGGGACTTCGAACGGTTCCACTCTCTCCACACCCGACTCTAGGAAGAAATCTCCAGTGTTGAAGAAGGAATCCTGCATTTTATCCTGTGACAGAAGAGAAGTAGACATGAGAACGAAGTAACAGAAAGGTATTCTCAACTGTCGTATTGGTAGGTATATAGGTATTATACGTATCAAAGAATTAAAGTATCAAAGGAGAGATAACAAGAAATATCTAGAGGCAATACATAGCTTTATCAACATCCAATACTGTCCATACTAAGTAATAATATAAATGCGAAAGTGTATCTTGTTACCTACATTTTCACGTCTAAGAACCGCGTAACCAATTCTGGTTAATTTTGTTAGAGGTAGACTGGAACTTGGAGAAAGACACGATACTTTTTACCGCGATATGTCGCGAGCTAAAGCTAGTTCGCAATAAATTGTTTTGGCTTGCCCATGATGTGTCTGCAGAAAATTACTAATTGCTCATTAGTATGATGTGCCGACAGCTGTTATCATATTTATGTTTCGTATCTAAGTTCAATGTGCAGTCTACGCGAGGCTATCAGAGTCAATTCAGTAGCATTGGGTTGGAAATAAAATTATTAGTTTTCAAAGATAAAACTATTAATTAATTACCTATAGAAGTTTGCGAATACCGAAATCCCAAAAACTTATCTCTAGATTTGATGTCGTCTTATTTACACTTCTACACTAATATTACCGATTAATATAAAGATTGTGCTAGGTAGGTTAGGTAGGTACTTACTGATCCAAATAAGAAAATTACTTCAAGGAAGCTACACTATATCCTGAATTTACCTACTATCAATAAATTGTGCTGTACTTATTTTATCCCTAAAATTAATCTTCCTGTGAAGAAATTTAAGCGCAGGTCACACGGGAGCAGCATACTACTGGTTTAGTTAATTCAGAATTCCATCTCGATTCGTTCAACTTTCAATCAATTTGTGGTAGGTACTTATGTGTAATTTGGCCTTCTGTTTAACAAGTAGGTAAGTACTAAGTATACTATTTTGTAGGCAAAAATCAAGTATATTGCAGTTCCCGATACCTTAGAATTTAGACAATACCTAAGTGCAAGAACCGAAACCTCCAAAATTCACAACAATGCATTTTTATAAAGGCTAGGTACCTAGAGATGAACCAAAAAAACGTAGGTACCTACTACTACTCACCTACTTCTAACAATTAAAAATATTGACTTGAACAATGAACATGCATCAATCATTTCCAAATAAGTCGTGCATTGTTTAAATCGTATTGATGAATTTAAATTGAATCGAAGGTTACATGTATGAGCAGCAGTGGAATTGACGATTGCATATTCACCAGTTTTTATATTGCAATGCATACAATTTCGGCGCTATATAGGTAAGTAGTAACTTAACTGTAACTCTATTTTTGGAATTAAAATGTTATACGGACGGTAGGCAACTTCGAAACACTTCACGACGCAATGCTATTATTTCTAGTAGGAATCTAAGTACCTACTTATAATTAAATAATGTTTAACAAATATGTATAAGTACCTACACATATAAAAAATAGTCTAGCTAGATGTTTTTTTTTTTGTAAATAGATTCTTTCTTTTTTCGTATCATAATATTATAAAACTACAGAACTAAACCGATTCAAACACTACTTCCACAGTTGGCAGTTTGCATGTCTAAATCGAATCTATTGATGAAAAACTGTTTCTAGGCAACGCGCAGGCAGCTAGGTCACGCCCCACGAGGCTTTAGTGCGAACGCTCTTCCAACATCGTTAAAAAACAAAAAAAGAAAACAAAAACATGAGAGAAAAGTAACATTGCCATACCTTAGTAACGTAAAGTTCATGCAACCATTTGGACGCTTCTTCCTCGGTCTCCGGGAGGGTCGACACGGGAATCCTTTCAATGTAGAGATGAGCGTGCACGGGTCTGCCGAACAGCAGGCTAGTTAACGTTGGCGGTGTCTACAAATAAAACAGCTTGCTACACATATGATTATGGTACAAAGTTGGATCTTTCAGTGAATCATTTAATCATGGCCATCATTGGCGGATCATTGTGCCCACTGCAGGCCATGAACTCTTTTTCTTGATGCGAGCAGCGGGACGGAATAGAATGGGAGGGTTGCAGAGTCCATTGACAAATTATTTAATATGGCACGCGGCGCCGTCCTCTGTCCTTTCAAGGACATAATATTATGCTATATTATATAGTACCTAAATAAACCTAAAAAAACATATATTTTCAGTGAAGAAAAACAATGTGAGGAACGTTGTTACATGCTCCAGAATCAGTTTTGGATCCGTTGCGAATCATGGCCTAATCCTTACGAAAATGAGAAATCAATGCTGTCAGCAGTGGGCCAAGATGGGTTGTGATAATAATAATTAGATTTTCAGAAAACTAACTTACCTTACTACTCTTATCGAAAGCTAACTGGATGTTGTAAATAGCGGGAATCTTTCCTCTGAAATATTGTAAACTCGTTGTAAAGCCCTTTGTGCGAGGCGTGAGGTGGTGCTTAAGTATCGGCAGATTTTTCTCCTTCGCAAAGTTTACGGAAGCTTCGTGCTTCTGTTTGGTGTAGCGAGTGCCTTCGGGGGTCAACAATAGCTGGGGGGCGAAAACGAGGTTTTTAATCTAATGGGGAGCTATTATTTCTAAATCAAGCGCTAAAATGCACCTACTTACTCAGCAAAGCAAGTTAAAGCTAAACATGAGATACATATTCGAATTTATTTACTGTGACATAGTTACTAGCCACCTATACTTTAATGGCAATGGTAGGTAATTGTGTGAAATAGCTTGAATATCATTTTCTGCAAAAACAGTAAACAGCAGTCTAACCAGTAGGTAATGCATAATTATTTTTTTTCTACCTATTCTATCATCATTTGCTCGCTCTTACAACTTATTTCTTATATTCAAAGCCTAAATTAGATATGCCCCAGTATGTAATGATACCATTTAAAATAAATTAACTGACCAAGCCGTAAAAACTTCTGATGAAATTATCTATTTTAATTTTAAGCTATTTTATTACATTCTTATTAGAAGCATGTCTAAGATAGATAAAGTAGGTAATAAAAATAGTGACTAATACTAATAACATAGCACATAACTAACTGTTCTGATAATTATTGTCACATGATATTATTAAGATAAGACAAGATCAAACCATTATCTTCAAGTATATTGTTATCAATTAAGTCACTGACTTACCCATACTGGGTCCGGATAATCGCAGAGCTCTGTAATCTGTCTTTTTATTATTTCCCTATCTTTATCGAATGACCGTTCTAGAAAGACAAACTCTGAGAATTTCCACATCCATCCAATGGGTGGAAGATATTGGATGACTTTCTTTGCGTAAGCCTTACAGTTCTGAAATAGATATAATATAATGGTTAATTTTCATACCATGTCTTAAAAACAAAGGTATTTTATATTGGGTGTTTAGTGATCTTAATAAATATTCAAGTTTTCAGTTAGGTACATGATTTTGGAGTTACATAATAATTATTTTATATTAATAAAAGACCAAACTTTAATGTATAGGTAGAAAGGCAAGTTAATCCAATAATCCAGTTGTAAAATAATGAACAAGATAAACAGCAGTCCAATAAATAATGATAAAAATGCCATTTTGAGTACCTAGTACCTACATTATGGCAATTCATTTTACATAAATTATCTAATTACATTTTACAATGAAATTAATTCATATTAAGTACAAGTTTTTACCAAATACAAAGGAAATACTATCCTGGAGTTTTACCAGTGCTATATTTTTTTTTACTTAAGTAAGGTGTTTCTTATTAAATTATGTAACAAAACCAAGGTAAAAAACTTACTCCCAAGACCCCAATGGTATCACAAAACTGCCATCCCATTAACCAGTCAATTTCATAACTGTGGTTCATAAGAAGGTAGCCATGTTCTTTGCCATAAAACTTCTCATATTCATCTTTTTTAACATAATATGATACAGTTGTCCCGGACCACCACTCTGACATGAAAACTAATTCTGCAAAACAAATACAAATCTTATTATATTCATAATTCACAAGTGTGATTTCTATAGTAGGCTCTATAAATTAGACTCGTTCTTAACTAGTAGGTATATGTTATTACCATTGTACAATGTTCAATTACATATTATATATATATTTATTACTTACGACTGTAAAATGAATAGGAAAGGTAGTAGTTTATCTTCCGGTACAAAGATTTATTGAAAGGCCGGAGTCCGACGAACAGTACAGCTTGTACACAATTCAATATTATCCCAGAAATGAAGTATGATATGGCGAAACATAGATGCACTATTGTAGATTGTTTCAATATTTTTAAGATCTCCATTTTTTAGTAGTCTTGGCAGGTGAATATCAAATCTGGAAAGAAAATTTTTACTAGACACATTCACTCACTGCACTCAGTATGGTCATATTTGTGTTGAGTCCAATACTACTCCAATAGTACACATTTCTGATACCCATGACCATATTAATCTATATTAATAAAAGAATGTCGTGTTAGTTACAGTTTTTATAACTCAAGAACGGCTGAACTAATTTGGCTGAATATTGGTAGGAAGGAAGCTGAGAGCCAGGAGGAGGATATAGGATAGCATTTATCCCGTTACCACGGAAAAATTTTTGAAACTGGGAAAAATATATCTGATAAAATCGGGTTGTACAGTTGACACCTGTCACTCATTCTGGGAAAAATCTGAAAGAGATGGATATAGAGGGAGAGAGATAGAGTGCAAGGGAAAGAGATAGAAGGAGAGGAAGCTTTTTCCCATAGAGACAATGAAAGGACAACATCTGTCGGGTCAGCTAGTCTTGAATATACCTGGAATGACTAGGTATTTCTTATTGTACTCACATGCCATTGAATCATCTATTTTATTAGGAATAAGCTATAAAAGCTGTACGCACAAATGTTTTTATAGAGAAACATAATTATAGGTTCAAAATGTCTAGTACCAAAATGTCCCTTTCTTAAACTCATACAAAAATATTTTGAGGTAAAAATGTAAGTTATTTCATGACATAAAATAGGTATAGGTACCCAGATAACTACTTGATTCTAAATTTATAACAATTTGTTGGTTCATCTATAATGGTGTGGCAACAAAGACACTGTTACTAGCACATTTTCTAATATTAGTACCTGGGTATGAATGAAGGTAGGTACTCAATGTATGAAGGTAGGTCCTTACAAAGAAAAAAACAAATATTTATCCTGACAATTCGTGCATAGAAATCCTGACTTTTGTGACATAACAATCGTAAATATTATTGAACAATTGAAAATAAAACATTAGGATTGTGTAGGTAAATATACATAGTAAGCAGGTACCTCTACAGCCACAGCAAATATAGGTAGGTACTACCAATACCAACGCTGATGACAGGCCGGTTAAATTATCCCACTTGAATACCTAATACAGAAACTGTGTTGTGTAGGTTAGAATCTTTTGCAGAAACTCATGCAAATTTGTGTTAGGAACAATTATTATTAATTAGTTCCCTTTATAATTACACTGGTATCTCAACAAGCTTATGAATGACTAGTCTTACACACATAATTTTATAATAACCAACCAATGTCGTATTAATTCAAAGACGAAAATTAAACCAAAGATAAATTTACCATGTCCAATATGAAGTTCAAACCGCGTGTTCAAAACGCACGTATACACCAATAAATTAATTTAAATTAGTTGATATGAACCTTTCCGTAAGGTAATGATTTGATGACTTTTTATAATCACAAAAATCACACCACCGCACACACTGGCACACACACTTCTTCTCTTGACTTGTGCTTTTTTTTTTATGACAAGAACTACCTACTGTACTACACTTCAAGAAGAATGACAAGTATGCAGAAGTGCCATAGACGAAGTAAGAAGTGCAGACTGCAGACATTATAAAAGAACACAGAGTAGTATATTTTTTTTTGTTGTTTTAGTAATGACTTAGCACGGTTTGTGCATATAGCCAGTGTCAAGTATTTTATTATAATAAGTATTTCTTAATTTCACATTAAGAAAGTCACAGCAATATAGCAATCGTGGTCAAGTAGTCAAGTCAATTATTTACATCGTCAAAGTCACGATTCAGTAAAGTAGTGGATGCTTTACTGAAACTTCCTGGGAGTTTTGGAAAAACTGCGAAATGACACGTTTTTTGAGTTTATATCATTCGCCCACACTCATGCACGTTAACGAACACTTAATGAATAATATTCCACGTTAGCACTCGAAGAAACACAAGTTTGAGAAAATAATACAAAACCAACAACGTCTCACTATCGGATTCCCGCCAAAACTCCGAGTAGTATAATTATTATTAACAGATTACTCATCCAATAGATTTGACATTTAACTTAAGATCCTGGGAAGAAAACATTATTTCTTTAGATAAATAATCTGCCATGTGTCTATTCTCCATATTATATAATTATTAATAGTTTATTTGGTAGGTTTTTTTTAAATATAATATTTATTAAATTGGGGTAAATTTAGTACAGCAAGCAACCCTGTTTCATGCATATGTACTTTAGTCTGTCCCTTTCGGGTATACGATGGGTATACGCTTCTTTCAAGTTCATGTGATGCTTCTACTTAGTCAGGTCATAAGTATTGTCACACAGTAAAAACTTTTGTTTTAGAATGCTGGCCACAAAAAAGTTTATTGAATTCGAATTTCGAATTGTTCATGAAAATAAAAATGTATACTTTTTAGAATCTTACTCATTTTTCAATATGGAGTGGACGCTTGTACTCGAGTAGGGAAGGCGGCGGGCTCGTGCGCATGGACCGCCATTTTGGGTCAGTCGCACCGCACCGGCATCGCAAACGCACGCGCGCACGCGCCTCCGCCGCCCAGAGATCGCCGGAGCACCCGCGGCTCACCTCGGGCCTCCCAAGTACCGCGTGTATAACGTATTTGTGAGAGTGTCCCTCGTGTGTATGTACCTTCTGAATAAACTATTGTCCAGTGTAAAAGTGACTGTGTTTTCGTTTTCGCCACTTCACGGTATCCCCTGAGCAAGAAGACCGTGTTGCAGTTATTGCGTTGCATCGTTGCGGTTACGCGCCAATTCAAATTTTTGACATACTGAAAAATTTGAATATAACCAAGAGATTCGTTTATCGTACCATCAAACGATACAATGAAGACTCTAGTGTAGATGACAGGTCAAGAAGTGGTCGCCCTCGGTCTGTTAGGACTCCAGCAGTGATAAAAGCTGTGAAGGCGCGAATTCAAAGAAATCCCAAACGTAAGCAGAAACTGTTGGCCCTTCAGATGGGATTAAGCAGAACCACGGTGAAAAGGGTGTTAAATGAAGACTTAGGGCTTCGGGCATATCGAAGAAAAACAGGACATCATTTGAATGCTCGTCTAATGGACCTGAGACTGAAGAGATGCCGCGCTTTGTTGAAGCGGTACGCGGGAAAAAAATATCGGGAAATTCTTTTTTCGGATGAAAAAATTTTTACCGTAGAAGAGAGCTACAACAAAACAAAATGATAAGGTGTACGCACACAGTAGTGAAGAAGCGAGCAACCGTATTCCGCGTGTCCAACGAGGTCATTTTCCATCCTCGCTCATGGTATGGTTGGGAGTGTCTTATTGGGGCTTAACAGAGGTACATTTTTGTGAGAAAGGTGTAAAAACGAATGCAGTTGTGTATCAAAATACAGTCCTGACGAACCTTGTGGAACCTGTTTCTCATACCATGTTTAATAACAGGCACTGGGTATTCCAACAAGATTCGGCGCCAGCTCATAGAGCGAAGAGCACACAAGACTGGCTGGCGGCGAGTGAAATCGACTTCATCCGGCATGAAGACTGGCCCTCCTCCAGTCCAGATTTGAATCCGCTAGATTACAAGATATGGCAACACTTGGAGGAAAAAGCGTGCTCAAAGCCTCATCCCAATTTGGAGTCACTCAAGACATCCTTGATTAAGGCAGCCGCCGATATTGACATGGACCTCGTTCGTGCTGCGATAGACGACTGGCCGCGCAGATTGAAGGCCTGTATTCAAAATCACGGAGGTCATTTTGAATAAACTTTAGTGTCATAAGAATCTATGTTTTGTTAAGTTCATTTTGGTATATAAATGGTTACATAATGAATAAACTTGTTTCAATTATTTTATATAAAACATGTGACAGAATTTATGACCTGACTAGGTATATTATTTCCAATTTGCATGCGACTTTCCTGACTCCTTCCTTTCCTGTTTTCATGTGATGCTTCGTCATAGTACTGTGTCGATCGCGAGCTATGTTTCGATTCGATTGCGACCCCGCCAGGAAAGATACGATCGCCTTTCGCAGCATCTGTCTATCGTTTGATCGACTCGCCGCTGCCAGAGTTAAAGTGACTGTATATTCATGACCATAAGGTTCAAACTGTTACTTATCTAAATGCGTCAACACCCGACGACCCTAAAAAAACTATTGACTCGACGCTGCCAGAGTTAAAGTGACTTTATTTCTATCACGATAAGGTTCAAACTTATTTAAGCACATAAACACCCGACTACCCGAAAAAACGATTGACTCGACGCTGCTAGAGTTAAAGTAACTGTATTTCTATCACGATAAAGTTCAAACTTATTTAATCGCGGGAAGACCTATGATGGGTCATAAGATAGGGTCTTTTAATTCGATCGTTGGAGTAAGGGGACGCGAAACATCCGGGTTTTGTGAAATGAGCGATCAACACAGGTCTACTTCGTCATGATAATAATATAGGTACCGTATAACCTTGCAACATTGCCCACTTTTTTACTATTTTTTATGATAGCACAAAAAGGATTAGCTTCATTCAAAATGTAAATATACAGTTATACAAAGCGCAATTAAAGGAATGTATATATCCAAACAAATTGTCATTATGTTAAATATATACGGATAAAATTACGGTCATAGAGGCAACTTTATCAGCCATTTCTTACAACATTACTCACCTTAAATATTCGAGAAACCGTAAGCTCTATTGCTCTGATAATAAAATATATCTTGCGGAATGGTGTAAAGATGAAAACCCTGTTGACAACAAGCTAAAATACCTTATTTTTTTTTTTTAAATGCGGTGGGCAATTTTGTACTACCCTCCAGATCTACTTCCATACAAAGTGATGTGAGGTGCTAGGGCTGCTACAAAAGAAAAATCTTAATATTATATTTTTGTAGATTTATTTAAATGTATTATTACAAACAATGAAAAAAATATATTAAATAAGTAGGTAGGTAACTAGGTAGTACCTGCTTATCAAGATATTACGTAGGTATCAATTTATACAATTATGAAAATGAAGAACAAAACTAAACTTGCATCTTGGTATGCCAAACTTATTATACCTAGTTATCTCTTTGTTCCTACTTAGTTAGGAATTGTAAATACAATTCAAAGCAATAGCTTAGGAAGTTATTGAGGTACCATAGGTACTTACCTACCTACTTAATATATTTTAGACTACCACCATATTCTTCTCAAATTAAGTTAATACCTGGGTAGGTACCTATTTTGTAATAATTACCTATTATTTATTATTACCATTAGTATGTGCTTATGCAGAATATTCAATTTCTAAAAGTGTCAACCCTAACACCATTTTTGCGGTGGGCAATGTTTCAAACTCTTTGCTGCGGAATGTCTCACTACTTTGCCCAGTTAAATTTCTTCGTAATAAAGCGACCTACAGCACAGAATCAGGAACTAAACTCATCGTCAATAAAGCGTTTTTAAGCACATGCAATGTGACTCATCTGAAACAAGTATTTTGGGAATAGCACGGTAAAATCTGCGACACGGAATTGGCACCACCTTCGACTACCCCTACTTTGATGGCCGCTGTCAGGAAATTCAGCGAAGTTAGGAACAGAGCAAATAGCTTGTATTGCCATATATATGTCTGAGATTTACCCAAACACTCAAAAGTGTTGCTATCTACTAAATTTACCACGACAACTTTTATTTATTTTTCGGGTTTTGGCAAAGTTGTACTGCAAAGGCAATGTTGTAAGAAAATACTGTACGGGACATAGACGTAGTATCAGAAATAGACTTGAAGTGTATACCCGAAAGGGACACAACTTGAACACAACATAAAAATCTGATAAATTTAATACGTACGTTATTTAGGTGTAGCTCCAATCCACAGATTTCTCATCCAATAGATTTGAAGGCAATGGATTCCGAAGCCATAACTTAAACAAAAAGAAAGGTTGCTTCGGGAGCCGCGTTTTGGTCTTTTGGCCGTTTGGCGGTAATACAAAAGTGAGACGTTGTTAGATTTGTATTTTTTCTCAAACTTGTGATCCTTCAATAATTAATATTTATAAGATACAATTATTATTATGTAATAATGGTGGAATATTATCATTGAGTGTTCGTTTTCGTGCACGAGTGTGGGCAAATGATAATAACACCAAAAACGTGTAATTTTGCATTTTTTCCCAGGAACTCCCAGGAAGTTTTACTAAAGCGTCCAACACTTTACTGATAGTGAATTATTTACATAGTGACTTTCACTATGCAAATAATCGACTTGACTACTTGACCACGAGGATTGCTTTAATGCTATGACTTTACTACTTTGAGTGATTATATTAATTCCTCAAAGCTTTCCTTTGATGAAAATAAGGAATATAGAGTCTGGCCAACGAAAGTAGACACTCGAATTTTTTCGAATCTTTTTACTTTGGTGATTGAGTTGCCATACTAATATTTTTTGATTTTACCGGGGTTTTTCAGTGTCTACTTTCGTTGGCCAGACTCTAGCTGTACTTAACACTGGCTAAATGCACAAGCCGCGCAAAGTCACAACTAAAACAAAAAAAAAAAACAACAATCTATCAATCAAAAATTAATGTTGGTTGACGTTATTCTTTTTTTGTTTGTTTTCAATTTTCCAAAGAAAATGTCGTATCGGGGGGATTTTAGAGGGAAGGGAAAAGTAAATAGAGTAAATAAATATATCTAAATCATTAGAGGACAAAAATGTGCCTACTGCCTAGTGCCTACCTAGTGAGTGACTAGTCGTAGTCTACTGTCTAGCATGATCAAAGGAAAAAAACTAGGAAAATTAATAAAAAATTGCGAAACTTTAAAAATGAACAATGAACCAATGAAGAAGTAGAGTAAAAGTATTATGTGACAATTTCTAAAAATCAATGAACTATGTTTATTCAACTTCCGAGTTCCGATGGTATTAGTTCATTGTACCTACGCCCGCGCCGTCTGCTCCGCATAGAACATGAATAAACTTTGAGATAAAGGTTATGTAATTACAAAATTAAATAATGATTCGCTACAAGCACTTCGATTTTAGAAAAGTTAAGCTCCTGGCAACATTTCATTGGTTACGTAATTGTTGCAGCCGACCGGCATTTAAGTACAGGGATGCCCATATACTAGGCATTGAAACTTCATGTGACGACACAGGTATTGCTGTCGTCGATGGCATAGGCAATATATTGGGAGAATCTTTGTATTCTCAAAACGTCATTCACCTTCGTTATGGTGGCGTTAACCCTCTCATAGCCCATGAGTTGCATCGAAGTAATATTGAACAGGCAGTTTCAGAAGCACTACACAAAGCCCATATGCATATGGAGGATATTGACGCCGTCGCTGTAACTACTAAACCTGGTTTGCTTATTAGTCTGGAAGTTGGAGTAAAGTATGCCAAGTTCTTAGCAAAAAAGTTCCACAAACCGTTAATACCTATTCATCATATGGAGGCTCATGCATTAGTTGCAAGAATGTACTATGAAATACCATTTCCATTTTTAGTATTGCTTATTTCAGGAGGACACTGCCTCTTATCAGTTGTGAATGATTACAACGATTTTATTTTGCTAGGACAAGCAATAGATAATGCACCTGGTGAAGTTATGGATAAGGTTGCTAGAAGAATGAAATTAAAAAATATACCTGAATACTCAAAAATGTCTGGAGGCAGAGCAATAGAATCGGCAGCAAGCAAAGCACAAAACCATGAATTATTTAAATTTCCAATACCTCTTTGGAAATACAGAGACTGTAATTTCAGTTTCAGTGGACTTAAAGATGCAGCGATAAGAAAGTTATTACAGAAAGAGTTTGAAAACAATGTGATGGGCGATGGCATAATCCCAGAAGTAAATGATCTTTGTGCAGCATTTCAACTAGCAATAGCCGAACATTTGGCTGTAAGGACAGAAAGAGCTATTTTGTTTAGTGAGAAAAACCAATTTATTGGTGCTAGGAACAAAAATATTGTGGTGTCTGGTGGTGTAGCCTGCAACGACTTTATTTTCAAATCCATTGAATTTATAGGAGATAAAATGGGTTACAATGTGTTTCGACCACCACCTAAATTGTGTACTGACAATGGTGTAATGATAGCGTGGAATGGAGTAGAGAAATTTAGGAGACAATGTGATATGACAATGAATTATTCTTCAGTAAGCATACAGCCTAAAGCTCCATTAGGTGCAAACTTTATAGAAAAAGTTAAGGAAGCTAATTTAGCAGTAAAAGTGACTAGATTAAAAAAACTTTATAATACTTATTTCTGTGTTTGATTTCAACCACCAATAAATGTAAAGTGTTACCACCAATAAAATAAAGTAATGTTGAAAGTAACACACAGCCTTGAGTAAAGTTCAACATAAATTCAGTTTGATAGGAAATTGCAATATTATATACCTAGTAGTCAAGAAGTAGTGATTGGTTGACTATTTCAAAAGGCACGAATCAAATAATAAGTTTCACCAACAAAATTTATTGATTAGGTAATAAGTTCTACATAATAAATTAAATAGTTGAACATGATGTTGTTTGATCCAAAGCGCCCGATCACTTACTGGCCGTTTGCAAATCTGAAAACATGAGATAAGTCTTAACCTTCAGGATAATAAACTTACTTTGAACTGATGTCAGTACATAAATTATAACAAAATGGAATAAGTGTCTATATCATTACATTGATGTCTATTCTGTTACTTGGATTTTGTGAGTCCACAGCCTACAAGAGCAGAATTCTTGCTATGGAGCTTGAAAATATCCTGAGATAACCAGAATACCTGTTTGTATCATCACATGTAATTAATATTGTATTATCCAATAGTACATTATTGAAGATTAGATATAAACCATGAATTCTGCTGTTAGTTAATAAAGTTCTTGAGAATCACACTCACTCGCAAAACACAAGGCACAGGCTTCAGTAAATTCTAAAATTAATAATTTTCTAATTTGCTGCATAAACTCAGATGTTAGTATATTTTAGGCATAAAATAAACACACTCAATCTAAAGTTAAAATAAGGTGTTAAGTTTAATTATAAAAGACGGCCACAAATGTGGATAAGTAACTGCATTGACAACTAAACTCTAAAACTTTGTTTTAGTTTATTATGCTAAACCTGACTTACACCACTTTTAGTCCTTCTCATCTGAAAAGCAGATTCAAAATAAACATATTTCAGAAATAGAAAACAACTAAATGTTAAGAAATCTGAAGATGATGTTTACATCTACAAATAATAAAACAATAATTATACAAAGTAGTAAGTACTGATGCATCATGAAACCAATACATTAATGATTCTTGTGTACCTATTTACTTAAACTTGAACGGTCATACCGCAAAAGATTTAAACAAGAGTTGAACAGATGAGTTTAAATATTTCTCCACAAATCAACTTGTAATCATCGCTTTTTCTAATTCAATAACAAATATACAAGTAAAATAACGAGGTATGCCACGATTTAGTAAGAAAATGAGATACATGGATTTTGTGGAAAGAAATTTTAGAAACCTCTGTTTAACTCTGGCCTAATCTTTTGTGGTAAGACCGATTGTTTGTACAATTTTGTATGGTATGTTGTCATTAATTATTGTTCAAGTTTAAAACGCCTCCCTAAGAAAGGCACTAACCAATAGTTCTCCAGGTCAGGCAGTTCCTGACTTTATATCAATAATTATGTAGCATCAATATACAGGTAGGGAAGTGGTTCTATCCCAATGAGTACTGTAAAATAGCACAGTATATAGCTACCTACTTCAGGTAGGTACCTAAACTTATATCACGTTGATTTTCAACACAGTTCCTAGGGTAAGTATAGTACCTACCTACCTAAAGTAGGTAGGTACCCTACTAGCAGTGGAATTCTTTTACTGATACTTACGGGCTGGTTTGCCATTGGCCCATGGAGTAATTCTGACGTGGGAGACGTCCCGTTTCATGGCCTCATTACGGAATTCGCTCTTCAGTGATCGCCGTAAAATCTTGGCAGCAATGTTGGAGTAGTTTATGTAACTGGAAAATTATAACCTAAGTTACAAGACTGAAACATTCAACAGATGGGAAATATAACTTTTTATTACTTACTTTAGACCAGCTTGTCTCCAGGCTCCGCTCATTTTGTAGCTTTTTCTCAAAAAATTACTCCAAAAATCGCAAAATTATCTTTGCGGAATGATTGAAAAGTGACGTCAGGAACAAGATTTTCGTTTTGGCTGTGTAGTATTTTTGCCTGTTCGTTCTGCCTGCCTTCAGCAGAAGCAGTCACGTCACCCAACAACGGTTTTCTGATTCAACTTCAATTCTTCTTAATTAAATATTTAAATCATAATACCTACCTACTTATTAACAAATCTTGGCTGTAATTCGTCATGTTCAATGCTCATATTATGCTCATTTAACCATATATTATTGAAACACAGAGTAATACCTATTTCTTTCCTCTATGCACAGAGCTTAAAAATATTGAGTATTGTAATTAATAAAGTTTCATTTACATAAGTACGACACAAATAAAATCATTACCTATTATTTCCAAACACCATCCCTTTTGTCTAAACTGTCCCTTTTCAAGCAACCTACCATCCGACATTGCCTACCGGCGGCACTGGTAGCACTGGTGAGTGACAAACTGACTAAGGGACGAAGAATCCAGGCCTGAACCAAAACAAAAAAAAAAGAAACAGACTGACTGTTGTCATCTGTCATAAAAAATAACAGTGGTGCCGCCACTGCCGCCAGCAAACAAACGCCATTGCCGGAGTTTTGGCGGGAATCCGATAGTGAGACGTTGTTGGTTTTGTATTATTAGCTCAAACTTGAGTTTCTTCGAGTGTTAATGTGTAATATTGGTGGAATATTAACCATTAAGTGTTCGTTAACGTGCACGAGTGTAGGCGAATGATATAAACTCAAAAAACGTGTCATTTCGCATTTTTTCCAAAACTCCCAAGAAGTTTCAGTAAAGCATCCACTACTTTACTGAATCATGACTGACGATGTAAATAATTGACTTGACTACTTGACCACGATTGCTATAACATTGCTGTGACTTTCTTAATGTGAAATTAAGAAATACTTAAAATAAAATACTTGACACTGGCTATATGCACAAACCGTGCGAAGCCATAACTAAAAAAAAAAAAAAAAAAAAAAAAAACGCCATTGCCAGCCAGATAGACAGACTGCCAGTGCTAGCGTAGCGTTTGTATTCTCTTTGGCCAGTGCCAGCCAGCCAGCTGCTGAAATAAATTCGGAAAATCCAATTCGCCACGAAGCAATAATAGTAATTTATTTTCAGTAAATAGTAGGCGAAGAATTAGTTTGGTAATAATCACAGCACAATTTACGGGTAAGTTATTTTAATACGTACACGTCCTATCCTTTCACTGGTGCTGAAAAACAACTGAGGTGGCAGTAAAATTCTGCTAAAATCATCACAATATAAGCGGTGAAAAATATAATAAAATACTATCGTCACGGTGCCTTCAAAGAAAAAATGATTTTACCTTCATCGTGGGTACAGCGCTATTGACAAAAAAATTAATAGGTACCTACCTAGGTATTATTTACCTAGGCCTATACCTAATTTATTTTCAGAATAATTTATAATGGATACTTCGGATCGTTTATTGAAAAATGAAGAGTTTATGCCGAGCAGCCACTTAGAGGAGCACTTGCTGTTGAAACCTAAGCCTTCTGGCGTAAAGTGTGACATTGTTAACGAATGCCAGATGTTTATAAAAGCAGAGGATGGCGGTGGCGACGCGCATTTGAATTTGGCTGAAAATCCTGAATCGAGTAAGAGTGGTAAGTTCTCGGCTGTCTCAGCCAGTGTTATTTTCTTACACACATGATTAAGTAAATATAGTAAATACCTACAAGTTTGACTGTCCTTGGCTAGTTCAATTATATTATATATCTCGGGAATCAGTGGAAGTACCTACAGGCAGAACGCACATCAGCACTAGTGGAGCGCCGGCTTGGATATCGGCTACGGCGAGAGGGGAAGGCAGACGTTGCTGGGGACCCATCGCACGTAGACATATCTGTTCTGAACCTAGCTAGTACTTACGATTGTTGTGATTGTTATAATATTATGAGACTTACTTGTACTTAGCTACCAGTGATTGTGACCATTATAGTTTGTAAAACCTCTTTAACGTGTTTCCCTCATTACATTTCCATCTAGAGGAGCCCAGTAAGTACGCCCACCCATCATGGCTGATACTGAAAAGCCCGAAGAAGAGGAGCCTTCTCCGACATATAAATACATTTAAGATTCGAAATGCTTTGTGGAGTGGTTTCTTCACTGTGCATTTTATTATTCTCTAACTCAATTAATGCCAGCTGTATGTGCTTATAGAGTATCTACTTTCTTGTGAAAATTATAAGCATTGACTGCTTTCTTTTCAGAAAAACCTGAGTTTGTGACCTCCACGCCAGATCAAAAGAAAGACAGCCCCTCAGATTATCAAATAGCTAATTCATATCCAGAATGTGATATAGAAGGTGAGGTGCAGATTATCAAAATAGTTTAACTGTATGTAATATAATATATACACTACAAAGTACAAAATATTGCTAACTACTATTATATATGACTCGTTTAAGATTTTTATAGTTTTTTATGTTGCCAAATGAGATTGTAAGTCATTGTTGTGAGGGTTGTAGTTGTGGATGTAATAAAGGATTACATAATAGAATTGGCCCTTAGCAAAATTTTTTAATTATAAAAGTCTGACATACAAATGTTTCAGGTGTTCCCGACTTGCCAAGAGATGATGGTTTGCCGAGTACAGTGGCAGTGTTAGATACACCAGATGGTGGAAAGGTGTACTTAGTGGGTACTGCACATTTCAGCGTACAGTCACAAGAGGATGTAGCGAGGGTGTGTTAATACAGGTTTTATTCAATACACTCCATATCATACCAGAAGCATATTTTACTCTACGAACAAGCGAATATGTAATGTAATTCATTGTTAATTGAATGATTATAATATTTTGTTCATATTTTTAACTTATATATTCATTAGTAGCTGCGCCCCGCGGTTTCACCCGCATTACATAATATACAACACCTATAGCTATTTGAAAGGTTGGCGTAACTTTTTTATTTATAAACCGATTGACATTAAACAAACACTACAAATGTTAAGTGAAGCTTACCATAATATATTAGTCAAAACCACATCAAATCAGATAAGCTGTTTCTGCGATTAGCATGCACAAACACACAGATAAACAGACAAAAATTGTAACAATCATTGTTTTGGGTGCTATTTGCATTGTTAAAAGTCCCAATAATATTATTTCGCATATATCTTCAATGTACAGACTGATCCGTTACATTTTTATTATCATTATGTATAATAGATTGTTAACTGCAAATTACTTTTTATTTAAAAAACCATATTATCATGACAGTTTGATGACATAGGTACTATGTTATGGTGACAGTAAGCTGATATAGATGGAAGGTTTATAATGGTACTCCTTATAGCGACTTGCAGTAGATTGCTGGTGTGGGCTCACTTTGATCAGCATACAGTATCAAATATATGCCATGTTTCATAAAAGCTTGTTTTTAGTTTATCAGAGTTTAGTATAATTATCTATTTATTTCAGGTCATACAAGAAGTGCAACCTCATATAGTGATGGTGGAGCTGTGTGAACAGAGAACTAATATCCTGTTGCTTGATGAAGAAGTCATACTTAGGGAAGCTAAAAATATTAACATTAAGAAAATCAGGTTTCTTTTGTATATTTTTATACCATGTAATTGAAGTTTTAACTTACAATTATTACATAAATATTTGACTTATATACTACCTACATATTTTATTTAATATTTTCACAGAGCAACAATGGCTCAAAATGGCGTTTTCAATGGACTGATGTATATCCTCTTACTGAATATGTCGGCACATATCACAAGGGAGCTCGGCATGGCGCCTGGTGGTGAATTCAGACGAGCCATGGCTGAGGTACTTTTTAACATTCTTTTGTTTACTACAACGGCGAGAGAAAGCCTGTCGTTCACCTAATGGTAAATGCTACGCTAGCCCATAACAGTTGCGGTGCTAAAGTTCCCAATCTAACATGTCCACTGATAGACAATATTATGATGTTCATAAATTAAGTAAAGACACTGTATACCAGTTGTTGTAGTATTAGTTAATTTTGATTGTTTAATACTAAAACAAACAAAGTGAGTTAGAAATTCAATGAAGAAACATATTTACAAATTCAATACAGATACTTAATGAGATTATATTTTGAACAGGCCAAAAAAGTACCTTCTTGCATGGTGCATCTCGGCGATAGGGCCATTGACGTCACTCTCCACAGAGCCATCGCCTCACTGTCGTGGGGACAGACCATACGGTTCATATGGCATCTGCTGACTTCCAACCAAACTATCAGGTAACAATGATATTTCATATTGATTACATTCAGTTCGTTTGTTTCGGTTTGGGGATCGCACAACGCAAGGCGTAGGTTCGAAACCAGCTACCGTAAAAACTGAGTTTGGGCTTGCAATGAGGGGAAAAATCGTTACAAACCTTGGAGGTAGGAATCTTATAAGTGCTCATGTGAATTTCCACCTAGTCGAGTCTAATCGAGTACATAAGTCAAAACTAAAAAAATACGAAAGAGGAACTTTTAACGTGATAAATCTGATTAATTAGTGTAGACTGTTTATTGTTTGAGTTTAAGAAAGGATAATTCTCTTTCATGCGCTGATTCATGGTTGAATCTCGAACAGGAAAAGGAAAATCTATGAACTTTACCAATAGGTAGTTTGGAAATACACCCGATTATAGAGAAGATAGCACAATATTATAATTATTTATTTTATTTTGATCTTCAGCAAACATTTTTAACAGGCGTCAGTCATTTTACTCCTTTTTTTAGTCAAATAAATACACACGAGCGAGATGCCTAATCGCTATACTTTATAATTCTAGTTTGGAAGAAGTGGAGAAGTGCAAACAGAAAAAGATGCTAGAAGACATGCTGGACGAGATGGCCGAAGAGTTTCCCGCCCTCAAGCGAGTGTTCGTCGTCGAGAGAGACATGTACCTGTGCCATTCGCTCCAAGTGGCCGCCATGCAACGCCGTGAGATTATAAGTCAATAGTGTTCGAGCGCAGTGATCATGTTGCGATGCAAAGTTCTGGGTGTCACTGTTATTCAAACGTATTGCGCTTACAGTGGCAGCTCTACAGCTATAGCTATCCCTTTCGATTTCAACACATTTGAAAGTGACAGCCAATAGTTTGACAAGACTACACTAGTAATCCAGTATACTCATGACGTTTTCAACAGGAAATAGCAGGCATCCAACATCTATAACAATTTTAAGGGTGTAACCAACTTTATATGTCGTCAGGTCGGGAGCCTTGCCGAATAGTGGGCGTGGTTGGGATTGGACATGTCGCCGGCATCATCGAACATTGGGGCAAGGTCAGGCCTGATGACATACCTCCGCTGCTCAAGTAAGTCTCCGTTGATGTCAGATTCATCATCACGACCTATATCCGCCCGTTTCTGAGCACGGATCGCGCTTCACTATCGTGAGTAGGATTAGGTCATAATCAAACGCGAGGGCCCGAGCCGGATCGATGGAGATATTGGGCATTCTCACGCATGTAATATTGCTAAAAAAATTAAAATATCAGATCACTATAGTTTGAGTATAACATAATAATAATTAATATCCATAAAAGCTACCCACCAAGACACTCGATTGGGCAATGATTAACGTATCCTTTTATACATTATTCCAGAACCTAAAGTATCTACCTATAAAAAATATGCTCAAGAATTCAGAATCGTCAAAATTCATTCAGCTGTTACGGAGCAGAGTGATAAAAAACATACATACCTACTTACTTTCGCAATTAATTTATGATAGTAGTTGGATTAAAGTGACGGTGGGGAATATTCTGAATATTGGAAAAGATAATCCGTGGTGTGTGCACTTCTACAGTCCAAATATAATGCCCTCCCCACAGAGTGCCGCCGCCGACGCTGTCGACGCGCGTGCTGCGCGTGACGGTGCGCGTGGCCTGCGTCGGCGCTCTGCTGTACGCGGGGTACAAGCTCATACCGCGCCGCTGGCTGCCATGATGTCGCCGCCCGCTTATGTACTGTGGTCAGTACTATCAACTGATGATACTTAAAAAAAGTTAAAATAGAAGTTCTTAACTGAATACATGTTAATTAGTATTTAAACGGGTCTAATGCGCGAATTAGATCCGTTTAAATACTAATTAACAAAGTTAAAATAATAGTATAAAACTGAAATTACATCTTTAAATCCCATACCCTGATAATACTTTTAACAAATAAACATCTATAAAGTGTATTCGAAATATATTATTTTTTTACCTAAAAATATTTACGTGGAACGGAACGTGATTTCAAACGCCAATCAGCGACCTGTGGGATATTGTTGGTGTTTCAAATAACGTCCCTAGAGACATTTTCATAAATGTAGCTCGAAGTGTACTAACTTTTTTTACATGAGTCACCTATACATATAGGTAGCAAATACTGTCACGCACCGTTGTTTCACTTTCTCCATGTCTCTTTGACCATAACTTTTGTTACAGGGTGTCCTGCGTCTGATGCCTGATTGAAAAATGCGGTATCGTTAAAAATATTGTTTTTGGCATATTGCTAACATTTGAAATTATGATAAAATGTAACATGTTCTCATCACTTAGTTATATATTTAATAAATTATGTATTTTTTATTGGCTAAGCCAAAGTAATCTCTTTTCTATGATTTACATTTCTATTTCTTTAAGACGCAAAGCTTGTAAGCCTGTCTGATATTTTCTACTTGATAGATCAGCTACAGTATACCAGCTAAGGCCAACCTTGAAGATTTATATATTTGCCTGCATTCACGAATTTATAGAAATATTCTATTATATTTTATTACCAGTAGAATATATTTTTATACATTAGAATTTAGTGGTAGTAGTAGAAGTATTCATGTATATTCTTTTTTTTTTGGCTGCTGACAATATTTTCTTATAAATGTAAGAATTGTTGCAATTTAAATTTAATTATCTTAATAAGGTAAGTATATTAGTTTATGAATAGATATCTTATTTCTTTTATTGGAAAGTGGTGGGGATTATTTTGTTAGCAGGGAGTTAAATCCATTACATAAAATATGTATTTCAATTATAAAGAAGTCACCATAAATTATATTTACTTTTAACTTAAACAATATTATTTTATTCAAAAATTAACTATGGAGATCTTATGTTATCGTTGTCATTGATATACGGACTGTGATAATGAACAGAAAAAAAACTACTATTGAATGCCCATTGCCCATCCACTTGCATAAGTCAAAACTTATATGACTGTGTGGTAACTGTATGTTTTCAATGTCTTAAATAGTTAAGGGTACCTATCATTTAGTTTAGATATAATAAAACATAGTGAGCCTTCAGAGTAAAAACTGTTTTCGGTTAACACAACCTTAAATTGACTTATGGACATAGTTTGATTATTGACTTATATTTTTGTTATTGCTAAACAACTGCACACCACAGGTATTTCGCACTCTTTTACTCTTTTAGGGCATCATAAGATTGTGACCTTAATACTTTGAGACCCAAAAATGAAATGAAATGGACAGTAATGACCTTAGAGTTATCAAATGTTATTTAGTTTGGCGTATAATGCTTTACGACTTATTTGCATTTTGAACTTTACTATTTATTTCAGAAACTGTAGCTTAAACCAACGTTTAACTCAGGATACCTGCGTTTCGAAGTAGGGTTTCCCTGAAAGTCGTATTGTGGAAAAAGTGCATTAGAATATATTTATTTAGTGTTTAAATAGTGTAAGTAGGTACCTATCTAACCTAAAGTAGGTCGATATAGTTCACGCTATAAGGAAAAATGCCTTGCTATATTTATATTCAGAGTATTCACTTCCTTTACTGGGTGAAGACCGATATAAAATATATCTCAACAATAGTCTTCTCTTCTTTCTATATCGAGAACAAACAATTACTTGTAAAAGCTAACTTTAAATAATTCAAAAGGAGACAAACGCAACGTTCAACGTTATCATTGCATCGCATCGTTAGCAAAATACTGCTAGCATTGCCACGTCTTGCAATGCTTTGTCTGAGCAACCTCTTTGTGGTTTTTATAGGTCCTGATTATCTGTGTCTAATTGTCTATGTTTGAGTGTAGAACTATGTCGTTATAAGCTAATCAGGGACCTAAGAAAACTATGATCTCTGCCTTGTTAGTATAATATTCGCGTGAGTTTTAGCGTGAGCTATATTTGTGTCTACTTACGTTGTTGTATTGTATATGGTGGTAACTTTGTAAACGTTAATTTGTCATAATTTTTCATTTAATACGTTATTCAGCGTTCTCAATTATTTATTATAATAACTTGGATTAAGTGTGATGATGAACATGTTACTGCCTCCGTTTCATAACGGTGAGATGTTGTTAGTGTCGGTGTCGCACGCAGAGTGGTGTGTTTCATTTTTATGAATAAAATAACTATTTTATATACCTACGTCATTTTTACTCTGTATTAATAACTCTGTAGTAGGTCATTAGTCAAACCTCATCGGTCTATAAATGGCCACCTAAATTAGAACACATTAGATGACAGATGTATAAAACAGTGACACTTTTAATCAAATATAGTCATCAAACATGGACAAATCTCTGTAATACTTTCGTTAATAATAAAATTATCAAATTCACTCATTTTTACAATGTTTTATTATCAAAATTGTAAAGGGAAATATGATAAATCATGGACGTGGACTCATAAGACAGTTATTGAGAGGAGTAAACAGTGTGCTCTATAGGCAAACTTGTCGAATTGATGTTTGTAGTAAGTGCTTCGATTATTTTGTGACGTACCTACCTACCTAGGTACATAATTAAAGTTCTTAAATTTGTTTTGTTATTACAATGAAGATCACAGCGAAGCTATGGGAGCCATATTCATAATACGGGCACAATGTAAAACTTTCCCCACTCATACTATTTTATTCTGTATCTTGTATACTTGAATAGTATTTTTTTGCTATGTAACCTTTTGTTTACTTTTAGCCCTTTGCCCGGTACAGTATAGAGGCTATTCCAATTTGCACCTCCCGCAGTCTGCAACGTTACTACAGGACGACAGTCGAGCTACCGTGGTGTTACTCGGCACAGTGCATTTCAGTAAACAGTCTGTCGAAGATGTTACCTCGGTATCTATAATAATATAATCTTTCTTATCTAACAATTATAGTTTTGGTATTGAATTGGAACTGGATGCAATTTTTGTTTAACATGCCTATACCTACTTACTCATGTACTTGTACCTACCTATAGTATTGTATTATTCCGTTGCTTTTTTCAGATAGTAAGGGTGTTAAATCCCAACGCAATTTTGGTTGAACTATGTCGGCAAAGAGTCTCGCTGTTAGAGCTGGATGATAAACAATTCCTAGAAGACGCAAAAAATTTTGATCCAAGAAAAGTACAGTAAGTATAACAATTATAACTTTACTTTGATCGTACCCTTCTATCGTTATTTTCTTTACCATTTCTTTCCTATAATTTTGTGTTCTTTGTTATTGTTGTTGTAAAGTTTTCCCTGATCTACCATGTAGGTATCAAGTTACCTAAAAAGAGAAGTAATGTTTCTACGCGGGACTTCACTAGCATGATGCTTAAGCATAATTTTGAGAACTTTGCCCCTATTGAGGATACCTGCATAAGCTTTATGTTTTTCATGTAAATTTTTGAAGAGAACAAGGTTACTAAACATTCGAAACGTCATTATTTCAGACAGGCAGTGAAAGGTCAGGGCGTGGCGTCGGGTATGTTACACGCGATGCTCCTGAAGACATATGCTGATATCGCTAAGGAGCTGGGGGTAGCGCCCGGTGGAGAATTTAGAAGAGCTTATCATGAGGTAACAGGAATAGATAGACTAATAATTAGCTGCAGTGGTTACACGCGCGGAATTTGTTTTCCCCAGTAAAACTAAACTAATTTTCAGATGAAAAAAATACCAGGCTGCAAACTGTTCCTAGGCGATCGTCCCATACAAATCACCATAGCGCGAGCGTTCCAGTCCTTATCCGTCTACGAGCTAGGGCAAGTGCTTTACCACCTCACCACTTCGAAACCGAATCCTTTAAAGTACGTATCTGGCCGCCCGTCACTTAGCATACTAAGCATCAGGCATATCGTGGAACTAGAGAGGCTACATCAAAGTGGTTGTGCTAGCTTCTAGTGTCAGAAATCATCAGGCCGCCCGAGGACTGATTGAAAGTGTCTCTCTAACCTAGGGTATTAAGTCGTAGTAAGGGTATTAAGTGAGTCGACTAAAACAATAATGTGAAATGTAGCCAACAAGGCTTCTATCAAGTTTCACGCTCTGTCGTTAATTTTTACTGGTAGCCGGGAGCAGCTGGAGAAATACAAGGACAAGGACTTTGTGCAATCTCAATTCGAGGAGATCACGCGAGACGTGCCGGCGTTCAAGAAGATATTTCATGTGTTTGTCGACGAACGGGACAAGTGTCTCGCGTATTCGATGCAAGAGTGTGTTCGTTCAGGCAAGTTCACTACGCTCCTTGAAGTATAGTAGATAGATAGATAGATGGATTGGTTAGTTGGATGTAGGTATATTTTAGTAGGTACCTACCTACCTAAATTGAAGACTAGTCAAAGGTGTTAGTTCTAGTCTATGTATAGGTGTGTAATATGTTTTTAATTATTTTTCAGTGGAGAAACCCCGTGTTCTCGCCGTTGTTGGAATGGGTCACGTGGATGGTGTTGTGAAATATTATGGGAAAATGAAACAAGATGATATCATTCCACTTTTAGTGTAAGCACCTATACCTAAATAGGCCACGTCTTTCGACAGAGTAGGTACACAACATGTGGAACTTATCGCATTATCTGTAGTAATTTTTTGACAGATCTTAAAATTAAAATATTTTGGTGACTTTCAAATTAGTATTGACACCAATTCTATTGGCACAAGTGAATGAAACCAAATCTTATTGTTGTACCATGCTGGCCTAACTAAGCCCTCCGTACATAGAACGCGCGATAAGAAGGGGTTGAATGGCGCACCGGTGCAGTGAGTGACGTCACGGCCGTGGACTGACGCGGGCGCCGCGGGGGTGTGGCGCGGTAGCTGCCACAGATCACAAATCAAAATCAATACTAGTGAACATGTATGAGAACTTCTCTTTTTGACTCAGTAGTAGTTTTAGGGAAATTGAACACTTGGCTGTTTTCTGTAGGTAGTGTGCTTGTAGAGTTACCTACCTAACTTATACCTGTTAACCTGACCCTGTTTCAGTAAGTACCTACTTTTCCCCAGTGTAGGGGTAGCTAGGTACTTTATGCGGGCGGGACCTTATAGATAGGCTACTATAATTATATTAGCGTGTGATGAGGGAATTCAATTAATTTGAATATCATACAGTCTTTTTTGGCTACCGCGCCCCCTCGTAAGTATTTCTAAATTTATTTTATTGATACTTATCTGTTTTCTCTTCCAGGTTACCTCGGCGTGCTTTATATTCAGCCGTGTTCTGGAAAGGATTAAAATACACTTGGTACTTTTTGGTATTCTCGTTTTTCTACAGACTCATCTTTGGATAACAGTAAAAATGTGGAAGCAAACCTGTAAATCTTATTATTATGCATTTCAAAACCTTTTGTTGATTGCTACTTCATATTTGAATAAATCAAGAGTAAACAATAGCCTACTTTTTCTGAATTGAAGAGGACGTGTAGTTTACAAGTTCATCTACCGGCAACAAAATTTATTTTTCGTAGATCTCTACCGAAACAACAGAGCTCGGCTCAAAAGAAGCTGTTGACTGCTGTTGCTGTTGGTCATATATAACTGTTTAGTAATCTGTAGCGCGGGGCCTTCTAGAAAAATAAGTAGGTAGAAAAAAGAAAAAGAAAAACACCGAAATCTTAAAAAGTTGTCTGGGAGTTTTGGCGGGAATCCGATAGTGAGACGTTGTTAGTTTTGTATTATTATCTCAAACTTGTGGTTCTTCGAGTGTTAATGTGTAATATTGGTGGAATATTAATCATTAAGTATTCGTTAACGTGCACGAGTGTAGGCGAATGATATATAAACTCAAAAAACGTGTCATTTCGCATTTTTTCCAAAACTCCCAGGAAGTTTCAGTAAAGCATCCACTACTTTACTGAATCGTGACTTTGACGTAAATAATTGACTTGACTACTTGACCACGATTGCTATAACATTGCTGTGACTTTCTTAATGTGAAATTAGGAAATACTTAAAATAATATACTTGACACTGGCTATATGCACAAACCGTGCGAAGCCATAACTAAAAAAAAAAGTTGTCTGACAGCTTGACGGTTAGATATGAGACAGTTATCTGTCAATGTCACCAGTTCACCATGACAGTATCTGTCTATGGCACTGCTTTATTTATTCGCTTGTCAAAGTCAAACTCTCATCAGCGTAGGGATGCCCGATCTTTTGCTTTGAATCGATTATCTGGATCGTAATGGATCGTAGCCCCGTGAATCGATCCACGATCTGAATCGTATTGCATTGAATCGATCTTATACGATCTTGAAAGATCGTATCGTAATTTAATATAAGTCATTTACAGTACAGTTTTTCATGCACAATTCTTTTTTGTTTGGCTTCACGCGGTTTGTGCATTTAGCCAGTGTCTTATAAATATTTAAGTATTTCTTATTTACACAATAGGAAAGTCATAGGTCACATTAGAACAATCCTCGTGGTCAAGTAAGTAGTAAAGTCTATTATTTACATAGTCAAAGTCACGGTGCAGTAAAAGTGGTGGATGCTTTACTGCAACTTCCTAGGAGTTTTGGAAAAAAATTAAAGTAACACGCTTTTATATCATTTGCCCACGAGCGTGTACCTTACCGAGAACACAATAACTAATATTCCTCGAATATTACACATTAACACTCGAACAAATACAAATTTGAGAAAAAATGCACTAACGGGTTTCCCTTCTTCTATTCTAATCTATTCCTGCCTAAACTCCGTAACGACGCGATGGCCCTGAGTTTAAATCTCTTTAACCAAATACATTGACAGATCTAGCTTCATACGGCCTACGGCTATCTGAGCTAGAGAAAACGAGGAGTTCTAAAGGCTACGCTCACCCAACCATAAAATAAATAAAATATTATAACTATAAATTATCACTTACACTGTAGTCACATTTCATATAATATCACCCCTTTTGATTGGTTTAACTCGAAACTAACTTCAATCAATGTGTAGGTAAGTAATCTTACTTTGTTGTAGTTCATACGGTACGTTTATTTAGGTTTTAGTTAATACGATTTTTTCATACGATCTTCATATAAATATACGATTCAATCTGGAAGATCACATCCTGTTGAATCGATTCAAAAAATCGGCAGATCGTATGACCATGAATCGATCTTCTGGAAAATCGATTCAGATCGGGCATCCCTACATCAGCGACATCATCAGCAGTGAGCAGAGCTGAGAGCAGCTGAGCTGAGTTCTAGCGTAGCGTTAATATTCTCTTTGAGCTGAGTGAGCTGTTCAATAATTTCAGCATTTGTTTTTGTTTGGTCTTTTCTACATCATAATTTGTAGTTCTTGTTTTATATAAGCCAGATAGTGTTTTTTGAAAAATATGTTAGCCGTCCTAATGCTCGTTTGCGTCGTATCACCAGCTATATCTTCTCTCGATGAAAATTCATGTGGTTGTAGCGTAGGGCGAGCCGAGTCTGAGAAAAGTAGTGACACAGTATTTGGAAACTTACGAGCTGAAAACGAAGAGCAGTGCTCCAGTAATAACGACGACAAAGTGTCTTGTAATGATAAACATGAACCACAATCCTACAAAGCCGAAAATATGGTTCTTGTTCCTGGTGGTGCATACCAACTGGGAACCGATGATATAGTTATACAGAAAGATAACGAAGGCCCCAAACGAATCGTAACAGTAAATAACTTTTATTTGGATAAATATGAGGTATCAAACAGAGAGTTTAGTAATTTTGTATCAAAAACGAATTACAAGACTGAAGCCGAATTGTTTGGCGATAGTTTTGTTTTTAGTTTATTTTTGAATAGCACTTTTAGAGAGGCACTGAAAGACTTTCGTGTAGTTCAAGCAACATGGTGGTACAAGGTGCTTGGAGCTGATTGGATGCATCCTTACGGTCCAGACTCAGATATAAAAGGTAAGCCAGTATTATTAGACTTGTTTCCCTTGCGCTGAATACTCTAATGGACATTATAATATGTGTTTCAATTCTAGATGTCCAGGACCATCCAGTAATACATGTTTCATGGAAAGATGCAAAGGAGTACTGTAAATGGCGGGGTGCTCGATTGGCCTCCGAGGCAGAATGGGAAGCAGCCTGTAGGGGTGGACACAGAGATACCAAATATCCTTGGGGGGACAAGTTATTTCCAGATAAGAAACACATGTGAGTTGGTATTCTAATGATATAGGTTAGTTATTATTGGTTACATTTTAAGTAAGTCTATGGGCATGGGTACATTTTGATAAACACTATTCAGATATTCATTCAGAAAAGCCTTTATTAGTGGGTAACAGGGTAAATTAACCAACATTTCATTATATCTTGTTATTATTTGTGTCTCTACTAGAAATAAAGTTTCCTTAGCTTGGCCACTATTAACCAAGAAAACTATTTTATTTTTCAGGGCAAACATATGGCAGGGGACATTTCCACACCACAATTCAGCAAAAGATGGCTTTGTAGGCACTAGTGCAGTGCATTTGTTCCCTCAGAATGATTTTGGTCTGCACAACATGGCTGGCAATGTTTGGGAGTGGACTGAAGACTCATGGTCTAAAGAGAAGGTGAATTAATTTGGTTTGTTTTACATTGATGATGTGAGAATGAAAAGTAATTATACATTATTACATTTATAGCACCGTGCGACCTAAACCCGCACTTAGGTCACGCTTTGCGCTGTTCAAAGTAGCACTTTTTTAAACGGCCTGATGTTCACTGACTTCACACCGTTTAATAATATACCCATCGTTGCGAGCGTAGTACTGAACCAAAGCTAATCAGTCATACATTTTTACACCACTCACAAAGTCATAGTAAGCAAGAGAAGATACGTATAACCTGTAACGTGAGGGACCGAAACCCAATGT
The DNA here is from genome assembly GCA_905147375.1 of Hylaea fasciaria. Lineage (NCBI taxonomy): Eukaryota > Metazoa > Arthropoda > Insecta > Lepidoptera > Geometridae > Hylaea > Hylaea fasciaria. The sequence continues at coordinate 4,910,122 of LR990197.1, forward strand.
TTTTGACGCCATATTTCTGCATGTTTTCATTTTGGTCTTCGCCGAACAATCTTACTTATTACGTGAAACACTTTATCTAAGTTAGCGATATTAACCGTACACTGTACATTTGTTACAAAATTTCTTATCCGATTATTTAATTATTGAAACATAAGAATACTGACTTGATTTAGAAATGTTGCGTTTTTTGTTGTTTACATAAAATGTAACCGACACATGAACTATTTTCACTGAATACACATACTTTCAATTATTATACACCATATCTAATATTATATAACATAGTCTCATAGTGAATACATTTATGCACAAACCAGATCAATCACAGATTCCTATATTCTTCCTTTCAGTAGGTATTCACGTTACGATAAAGATTCGGTTACAAAATAAAGCACTACAATATTGATATTAATCACTGTTTTTTTAGTTGAAACCTGTTTGCCTATTATTTCAACTGAGCAATATTAAATCTGAAACAATATCACATTAAGCAATCCACGAACAATAAATTTGCATCCAAAAATACTAATAACCTAAAAAATCAAATCTAGAAGTGATACGGTGGGTAGGTGTGAAATTGTGTTTTCCCGTTCTCTACTGGTCAAATGCCAACCTACCCACATTAAAATTTGTGTGTTTATTACTAAGAGTCAAATAAACATCTTTTCATTGCATTAATTAGAAGATTATTTTTAAATAAATTAAATAGATGGCGGGTTTATGTCGCACGTGCTATAAAATAGTATACGATACTCGCTGTGTAAGTAAGTCTATTAAATACACGGCGGTTAGCACCCTCGCTTCGCTCGGGCGCTAACTTCACGCCGCCGTGTATTAATATACTACTTAGACAGCTCGTATCGTAATGTACTATTAGCATTTAACTAGTGAATAGATAAGTGTGAATAAATTATCAGTCAGTAGAAAATGAACCAAATTGCTATACTATAGCTGCAGAACTATGGCAGTTAAATAACAAATATGTAATGTTGATTATTGCTTTTTGTTTAATAACTAAATTATTCTTGTTTATGATTCCAGCCTAATGAAAAAGTAAAGAAAGGAGGATCCTACCTATGTCACCGCTCTTACTGCTACAGGTACAGGTGCTCGGCCCGTGCACATAACACAGATGACAGTTCAGCGGGAAACTTAGGATTCCGCTGTGCTAAATCTGTGTAGTACTGCTGCTGTAGTGTAACACTACCTATTAATGATTATGCTTAGTTTTAGTACAATACATATCACAAGAAAAAATGCTTGGCAATAAGCTTTATACTGCCACAGTACTTAATTTTATTACCATTACAAAATCGAAATGAATGTTGTCAAATTACCTGAATATTTATCACATTTTGTTGGTAGCATTTATTTAGTTCATACCAACATGTAAATACACTTTTAAGTAATTTTTAATTCCAACATAATATTATATTTTATAGATATTATTATGTTAACAAACGTTAAGTTTTTAAATGACACTTGCATTTTAGCATTGCTATATTATTTTGTTACCTACCAATATGTATAGTTTGTTTTTGATTGCTGAACTATAACTGGACTTATTTGAAGAATTTCAATATTGTTACGTAAAATTAAAATCATAAATTCTTATTGTATACTTATTATTTATTTGAATATTTTTGTATAAAAATTACAATAGGTCCATTAACAGATGTCCTCAATGGATTAACAAAATGTATATTTACAAAATGGCGAGTTTCAGCTATGACGACCTGCAAATGCAGACTGTTTCGGAGTACAAAAAGCACCTTGATTATTAATGAGTACTGAAAAAACGGAAGACTAACACAAAAGGAAGAACTTCACAAGCTACTGCTACAAAAACCCGTTTGTTATAAATAAAAGATAAATTAAAACAAAATAAATAACCAACACAACCACTTTAGTGTCATAATGATCTAAATCTAAATTGTAATTCAATTGAAGTAAAAATATACATACTACATAGTTATTGCACTTACATAAATACAGAAAACTTCAGTGTACGCAGTACACAATCTGCAGTTCCACCAGTCTGGGCTGTAATCGTTTGGACAGCGGGTGTCGGACGAAGCTGACCCATTGATGATGGAACCCATTAAATATACTATTTTACAGTTTTTCAATAAATTTATCACTCAATACATCATGATTTACTTTATAGAAAAACTAATTTGATAGTCATTTTGAGTTTAGTGTAACAGCAAGGTATCCAGATCAGATGCATTTGCCACTAGATATTGTAATTGCGTTTGTTTCAGATTCTCTGAGTAAAGTGGCGGATAACTGATCTGTTAAATAAACACATTCTTTAGTAACTATTAAAAAAATAATACACCACCTTAAAAAGTTTATATTATTTATATAAAATGATTTAGAGCAGAGGTTCTCAAAGTGGGCGGGAGTTGGATAAAAATCTAAAGCTGCCTAAATAACTTAAAGAAACCGAAATGATGTAAGATATTGAAACTTTTACTGGATGACTACTTGGCTCTTTAATAGCATATCAATCTGAAACATACCTTTAGAAATGTATAGTATGCAGTAACTAAATTGTACAATTTTCCAATGGCATTTTTACCGAAGTGGACAATAGAATTTTGTTAATTGTCATTTTAAGAGTTAAATGTCGTATAAGTCACAATATTGTTATAAGCTTGTAAATACAATTTATGAACACACAAACTTGTTTTTAAATGCTTATATTGTGTCTGATAGAATCGTGATAATATAAGTTACCACATTATAGAATAGATGAACCATTCATATAGCGAAGCACTAAAAGGTTTGGTAGTATGTTTAAGGAATATTTAAAAGATGTTTAGAAAAAACAGTGTAAAATATATAGAAAAACTGTGAAAACAAGTGTTTACAAGCTTATCGAGAAAAAGTAGAAGAGTAAAATACTCCAGCACCGTAAATGAACGAAGAACTCAAGATAACGCCCGTCTCCCTTCAGAGTCGAGAGCTAAGCGGCGTTAAGTCTAAAGTTAAAAATATAAAACGCTATGCGATCACAAATCTAGCTGTACGTTAAAATAAAATGTACACCGTCGATACCGCCTGTATGTACACTAGATAAATCACATTGAGTCTACGCGTCCGGGGAGCGCGGCGTCGCCCGCGCGTGGACGATAACGTCCGTGCCGAGGGCCGCGGCGATCACAGAATACTAGGGAATGGTCGCGAGACGCGCGCGGCGTCAGTTGCCTGCGGGCAGCACGGAGCGCGTTCGGCGTCAGTTGCCCGCGGGCAACACGGAGCACGGAACACGTTCGGCGTCAGTTGCCCGCGGGCAGCACGGAGCACGTTCGGCGTCAGTTGCCCGCGGGCAGCACGGTACGCGCGCGGCGTCAGTTGCCCGCGGGCAGCACGGTGCGCGCGCGGGCCAGCCCGTTGCTCACACCGTTGCTGAAACCGTTCTTGAGAGTGCCGTTCTTGTACGGCACCTCCTTCAGCTCCGTCGTCTGCGGCGACGGGGACCGAGCGCGCACCTACACATTACACACATTAATTTTACATTGTTCAGTTTGTCAGTTCAATTAAGTGGCGCGTGGTGAGTGCGACCAATTCATCTGTAGGGTTACCAAATAAAGTTGATAGTAGGTACTAATAAAGAGTCAATGCGTTTGTTTCAGATAGTGGAGCGGCTCTACTGAACTCTACGTAAGTAGAAGAGTGAGTAGTCGGTGGTACTGTATTCAGTACCTACTGTACGTAGTATCGGCCGTGTCTCGGAATAGGAGTGCGGCCTTCCTGCGCATTATTCGTTTCCTCTCGGTTTGTTTATGTAATTGTAGCTCTACAGACTTATCGGTTTTGTACTAGTAAGTGAGTACCTTTTGCCTGCTCGGTCTGCTGTAGGACTGGTTGTAGAAGTCCTTGAATAAAAAGAAGAACATGACGGCGTGCATGCCGATCCACCACACGAAGGCGCGCGGGTAGTCGCAGTCGATGAACAACAGCTGGAACGCGTGCACCATGATGCCCACGAACTGCGCCTGCGGAACCACATTACACATTTGTTTTAATAAGTTGGGGGGCGTTTGTTTTAATAATAATATTAGCTTTGCCCCGCGGTTTCACCCGCTATTTCTGGGCTAAAACGTAGCCTGTTACCGACTACACATTCAGCCTTATTCTATTCAGCTGTTTTAGCGTAATTGAGCAATCACCCAAACGTACAAGCTTTCATATTTATAATATCAGTAGAATGTGTGAGGGACTCTTAGCTCTGAATTGACTATAATATAATTATGTGTGTATTGTCCACATATTTTTTAATTCTCTAGATACAGGGCTCCTGGTTAGGAGTCAGGATATTATGTATACGATAGTGACGCTTTATCGAAAAATTATAAATAATTCACAAAGTTTATCGCCGTTTGTTTCCTGCAAAAAAAGATAAAAAATACCTACACTGCGAGTTTATCCGGTGACAGTCCTTGAAAGAGATCCGTCGTCTACGATCAACATAGAGGAAATTAATGCTATGTGACGATCAATAACTTGATATGATTCACTCTGAGCGGCCGGCCAATCCCATCGTCATTGTATTTCAATTAAAATTGCTAATCGTTGAAATATCGACACAATAAAAACTACACTAGCCTATATACTACACTGTAGCATAAAAAAACTTGCCATTTGCAGAGCAGTCAGATACTTCTTCCACCACAAGTATTTCCTAACTCCGGGCCCCATAGCTGCCAGCATGTAGTACGAATACATGATGATGTGAACGAAGGTGTTCAGCAAACCGAAGAAGGTGGAGTGGCCGCCCGGAGTGAACTTGACTCCAAACCACACGGACATCGGCATCACGCCGTGGTGGATCACGTGCAGCGTTGACACATGGTCGAACTTCTTTCTCAGGACAAAGAAGATCTGGAAAATGTATATTTCCTTTGTATTCAATGTACTATATTCATTGTGTTCATTATCATTATCAGTAACCCAAATCCGCTTACTGCTAAGTACGAATCTCCCCGCACTTCCGTGAGGAAGATTAGAGTAGGGATACCATACTTTACCTACCTCCGAAATAATTGTCGGGCATATTTTTCCCCATGTTTTTCCTTCACCGGAAGGCGAGTAAATTACTTCGGTACCTACCTACATCTACATTATTCTACATTATGTTTTAACAAGAAATACATAGTACGTGCCCGCACTGGGAATTAATTATATTCAAGCGTTTGTCATTATAAGGTAGACTGTCCATCACGAACGAGCAGCAGAGAGCTATTAAAGCTTCACCGATTAAAGCGATTTTAATTCTTTACTATTGTGGCTTCTGTGAGCAATTTCGCCGACAAAAAAGAAAATTATGGCGTTTTAGGAAGACAATTCAAATGTATCTAAAGGCAAGCCCGCCGCTGATCGTTCTCACATCACTTTGGTGGGAAGCCAGTTTAGTCGTCTAGGAAACGGTCATCTCGCGCTAGTCATGAACGCATGACCTAAAAACTCAATGCACTTAGCGCAATCAGTCGCAATGACTGTCGGTCCGACTCCGGGCATTAGTCTGGTCATACCCGTCTAATATGCAAGCCCCTAATTGTAAACCAGTATAGCTTGCATTAGCGCTGCATACAAATAAACATAATATTAACTGATCCCTGACAGTCGTAAAAACTAATCACAGAAGCTAATCCCTGGAGGTACACAAACAAGATATGGATAGCATTAGAGTTGCTTTAATTAAAATACTTACAGTATCAAAGAATTCTGTGAATTTGGAGAAATAGTACCACCAGCAAGCGTGAACCATCTGAAAATGTTGTAATGAAATATTAGAATATGTAACAATCAAGTAGAGTTCAAATAATTACAATTAAGTACGTCCAAATTGTTTTGGTGGAATAATCAAACGTTTCATTAATTACTAAGTCAGTGAAGTCATTTACGTTAGTTCAAGTTCAAGCTTCCGTTAAAACAGTTCACTTGACCTACATTGCTATGAATTACAGTGATTGTAATGCATGTTCTTGTGCTATTAACAGTTGCAAATTTGTCTTTAGGTAGGTAAGAGGTAAAGTACCTACCTAATTGATTACAATTAATCAACAATAATGATATTTCAGCGTAATCATAAATCTAAGTAATATTGAACAGCTGGCTTAAAATTAAAACATCAATTTATAAGAGATAATATTATTATTATGTAATACATGTTTGTAGTTAATTTATCAGTGGATTAGACATGCAGCGAGATATGACTGATTAATAGATGATGGCGTTGAGTTAATTAGCTAGGTATTATTATGCCGATTATGCCGATTGGCGCCCTTGGATGCTATCTAAAATCTACTCGTACTTCAAGTCGTTAATCAATAGCTGTTTGGAAACACAGCTTTGCTTTATCGATATTAACGATCATGCATTTGAAAGTAGATTTTAAATAACGCAACTAGTTTTGTGTTAGAGCGTAACGATATGAAATGCGTAATTTACAGAGGAAGGATGAAAGCGGATGATTACAACAAAGAGCGTGAAACCGAAAGTAGTCGGCTGTGGGAGTGGAACTTCGACATATCGCCGAAGTTGTGGGGCTGGTCTGCGGCTCACGTCGAAGTGGTTGGGTAGAGTTGTTTGTCTGGTAGTTTAGGAATGTGGGTTCGAGTTCGACAGTAGTTAGTTACTAGAAATCAGGATTTTCATTCGGAAATGTTACAAGAACGACCGTGGTGAAACACGTACCTACGACACCAGGAGATTTCGAAAAACATAAGGACAGCGGGTACACGTAAAATTAAACTTAATTGGTAATCAATTCACCCTCATTGTTTGTGGATGTTTGGAGTGGTCGACCGGCTGACAGTGAAAGTTATACCTGCCTGAGAACCAGCCCGCCGCCCCGATCTGAAACAATATGCCGACACCGGGCCCATGAGCGAGATCTATGTATCAGGTGCGAGTGTCGCGACGCCGCTCTACCGCTGTCGCGACGACTAATCGACCTAATTTAGTAATGTATGCGGCGGAGATGACAGGATTTGTACAATGCTACATGGTGTAATGTTAGTCGCCCGGGCGTACGAGACACCCAGACTGATTATCAACTAACTACCTTAAATCTAATCAATAACCATCTACCCTGAAACTGTATGTAGATATTTACAAATTGCAGTTCTCCTGGAAATAACAGAATGATTATATGTCTATTTACAGGTGGCAAAGGTTAGTTTCTTGGTCTGAGCCCACTGCCCCGGCGCACGCAAGCCGTTCCTCACTTACTCTCGTGGCTATGGGATTGTCAGTGTAGTCCACGGGTTGGCAACGATAACTGTAATGCTTCAGCCAGCCGCCCATCAAACTCTGAGCATGATATATCAAAACAATTCTTAGATAATAGTGTTAAGTTCTTAAAACAAGTTAGTTGTCTAGAAGTTTGCATAGCAGACCAATCAAATGCCGCCAGGTACCTATAGGTTTAAGCCAAAAGCTAATTTCCACACAACAAAACAAACTCAACTTTAAGTTAAATAATAATTATGTTGGATGTTATAGCTAATGGTCTTCAAAAGTAAGATTAGTGTTTAGTTTTGAAGTTATCATAAATTGTTATACTAATTCATTTTAAAACTTGTTCAATTAGACATTTTTCATTATTGTGTTAATTTCTATACTATGCACTACTCAAGTTGTGCTGTACATTACTTCCATTATGAATATAATTATATGAAGTACCTACTTCTCAATAAACAGAATGTATGTGCAATCAATATATTAAACAGACTACTGCATAATCTTCACCTGTCTATTGTTTAAAAACATAACCAGCTTTAGCATGGTCAACTGTAACTGCTAGAAGTAACACACAAGAAAAAATCATTTAGTTGTAAAAATTAACAAATGTAAACATAAGCATAATTACCTCGTAAAAGAGCCATGTGCTAAATACGACTTGGCAAAAATTGTATACTATTAATGTGTTCTTAAATTCAAGAGGTTTTCTGTTTTCCATATACTTTGGACCTGCAACCTGTAACAAAAAAAATACACCTATGAGGAAAAATCATAGCAAACAACAAAATGATAAAATGTATTAAATAATTGCATGCATACCTTGACTAGATAAACATAACTTAGACATATTAATAACGTAGGCAATGGTGAACTCATTAGGAACCATGGATTCGTCCTAGGATCTGTAAAAACATAAACATCTTCATTAGGCTCGATCAAAATATTAATAAAACACTTCATTTTATTTGTTCTAGTATAATATATCTAGTCAATGTAAAATTAAGATCTTTCGTTACATATTTTTATAGTTCTCAGACTTTAAATAATAGATTTTACTGCCATTTGTTAACAGGTGAGGTTCATAGACAAATGAGAACATCACTACACAGCTGCTTTATGGGCCATCTATAAATAAGTTCTGAGAAAACTGCATCGTCTCAGATTTGTTTTAGTATGCTGTATGTAATAGTGTCACACATGACTCCGATGTCTAATTATATTTCTGTGGATCTAGACTTATCTAGATAAATAATTAGACTGTGATAATAATATACATAGTTGTAATGTATAATGATGACTATATTATTTCACATTTATACCATGATCTCTATTATTTCAAGAATTTTTATTATGAAGAAATAATAAGTAAAATTATGATATTACTACTTTTATTACTCCAAAAATAGTGACCAGACCCTAACATAACATTGATAAATATGACAGTAAAATAAAAAAGTTAAGTAAATTAAGTATTACCTACTCAAATATTAATATGGAATAATTGTTCTTGGTATAAGACCTATAGTGAAACTATAGCTAGAAGAATAGGTATTGTGCTAGTTTAAATGTGTAACATACTTATGTACATACATGAATACCAATATAAAGTGTAGACAGATTTCTAGGCACACTGAGACTGTTGGTATGTAATTCATGCATAACACTATACACATGGTGTTATGGAATAAACAATCATTTAGTTTATATGATACCTATACATAGGATTGGCCGTTCTAGTTTCTAGGTCTATCTTCTAAGAACTGAAGGCACTGAGATTTTCTTACCTCCATATTTTTCCATATAGACTTGCATATCATTTAAATACTGAAGCACCAGCGCCATTATAACGTTATCTGAAAAAGAAGAATAAATATGTAGCGAGCTCAAAATTAAATAAAACAATTGAAAAACTTGAACATCAAGGAAGTGTACCTAGTTTGAATTATGCCCATTTTCTGAGTTACCTTCTCAATAATAAGCTGTTTTTTATAACTGGTGGTGGTTGTTTAGAGCATTTTGGAATCTTATTAGTGATTCTAATATATTATCACCGTATTTATCATTTCTTTACGATAATTCCTTTGGAACAGGATGAAATAGGTTAACCGACGTAACTTTTGCACTGACAGGACAGGACAGGCGTTTGACATGACAGACAAGACAGCCAACGATTGAACGAACGTCGAACGAGCGAGAAGAACGAACGACAAATTAAGGTAGGTAGGGCGGAGGCGGGCAGGCCACGGGGCGCAAACGGCGGCGGCGGCAGTAGACAAGCAGTGGGCAGGAACAACATGGCACAGAGCCACAGACTACAAATGAAAGCGAGATCATAGCATGGAGGGTAACCACGTCAGATAGGTACCTAGTAGGTAGTACTAGAGGCCTGTGTCACTCCGCGTGTAGCGGCGGCCATTGCGCAAGGGCCAATCTAGTAGGCTGCCACAAGCGAAAGAAAACACACGCGTGCGCGCTATATGTTCGACCACGTTCAACTTAACTATTTGATTTGATTGATTCATTATATAATTGCAAGATGGACACAAAACGAAAATAAGCAAAAAGATACTGTGCAGTATTTTCAGTAATTTAAGTATCAATTTATGTATATTTCAGTAATTAAGTATCAATTATTATGTTTTGTCCGAAACAAAAACAATTCCAGATATTTTTACACATACATAACATCTATTATTCTTTTGTCTATATAAGTATAATGAACAAAATGTGTTTTATTTTATTACTTCATTAAATTAAATCTTTTGCAATAATCGTATAGCATATATACAATTATGCAGCTAGCTCTTAGACTACATGAACGTACTCGGCGCTGCCTGCTGCCTGCTGCGCGTTGCCCGCCACAAGTAGGAGTAAACGCTCGTGCTGTGCGCTAGATGGCATAAGTAGTTTCTCGAAGTAAGCAACCCTAGTCCGCGGCTCTTTCAATACGTATAACCATGTATAACTTATTATGAACCGTAGTATAGTGAATTAAGGCCCATATTCCTTCAAAAAGAAATTGGTAGGTATGTAAATGAACACGTGCTCGACTGGACCGCGAGCTAAATTAAATCATATTGTTTATCAGATAGAGTCAATATTTCTTTGAAAACCATTGCGAAGTAAAGCTTCTGTACTAGTTTACTAGTTTATTATTCTGTGGTACTAGGTAGGTAGAATTCTAAATTTAATGCTAATAACTGTATTTTATGAGTACTTAGGTAATTAGGTATTCTAAATGAGTACCTACCTACCTAGGTAGGTACTTTAAAAGAAATCAGCAAATTTTGAATTCGCGCGGCAGATAATATGATTGTTGACAGAGCAGTAAGTAGGTAAAACGTAAGAAAAAAAAGAAATGTTAATTGTTTTTTGTCCTTTTTGTTATTTTACCTAACTTTACATACCTACATACACGAAATCTTACTTATTCGTAGTAGGTACTTATTATGTAACTATGTAATTGGTTTCTGAATTCGCTTGATTGGTATAGGTACCTACCTACTACTAGTTGAATGGGTATACCTATGTAGTTGAGGCAGAGGACTAGGTATTTTAAAATTTATAGGTCAAGGTCACGGCTGTAGAGAAAATTAAGATTTTAGAGTGGTTGATACAATGAATGTAGTTACTCACTGTTCATACGATAACCACTAATTAATAATGCCTTACTTTACTACACAATAATAATTGTAAACTGGGTAGGTACCTACCTACTTAATCAGTTCAAAAATTGTGTAGGTAGGTAAGTTAATTCACTTTTATCAGTGATATAATTTGAAGTATGCTCCTAGAAAGCACGAATAGCCTAGTGGGCGAACGTCCGCTTTCCAAACAAAGGTTGGCGACTTCAAATCCCAGTGCGGGCACGTACCAATGTGATCACTCTAATTTATCACTCTCGTTACGGTGAAGGAAAACATCGTGAGGAATCCAACATGCCAGATAATTATTTCGGAGGCATGTACCCACTAAACCGAACTAGGACCCCGTGGTGGATTATGGCCTAATCCTCCTCACGAAAGTGAGGGGAGGCCTTTACCCAGCAGTGGGAGTTACAGGCTAAAATATTATTATTATTATGCTTCTACATGCCTACAACAACTGGTATGATTTACGTGCAACAGGTGCAGTTGCTGGAGTGGAGAGGTATGTCTAGCTTACTTACTTAGGCTAATGGCCAAACGGTCACTTGCCGCTTAACCATGCAACGATCGGGATTCGGGTTCGATACTCGGCCCCGCACATTGAATTGTCACTATGTATATGCTTCGGAGTCGGAAGGCACGTTAAGCCGTCGGTCCCGGTTGTTATCTATTGATAGCAGCCGTTAAGTCATGTCAGAGGCCCTTGGGAGGTCTGATAGCCTCTGACACTAGAGGCTAGCACAAGCTAATAGCAAACAAACACACCTAACCAAGCACTAGTGACCTATTTGTGTGACCTGCAGTGCAGTAATACAAACTTAAAACAGGTAGGTACCTAAGTGGGTAGTTAGTATAAAAATAGTCCGGCTATTTATTTTTTTGCCAAAATGATAGCCTCACCTTAAATCTATGTGGTCTTCGAGGCTTTTCAGTTGCGGCTTTTTAGTTAACCTGAAAATAGAAAAGCGGATATTACGACTTGCGATTAAACCAATTATATTATATTGTGAAACACAAAAATATTATGTGGTTTAGTTTCAAAAGCTTCGTTTAAGATATTTTTGTTGTTTACACAAACAAACCTACACCTACGTAGCCACATAGATTTTTAATAGGGACCTACCTACCCACCTGCATAGAATAATATAAAATTAACGAGGTAGGTAGGTACTTACTCGTTATTCTACATGTAAATCAAAGATTTAGAACTAACACCTTCCCAGGTGGAGTAACTACCTACCTGCTCTACCTCTAGTGCGTGACGTCATTCATTGTATCCGAGAGCCTCGACTCGATCGTCATTGTCGTTCAATTAACGGCAAGAAACATCGCTTGTTTCCGGATAATTGCCCAACTCTGGCATGTTGCATTCTAAGGTTCTTGCCACCAAGGATAGGAAAATGATGGCAATAGGTATGTATCAAGTAGGATATTGCTTGAATCGAATACGATAGGTATGTTATTTCATGTTTTTTGGCTGTACATAACATGCTTATAGATATTTTGCACTAACAAGAGCTAGTAACTAGGTACGGTCGGCATTAAAAGTAGCTTAACATGTTTTAGTTTCCAATTCCATTGTAGATACGCAAAATGTACATTTTTAGGGTGTATATTACATTTAAGATACGGAGATGTTCAACTACTTTAGAGGCCGTTCAATTGTAGATACGCAAAATGTATATTTATAGGGTGTATATTAAATTTAAGATACGGAGATGTTAAGCTTCTTTTGATGCCGACCGTACCTAAGCTCGTAGTCATCAGTTGGGTCAAGGTCCATCGATCTGTCACCCACTCCCAAAATGTATGAGAAAATGAATAAAAATAATAATATTTCACTCTTTCTCGTGTATTTTCCCACATTTTAATAGTTACTTATTCCTGCTATTCGGAACGGAGACGAAGCCAACAAAGATCATAAAAATCGGTTCACCCGTTCTTGAGTTATTAATGGTGTTAGTAACATACATTTGTTTTATACATAGCATATTTACTTAGTAGATGACTTCTATCTGAACTTCTCAAGTAAATTAGCGAAATTACGGCATACATGAATATTTATACAGTGCTGATAGTGACGATAACTGTGTATGACCCACTTAGACGTATCAGCGCAATCGTAGTGATAGGTATAATAGTGATAAGATAACTCTGACGCTACATGCGGCCTGAGGACGAACGTCGTCGACCATATTATCTGAAAAGCGTGAGATAAAGTCAATCTAACTCATACGTAAGTAAGAAGGTAGGTACATGAATTACTTCACATCACGCACATTCGTCTGATAACAGAATACTTTCCATCTTCTACTGCTTATCTATTTCGTGGTTGCTTCATAGAACTAAGAAATAGGGTTAGCTATCTATTTAATTTATTAAATTGTTTTCGCACGGCTTTGTAACTGCCATGTATATTATAAATTGCAAAATACATCTTGTTTTGAGAATATTAAAGGTTGTGAGACAAATTGTCGCTTAGGAAACTGAATCCGTGTTCAAGCCGTGTCTAGGTGAACGTCGGAATTAACGAAGGTGTAGAAGTAGCTAGGTATAGTAATTTTGTGTGAGAACAAATTTTAATACTTATACCCTTGTCGGGCAGCTGGATAAAAAAAGGTTATGATTTTTATAATATGTTTTATCTAGGTAATAAACGTTACTTTAATAGGTAACAATTTAAGTATGTAATAATATTTTTCTGTAGTCATTTCATTCATACGCTCGGTATTATCAATGAACGGTGCACGTATGTACGTACATACCTAAGTACATTATACGTATAATTATACGAAATAAAGAACACAAGCACACATACAAACATGCCTAATACTACAACTGTACATTACATGTACTTACATTTTTATCTACTCCGGTAAAGCACACGTTTTGCGCGTCAGCATTTCTTGAGCATTTCTTACATGCTCTATCTACTAAGCGATTTATATCAATGAAACTACTGGACTTGTTTGTTTATACTAACGATTACATTTATTTTACTTTTACTATTCAATGTGTAATGTGCAATAGTTGAACGTGGTAGAACTTTCAGGCACACTGGTATATCATTTATAAGTACATCATCTATGTTCTCCTATTTTTAATACTCCGCATCGACGTATGCATGGTGATAAGCGGTGGATTGCTTCTCCTGAACGAATCCTATGTGTGAATCAGAAACCTTAAGCACCTATTATACAAAAAATTAAGTATTTGCTACCAGCTCTTTATTTTTGCTACACCTACCAACTTGTATTTATACGCAGAGGCGCGCCACGCCGCGCCGCCGCCGCTCCGCGCGGCATTAGATCCACATAATATGCGCGGTGCAAAACGCCCCAATATTCAAACAGACGATGTCGTCGTCGCATCATCATCAGTTAGACGGGTTAGACCGTTGCTTCTTTGAGACGAGGTGAGTTGGCAAACGTAACAATGTTAGTAAGTATATTGTTGTTATTTTTACGAGTAGTAAATTATGTTTATTATCATTATTCGGAGCAATCTGGCCGTGCATAAGTGGGTCATTGGCTGCACGTCCATTTATGTAGTTATGTGTAAAGAGCCAGACTCGGTACGAGCCACGGCAAACGCTCATAGCCCGTACACCGCATAAGCATTAATCGCATTAACATTTATGTATTAGGTACGTTTCAAACTCTAAACTGAACCGGTTTTTAGAAATTTTTATATATTTTAAATATTTCTTTACATCACAATACAAACCACCTAATACTATCGTTCCGTTATAGTCGTTGTGAATTGATCGTCGCGCAGTTTCAACACTGCGTTGATGCAAAATTGAACTTGATCCAAAACATTCCAATACATTCTAGTTATGTACCTACACAGATGTGTGGTAAAAGGTTAATGGTTTATGATTTAAGCACAAGTCTGGTTTCTTAAGCACGAGTGGAAAGTTAACTTCTTCTAGGTGAATAATAATACGTCGGTTGGTTAGCCAATTGATTCAAGATTCAGAGTTGCCTAAGGTGCTTTGACATGATTATACTCGTAATGTTCCAATCTGACCATGCGATATCTTTTGTTTCCTATTCAGACACAAGAGTGTGTAAGTTTTCTGCAGGCCGTTGCTGTCAATATTGTCGCGTGGGAATACGTGGACTTGGAATTATAACTAGGTACTTAGGTGTACCTACTTAATTATATTTACATTCTAGACTTGCACAGCGACTTTTAAATACGCATAGAATATAAACCGCTCGAACAACAAAGAAACCGAGCACACCATGGCACATGACATGATTCTGAGCCCGCGACCAAGTTTACACAAAGGCTTATTAACCGACTGCGTGTGACATCATATACCTACCTGTGGAGCCGTACCTACCCATTATAGTAAATTAATATTTACCCATACATTATTCACAACCACATAATAAAACTATCATGATTTAAGTGATTTATAAAATGAGCCGTTTCTTTGACTCTTATGGGCCTCGTAGCTACAGGTGCTAATTTAAATTCAGTCGAATAAAATATGATTATCAACATACAAGAATAAAATATAAGTCCTAAGATCAGTAAATTGGCTTATAATTCGCATGGCTGTCAAATTTCTATGTTTTTACACGTGTAAATGTTTAAAATGATAGACCATTGACCGCAGCGGCTCATTTTTATAGATCCAAATTCGCGGTCCGTGTCGCTCTCGCGGTATCCCGAGGGAACTCGCTGAATTTGTGAAGAAAAGACATCAACGCGCTTCACTCAGTCCAAGGGCGCAACCAAACATATTGTTACTAAACTATTTAATATATTATTTCAATTCATATAATGTATTAATGGTATTACTTCTACTTTTGATTAAAACAATGTCAATTACGAATACTACCAATGCATAATAATGTATTGGAAATATGTAAAAAATGCGGTGATTCATTGAAAGAATACCTAAAAGATTCCTAAGAAACATTGTGGGGTAGCCCCTGAGAAATTATCATTCAGAAGGCGTCTCTGTGAACATCAGACAAGATAACAATAGATTGAGAGCAAATTATAGTAGAATATAAACACGTAACAAAAAGTTGATCAGTGTCGTTAAGTCTAAGTAGTAGGAAAACCAGAAAAAATACTCACCAGTTTCTAACAATTGTGCAGATGAATTGAGCAATATTTAATCATCTCAAATAATATGTTGCCAATTGCAGATTGATATGAATACCATTATAAAAGCTATGGGTATTCATTACTAAGGAATAATTATGCTCCTTCGCAATTGTTAAGGTTGTTTAGATTAACACAACTGCCATAACTACTCAAGGTGAATCAAGTTAATTGGTAAACAAAAGTACACATATTAGTGATAACCCATAAGAATGTAATGAACACAGAATCAATTCTATGTAAAAATGCAAATCTTAAAATTCTTGGCCGGAGCTTATCAAAACAGTTCACGTACCGGCGCGGGCGCGGTGCGGAAACAGATCGCACCAGGGTATAATTACCAACATAACTTCGGCTAGTATATTTAACCTTACACTTTACAGGTTTTTGTTGTACTTGCACACAACGTTGTTCTGTCAAAAGGGTAACGGAGGGTCAAAGACGTTTTAGGGTAAGATAACTTTTACAAGTTTTTTTTCTTGTCTACGCCAGAGAGTAGGTACCTACCTAGCCAGTTTCAAAATGTATGTAAGTAAGTGGGCACCTACCGTAAATTTGTAGTTTTAGCTTCAAGAATTTACAAGCAGTCGGGTTTGAACCATTTATCTGAGTGTAGGACAAAGAGTGCCTATTTAATGTTTTATTTAGACGGTTCTTAGGCAACAGCAGCTCATGGCTACTGCTGTTCGTGGCTGCCTTACAAACGACGAGCTAATTTTTGATAGGTATCGTCCTACAGTCGTACACTTGACCTACTGGCTAATGTATGCATTATGTTAGAGACGGTCCCACAAGTTACATACGTCTTCGGACTAATTTTAATCGTGTAAAATATAAGAGATTAATTCATTGATTTATTCATGCTCAAATAGCCGTAGCTCCTAAAAGTTGAGTCTAGTATAACAGCATACCCTACAAGCGGCCAATAATATAAAACTGTCGGTCTGACCTAATATGAACCAGCCCTTATGGAAAACTTTTAAGGCCTTTCTTTCTTTTTTGGAGTCTACTAAAATTATCTTGAGCTAAAAATATTGTTAGTTTATAGCAAGTATCTATTCAATATTTTTTTAATAAAAACGCACCCTAGTTATAAATAAAACAGATATCCAACAGTGCTTAGCTCAGAGATTTTGAAGATAACAATATAGCCACATAGTGTAGTGGAGGGTTTATTAGGCTATCATAGGAAATGGTATAGTTTGTTATGAAACAGTGGGCGGGCAGTTGTCGTTCCGAGGCGGTAACTGCATATTATGTGCGTGAGTTTGACTCAGCATTGACATTGGGGTGCGTGTCGACACGCTACAGCGGACTATGGAAATTCCATTCTGTAATTGAAAATTACTTATAATGAATCGTTACGATGCAAGTTGCTCTACTACGACCTATTTATTGAGGCCGCTCACCGTGCAAGGAAAACTAGATAACACCAATTCCTTAGTGTCCGTCATTAAAGTTGAATTCTAATCTAAATAATTATTACGTATCCAGTGGGAAGGTCCACTATAAAACCGCAAATTGATTTGAACCCGGAACTCAAATCTGTATCCTCTGTAGCGATATTATAATAATTATGGTTTTTAAATGTAGCTAAGTAGTATAACACTAACTATGATTAACATTGGTCCACTCAAATTCCGATTTTTATCTCGTGTTTAATTAAAGACTCGCCGTTGAGTTCCTATAGCCAGTTGTTCTCAAAAGGATGTGTTCGGAATCTAGTGGTAGAGATCATTTAACTTGATAAAGTAAAACGCATTACGTTCTTTCGGGCAGTCGGATAATAAAACTATGACTAAGTTCAAAAGTTCGGTGATATTTCAGTAGTGCCTTTACTATGTAATGGTGATTATAATCTGCTTTGTAATTAAACGTTATCAAATACGGCTCTGTAAATTGACCATTTATGTTTTTTAAGTGTATGTGTTTGTATGTATTTAGGCGCAGTCTACGTATTGTCTAAAGGGATGGATGCGTTGTGATATAAATGTATTTAAAATTAAAACTGTGATGACGCAGACAATCAGCTATAGGTAAGTGTCATTTCTTGACTCTAAAAAAATGTAGATCGGCCTCACTACACTCCCTCACACTACTCCAGATACACTTTTTAGCCAGGTGATTGGTAGTAATAACTTAACTTGAAAATAACAACAACCGTCCTTCACCTTCGACCAAATCGTCACTTAAGACCAGGTGAGATAAGGTCAAACCTATAAGGTGTAAAATAATATATAATGTAAAAAAAACCGACTGGAACAGAACCTGGAAAGTGCCAAACAATCTTTAGATTGTTGATTGAGCAATCTGTATGCAGTCGGAGGCATCACGCGCGCATTTACGAAATACGATTTTCGTACTTTGATTTACATTCACATTGCTTTCTGAAGCTTATTTGTATTTTCTGTTTTTTAATCTTTTATCGTAGTATCGGGTAATTAATGAATTATCCCTTGACAAGACCCGAAAATATGTTACGTACTGGCTTTTTATTAATAACTGGTGTCTATTGCAGTTTAGTGACTGTTAAATATGTTGGTGCCCAATATAGTTAAGCAATTGCCAATTAAAGGCGTTCCGGACACGGACAGGTGGCACAGTGGAGATTCGAATACAAACTACAAGGCCGGCGGCGAGTGGACGCGAATGTTTTACACATAAAGATTTATCAACTACACACCAAATCATATTTTTGTTGGCATTTTAAGTAATATCAATGATGATCATGAATTCGAGGCTGTTTTTTATGTATGATAACTTTCATTTCTTACTTTTACGTACCGCAGACTTTATTGTGAAGTGCAGTAGAATATTTCATGAGGCTATTTCGGTAAAAGTACCCTGCACCCATTCTGGCTATAATTATCATGTGAAGTAAATTTTCGTACGTAGTATATTATAACAGTAAGAAACTACAGTTCTACTCATTGTGGTTAGAACACGAATTGTATGGACGTATATAGGTAAATTATAGCCCTATTATATGAATTTTATGCCGTCAGTCACATTACAGCGATATATTAAGTACCTGACTGGACACGCATAAAAATCTTAGCGTGATTAGATGACGGAATAACGAGACACACGTGTGTTCAACCGCTCGTGTCCAGTTGGTGAATGACCCATAATTTCTAGCATTAGGACCTTGTGATCCTCGCATAAAAGAACGCGGCATTGAGAATTACAATCTCAACTCGATTCCGTAATTTTATGCCGCGATAGGTCATCAATATACCATGTTGCTTTACCACTTTTGAATAGTATTATTTTAATAGAATGATTCAAGGTTTGATATTTCATTGCAACTCAATTAAATTAGCACAAGTAGGTACACAATAGCGGCCTAGCAGTAGTTTTAGTGTTTTTATTATAATTATCAGATTGACTGATAATTCTTACTGATGCTGAGCGATTCGTTGTTTATATAGCTCATGTTACCATAAATCTACCTTCTACTAATCGCAATGAATTCTTCTATATTATCTCAAAACCATTGCACTAAGGCAGAATAGCAACACATGGTGCCTAATCGAAATCAAGGTGTACTTACCTATATAAGATTAAAAGCATAATATCCTAAAAACAATCGTAAGTCTTGAAGCAAGATACCTAAGTACGACAACGAGACGGCGCGTATGATACATTTGCCCACAGCAGCTAGAAACTAGAACGTTGTGTAGGTACTTACTTAGTAACTACTTGGTTTACACGGTACCAGTTACACACCGTAGTGTCTTATTTCATCAAAAATTACGAAATATTTGTAACGTAAACCTGTGCAGTTGTTGACAATTGTCTTTTATTATTTAATAACTATTTTTATGTCGGTAGTGAATAACTGTTTCACGGGCTAATTGCTACATAAATTTTTAGTAAACACTTGTTTGCACGAAATACAATTTATTAAATGCCAAACTATATAGTCAAAACTAATCAACTAACAAAACAATTATTATTTGAAAATTATTTTAAAGTTCACAGACAACGACGAACATATTTTAAAGTGTTTGATGACTCTTAAGTGCCTTCGCAAGAACAGATGCAACACCTGAGCCGGTGCGCCGCGCGCCGAGCTGACCATTGGAAGATGCGCCGAATGGAATGCGATTATTATCGTTCACAGGGTGATAATAATGTTGTTGATTGTCGGTGAAATGTGCGCTGCGATGGTTTTGCGCAATACCCGGAGGCGACACGGTCGACCCTGAACTCAATTCGCCCGCGATCATTTTGCAACTAATCGTTGGTCGGTGGGTGGACATCACCGTCGTCGTCGGCGCAAATGTAAACATTTGCAGGCGCGAGCGCACCGCGCGAGGCCGCGGCGGACGTGCCCCACACCCCGCTATGCACACCACCAAAACATCCTTGGTAAACTTGGACCAATTTGGAGCCGTAATTCTTGACATTAAGCTACACGTATGTAATTTGCATATGGTTTAAGGCTTTTGGCCACTAGTCTGCTACATTATACCTACGACATTTTTCTGAGCGTGTTCCAAGGGCAGTAAATCAAATCAGAGCTAGTTTGTTAGTGCGCTCTGCGTATCAAGTCTATTGAATTAAGCTAAGCTAGGTAGTGCTTCGGCCGACTGTAGACTGCTACACATTACTTGGTAACAAAACTAAGAACTGCTTCTCAGCTTTCAGTTTCAATGCCAATTTTTTTTTCCACATAATTTCTGTGTTACTGTTAAATTAAAGTTGTTGTTTTCCAATTGGTTTAGCTTTGTGAGTATTTAATATTTAGTATAATATTCTGACTTATGAAAACCAGTGAAGTTGGTCTTAGAAATAATAGAACATTGGTTTGACATTCGGATAATGAAATGACCTTTGGTCGGTACTTATCGTCAAAGACGTTTTCCGCTATAATTACAGGTTTTCTTCCAATGAAAACGCAATTTTCCTGTTCGTCAGTCAATATCATAGTTTATTTGAGACTGTTTGCTCTTATATTTCCATCCAGCGTGATGTTTATTTTACTTATAATGGCTGGTAGTGATGCTTATGGAAATCACAACTCGTATGTAAACATACGTAGAGGTACCTACTTACGCAGGTAGTCGTCGACTGACAATTACATATGGCACATGTTGCGTCACGTGGTACGATATTTTACGATCACTTTGAAAAGTAAAAAAAACATACCATCGAACTGAGAGCCTCGTCCTTTTTTTAAGTTGTTTAATTAGCAAAAAGGATGAGATAGGTATACCTACCTATGCCGGTTCCACTTATAGTCTTATTTCTAAAGATATGCAGCTGGTACAAGCAAACGAATAACTCGTTGACTTTGTGTTAGCTGAGCAACGTAACAAAATATTGCACAAAAACCAAATAAACGCAATTTTTCGACTCAACTTTCAAAGGATCTGTGCGCAATACCTACCTTTTTAATATTTATTAATTTTATGGTAGCTTTCCTCAGTGCATTAAAATAGTTTGATGAGTAGTAGGGTTACTTTAAAAGTCTTGACGTAGGTATAACTTAGTATCAATATAATATCAAGAAGACCACTCTGACAAAGTATGTGGCCTCTCTAACTTACACCTAATAATTAAATCGCACCTACGTACATATTGAGTTCATATATTGTCTTCCAACAAATGAGTATACTTACTTACTCATGCCAATAATTTTATGAAATCATCATTATTGCCACGATTATAGCTACCGTATTAGTTATAAAATTAAGTAATAGTTAGCTTATAAATTCTAATGCGTTACCTACATATAGTATTAGACGTCGATGTATGTACTGCGCAGTAAAATAATTTTATTGCGCAGTACATCGACGTCTAATACTATATGTAGGTAACGCATTAGAATTTAGGTTTTATGGCACCCTGCGTAGAGAACACGTGGAAGAGATTGATGGGTACCATTAATAACTGTCCTATAGCCAGATGCCCTGTAATTTCTGAATGAATACACACCACAAACATTAATTATTTGTTATTATACTTATTTTTACCCATTACACATACTTATCTCTCATAAATATACCATTATTTATTATTTTGCTCATAGCATCGCATGGTTTTTATAGGTGATATAATATGTTATGAATGAATATATTAATAAATAAAGGATTATTATCGACCAGAACTGAATTATGAAATTAGCACATTAAAGTTTGACCTTATAAATAATACCATGTCTCAAAATTTACCTGATGACATTGAATTTTGATGTATGTAAGTCCAATAAATATACATATTTTCATGGACTTTTTATCTTCATCTATTAATCCACGAAAGAGAGTTCCGTGTGTTATGCCATAGTATTTAATTAAAGTACTTCATATAGATATAAACTAACAGCGCCCCGCGTTTCACTCCTGCTTTTCTGGTTTGAACTTTGAGACCTCATTTGACGCTTTTTGGTAATTATTAAAGTATTAAACGACCAAATTTAGTTAAAATTAGTTCCGTCGTATTGACATGGTTGAGTAATAAACAAAAGAACAAGCATTAATTCTTTCCAGCGCGCACATGACTTTCTATTGATCCTAAATACACGCAACCCCAATTTGTGGATCTTCTTTCCAAAAGAATCTATTAACGTACCGAATTATAGAGATGGGCCAGACTCTTACAGTGCTACTATAAATAACTACTAAAGTGAAACCTTCAGAATATTTCTGAAAATAGCTACAATATTATCCATAATTATTAGCAGTTTCCCACGCTAAGCAAAAACACATAAAAACTTAATACTGCATTTAATTTTTTTCGGATCGGATTAAAATTATTTATAGCTTAATAACAAAAAAATGGTTAATGGTATAAATGAGTGTGGGATAACCTTTGCAAAATATTATCATTGTGCGCCTGACGTCAATGATGCTTTAAAATTTATCAAGTTTTGCAGATCAACATGTTAGCCGTCGCCAGGTTTGAACTGCTGACCCTCACAGGTTTACAATGTTTGCATTTTATTGTATTTCCGCGGCGAGCAGGTAGTAGCCCTAGTAGCCGGATTGGAAGCGCCACGCCCGCTTATAACAGAGCTGCAGCGTCACCCAAAACAATACAAAATCTTACAAAATCTTCGCGGTACTGCACTATTTACGCTCGTTATTCTAAGTGAGATATTGTGGCAAAGGTCCCCAAGTAGTCTACCAAATAGCTTTCCGCCAGACCAACGTAGGTACTTCGTCATTGTTGATTATATTATAATGTTAAATTACATGAATACTTATCATATTTGTTTTCCTGGTGTTAAGTAACTTGGTATGTATGATAAACAAACGGAAGAACTAAATAAACATGAACGGGTAGGCAACCAAAATATCAACAAACTGATCGTTGGCCCGACGACTATATGGAGGTGGCTGGAAAGCAGTGGATTCGTTCCGCAGGAGCGGAGTTGAAGACCTCAAAGGGGCCTATCACAATTGGTGAGCTGACATTCACCAATTGTGATAGGCCCCTATGAGGTCTTCAACTGGCCGATATGGTGTTGATGATAGGTCGCTACTATTATATGTATCGCATCAATGTTAATAAAGTTTGGTGATAGTATGGGTTCCGGCCTAGACCACGGCTTGTATTTATAAGTGAAGGAACCTTATGGTAGGAACTGAGGATCTTTGCACAATTAGAATTTTGATGCGTTAGCGGGAAGGCTTTCAACGTATTTTGGTCCAAGGTATTAATTAGTAAGTAGTATTTTTCAAAGTATTTAACAGTAAACGCTCGTTTTGTTCTGCGATGCGTAGACGCAAAAATTAGGTCGGTACTCTAGCTTTATTGAACTTTAGTTGTCTTGACCTTCCTCGTAAGCTTGGGACGTAAATTAATAGAGTTTAGAATTCACAAAGTCAATCACCATTTCATATACCTAATAATATAATGAAGTGACTGAAATCGTGACGTGATTTGTGGCTTTACCAAAGTACGCAACAACTTCGCTAATTACCACTTGTGATAATACTAACTTTACTTTATAAGGTGTTGTTTTAAAATTGTGTCAAATTGTCCACATATCATCTCTACTTGCATTTTGGAGGCGCGTATCAGTGAGAGCGTAGTAGTGACATTAAATGTCTGATTAGTGTTTTGGTGACCTTCCACTAGGTACGTTAGCGGCGGTAGTGGCTCACGGGCCGGGTCGCTCGGGAGCATGTTAATCTCATGTCATGTCAGTGGCCAGCCGCGGCCCGCGGTGACCTTACGTCACGCGCCCACGACACACGCGGAGGGAATACTAACGGCTACAGAACGCCTTGGCGAATCCTTGGCTTCAAAACCAAGCTCCTTTCATAGTACACTCGGTTGCGAGCGTTGCGTGTTCACTTCACAATTGACTTTATCATTTTTACCTGCATTTGTATGAAATCGTTGAACGTGTTGATAAACAAGAGTCGACGTAAAGTTATCGCTGTTATCATTATGATATTGGTCCGGGACAATTCGGGGAATAACGGCAGATCTATTATATGAGCGCTGAATGAAGTCAGCAAATTAGCTTCGGGAGTTAGCAGGTGATGCTGCAAATTGACTTCGTTTGACCTTTGTAATTTGACCCTTGATCGGTTTTGTATTCTTTACAGTACCGCGGTTAATTAGCGGCTTTCATTAACGAGCTATATTGCAAATAAGGTGTCAGGCACATTCTTCAGAACCTCGTTTCGATATGTCACAAGACGATTTGTTACCACAATAGTTCTCATGAGAGTTGGGATAAACAATAGCGTGGCGGACCTTACTAGTTGCTTTGTGCAGATTGATGTTATGTCAATGATATACCTAGGTATGATGGAATAAGTACATCAATTTGTTTCGATGCGTTCATTATCAATCTCAATCCTATCAACATGTTGACTGATGTAATATCATGTCTCAGAGTTAACGTAGGCACATTATACGATGAATCAGAGATCGATATAAATGTTATTATCACTATGTATCAGCTAATTGTCACGTTTAGAACGTTCGCAAGTTAAATTGAATTCTGCATGCCTCTGATAAAGGCGAGAAATTGTACTCACTGCTCGTATTACAGATGCGGTCGCGTTTGAACGTGAGGCAAGAGTTAGGACTTGAGCAATCTTCATCACATGATTCACCGTAGAGTAATTTTTATTTAGATAGCGGAAAGCGGGAATCGATCTTACTTGAAACCGGTGAAGGTGTAGGGTCGGATCCCGTGCGGAAGCGGAGGTCTCCTGTCTAAGGGCACATTCACTAGCCGGCGGCTGCGGCACGGACGCGGTCCAGCGGCGCGGACCGATCGGGAGGAGCGCTAGAGTGCGTGCGTGAGGATCGCGGATGACGCGCGGGACGCCTGCGCTCGGCGTGCGGGTGAGCTGAGTACTGGCGGCGCGCGCTGCCTCCGCCCGCTTTTATCACATCGCACTCCGCGCGCCTTCAACTTGACTCCATCCGACTGTCATCGTGCTAATACTATTGGAATTATTGGACGTCCATTACCCGGTGCTGACACTTGTTTCACTAGCATCTGTGCTGAACTTCAGGTAAAGGAAGCCCTGGTCAGTGGTCGGCAAAAATATAATTTCATGCCAAAGTTTTGGGTTCCACATTGATACACACTTACTGATAAGTTGCCATGTTTATTTATCATATCAAAAGGTTACCGGCACGTCATACGATTGATTATTAAATCAAGTTATGTAGTCAAATAATACGTAACATAATACTATAAGTACCTGTTCAGGAGTGTTGCTGATAAATAGTGAATGAAGTACATAACATAACGTGTAATTTTCTTTTTTCATTTGCATAATTATAATTATAGGTCCTCCTTTAATAATTCATTTTCTCATTTAAAATCAATTATAAATTGATTAACCTGCAGTCAACCTTACCAAATAAAAATGAATCTTTAGAGATATGCGTGAAAATACATAAAAATATACTTCTATAACTCCCTCCTCCTTTTTTAATTGAAAAGAAAGTATAGAAAGCAACATAATATAACGGAACTCAATTTATTTGTTTCTTAAATCTAGATATCACTCTTACACCAATTACCTCCTAAAACACTCACATAAGTCGATTTTATGTGTACAGAGTAAAGTTAAAATATCTTGAAAAGATACCGTGTTAATAAATCATCATAACATTGCGTAGGCGCAGTGCGCTGAAGTTCAAGTTTACATTCACATTTCCACAACAGTTTAACACTTAGTCACTTACGTCAAATTATGTATGTATTACATACCTGTGTTCGTCTTTGGGAAACCGGATGTCTAGATTTGTTTATCCAATCTGTGTTCGTGCTACAGAAGAGACCAATTCGTTCGATATACAATATGAAAACCCGCGATTCTCTCCGGGAACGGTTTAAAGACATCAGTATTCTTACAGTGGCTTGCCAATATATATATATATTGCCAATATATATATGAAAACTTACTGTATGTTCGTAAAAATATTAACACGTTTACTAAAAATAGTGACGTGCACAATTTCAACACTAGAAATAAAATAAACTCAATGTACCAAGATTTCGGTTGCAGAAGGTTAATGGTTCATTTATGGGGAACTGTATACGCTTTTATAATAAGTTACCAGAAGGAATAGATCAATTATCCATGCAAAGGTTTAAAACTTTTATTAAGGTTAATCTCATCAAGAAAGCCTATTACACTGATAATGACTATGTTAAAGATAAAAATGCATGGCCTCAATGCCCCCAGCTCCAGAATTTTATGAATTATTTTGTTCGTGTTTGAAAATATATATATATATGTTTGTTAATCTATATGCCTGAAAAAAGAATATGAAAAAAAATAAGTTAAAAAATGACATCCCCGTAGAGTTTCTTGGTGCTGTCTTCTCTAACGGGCGTATTCCGACGCACTGGTAGAGTCGACGGAGTTTCCTTTTCCTGTCCAGAATCTTGGTACAGTGCTTGAAAGGGAAACATCCTTTTTCAAACTCAAACCATAATCAATTACTGATTAATTTAATTTATTATAACTTTATGTTTTTATTATTCTCTTTGTTAACGAGAATTAGCTGTTTGACTTCTAAAAGTGCAATTTAATTGCCTATTTACATAAATGCTTTGACTTTGGTTGCTGTGTAGTGTAGCGTTAATTTTATTACTACCGGACTGTTGATTACCTCTATACTTATTGATAGACACCTAAAATTAGAATAAAAATCGGAGGATAAGCTCTCCCGGTTTATTGTCGCCGATTTTATGTCACTGTTGTATTGTTTGGTCCATTCTTCTAGCCAAACTAGTTTCATTATGAGATTATTATCACTTAACACCAGTTGAGGCAATACTTAAAATAGAAGACGATTCGTGGCATATAATAAACTCAATGAAAATGTATAATAACAGTTGTGAGTTGTTACGTCCTACATCGTGTCGTGATATACCGGCTCGGCGCATATTTCAGGGCTACAGGCTTCTACAAAATATAGGAGTGCTACGAGCTACGCGGTCAGCGCGTAGACATTCCATGGGGCTACGAGCTTATGATTTTAAATATTGACAATCTTTTGTCGAACTTATTGAAAGAGGTAAGTACACACACACGATACATATTTTTTGTTTGAAATCCTTTTAAATAGCACCTTTAAACATGTTTATTCTGTAGCGCAATTGCTGAGCATTCAGAATATAAAAATGAACTTTACTTTATAGTTTGGTATAAAGTGTGAAATACAAACGTTACTTAGCCAAATACCAAGCTGAAAGCATTTCACATACATTTTAAAATGTATAGCTGGAAGATTTAAGATAGGTTGGGACTGAACATCCATAAAACTTTTATTCAATGGAATCTGTCTGTTTGTTTTCACATCACGTTAAAACCACTGCAACCACTTAAAACCATTTGCAACACTGTTTTTATTGCTTGGTACCTTAGAACCGGACTTGTGCAAATGTGCATGTCATACAGTATGATGACCGCGATATTGATAAAAACTGGGTGTACGCTTTTCAGACGTACCGAGCTCGTAAATACTTTAGACTATACACCATTGTGTACATAATTGAGTATATTAATTACATTTAATTTAAGTGTTTTCATTAATGAGCTTAATTATGTAAGTGCGAATCATATAATATATTTAAATAAATTTATATCAAAATCACATTCGTGACGGCATAATACCTACGTATACCTTCTTTTTGTATTTGAAATCGACATTATGGCTATTATACTAATTCAAATTTGGAAGAATAATGGATTTTTAATGAAATAATAGATTTGTTTTCCAATGTTTCCGTAAACAGCACGTCAAAGCAATTGTAACGTCAATAAAACGTTTAAATTTATTTAGAATTGCCAATAATGTGGGTTAAACGTTTTTACAATTATCGCCACGTTCTACATTCACTTGAAATCTTAGAATAATAACGCATAGAAGTCAAGTACTCGCTAGCGCCGTGAAGCCATTTTTACTGAGACTTTTTGGGCCTAATTCGGACTTTCACACGCTATTGCTCGAAATCAAAGCTTTTATGGTAAATATATATTCATTTTCCCTGCTTTTGGACTAAACACCCACCCACACACATGCAACATTTTCATTGCACTTGTGTGCGTTTTGGAGAAGATAATAACACGGAACTCACGCACACATTGATAAAAAAGTGGCTTTATCTTTTGAGTGATACTACGCACGGAACTATCCTTCTCTGCGTTATTATTTTAAGCTTGAAAACATTCATGATATTATATTCCTCACGAAAGCGAGGGGCAACTCATGCTCGTCAGATTAGAGTCATAAGAGGTTGATGATTAGTAAGATAAATATATAATATGTAATACTAGCTGCACTTATAGTAGGAAAGTAAAAAGTTTTATACTTTACGGCTGACGGCTCGTTTGGCGTAGTGGTTGAGCAATCAGAGGCTGCGCTAGGGGTTGGGGGTTCGATTCCCGCCTGGGTCAAATATTTGTGCGATCCACAAATATTAGTTTCTGGTCTGGGTGTGATGTGTATGTGAAATTATATGTCTGTAAGCGGTACCCACGATACAGGAGCAATCCTAGTGTGGGGGCTACGTTAAAAAAATAATAATCATAATCATAATCATAAACGGTCAAGAGGTACCTTCTACGAATAGCTACATCTAACTGTTGCATAACCTTCAAGCTAGTAAGAATCAGTATTTTGGTTCTGTTTAATCGTTTGAAGATCCAGGCTAATAAATAAACAGAAAGGTTACACTTTTATAACATGTTATTCGGAACATAATAATACTATATTTGGCTGTCCTATAATAATATATTATGTTCAACATTAATGTTCAATCAACAGCATTGATTTTGCGCGTCACAACTAGTGACGCACGAGACTGGTACCGATTCCAACACCGGGCACCGACCTTCTTGAATATCGGACCCAAACATTAAAGATGCCAATATTTTACTTGCCATGTTTTTCTGGCCATCCGGCTTCACACTCGGCACAGTAGGCATTATTGTATTCCATAAAAACTGTGACCCCAGTTCTGGGTAGACTTTTGGTATAAAAGTACCCTGTGTAACTGCTTGTAACTATAATTGATAATTCAGCCTGTACTTTCCACAGCTGGGCAAAGGCCTCCCCTTACTTTCGGGAGGGGTGGCTCTAATTATATTAGTAGGTTATAATACTTATTAATTAGGTATAACGTTATAACTACATCGTACGGTTTTACTTGCATATTCAATGACCTCACACTAACCATACAATTATCCAGGTTATTAACTATCTTTTCGCTGTCCCGACAGACGTCATGTCTAAAATGTATAGCTTAGCTCTGTATTGGCTGTCCTGTCTCTCTCTTTCGTAATTTATTACCAAGTTATAATAGTTATTCTGGTATTGCGAACGGAGACATATCCAACAAAGCACACATCATGAAAATCGGTCTAGCCGTTCTTGAGCTGTACGAGTAAAATTAAAATGGTGTAACTAACACGACTGTGTTTTATACATACCTATATATATAGGTTGGGATATATAGATATAATATGTTTTATCGTGTTTATGTGCTATGTATATCGATTTATTATTTCCGATCACGTACACCTTTCTCACCAAGTTTAAATACAATGACGTATTGATTTCATCTCAAGCCACGTGCCCCGGCATGAATTGAATACTTGAATAAACTGCAGAATATTGCAGATGCGACGTACTACGAGTGGTTGGGACGCTTCGAACCAAGATATTTTCCTTGTTTATATCTATGGTAGATTCATATATAAAATGTTATATATATGGATCTAGCTGCGTTCCGCATTTTCACCCACGGCTATTGGATTTTCCCCGTAGGAAGTTCTCTATCTTTTGCGGAGACAATACAAAAATAAATAAATAATAGGTTCAATCGTTTTAAAGTTCTAAATGGTGTAACTAGCCCGACTTTGTTTTAATTCAACAACACATTGTTATTTTTGTTAAACATGAGAATTGTGATTAATCAATTAATTGTAATAAACCTTCAAATTTCATAACTGAGGATGAGATTAATAATTTAATTATACAATGATGAGATGATTGTGGTTCCTCTTCTTTATAAATATTATTACGTTAGTTAATATTATTTTAATCGAGTTTAATAAAAAAGCGACGTTATTAGCCTCGTCAAAGTTCAGCGAGAGCCGTCATTATAGCTTTACATGTTGCATCACATTTATATTTTCAAGGTGGTGAACTTAGATATCTGCTGAGCCACATTTTGCACGCCCGGTTGGTTAACATCATTAGATATTTAGTTCAGAAAATATAATTTCAAGAGGTGAAGGAGAAACACACCGGACACACAAACACAACAACACACAAAAAAGTTGAAGTAAGAGGTGCTAAGTAGGTATGTCAGACGCGTATTTGTATATATAGGGCCGCGAGTATACGTCGTTTCCTGCCCTCTCAAAACTCCGCGGAAGCCCACCAGAAGGCGCTGGTAGTTGAAAAAAGTATATATCTATCTAGCCGTTACCAGCAGTAGGGTGAGCAGGAGCCTCTATCAAGAAACTACTCGATACGTTAACTGTCAAATCTGTTTTAGATTTGATCAGTACTCTTAAAATAGAACAAGTACGACAATTTTAGCATATCGTATCGTTAACACATCGGTCAATGTAACCGTTCGCGTACGTATCTTGTCGATATTGCAAGGCGCTGTTAAATCTAAAACAAACTTGACAGTTAACGTATCGAATACTTTCTCGATAGAGGTTCCTTGCCACCCGACTGCTCAAGTGCTCAGTTGCTCACCCTACTGGTAACATTTCTAAAATATTACGTTTGCTACGTTATAGCCCTTTCAGGCACAAGATTATCGATCAATTTATACGCGATCTGAAGTTAATAACGTCAATTGTATAAGTTACATATTGTGCAAAACAATGCATAATTAAAAACAGTGGTTTTAGTGCTACTTACTAGTAGAGACAGACGGTCATCCAGATATTAATATTAAATGGATTGGTCTGGTCAATAAAGAAAAGTGGCTTAAAATATAGAAAATTTAAATGGTGATTACTAATATCAAAACATAATTTTGACATACCTCGACGTTTTGGCCGAGTTACATAGACCGTGGCCACGAGAAGACTCACGCGTAGTTAACATGTATTCAGTTCGCGAAAGTTTAAGAACATCAATTTTATATGATGACGACTAGAACAATATGACATCGATTACCGGTACCGATAATTCGCGTCATTCGCGTTTTGACCAAAATATGTTTGCCTGAATCGATCGAAACACTGAAATGAATATGAATTTATTTTACGCAGTATTTGGCCGATTGTTATCGTTAAAAGTAAGTTTTCCTTCCTACCGTGCAGTCACGTATAATGCGAAACAAGTAGAATGTCCGAAAGCATAATTTACATCTTTTTGAAACGTTTGTTACTTACGTTTTTCAAGCATTCAGACCCAAGAAAGATGAAAGTACCTACTCATTCATAATTATAATGAAATGGCCGTTAATTGACATTATTATTCTGACATCGACGTCAGCTTCCAATGTTGCCGTGTCCGTTTCGACCGGTTCAGTATGTGATGTGCAAATATTCAATCAAAATATACACATTGGGCCCTAAATGCTCGGTGGACTTTATGAAGATCAAATATCAATGCCTGTAGGTATAGGTATGTAAAAAAGGCGTAGTTTGTGGTTTTATCGCTATATTCTATCACATTAACGTTGTTTATTGATATTTTATCTCAATAACCTTGTCAAACCACTAAGACAAAAATCAATATGCGAGTATACGTTGGTCGCGACGCTCGAATATTAGAATTAGATTATTTTTAGGTCTAATGCATATGGCCTAAAGTGTTTGTAAAATAAATATGATGTTTACAGGCAAATATTATTACACAAATACATTTCCAACGTCGTGCTTCATTTGCATCAACAACGAGGGTAGAGAAATGGAAACATAGTATTAGGTAAATGCTTAGAAAAATATTTGTTAAGATTTGATACGACCGTGCTACATTACAGTCAGATAAAGGCCGGGCCAGGTGACTAAGGTCAATTAAGTGCGTTACATCTAATTTATGCAGTCCACTACCAATGAGCTAGTCCTTAATCGACCCACTTTTGAAGGGATCTATGACCCACCAGCTCCCCAACTCACTATGACCTACTAAATCTATCAAAGAAGTGGTTTAGCCCAATGATATACCCGTGTATCGGCCATATACCCGAAAAAAAATGCTAAAAAGAAAATGTTAGGTTTCGTATTTTTATGCAAGATATCCTTATATCTCCGATTTCCTCAACAGTTTTATTGTTATTTTATTCTGAAGATGAATTACCTCCAGAGGGGTCTATACCTACCTACTGTCCTTCTTCAAAAGAGGTTTAAAGCTTGTTTTGAATCCTAACTGGCTCGGGTTACTCCCCGCGGTGAAAATATTTGTGCGTAGAAAAAAGTACAGGTATTCGTTAGATTTTTCAATAAAGCAAATTTTATATTGTAAGCGCTTTATATTGTAATATGAGCGAGTAATATGATGCGTATAAGCGAAATTATTGTAAGCGCTTTTTGGTGCACAAATAATGCAATTACACGCGTAGGTAGGTATTTTGTTACGTATAGTTGGTTTAGGTAAATGATGTTAAATATTATGTTCTTGAGGCAATATTCTCAAATTGTTGGAGTATATAGTGTAGCGTATTTCTATACTTCTGTAAATTATTAGATTAGCAATAAGAATTGAGGCAGCCGAGGACTGTTTCTAAAGTCCTTGAAGACAATATATTATTATAGGTAACTGCCATTAATTATTACAAGAAAGACAAGAGTAAAGTTAAACTCGTAGGTATCTTTTCAGAGTTGTACCTAATTTATTTATAATAAAATTAAAAGTTAACGATGAGAAGACTATTAATTAGAACTACTAACAGTATTATATTTTCATAACAATTATAATGCTATTCATTAGTCTGTAAAAATCACAGGCAATTATATAAACTTAAATGTACCTACCTACCTACACAATTATTATTATCTAGCAAAAGCAATGTCAGGATTGTGCTATTTCATTATAGGAAATAATTTTCTACAGGCTACTCTTTCTTGTCTCGATTATCAAAGAAACGTCACTACGTTTACGATAGGAGAGTATGCAGGTCGAGGTGTTGAAGTAAGTATAAATAAAGGCGCGTCCAGACATCGCCGTTTACCCTGTCTACCATATCTTTTGCTACCATATCTACCATATCGTCTACCATATCATTTACCATATCGTATACCCTGTTTACATTTGACCGACGTACGCGTAGATATCTATACTATTATTTAACTGAAAACAAACAAACGCAGAAGACGTTTTCTGTGAAGATATAATATTTTGGACTGAAAAACAACAAAATAATAATATACTTACCCTGTAATCATTTGAAGCGGCTTATTATGGAGATTCTAAAAATTAAAACTATACTAATATGGACATTATAGGTATGTATTATTAGGTCTTGATTAGGTACCTGGTACAGTCAGTGGTTTAAAAACACAAAAATTGCATTACATAATGTACCACTGATTACTTAGTAACTTCATTTGCTTTTGGATTCTTCGTCGTAATTTATCCGAGTTAAATAATAAAAACTTTTAGAGAAGGCATTTAGCTTTTTAAGAAATGTTCTCTCTAAGTAGGTCTAACAATTTGACGCAATAGGTCACTCACAGACTACTACTACTATAATATATATACTCTGTATATAATACAGGCCACTTCCACTATGACGTCTCAAGTGTTTTCAACTGTATAACATCAACGAAGGGGAGATTAGTCGGGAATCCGATAGTGAGACGTTGTTGGTTTTGTATTTTCTTCTCAAACTTGTGTTTCTTCGAGTGTTAATGTAATATTAGTCATTGACGTGCACGAGTGTGGGGAAATGATATAAGCCCAAAAAGCTTGTCACTTCGCATTTTTTCCAAAACTCCCAGGAAGTTTCAGTAAAGCATCAACCACTGACTGAATCGTGACTTTGATTATGTAAATAATTGACTCGACTACTTCACCACGAGGATTGCTTTAATGCTATGACTTTTCGGTTGTGAAAATAAGAAATACTTACCATAATATTATAATAATTGACACTGGCTAAATGTACAAACCGTGTGAAACCATAACTGAAACAAAAAAAACATCAATGAATTTTGGCACATGAACAAATCCGAAAATGAGACGTTGTTGTTCTTCGAGTGTTAACATGTAATAATATTGGTGGATTATTAATCATTGAGTGTTCACGAGTCTGGGCAAATGGTATTTCTCAAAAAAAATATGGGATGCTTTAACACAGTCAATTGGTAAAGCATCCACCAATTTACTGAATCTAGAAGGCATCATGACGCCAACTTATTGTCTATTCATGACGCTGACATATTAACTTGACTTATCTAGGTTTATTTCACTTTGTTCACCTGGGTGTACAAATTTATGCATTCTAGATACTTTTCCTCCTAGCTCTGTCGATTTTGCGTGATAGGTAGCTTATGAAATAATTATTATGCTTGTTAGTGTAGAAGTGACACCTGCTTGTCAATTCCGCTCGTGTGGGTACAGAATCCGTGTAAATAAACGTGTTAACACTTAACACGTAAATTTAGCTATATTTTCTTCCGTGCGTGAAATTTATCATCGTATTTTAACATCAAAACTTAGAAAGTATACGTCAAAGCAGATCCAGGCATTTTATTATGTTGTAGGTCTGTACAAATTGTATCTTTTTCGATTAATCATCTTATTTTACACTTCCTTGTGGAAATATTTATTAGAAAACCTCGTAGCTATCAAACCGCAGAAACATGCCGAGTAGGAGGTCAGGCGAGTCGTTTTGGTTCTTAATTAAAATAAACCACATACGAACATGATTTATTTGCTTGGATGCGTAAGGGGAATTTGTATGGAATACCTACATATATGGTCTGCGTTCTAATCTGCAGCAATATTTTCACTACACATAGGTACGTAAAACCTTACAATGTTAAGAGATCCCTAAAAATTTAACCTAACTGACATTTAATAGTGACCGGATAAGTGGAAATTATCGAAGTACACAATCGCTAGTTATAAGTAATTAATAAGCAAAATTATAAAAACCTGTGACAAAAACAAGAGTTAACCTATAGGAGCTATATTTATTTATAAAGCTCTAAGAATGAGATTACAATCATTGTTATTCGGTATGGTTTTGTAAGGATGTAAATAAGAAGTAGAATTTGCACTTACAGCAGCTAGTACATACCTAATATTACATGACTATGAAGTACTCGTATAATATAAAAATACATTACCTAAGTATATTTTTAAATAGATATAAAAAATACGGAATTGAGGAATTGACAAAATTATCATCATCATAAGTAATAACTTATGATGATGATAATTTTGTTAGGCCGGTCAAAAGTCATACCATGGCATAACAACTGTTATCATTCGATAACAACCGGGACTAGCTACTAACTAGGTTTACTTACGTGTACTCCGAATGTATATGAAACACTGAAGATGATATGCCACTAAACGGCTACCAGACAAATAAATATAGGGGTTTTGGCGGGAATCCGATAAAATATTTGACACTGGCTATATGCACAAACCGTGCGAAGCCATAACTAAAACAAAAAAAAATATAACTATTTCGTTTTCTTTGCCTAAAATAGTCACTCATTATAGTGTCAAACTATGCATAGGAGTTTTGGCGGGAATCCGATAGTGAGACGTTGTTGGTTTTGTATTATTAGCTCAAACTTGTGTTTCTTCGAGTGTTAATGTGTAATATTGGTGGAATATTAACCATTAAGTGTTCGTTAACGTGCACGAGTGTAGGTGAATGATATAAACTCAAAAAGCGTGTCATTTCGCATTTTTTCCAAAACTTCCAGGAAGTTTCAGTAAAGCATCCACTACTTTACTGAATCGTGACTGACGATGTAAATAATTGACTTGACTACTTGACCACGATTGCTATAACATTGCTGTGACTTTCTTGTGAAATTAAGAAATACTTAAAATAAAATACATACTTGACACTGGCTATATGCACAAACCGTGCGAAGCCATAACTAAAACAAAAAAAAAAAAAAAAAACTATGCATAGAGCACGTTTAAGATACAGAAAACTTTACAGACATTAATATTGTATTACCTCAATAATAACTGCTGAATTATTAAACATGATTATTCATCATTAATTTAATTATGTAATGATGGCAAGGGGGAGAATACCGAGTTCGCATTATTTGTAAATAATTGCATGTATTTGTAGTCACTACCTTTGTGTAGTAAGCTAGCGGTAGGTAGGTAAGTAGGTACATCTACCTAAAGATAAATTAATTTAAAAAATATTATAATTTATATTTTATTACATATTTAAATCCAGTTATGACGCAGTCTGCCAAAACGTTGTAATTTGGCATAGTTTTCATCATTAATAGAATTTATACCTCAACAACTTGCGATATTAAACAATATTATTTAATCATTTTGCAGCCTATATGTAACTATATGTAACATCGGGATTTTATTTATTTCTTTTCCTACGTGTTTGTAGTCTAACTCTTCCTTTTGAGACATTGAAACTCTTTTTTCCTCATTTAATACATTTAATACAATACCTATGAGGAAATACCGCGCCAATTATAATTTTAATATTTATTGCGGTTTGGAATTAGTGGATGACGTACCTACATTTCAATTTATATTTAATCGCTGGTGTGCATATTAGCTTTGCCTCTATAGGATTTTTTTGAGATTCACAACAGGATCATCTATAAGCGGCAAATGGTTCTACAAGTATACCTAAACCTAGAGGTGAATAAAAAGTTACCGCAGTACATTTCCATATTCTTTATGTATGATGCCGTCATTCCTATCGGAAACTTCAGTTATATGAATACTACTAAATTTATCTACACGTTTTACCTATTACTTTTTTCTAATGTCTATTTCGTTCTCACTAGTAGACAGGTCTAGATAGGGCTTCTCTCAGAGACGACTCTCATCACCTTCTCGCATCTCCCTTATGACTAATAATTGATAAGAGCTATCCATAATCCCTTACGTTCGGTCGGGGAATGTAGTTATTATAGTCCTTGAATTTTGTAACTCTTGGATGTGCAGGTTTTCTCACAATGTTTTCGTTTAGCGTTCTTGAATGGTCGTATTGAAATCAAATCTTATATCTTAATAATTATTAAGTAATTCGTCCAAAGTTTTGAACTGGGTGCCGTTGGATTATATTTTACTTTACCACAACTTACCTACACGCACATAACATTAAAAGTGTTTTTTTATTATTATTGTAGTAGCCATGCATACAAAATATAAGATTGAATTTATTTGTTTGTTAGACGAGTGACCGCACACATTCGAAAATCCTTCCGTGTATGTCCGTTGACATAAATAAATCTATCTCAAGATTCAGGGTGAGCCACGAAATAAAGTATTGGTAAGTAGGTATAACGTAGGTACGTCACAAGTTCACAAACATAGACATCGATCGAGGCTGTACGAGATTCGCAATAACTAGCATCCTACTCCTAGACCATTTACCAGCAGTAAGATTGTGGTAGAATACTGCCGCCTTCCCAAATTTACTTTGTTCATAAACATCTCCGATGTCAAGTCAGATTTTTGAGCGGTAGACAAACAGTTCGGATGTTTGAGGGCGTTGACACACAGTGTCAAGCAAATTAACGGAAGGTCGAGTAAGAGGTCGTATGCGGCGCAAATTGGGCTGGGGTTTACCATAAAAAAAAATGAAAATGCTGGACAAAAAACCGACTATAGAATACAGAATTTTCTTTTTCTATGAATAGCTAGAACGTAACTTTTATGCAAGTGCTAACTACTTACTTAGGTAGTGGACATTTTTCATAAAGTTCCATAAAATATATAATAATAATCAAAGTCTATCAATCCAGATACGTTCCAGCAAATGCGGAGGCATGGTAGCCCTAGGCTAGGGCTACCTTGTCGAACCAAGGCGATCCTCGTATACTAGTACCCAACTTATAAGGCGCGTCGTGAATCTTCGTTCGCGCAGAAAAGAAAGTATGGTCCGAAGATTAACGAAAGAATGCTTAAAACTTACAATCAACCTAAGATCACTATTATAAGGTTCATAATACACTGCAGCTGTTAGTTCCATCTCACTCATGCCACGCGGCGATCGCTAAGATGGCGGCGGCTGCCAACCAATAGCGGTCAATAGCATTTCCCGCGTTTTGAAAATTCATCTTCTGCGCAGGTACATCGGTAAGCCATATCAGTTGGGTACTACATACCACCTTCGACGAGTCTATATTGTGACTTATGGTTAGGGTTGCACCGGATGCTAAACAGGCTCTATACTTAACGTGGATGATTCTTACGGTGAGCGTAGGTAGGGTATATACCGAAACCAATATACCTAAACTTAAATATGATTTTCTCATTCTTCTTGTAAAACGCGATGGTAGTTACTAACATGCAGAAAACAATACAATTTTGTATAGATTTTCTCAGTGCCATAGAAACCTAGTGGATTAATCAGCTTTGTTTTAACCGAGTATGAGTTTCTTAAAGGCCTACCGCAGATAAATACCTTAGGATTATTAACTGTTTAAACAACAGAGAAACCTAAGTATAACGAGAAAACCTAAAACTATAAAAACTAAACTATAAACTAGAATAATAAAGCAAACTTAGCAATCAATGTCACAATGGCTGGTGGCTCACAGAAGTCGCTGTGTTCCAGTAATCGTCCATGGATAACGCAGATGTATTCGTATAAGTAACAAAGACGGTAACTTCCAGTCAATAAATACATAATATTCTAATTTATTCGATTATTGTATGACTTTGTATTCATAATGACACAGGAACAGGAAATGTAGGGCTATTATGAAATATGACTACATTGTAATTTCTCACACTCATGCGCGGGCATAATTGCCTTGCGATATCAACTCAAGGTAAGGTTTAGTTTGATTACTAGAATAATCGCGAAAATTCGTGAGCCGGTGCCGATTTGTGATGCCTGCCGTCCACTGTGACAGGGAAACAGCTGAGCAGAACGAAGTATATGCATCAGGACTGAGGACACCTTAAATCCTCCTTTAAACGTTCAACAGTAACCCAAAAATTAGACAAAAATCATCACATCATCATCATAATATTTTATGCCATATTTTTACAATAACTCAAGAATAGTTTCTATGTAGAGCGAGTAATATCTTCCTGTAAAAGACATCAACGCGTCCTTTGTGTTTTCGTAACTTTAATTTTTAGGTATTTGTTGTCCTTACTTTAAATTTGAACTTGGTGTGTAGTACGAGTAGGTTAGACATCTCCACTATTATTTG
Organism: Hylaea fasciaria; assembly: GCA_905147375.1. Taxonomy (NCBI): domain Eukaryota; kingdom Metazoa; phylum Arthropoda; class Insecta; order Lepidoptera; family Geometridae; genus Hylaea; species Hylaea fasciaria. The sequence goes on from LR990197.1 coordinate 4,949,963, forward strand.
ATTGAAATTATTTTGTATATATAAAAAATAATTGCAGTCAGTGATGATCAAAAAGTAGCATTAGGTATAATTAAAACTTATTGAATATTAATATTGTATTGTACGCTAGTAATGCTCAAGAAAAAACAAATGAATAGTCTGAAAGATTGTGGTTTCGCTTCGAAACGATTCAGATGTTTTTATTGAAGTTCGAACTTTGACCTTGACTTTATGTAGCTACGATTTTTTACAATAATTTTTTGTTCATAAATTTATTTTTCCATGCGAGAGTTTATATATACCTACGCACTCAGTAGGTAATTGTAAGTAACAGGATACAATCCTGAATTCACCCAAATACTATGAACGCACTGTTAGTAATCAATGATGCAGAATTTTCTTCAGGATTCCTATGAACAGATCAGCTTATTGTCACCATAATTTATATTTATTGCACAATTTCACACAATTGAACGAACAACAGAAACTGTGTTAAAAACTTGCAACATTTATCCTAAATGGTCATCCATTCATCTATATACGAGTAAAAGCTTGTAACAATAAAACACATACTAGATTGGAAATTATTCCTTGAGGAAGATATTCAAGATGGCATATGTAGATGTTACTAACTAATAGTGAAAACTACATTGCAATCAGTTATCTTGTTTTTGTAGATGTTATATATATTACTATACTTCAACTCAAAAGACCAACTACTGCAGTGAGCTCGGGTACCATGTATTTTCGTGAAGGAAATTAGGCCATCATCCGCCGAAGGAGAGGGCTATTCAGATTCCGGAGGATCATATTACTCCGGAATAATTTTCGGGAAGCCTTCAAAACGTGCCTGCTCTGGCATTTGAACTTCCATCTCGAAATGTGGACTTTTGCCTAGGGTATTAATAGGTATTCTGTGCTTTTGCTGCAAGTCTGGAACTAAGTACCTACATAATATATACTTGTAAAATAAACACCTAATTATGCCACATATTTGGTAGTAAAACGGTATGACGTCAAGTTAGGCGTAATATAAACATGAGTATAGTTTAACCTATACGTTAAATTTAACAATGACAATTTTATAAATATTAAGTCGTCTATTTACACTGTTTGAGCTATTTAATTTCCGTTGGTCATCTACGCAAATGGTGTGAGTTTAGTATCAGAAATAACAAAAAACAGAAGTAGAAAAAAGTCTGCGCGTCATATCCTGTACTGAAACATATCATTACCTGGCTATTATTTCATTATTGTTTATTACTTGGCTACAATGGGACCCAGCATTTATTTATACCGCTTCTGTAAATAAATATTTACAATGTTTGGTTTTTATTTAGTATATTTAAGGATTATTTAAGGATTGAAGCGGTGGTAGCTTAGTGGGCGAACGTCCGCCTTCGAAAACGGAGGTGGTGAGTTCAAATCTCAGTACGGGCTCGTACCAATGTAATTATCACTCGCTTTTCGATGACGGAAAACATCGTGAGGAAACCAACATGCCCGAGAATTATTTCGGAGGCATGTTATCCACCAACCCGGACTAGGCCCCCGTGGTGGATTATGTTCTAACCCTCGTCACGATAGTGAGGGGAAGCCTTGTATGGACACTGCTGGGCAAAGTATAATAGTAATAATTTAGCCTGTACTGTCCCATGACAGTACAGGCTGAATTATTATTCTGATTATATAAGGATTCTCTAGCTTATGCAAAAAACAAGGCTGAGTAATTAGGGAAATAAATAAACGGTCATTTTTGTTCCTATGCAGTTATACTGAATACTACATGCTACTTTACTGGAGATACATGAAATGACAAGCAAGTGCCTACTTGAAACTACAAAGCAACACCATACAGTTTTAGAAGGCTGACAATTTGATACGAAGTATAGCTATATATTATGGTGTTTGTCGCTAGTGTAGTGAAACTATGAACATTATGAATTACTCGCAACCTTCGTGTCCAGATAACTTGGTTCGTCCTTACAAGTGTGCCCTTTTTATTTGAGTTACACATTTGATGAGATGAAAAAGTTCAAAAGTCGTAACAATCATATGTACCGTACCTATTATGTCGTCCCAATAAGTTTTTATACGAACAGATTTTCTACTTTTTCTTTCTTTTCTTTTCTTCACATATTTTATATTCATATTTTCTCGCCAGCCGGACTGGTTAGTGCCCGACCATCAAGGTTTTTGCGAAGTTTTCCTTCTTTCCTTAGTGTTTTAAGTAAGTATACATAATTAGAATAATTTAAATGACGGGACAGACGAACGTCATAATAGTTTTGCAAATATTTATTTATATCACTATTTACATTACGCGCACAAAGGTCACTTTGCCTCCATATTGTTAGTCAATTTTGAAGTGTTTGACCAACATCGGAATGTTAGGTTGAAGCACCAGCCAAAGTCATGGCTATCGACATGTTCTAGCTAGAGTCAATGTTATGATGAAGCGTTTTCGTAGTATGCGTCATAAAAGGTAGGTAGGTACATATCAGGGCCCTCGTTCGACTAATTCTAAAGAATTACAAAGTTATCATATTTTTTTACTGTTGTTTGTATTTTGTATTGATTTTTCATCATCACTTTTTTTACGTGTACATATGGGTGGCACTATTTATTACAAGGAATAGGTAGCAGCCAGCAATCTAGTCACAGTCGCCTCCACCAAAAGTATTGACAAGTCCCGAAAACTTTCGAGACCGCCTGGCCCCAACGGCCCCGTCAAACAAATCATCACTATTACTACAATACTTAGCAAACAATTATGTTAGCAGATTACCAAAAATGACAATGGTACCGTTTATCTTATCGCTATCACACACTAGCTAGACACTTCCGCGATCATTTATAAACATTCGATAAGCACATTTAGTTTAGTGGAATCTGATTTTGTCCAGCTGGATTTAAATTTCAGTTAGACCTAAACCAAGTAGATAGATAGAGCCACAAAATTAGAATACAACTAATCAAGCTGGCAGACAATTCAATATATCAGTCTGCATTTCTAAGTAGTCAAATCACGACAAATTTGAAATAACAATACGAGGGAAACCGTGAGTAAATACCACGAATATATTTTTATGTAGGCACGTAGGTATCTACTTTAATTACAACACTGAGTCGATTTCGCTCATAAATATTACGAATGTGGGTCTTCTGATCTTAAATTCTTATTTATAAACTGTTGCTCGAAGGGTAACACTTTATTTAACATACTAACGTTCTAAAAATTATACCTATGCCTATGGTACATTCAGGCTCTATACTTACATGTTATCGTTACATATCGTGACTTTGTATTCAGATTTTTTTTTGTATGTATTCATTATCTTCTTTCATGTAGGTAACCATTGTGGGTCTGTTAAAAAATCTGTGACCAGAGGTAGGTAAGGTAAAAGTTGGCCAAGGCACAGGGATGTTTCATTCAGTGTTTCAAGTTTCAAGTTATGTTCGTCAAGGCTGTAACACAGGAAATAATAAGTCTTACTTATTCGATTTACCATCATGCGAGTTGAAGTCTCCCAGTATACCCCTCTTTCGGCAGTCGCATAAAAACTCTCTCTATCTCTCTACCGATCCTTTAATGTTCGTTCGATCCTTAGATTAGGTAAAGATCCTTAGTTCGCAAGTTGCGATTGCTGTGAGGCGTCTCCATAGGTACCAACTTGTAGCCATGCGATTAACTGTTCCGTATCTAGGACCTTGTCCTCGAACTGGGCTGATCTGCGTCGGATATATAATATCTGCTGCGTGATAGATTTCCTTCTACGTACGCACACATAAACAAGTTTTCCAAATCGTTCACATTGACGTCTGAATCAACTCATCGTTTGGAACCCTCGTCACTTTGCTCCTGCTCCTCCAGCTGCCGGCAATAATTCCCTTGTGAGAAGTGTGCGTTTACATACTGCCCTACCGTTTTTACTTTCACCGGGCAGCACGAGTAGCAGTGGCAGTGGTAGGGGCATGACAAGTGTTTACATTCTCGTCCTGCTCCCTGCCCTTCCCGCTTCCCTGCTCACTGCCGCCGAGTGTAAATTAGATATAATAACTCCGTCAAGGAGTGTGACGCGGCCCTATTTTATGATAAACGCACTTTACCAACTAGGCATAAGCATGCTACATTTAACACACAGTTATGCACATTAGTGTTGATGCATTAAATTAGCATAAAATCTTATACATTTACTTATCCATAAACCAACTAGATACAAGGTTAACGTTTATGGGAACTTTGAACTAAGGAGATTGTTGTACGTACTCCGCATTTGATTAAAGTGTTAATGAAGTCAATAAATTAATTTTGCACCGATACTATTATTTACACGTGTTATATTATTGTCATAACATGGCATAGCAAGCTTTAGAATAGTAGCTATAGCAAATATGTATATTATTATTGCTATAGTTACTAAACGGACGTCGTGGATGCTGTTGGGCTACGTTCAAGCCTTAGCGGAGTTTAAATTGGGTTCATTAGATTTAATGCGTTGGCGCAAGTGGCCCTTCGGATGCCTTTGGTCAACTTTGTACCAACTTACTCGAAAGCCTTGAAGTCGCTCCAACCACTGGCCAATTACCGTAGGCGTAATCAGCAAATATACATAATACTCGTAATATCACAACTTGATCTAGAATTCGTAATTATTATACAAGTTTTTGTAACAAGTTATATAAGATCGTGCATCTCATTTATCCAGTCCCACATTATGGATACAGCGAGTCGTCAGAATAATATGATGTCATTTCACTTGCTTTTCAAGGACACAGAGATACGATGCAACCGATGTAAGATCCTTGTTTAATGTGAGAAAAAGCTTGTAAAAAGGATGTAAGCTATATTATCAACTTCCTTACCTAATTGTGTATACTGATTGATTACTAATAATTATGATAAGATTTAGGTAGTCTTGTACTGGATTAATATATACATACTCATAGTATAGAAAAAAGTAGTAGGTACAATATGACTGCAAAATACATGGAGGCTGCACCAGGCCCTACAATCACGTCATCCGAGTTTGTAGGTGACTTGTGATCACTTGTGTACCTACCAGCCATCACCACAAAAGAGCATCGCACCAACGATGTTATATCGCATGTTATTTTGTTGTCTACGTGGTGTAATTTTAAGGGGTTATGAAAAAATTGTGTGTTGTCACACATGAAATATGTTTTAGGATTATTCTTTTTCAATTGATTTTTTAAGAAATATCCGTATTGAATTTAATTCGTATATTAAAGTTATTAGGCAAACAGGGACAACGTCATACGTGATCTTGAAATGAATGGAACCGGTTCTTTGTTATGCTTTAAAGTTCTAAGGAAATAGCTCATTATTCGAAGAATTTTTGCATGACCTGATAAAAGTGAACTGTTAAAAGACAATCGACAAGAAGAAAAAGAATCGAGAAACACGTGCACAATGTGACTAAAATTAAAGTAATATTGATATAATTATTAAGAATTTATATATACTAATTAAACATTATTTTAGATTCTCTTACTCCGTTTACCAACTAAAAATATATCACAGCATTTACCCACAAAACGCATGATTGTGTCCCGTTCTTTAAATTTTAAATAATGGGCTATTTTAGAAACATCGAATCACCAATGACTTTCAATAATCGCCCCCAGGTCCGAAATCGGTTAACCTCAACGTCTACTAGAACTACTAGAAAGACAGATTACTATAGATAGATAAATAGCCCAGCCTAGTATGTGGACTGATGGACTGACAGACTGACTGACAGTTGGACTAACTGATGGACTGATTGACGGACTAACTAACGTAGTAACGGGCTGATGGACTTATGGACTGACTGATGGACTGACTAACTTACACAATGACTTACGGAATAACTGGCGGACTTATGGACTGACTGAACGACTGAAAAACCCAAGAAGCTGGGTTTTGAAATTATATAGTCGCAACATTTATTGGTACAAACAGCTAGTTATATTCAACAAAACATCCTGTTTTAAAGGAAATATAGACTAGACGTTGACGTACGTCCCTTCATATTTAATGAGATCAATAATACCTATAATTTCGGCATGGTATTTGTACATTGCACAGGCATTATTTCGTTGAAATAAATTATTGTAAATTGGTGTTATTGAGAAACTATTAAATGTGACCGTTTATTATCTATTATGTCCTTGGGCGCCCTTATTATAAGGTCTACAAAGGTAGTCTGCGTTTATTTGTTGCAACATCTCGAAATTTTATCCTGTTTATAATTCGATCATCATTTTGCAAACGTCGTTTTAAAAATATAGGTTGGAAAAATCTATATGTTTAGAGTTTTACACCTAAGTAGGTATGTCTGTTTCACCGGGTCGGAACCCAACTTCCATGTGGTTGGTTAATGGGTATATACATCTCAGGGTAAGCTGCTATGGGTGAAGGCGAAGCGAAGGCAGCGTTATTGCAACTTTTCTTTTATCAGCAGGCTTCATGTCATATTAGTATGCACTAACATTGACCCCACATCAATAAAAACTGTTATAGTGCCGCAGCGGTGAAGGAATGCATTTTCGTATAAAAGCCTGGAATATACATCTAGAACCATAAATTCAACATCATGGCACTACATTTCATGATTAGATAATGGAAAGTTATGTGTTCCGATGTTTAAATAACAGTGATTATTTGCTTGGATACCAGGTAGGAGGTCCGTACGTGTTGCTACCAGAATATTTTCTAATAATAGGTGACTTCTCAGTCATTAACTTATCTTACCTGTCTATACCGGTAGGTACATTAGCCTATACTAATTAATGGTACCTGCTTTAAAATTGATATCTCAGGGTGACGAGGTCATTTTGCACAGAATATTAGATATGGAAGTTCTGTGGTCTGCAATTCGATATGGGGAGCCTTGGTCTTTATGACTCTTTCTTAGTAATCTCTCACTGTTTAGGTGCTCGATCCTAGCGCAGTCAACACTATGTAACGGATTTTATTAGGTTAACTGTAGTATGCTACGTTCGACAACAAATTCGCTGAAAATTTCCTAACATCCGATTTCGATAGCCACCTCCACCTCCTCATAAGCGACTCAGGTTAACCTATCTTATGATACCTAAATATACTTAGAACTTACCTAGGTAGGTACAGGGTCCATTAAAATTACACGTGTTACATATATAGGTATACCTAATTACTATTGTTATATTTCACAACAAATAATTCATCACTAAATTAATGTCCTTTTAACCCGTGATACTAAGCTTGGTATGTTAATGAAACCACACTTGGTAGTTGGTACTACCCATTTGAAAAATATGCTGATGTCACATCTTGGTAAATAAAGACATCCGCACCTACCTACTGACTGACCAATGCTTAGGTATAAACCCACATTCAAAATATCTCCTTATATGCTCCAACCGCTTATAAGCATGTTTTTACACCAATAGTCTAAAATTTATAAGGTACACAAGATATCGTAGACTTTGTTAAAGCAATCAAATTTGCACATTTTTGCTATACCTTTTATATAATGACGGTAAGATAGTACAAAAGTACAGCGATGGTTCAGCATTATTTAGATCGTTTCTACTTGTATCAGAACGGGTCATCACAAAAGCGCATAGGAATGCCTCGAGCAAGTGACGAGTGCAGCGCAATATTCTGCAATCCAAAATCCAACACTCTGGACAGCATGGCCACATCTTTCCTTGTAGGGGAATGACCTGCTGATATGTCATTACAATGCTATAATTTATGATCATACCTTTAGTTATAGGCTACTCAGATCGCTCAACTTATTCACCTACTAGGTAAAGTAGGGACATAGATGCTATAGCCTCTGCCAATGTCTTGCAGGTATTCGTTTCGGAAACAACACATTCTTTCAATACCAGAACCAGTTTCACAAAATATGATCTTACAAAAGAGATGGAGAAGAAGTACTTGGTATATATACCTACTAGTCAGGCACCATACAATATGCTGCCAGGTATCATTGATGTCGCGGTTGGATATTGCATGTTGATTGGTCTACGCCGCTTGACCTTTGTATTTTGCAAAACGTTTACGCAATCATAGTCCGCGAGTTGCGTCCGCCCACGAGACTAATTGACCTTTTCAAATTAATTTCGTTTCTTGAGAAGTAATTAACATAGTACAGCCTACCTATGTGTACCTACCAGATAATTACTTTGTGTATTCTATTACATAGATATCTGAGAGGTAACTCAGATGTATAAACAAAATAAACAAACCAACGAAATACCAAAGCTTAAAAAAGGTACGATACCTTACCTATTTGAAAAAATGAACAAAGCCAAATGTGACCCAGGGCCTGCAAATAAAAATAAAAATGATACTAAAAAACCTGGAACCATACCTTTCTACTTCAAACAAATAAAATCGAACCAACACAAACGAAACAATACAATTGATCAAAAAGAATGCAACATAGACCCAATTACAAGTAAAATGGCTCCGTCTCAGTTTTTTCGTGTCGAAAGACACGAATAAAAATGAATTAAATATCCTACATCTAAACATTCAAGGTATTAAGTCTAAAGTGGATCAAATAGAGTTACTAACAGAAGAAAAAGAGATTGATGTATGTTGCCTCACCGAGACTTTCTTAAAAAATAACGAGGTAGACATATTACAAATAGACGGTTATCAAAAAGCAGCTCACTATTGTAGAAAAAATAAGTTCAGAGGAGGTGTGGGTATATTCGTAAAAAACTCAATAAATATAAAAAAGCTGGATTGGATCGCGAATATGTCCATAGAACGTCATTTTGAGTGTTGCGGAATTGGTTTACCAGAATTAAATTATTATATAGTATGTATGTATAGGGCTCCACACAGTAATCTAAATTTATTTCTACAATGTCTTGAAACTTTACTGCACAAACTAACAACAAGAACACGAGCTAACAAAAATAAATTAATATTATTAGGGGATTTTAATATAAACTTACTAGAAAAAACCCATGGATCTGAACTTTTCACAAATACTCTGAAACTCTTCAATATGTATCCAACTATTTTTGAAGCAACTAGAATAACTAACCACTCGCGAACCTGTATCGATAATATAATTACCAACATCAAGCAATATACTAAAGCAGAGGTTTTAAATATAGGTTTGTCTGATCACACTGCTCAGGTTATTAAATTATCAACTAATTTGAGTTATCACGAAAAATTTTGGTACACTGAAAAACGAAACGTTGATAAATATCTAGATTTATTTATCAAATATTTACAACAAGTTACGTTTACTGAAGTGTATAATTGTAAAGAAGCAAATGAGGCCTATAAAACTTTTTTAAATACATACGGCTTATTGTTCAACTTATGTATCCCATTAGAAAAAATAAGAGTTACGTACAAAAGAAAACCCAACTGGAAAACTAAGGGCATAAGAACGGCAAGTAAAGCCAAAAGAAAAATATATATAGAGTTTTGCATGAGTAAGAACGAGGATAATAATAATAAATATAAAAAATATTGCAAAGTTCTCAAAAGAGCAGTACAGATTTCAAAAAAAATTTCAAATACTAGATACATAAATAGAAGCACTAATAAATCAAAAGCTACCTGGAGTATAATTAAACAAAATACAATGCAAACAAACACAATTAAAACTACTATCGAAAGCATACAAATGAATAATGAAAAAATTACAGAACCCCTAACTATTGCTACATCACTAAATGATTACTTTATAAATCTCGTAAAGCCAGATTCGATAACCAAAAATCCGAAACTCAAAATATTTAACCAAAACTGCCAATCAATTTTTATACATCCGGTAACTATACATGAAATTACAAATGTTGTTAGAGAGTTAAATAATAAAAAGAGCTCAGGCTATGACAATATATCAATGCAAGTCATAAAAAGTACAATAGATTACATAGCGGAACCACTTGTCTACATCATAAATTTGTCAATAGAGACAGGATGTTTTCCAGAAGACCTTAAAAAAGCTCTAATAAAACCATTATATAAGAAAAAAGGCGCTAAAAATGACATGCTAAATTACAGGCCCATAGCGTTACTACCAAGTTTTTCAAAGATTTTTGAAAAAATTATATATAAAAGAGTAATTTCATTTCTAAACTGCAATAATATACTCAACGAAAACCAATTTGGTTTTCAAAAAGGGAAGAATACTTCATTAGCTATTTTTAAAATACTTAAACAAGTTTACGAAGATCTGAACAATAAGAAAACAGGAATTGCCCTTTTTTTGGATTTAACAAAAGCTTTTGATTGCGTGGTTCATCACATTCTTCTTGAAAAACTAGAGACAGTTGGTATAAGAGGAACAGCTTTAAACCTACTAAAATCCTATTTAAGAGATAGAAGTCAGGCGACAGTAGTAGAAGTCTATAATAAAAAAACAAAAACAATAGAACAAATTTTCTCGAAATTTAGCAACACAATTCTAGGAGTGCCTCAAGGCAGCATTCTTGGCCCTCTACTATTTTTAATTTATATCAACGAACTACCGCTTGTCACTAACCACTCTACTGTTATGTTTGCTGATGATGCCACAATCTTTATACCTCAAGGCAATCTTTGCCGAGACGATTTCGAAAATGAAGTAAATTCAACCTTACAGTCAATTATTGACTATCTAGCTTGCATAAACCTTAAAGTGAACATCAATAAAACCAAATCTTTACAGTTTAGAAATTATAAAATGGTACCATTAAAATTAAATATATTATATAAAGACACTACAGTAATTGATGTAAATGAAACTAACTTTTTAGGTGTTAATATTGATTCAAATTTAAACTGGAAAGCTCATATTTTCAACACTAATAATAAAATTTCTAAATACTGTTACGCCTTATCCGTATTAACTAGCATAACTAGTAAATCTATTGCAATAAATGCTTATTATGGGTATGTTTATCCTCATTTAAGTTACGGGATCATATTTTGGGGAAACTCCGCTGATGTGCAATCCACCTTTCTATTGCAAAAGCGTTGTCTGAGATCTATTTATAATTTGCATAGTACGGTATCTCTTCGTGAAATCTTTCAGCAAAACAATTTTCTAACTTTGACAGGAATTTATATTTTAGAAATATGCATGTTTATAAAAACGAATGAAGAGTATTTTTTTAATGTAAAATCTAGTCGTGCTAGCAGTTTACGTACTATACATAAGTATAACATTTGTATCCCTCAAGTAAATAACACCATGTATCACAAAAGTTCCTATATAAGTGCAATAAAAATTTATAACCATCTTCCTCTATACAAGGTGTATCGGCAAGGTGTAGTAATATTGAAATGTGGGTATGTGTACCTGGTGATGAATCATTTGCCAGGGTACTAAAACCTGAAATCGATAGTCGATTTTTTCACTAAAATTCACAAAATAACTAAATATTACAACCCTAACATGATACGGATGACGTCACGTTACGCGGGTCACTGGCATTGAATTATTTTTGTCGCAAAACGCACCGCGCTCTTTGAATTTTCCCGACAATATTTCCTGGCATTGAATTATTTCTGCCGCAAAGAGACCGCGGTGCACCGCGCGGTCTTTGAATTTGCCGACAATATTTTAGGGTTCAGTATTGTTACAAAGTTGAAAGCCTCTAAAATTCATTTCAGATACTTACCGCCTTAGAATAGAATTTTGGTATGTACATTATACGGAGCAGATATCAATCAGCCGCCAAGGAATACTTTTGTCCGGTTGCATCTGTCCGGGTCGGTACAAATCGGTAAAAATCATTATTTAAAAAACAAACGGAACCCTTAGTACTTTTACGAATTTTTCTTGACGGATTTAACGTTAGTCTATCCCTCAAGTTCGCTGACATTGCCCAGCTGATAACTAGGGTTGAACGATGGTTAGTTTTGCAGTAAACTTTGACTTGTCTTAATTCATTACCGTAACTACTTACAGATTTATAGTACCTCCAGACTACTTCGAAATATGTATGTGTATGCGTAGTTTCAGTATTACTACACCTTGCTGTTACACCTTGTATATAAAAATTTTAGAGGGAAGAAAATTTAAGAAGTCCCTTAAGGATTGGTTAATTTCTAAAGTATTTTACAATTTAAAGGAATATTACGACGTGTAAAATATTTTAATAGATATTAAGCTAATTATTTAGTTTTAACATTGGAACAATATTGTACGCCCGGAATGGGAAAACTGTTGATACCATACCAAAATTATTTTTAAGACCTTTGTTTATACACAGTTATGACAATAAAAAATATTCTATTCTATTCTATTCTATTCTATTCTGAGAAGTAATGAATAGATTCCCTTTAGAGTAGCACCTACCTACCCACTAGTTTTAAGCTGAAGTCTTAAATATTGAACGACCTTTACAGAAAACCTAACCGCTATAACTTTAAATGAACGAATAAAACGCTTATTTATTGAAAAAATCTTTATTAAAATAATAAATAATATAGTTGCAAAAGAGTGACATCGTAGCAATTACTTGAGCAGACCTGTAGTATGTGGTGTCGATCTGACTGCGCTTGCCTCCAAACAACCGGCAATTCACATTACACAACATTTAAAGCATCACATTACAGTAGGTATACATGATACGAAACAAATCACACTCGGTCATCGACATCAAGACTCAAGACTACATCGCTACAGTTTGCGACACCCCAGACGGGGGCAAATGTACTGAAACAACTACACTCAGCAACAATCATAACGCATTTACTTGAGTTACAGACTAAGATTATGTCTGTCGATAAATGAACACGAGATATGATTTAATTTGAATCTCGAAACATTAACGTGATTGAGTGGTTTATAGAGAAAATCACTATAAATGTAGGTTACAATCATTATGTATGTTTATTATCGAAATAGTACATCTAGTCGCTGTATAGATGTAACCTTAGTCTAGGAGATTGTGCAATATCATTATCTCAATCGATTCATAGGTCTGTCTACCTTCAAAAATGTAAATTAAGCTTAACAAACTAACATATAACAGAGATACTCGGATAAAATACATGTTTACATGATCTATTTATAATACAATAATATAAAACAGCAATAATAATATTTATAAACTAACACATACAATACGAATTATAATCTAATAATTATCTTCTAAATTGTTTTATTCAGTAAAAAGGTTTTTTTGTAAAGAAATGCTTTTGTGGAAGAATAACAAATACAGTAAGTAGAAAATAGTAGGCGACGCGCACGCGCACACCGAATGTAGAAGGCAGTAAGAAACAACACTGGACATGTACATAACTATGGTAACATGCATTGCATTAGCAATATTGTAATAAAATTATATTTACAAATATCCGTTAACCTTCACTTAGCCTAGTTACATGATTCGATTACTAAGATTTACACAGTAAAAATATATGTACATAATGCAATATGCCATCTCACATCACCAACCCCGCAATTAATATTACTGCCATATCCGCACCTTGATTCCGTACCTCTTTCACGAGGTAATTTTTACGGACTCGACGCAACTGCGGGGCCCACGGAGCTAATCAGGGTAAGTAGTTAATATTAACTTTACAGTCAGAGTTGTCTCTAACGGCCAGTTTCAAAACTAGGCGGGAAAATCCACGTAGGACATGGAAACCGGCCGTAAGCGACAACCACTCCTATGGAATACGGGGGCAGCACGAACCGAGTTAAGGTACACAATTCCATAAACAGTTTTCTATACGCACACAATGAAAACAAGTGTCGCCAAAACGCGATACCACGCATAAATCAAGACTCAATTTTCAACAATCCATAGACTATCTATCTACATTTTGTACTAAAAAAAAGTTACAAGGCAATTAGTCGATCTAAGAAAGATCTCAAAATAGTGTGACTTTGTGCATCAACAAATATGGTAATTATACGTATCTAAATTCAATATAGAAATATATTTTAAAAATTGTCTATTCGATACGGCGTGGAGGAGTCCGCCGCGCCCGGACGTTCGCAGATACAGTACGGGACGCAAAAGTGCACCGCGTACTGAGCAGTAGAGTTTAGTGGACACTCGCAACAGAACGTCCGCCTCGGGCGCGCCGGACACGGCCCTACGTCCGCGTTGGTGTCTATGAGAGGGGCCGCCGGCGCACGAACGCGTCCGCCCCGGACGAGGCGTACGAGTTGGGCACCTCGGAGCCCTCTTGCTTGTACCCGTTCTTCGTGGTGTCGTCCATGACGGCCTGTAACAACGAGCCCTGCGTTAGCACGCGATAACGGTGTCACATCACTAGGGCGAGCAGGAACCTCTATAGAGAAAGTATTCGATACGTTATCTGTCAAATTTGTTTTAGATCTGATCAGCGCCTTGCGATATCGACAAGATGCGTACGCGAACGATTACCTTGATCGATATGTTAACGATACGAACCGTAAAAATGTTCGTACTTGCCCTATTGTAATCAATTTTAAAACAAATATGACAGTTAACATATCGAATACTTACTCGATAGAGGTTCCTGCTTGCCCTATTGGTGGGAAAGTTCGATAAATGAATTTCATTTGGTGTGAGCGGATTGGCATTACTATGAGCTTTGACAGTTCATCGTGTACCAAGGCAGGTTAAGCCACCGGTCCATATTGCCTCTTAATTAAGCGGCCTAACGACCTCTGGCACCAGACTGTGGCACTACCATTCATAATTTACTGAGTTATGTCAGAATGTCAGTTTGGATATTATTGTAGTTAGGTGTATATGCACATATTTTTTTGGTGTACATAAGCTCGTTATAATACATCTGCCCTAGACACTAAGCACCTACTGCATCCTGTCTGCGGCATGCAAACGACGTCGATCCCGTGGCTTAATTTGACGCAAAACGTGATCACATCCGCGTAAAGGCGTATTTTAGAGTGTTGTTCAAACATTTTATTAGCGAGATTCGGAGAGGCGCGACGACGATGCGCAAACAGGCGAGTTTTTTTTGTCCCAAAGAAGTACTTAACTGTTTTGTACAAAGACCTTGGCTTTAGGAAAATTTAGGAATAACACGAATTAAAATTATTTTAAATATAGGCATCTACAAAAAATACGCATAACTTGTCCGAAAATAAATCGCAATTTGGTATCTGACTAGCTGTTACCCGCGATTTCGTTAGTGGTGCTAATTTTAAAAATCGGTAGGATAAAAGATTAATAAAAATTCGGCCGGATAAAAGTTTTCTAGCGATGCCCTGTAGGTTTTATTGGCCGCTATCTTCGATCTACTATACTATGAATACACAGCCTCTAAGAAAATCTAATCTCCAAAGTTTCCACCAGTCAAGCCGATATTGTTTAATTTAATAATGAACCTTAACGCACTGCAATAGCGTTGTAAAACATTTGTAACGGTTTTTAAAACAAGGCATATGTATTTAATAATGAACCCTAACAGACTGTAATAGCGTTGTTCAAAACAAGGCGTATGACGGCCATTTTGGAGCGGCGATCGGGGATCTACCCTATACTTCATCGTAGGCCGCTATCTACATTTTTATCAATAGCTCGGTTTCTGGAGATTCAGATGTAATGAAGTGTCAGGTCCTAAGCTACCGAAATATGCATTGCTATAATAACATTGTTATTGTTCAGTACTTTTTACCTGACTACAGTGAAGCCAACGGTGGGATATATTATGTGTTTGACCAGTATGTATGCATGTTCATCCGTTCCCTCATAATTACGTTGAAAACAAACACGATATATAGATAGATGCCTTTACAAAATTGCATATTTTTAATGAAGACTGCCATTATTATTGTAAATACATCTTAATTATATTTCTTAGAGCTCCAATTAAATTAATACTCCTACATAAGTGATTATCTTTATCTCGGGAATCGTTCGTAATAAATATTGTTAGATGTTATATTGTCTAGGAACAATCAAAGTGCAACTACCACCAATTACTTTCTAAACACTACCACTTCTATTGTATTAAAATATCTTTAACTATGAAACGCAGTTGTATCAAGAATTGTTTGCGGACGCGTGATCATAATAATCCATTATATTATATATTAATATAATTATAATAGCACCTATAAAAATATAATCGTTTTCTTTCAATGGCTTTAATAATTGCTAATAGGGTATTAAGTACAGGAAGATTGATATATAATAGTATATTTTATTACCTATTTATTTACTATAAGTTCAGATGATGATTTGCGAATAAAATAGTTAATTATTTCCGCAGGTAATTATTGTCTGTGGAATGACTGCGCATTTGGCTTGACCACAGTATACCTATTTAGCTTGGTCAAAGTATGTGGAGGCGTATCATGCTGTTTGTCTACAGACGTGATCCGCAGATACCAAATTATTTTGCGGTCATAATCCTGAGAATTTCCATCTTTTATCTGTGTAGCAGAATGTGAGTTAACACCGACCAGACACGTACGAAGCGTTAATAATCGTAAATTGTACTTATAATTATGTCGTACAAAAATAAAATATTAAATCAAATAATTATATTAACCTAAAAACGACTTCTCTAACGAATCTTCTCAAACGATGTTCATAAAATGTATTTGAGATCAAGGTGGAATTATACATTTTCAGACAAAACGAAGATAATTATGAGAACATAAAAAAGTATTCAAAATATGAGTGTCAATATTTAATGTACTTACTTAAAATTATGCCAAATTTCATGTTTCTACGTCTGGTAGTTTTCAAGCGATGCAGCGTCAATTTATTAAAAGAATGCTGCGTCTAAACAGTTCTTATTGATTTTTTGCTTTCGGTCGATTTTAGACTTATTATCTAGCCTAACAAGTTTGATGAAGTAAACAGGTTCGTCTCACGGAGGCGGGACATCAAGACACGGAAATGGTTTACAGTTAATAACGGAGTTCAATCCAAAATAACGGTGTACCTACTTACAGCGTCGCGACAGACGACTCATCTTATAACATTATTAAATCATATTATAATATTATTATAATATTCGAGCCGCGACGATTATTATCTACGAATCTCCCACATTGCATTATCTTTCAGGAACTGATAACACCCTACTCGAAACTTCCATAACTACGCTAACAGCGACATGTCCGTGAAAGTACATTGAAGATTTTTATGATTTACAAACTAGCTGAGCTTGAAAAGAGTTTTTTGGAATGTTCGTCTGTTTGTTTACTAGTTGTGCTCGCTGATCAAAACTACTGGATGGATGTTAATGTGACTTTTCGGGGGTTTTAGCGTTAGTTTGTACTACACGAGGCTCATGGCATAAGGCGGCCACCCATCCAAATATTGACCGAGCTCAAGTCACTCCGGCGATCGTACAAAGTCGCGTGCAAAAGTAAAATTTCTCGTAATATGTCGGTTGTCGTATTGTTAGGCTAGGGGGTTGCATTCGGCAAGAAGGTATTCTATGTAAATACCTGTATTCTGTGTTATAATGCGCACTGTATCTAAGATCGTAGTAACAAACTAAACTAGAGAAATAAATTGGATTAGAATATTTAACGAGCTAGCAATGACCTCTCGCGTGCTAATGTGCTCCGTCAGGTGTGACGCGACGACAGTGTTGGCGAATCTTGGTTTAAATACCTACCGGATGAGAATAAAATAAGAAGAACCGTTTTTTTAGCTGTTCTCATAATTTAGTAGTTTTTTGGGAATGATTGCTTTTTTATTGGACTCGTGTTGTATTGACCGAGCACTAATTAGTGACAACGCTTCGATCTCCGTCAATGTTTGTCTCGCCAATCCAATTAGCACTAACAAACCTTCTTAACATATTTATATATAAATCTAATATTACTGGAACATTACCATCATAATTATTTTCATCGTGTAAACTACTTTAGTTGTGTCTCATATTCAACAAGTGGCGCCATCTATGTTCCAAGAGCATATTCATAGATGTATGGATAGTCATTATAACCTCCACTCCTTAACTGTTCGCTTAATGAGCGTATCGCTCTTTGAACAGGGTAGAAAATAGAAATATTATATTGGCAAGGAAAAGTTTTTGTAGCCGCCCCACAGTCGAAATAAATATGAAATTTAAATCTCAATTTTAATGTTGGATATAAACTCGAAAACTACTTGACTTGCAAAATATATCAGTGTTAGATGCCTATTTATTCTAGAAATACAACTGGATAATGAATGCATTATGTAGATACGTTATGTTTAGAATTCTGTAAATTATAAGCTAACAAAGTAGCGGCTGGTATGATTATTTAAAACGGTTAAAGGCTAGCTGCAGCATAAGTTACTATGTAACTCGGAGCAGGTTTTAAGGAGGATCGATACCATAGAATTATTTTAATGTCCTACTCTATACTCTACATTTACGAGCAAACGCCTTGTTCATAATTATTACAGTTTTTCGTTAAAATTATAATACCGTCTGAGATATGTTTTAACCAAGAACAAATCGATTAAAGTCGAGTGTACGATATTCCGACCGCTGGCTTACACCAAAAAACACACGGTGCGCACGCGCACACTTATAATCATATTGATTATTGTATTGTATATTTTCATTATTGTAGATTTGTTTTTGTTGTTTGTCGTATGAGCTTGTGCTAGCCTCTAGTGTCAGAGTTTATCGGCCGCCCGAGGGCCTCTAACGTGGCTTAACGACTGCAATCGATCGATAACAACCGACCGACGGCTTAACGTGCCTATTGAAATCCGCACATAGCTTATAAAAAGTCTTTGGAACAGGGCCGAGGATTCAATCCGGTGCCGTTCGATTCTAAAGCGCTCAGGGGCCTTACCATGACACCTTATTGCGATCCAATTGAGAACCCAAACATAATCGTTTTACTACTTATTCGTACTATGACGTCTTGTTGTGATATCTTGACGCTCAATTTAGGTTGATTTTAAGTGTAAAGAGATTGACGTCTACCTAAATGATATCGAAATCCATTTATTACTATTATTTAAAGTGAAACGATTGTGTTTAGGTCCTCAATTGGATCGCAATAAGACGTCATGGTAAACCCCCGGGTTACTACTCGTCCCCCATCTATCCCAATTGTAGCAGATGCGGTAGGTGTATATACTCACCATGCAGAACCCGCTGTTCTTCAAGCTCCTCTCGGCCTTGTTGTACCTCGCCTTGTAGAAGTCGGTGAACAGGAACAGGAACAGGAAGCCGTGCATCGCGATCCAGTACACGAACACGTGCGGGTACTGGCACGACGGCCGGAACAGCACTTGCAGCTGGTGGCTGAAGATCAGCACGAACTGCACCTGCCCACCGAACAGTGACACGTTTTAATAAATATATTCCTGTTTTTAATTTTCCCTTTAAAAATACTTTTTAAAAATACTAATGCTTCGTCACGCATGTCCCGGACTGTGTGGGCGTGTGCTCGCTGTGAGCATTCGCTTCATAAGATCCGGTTTACAATTGGTAGCAATATCATCACAGTCTAGTAATCTAGTTGGATATACCTCCAACGCGACGAAATTAGCATAACATCGAAGATGAATAGTACATACAATAGAAAAGGGACTTTAAATCAGACCTCATTAATTTCCAAGGGCGGTTCAGTAGAAGTTCACTGCAGAAGGTTAGATGTTTGCAGTGCCAACACCGTGGGCAGCTAACCTTTGTATTCTTTGAATCAGTAGCTGATGGCCTCACTATTTATAGAGCGTGCTCTGATTCATGGCCAGCCTTATTGCAATTAAATGGCCATAGAAAAATATATGAGAATTGAAAAGTGACTTCGACCTATGCCATATAAACGAATCGTTAATCTGATGTAATCTGGAGTCATTTCCATATTTGAAATTACATACAAACATAAGCTTTACACTGGTTTGTAAATAGATGAAGGACATATTAATGCCATTTGCAGCAATGTGCGTCAGCACTGCAACGGTGGAATGGCCATTGTGCGCATCTGAATGGGTCAAGCTCGTATTGAATTTATGCAACACACATAAAACCTGATGCACGTAATTGTTTAAAATGTTTCCATAAACTGGTATGTTAAGTCGGACCACTATTCACGCAAATATTATTCAAATGTAAGTTGTAGAAACACGACTCGACATCTGATAAACTATTTGCCGCAGTTACGAAATACGGACTTAATTATATATGGTCGCGTAAAGACATGAGTGCATCTAGAATCATACCGGTGCCTGGCCGTCACTCGAATGGAATATTCGGACCCATATTAAAAGTTCGTTAGTTTTCGATTGCGAGCGTCGATTACTGGGCTTTTTGCTTTTTGCTCATATAATTTATTTGAGCGTAAAAAACATATTCTGGGTTTCCCATAGACGTCAACAAGCGGTCAGTCCGCGTCGCGCCGGCGCGGGTAATAACAATAACTTACCATCTGGAAGGCGGTGAGGTATTTCTTCCACCAGATATACTTCTGGTACCGGGGTCCCATGGCGGACACCATGTAGTAGAAGTACATCACTATGTGGACGAAGGTGTTGAGCAGAGCGAAGAATGTGCTGTGACCACCTGGAGACAAGGAGACGGACATTTTAACAGCTATTATGTCACGAGTGCTGCCATTACGATGGGACCATAGGTAATTTGTAACATAGTTGGAGTTGTCATCGCTCAGAACGGGGAACGACGTCGTGAGAGTAAATACATACATCGAAAAGTTTCAGAGCCACCAAGCCCTTTCCGTCCTATTTCTTCTCCTTCAACAGCCCTGTCTGTGCTCACAGTGAATAGTGCCTTACCTTAATGACGTTAATAGTAAATGCTTTTTAACCATAACAATTCTGAGGTAAATTTCCGAGCAGAGTTCAATGTCCAGATTAATTTGAGAGGGTGGATTTTAGAATCATGTCACTTATTTATGACCTTAGCGTGCGAACGTGTATAATTATAAACTTATTCGTTGGAGTCAATATATTATCTTGATTAATAAACTTTATATTTAGTTCGGTGTATTATTAGTCCAGCTTTTTGATGGAAAAATTTTCGATGACGTCTGTGCGGATAAAGTTATTATGTTTCGTTTTTTACTTAATTTTGTGTGTTGTATTTTATGTTTAAAGGTTATTGCTTTTATCTGCGTTTAAATTGACGAATACAAAAATAGAACGATTATTACATTCCATTAAAGTGTATGAACGATCATAATAACTGAGATCATAATGTTTTGGACATTTGGTTTTTAACATCGGTTTATCAACAGTTATATGCTAATAAATAGTATTAACACCGTAGAAACACATAAACTGTGAAAACCATAGACTGGATCGAAATAAACTGAGATATTTGCCTATTTCATTATATGTAATGTACTTCTAGAACTATTGCGGATGTCGTGTCGCTAATTAACAGGACAACTGCTAGAGTCGTGATAATTATGTTTATTTGTTTTGGAATTGAACCCATATTCGGAAACAAACGATAACAGGTACTTTACAAGGTTATTGTACATCAATAACACTTCAGTCTGAGAATTAGACGATAAGTTATTCTAATTCTAACCCCCGACGTTAACAGATGAGTATTATAATTTCGGAGTATTCGTCTGTCTGTCTCATAATGTGGCGTCGTAATTCGTAGCTCCAGCTGTACCGACTTCGATGCCGTCTCTTTTATAAGAAAGCCGACATTTGCTTGTTGATTCTTAACTATGTATGATGAAATTAAGATCAGCCGCTTCCAAGATGTTCAGCACCTGTTTCATCCCTGTAGGGGTTGGATTTGGAATAATCCCTTCTTATACTGGCTAGAACCTGTTCTCCAAGCTTTTAAAGCCCTAAGAAGTTGACATGTAAAATCAACTTGTTCTTATATAAAAGTATAGATACACGTAAAGCCGGGTCTCCTGCGTTTTTTTACGGAACATTACACAAAAACAGCGCAACAAAACAAAAAACGTAAAATCACCTGTCTCCTTCAATTTGCGGCTGGTTGAAAATAAAACAAACCCAGTCCCCTCTTCACCATGCACCGCGGGACACATAAAACATTGTTTGCTCATAGACAAACGAAATCTTCTACCGTTGGCATAGACAAATGTGTAAAGCCACGCCTCATTGTTTTGACATTTTTTTGTTATGTTCCGTTATTTTTTGTAATGTTCCGTAAAAAAAAGGGGAAGAGGAGACCCCGCTTAAGATAGATAGTTAAGGTGGACGCACCTAAAATATCGTGTATTATTTAGTGGCCCCGGACACCAGATATTAGGTTTGTCTAGGTCGGAATGACATTCAAGTTGGCACCTGTCTTACTATGAAAACAATCTGGTGGGTTTACACTTTACCAAGAGAGGTCACCAAATACCGCGAACCAAATGTGTTTCCTAGGAAACTACATTATTATTTTATTACTCAGTTGGCCTTATTTAATGCTCGCAGAACAAATATAATAAGGCCACACATAATATTATAAGTATATAAATAAATTAAAATGTTTATGATAAATTATTAAGTACATCATTGTGCATAATTTATTGTTCAAATTTTGTGTTCCTACTCTTACATCATTTTGTAGGTACTACTCTTACATCATTTTGCCCAATAGGTACCTACATCTAACCGCGTAAACTGTGTGCAATTTTGACTTTAAGCGGACTTTCTGGCTTTACAGATATTACTTGTTAGAACTGCGTGACTGATCTACATAGCTACCTACACATTTTGTATAACTTTATACCGTCTCGAAAATGTACACATTTATTTTTTATGACTAACTAAAGCGTCTTATTCCAAAAATAAATCTAACAGTAAATTGTTGTTATTAGAATAAATGTACAAAAACTAATAGGCATATTACTAATCCTCATAAATCGGTTAGATATAATAGCTATCAATAAATTGTTCCGCTAATAGTTAGTTTTTTCGCGACATCGGAACTGGAATATCAATTCCAATATGATATAACTTTTCAATTTATTGATTACCTTTAAATTAGGTTTTATAATGAATGAATTGTATTCATTTCATAGCATGGGCATAGCGAAAAGAATTACGTAGCTTAAATAAATAATCTAATGACGTCACGACAATTAAAGAGACACGGACACGTTTATACCATAAATAATTAATGTGTGTATATTAGTAATTTGCATTTTAAAAATTTGCAAACCTGTTAAACTTGAAGCAAAATGTGACACTGTGACACCGTGGCTGACAGACGTGTGGTGGACACTTTAATAAAACTTCCTAGGAGTTTTGGGAAAAAATGCGAAATTACACGTTCTTTGGCTTTATATCATATGCCCACGCTCGTGCATGTTAACGAACACTCAATGATTAATATTCCACCAATATTAGACATTAACACTCGAAAAAACATAAGTTTAAGAAAAAAAATACAAAACCAACAACGTCTCACGATGGGATTCCTGCCAAAACTCCTATTTTACACTTACCTACAGGGCCAGGTCTATTGCCTGAGACCTAGAATACTTTTACGGTAGCACTGATTGTCTTCTTTCTCACGTGGACACGCTGTGCCGGGGTCCATAGTTTACTATGTGTAAGCAGTACTGACCGCGCATTTTCAAAGTCACTGATTTTGGCAACTCTTGTGCATCAGAGTTTTTTAAAAACATAACGATAGCTAACAGGATCTGGCCTGAAAGCTCAAGCAGTTACAATAGTTTATTCGCCACAAAAATTAAGAGGCTATATTATGTCAATTTTCATAATTTAAATGGTAATGTGTTAAATCTAACACAATAATTAACAATTACTAACTAACGAAAAATTACTAACTACTAACAGTAGGTAATCAATTAAATGGCCAACTTACTACCTACAATGCGTTAAATGAGTGAGCCCCACTCATTGGATATGACAATTTAATGTAACTGACAAATCAGATGTACCTACCTACCAACTTTATGTTTAACAGTGTTCTCATGTAAGTGACATTTCTTGTCTTTTTTTTTGAGAATAAATGATTGATGAACCTAATTAAGAATAACTGCCACGAAATTCCTGTCATAGTGAAATAATTAGACATCCCCAATCCAACTTATTGCTTTCCATCAGCTCAGCAGGTGTATGACGTCAAACGAGAGTCTATTAACCCCATAAAAATCAAAGGTTAAAAATCCGGACGGAGTTTTGGCGGGAATCCGATAGTGAGACGTTGTTGGTTTTGTATTATTAGCTCAAACTTGTGTTTTTTCGAGTGTTAATGTGTAATATTGGTGGAATATTAACCATTAAGTGTTCGTTAACGTGCACGAGTGTAGGCGAATGATATAAACTCAAAAAACGTGTCATTTCGCATTTTTTCCAAAACTCCCAAGAAGTTTCAGTAAAGCATCCACTACTTTACTGAATCATGACTGACGATGTAAATAATTGACTTGACTACTTGACCACGATTGCTTTAACATTGCTGTGACTTTCGTAATGTGAAATTAAGAAATACTTAAAATAAAATACTTGACACTGGCTATATGCACAAACCGTGCGAAGCCATAACTAAAACAAAAAAAAAAAAATCCGGACTATCGACTTCGCTTGGACAAACCGCGTATGCTCATTTAAAATATTAAAAGAGCCTTGAGATTGTGCTAATGTAATCGTTATGCTTGCTGATGATTTGCTATTTCTTTCTACAGGCGTTAGACCTCGTCTCGTTGCCATCCGAAGGGAAATTTGGATATAATGTACTAAATCATTACACAGTAGGTACACTATGTGACACCTGTTTAATTAACAGACTTCTGGTTATAGGCGTGCGCGTCACCTACTCGTACGCAACCGGATTTAAAATAATTCGTCGTATTAAATTAGCTCAATATTTACCCACATAAGAAGTAGGTAGTGGTTTTTATAGTCCTGTATATAACTGATGCCAGAATATTTTGATGAATCCGGTTTAAATTTACAAAAACGACGCGTTAAACGTTTATTTATGAGGCGTTTTTTTATTTTTCTTCTTATTTCTATTCGTATTTTTTTTTCGTTTCATATAAAATAATAAATAAATAAATGTTATTTATTTATTTATTTATTTAGTGAGCTTGTCCTATTTAAAAAGAGAAATTATAGGAGAATTAAAATTTGCAATTCTTAGCGATGCTCTCACAAGGCAAACTTTATGAACCACAGAAAAGTATCTTGTGGTGTTTGTGGGACTATGGGCCTCCCAGTGCCTGATTACTTTGATTTATTAATACAATTATGTCCGTGATTGTCATATATTATAATTTTATAATGCTAATGCTAAGTGAAGTCGCGGTAGGAGGTAGATAAACACGCCTATTTTAAAATGGAGCTAGTTTTCAAGGTCAGCTGCTGGAAACTCGATATAGGGGCTGGGCGATAAGATTGTCATTATTATGACCACTCTCAATGAACAAAATGTATTTCTATCAGTCCCCAGCCCCATATCGGGGTGTTCCAGCAGCGGTCCTTTAAGCTAATCACAATCTAGAATAATAATGTTAACCATGCACCTTCAACCTGCCTCTCAAGTGCTCTCAGATAGTTGTCAAATGCTACCCTATAAAGCCGCTCTCACACAAACGCGACATTATTCATTCATGATTATTGAGAGCTTGAAAGGGAAACATCCCTTTTCAAACTCAAACCATCATCAATTATATTTTGTTTTCTTTTGCGGTTCTATTTATTAATAAGATTGAAGTGTTTGACTTGTAAAAGTGCGATTGTATTGCCTATTTACAATAAATGATTAGACTTTGACTTTGATAATAATAAGACAAAAACCGCAGCGCGCCGTGTTTTGTTTTGCGTCCCATACAACATATTGTACTAATGTCCGGTTTCTGAACTCTAAGTTAACTAACTTTGACCTACCGATAAGTTTATCGTTGTCCCTATCTGGCACTTAACAAATGACAATTAAACACTTTTCGGGGTAAATAAAACAGAAACTAAGACAGACATCGGAAGCGCATCTGTGATAAGCTTATATTATTGTTATAAAATGTATATAGGTACGTGTACGTACGTGCATTGTTTCTTATGAAAACATTATGTTTACGTAATTATCACTCGCCTTTTGGTGAAAGAAAACATCGCGAGAAAACTAACATGGCCGAGAATGATTTCGGAGGCATGTTATCCACCAATCCGGACCGGACCCCCGTGGTGCATTGCCTACCTAAACCTCGTCACAAAAGTGAGGGGAGGCCTTTGCCCAGCAGTGGGACAGTATAACTATATTACTATAGGTAGGTACGTACCAGGCGCGAATTTCAGGCCGAACCAGACGGACATGGGCATGATGCCGTGGTGGATCACGTGCAGCGTGGACACGTGCTCGTTCTTCTTGCGCAGCACAAAGAATAGAGTGTCCGCGAACTCCGTGAACTTGCTGAAGTAGTACCACCAGCAAGTGTTCGCCATCTGCGGGCGGGAGACAGCGGTTAGTGCGATCATTCGTCGCAAGTTACACGATCACTCTGATACAAGCAACAACACAAACATGGACATTCGTGTTAGACACAATTCTCAATACTGACAAGACGTGTATTTAAATAAAAGCGCATCCTGCTTATTAACCAGTAAATGATAACTACATAAGGAGGGCCCGAAAATAACGAAACTAGTTAAAACGATGCAAAGAATGGACATAAGAACTCTTCGACACATTTGAACTTTCCGCGCTGCGCCGTTTAATAGTTTTGGAAGACTGTCATCTAGACACAGGGATGAATAAATGAGTGTTGTGAGGGATGTTTTATTATACCATATCTGGAAAATAACATTAAAAATGGATAAGCAGGTAACATTATCAGTGCTGCGCTGGCGAGGTATCCGCGTGCCAATTAGTTATTACAAGCCTATAAACGTTTGCATAGGAAGCGCCATTAAACATATCTATAAGTATGTAATTAATAACATAATTACACTCCGTCAAAGGGCACTAAAATACTATCGGATCGATTATACATAATACCCTGATAATTATTATTTCTTTTATCACCGATAAAAGTAAAAGATGTTTCTGTTGATATTTATAATAAAATGTAGGTAGCGACAATAATTGGCTTGATAACATTTATCAAAAAGCTATTAAAAACGCATTAATTTGCAGCCAACAATAACATAATATTTACGTTATTCCAGACAATGCGCGTCACCAATCAGTTTTAACAACTATATTAATTATATCGAATAATAATAATAAATACATAAAGCTACGGGTATATCACAGCCCTAGGCTGTGCTCCGATTTGAA
Organism: Hylaea fasciaria; assembly: GCA_905147375.1. Taxonomy (NCBI): domain Eukaryota; kingdom Metazoa; phylum Arthropoda; class Insecta; order Lepidoptera; family Geometridae; genus Hylaea; species Hylaea fasciaria. Next base: position 4,977,081 of record LR990197.1, read on the forward strand.
ATAACAAATAAACGTATTGTATTGTACTGAGTAATGCACGTCGAAGGAAAGTATAGGAAGTACATACTCGTATTTCACCGTAACGCTTCGCTAGCGTGAACACTGGAGATATAGTACTATGCACGGAATTGTAATCAATAGGTACAAATATTAGTTACTTAACTTTCCTTCTATCTGGCATAATCTATCTGAAATAATCTGACTTTATTTAGATTCTAAACATAGAATTTTTATGATTTTATTTGAGTTACAGGTAAGGTTCAAAGCGCAGCCTAGAGAATAAATTGGTACAAAGTAATGTAATAAAATAACATACTTCAGTTTAGAACAAGTAACACCGTAAACTTTACTAGTCGCCTGTCATAATATTTGCCTAATGCCTCTTTTAAAATATCAGTATACCGATATCAACATGAAATTTGTTTCGAAAGATGCTAATATTCGTGTATAATTACATCCCTTGTGTCATTCATAATTAAATATCATAATCATTAATTCCCAACTCGAATCTTATCCCAAGGCATATCATTCTTCCGCTCAATGTTTATTCCATTTATGGTTTTCTATACCTACATCTAAATAATCAGTTTTGATTTGATGAATAATTAATTTATTTATACACTTAGCTGAGGTGAACGAGTATGCTATGTGATATGTTAACATTTGGTAATTAATTATATAAATAATGGCATGTGGCCTTTCCGTAAACTAGACACAGTTTTACATGCGGAACCTACTTATCTACGTCTTAGTTTTTTACAAACTGAAATCATGATCAAAGTTTCAATCAAACTGCATTGACCGTAACGTCGAGTTTATACAAAATTATATAATGATGAGAATGCATGGCCCGATCTAATGTTAAAATCAAGCGAATAATGTAGCCGTATTCGACGTATCAGAATATATTATTCTTACTCTTATTTGTTGCCGAATTTGTAGTCTCTCGTTATAATAATTGCGGCACTACATGAGGAAATTATATTTTGTCATTTACCTGTTAGTTTTTAAAATAAGGAAATAGCAAACACTGGATAATGTTTGTTTATTAACACACCTTTTACAAGTAGGTATGTTGGTGATTTTTCTTTATATTTACATGATAAAATGACTAAATGATTTTATATAATGATTATATTTATTGCCATAAATGTCAACCAACATAATATAAGCACCGCGGCCACTCCCGATTTTCACGAGTTCGCTCACAAGTAAGTAAATTATGGAATTATATTATGTATATGTAGGTATAATATGTTAACCTTCAGGGCCCATTCGCATAAACTTTACATAACACATGCTAATGACAAAACCCACACATAATCTTAGCTATTGACATAGAATTGATATTGGTTTATAGCGGATGCGATTTTACAGGAAATTAGCGTAAGGAACTTGGAAGGTTTTATGCTAATTTTGAGGTTCGCCGTTTTGAGATGACGGACATACAAATAATATGGGCACTACTTCTAATAGATATACCCGAATATGGATTGGATTACCGCAAGTTGCTCGATATATTATGGCATAAACGAATTTATCAGTTCGGATATTGCCAGTTGTCTGTGGGCGATCGATTATGATATTAGATGGCCTTTGAGTTTAACAGCCATATTGTATTGATGCGATCGCATATCATCTTTTCAAAGCAACTCGCGGTTCATACTGTATCCTTTGCTTACGGTTAATAACACTATTACTAGCCGACTGCCGAAAGGGGGTTATGTCTTTCGATCGTATGTATGTATGTGTGTATGTGTGATTCTTTGTACATGCAACACCTTTATTCTCATTCATAGATACTAGAAAGATATTAACCTCTCCGAATTCTCTCGGCCGGATCCTTTGTAAAGCAAACGGGAGAAATTACAGAGCTTGTTTTATGCTTTTTGCAGATGGGCTAACAAATTATTAATTACTTATAGACAAACTGACTGTAAAACAATAGGTTAGGAAACAAACAACCAAACAAACTATATTGTAGATATTGTAAGTGCTCAATTTAGAGTTGTAAGCATTTGTGCCATTGTTTTAAAATAAATACGTTTTATCATTTAACGTCAGCCAACGTCACACGGAATTTTTCCATCTGGTTTTAAATAACATAGTGCACCATTATTATTAATCGGATATTCATATATTAATTAATTTATCATCAAAACAATTTAATAAAATAACATCTAGAATGATTAAGATTACTTGAATTTCTGTGGCTATTTTTAAAATAATTTTGAGGTTCTTAGGTATTTAATGACACTACTACGTCCAAGGTTACGTCATCCTAATTTTACAGACCTTCCGTTACTATCAAGTTAAACATAACGGAGTGTAGTTTATGCCTACGAGCTCTGAACGCCTTTATGCTTCGGATTTTAATGCAATTATAGATTGAAGATTAAAAAAAAACTGAATACGTACCCTCATAGCCACCGGACTCCGCGTGTAGTCGACGAGTTGGCAGCTGAAATTGTAGTGGCCCCACCACCCGCTCATTAGGTACTGTGAACATAAAAAAATATAACGTGAGCACTGAGCACTAAGCACTTTCATCCTCTTACAAGTCAAAATAATATTAATACATATTAGCAAAAAAATACTCATGCTATATTTTAATTTCACTACTGATTTCAGCTATTTACTTCATTAGTACTTTCATTCAATTTCTAAAATAGAGAAAAGTCGATAACAAAAGCCCATATGAATACAGATATATAATTCTTGATTTAGTTATTTATTATTATTTGGCCCGTCAGTAACAATTATCTCACAAACTCGAGGTAGTCATACCGTCGCAGTGTATTTACTAATGCGGAAGCGTAAGTTATGGTTTTTATCTTTTATAGTTGCACAATCATTCAATTAAATATAATTTTAATTTGTGTAAATCCTCAATAATTTTACAAAGCCACTGCACTTGATTTATCGATACAACAGTAATATCTTCACTGTACTTATGTAACAGCACCTGCATAATACTAAATTAATAAAATTATTAATCAGTAAATCATGACAGTTTTAGATTAAATATTAATACGAGTAGGCTAAATATTATTGAGATGAAACATTGCTTTATAGATATTATACTAGACTAAAACTACATACACTTTAGAACCCGTTTTTTTGTTATGATATGTTTGATTCCATTTTAAGAATGCACACATTCAAGTCAAAGTCAAAGCATTTATTGTAAATAGGAAATAAATCGCACTTTTACAAGTCAAATTTAAAAGAAGAAACCTGAGGTCTCACTGAAGCATGAAAGTGCGCAGATAGTGAGATGAGTGCCATTTGAAAAATAAATTCCGACTGTATATACCGAATGAAGCAAGCATAGCATGACTAGTATATTTACTCTTGCTTAAAGTTTATCCTTGTTCATATTACAAAGATGTAATATTTATTTAAAATAAACCCTGTGCGCGTTAATTCCGGTTTTCAGCGTCTATGTTAGCTATTTATATTTGTAATTTGAGACAAATGAATAAGGCATGAATGGTTAGATACGTTTAGTACGTATATGTTGAGTCGAACGCGTAGTTGCGGTTTGTCCCCGCTGCGGTCAATTCAGTGGAAAAGATACGATCGACGGATCACCCACTACATTTCAAACACAATAACCCTTTGACCGGCGAGCTACGACTAGCCGCCCTCCCCACGCCACCAACCCTACTCATTCCTAAGGGTGTAAAATTATGAAATAAAAATCAAATATAGTAAGTGGTTAACGAATTACTGGGCATTGTAATATAGCGATATTATGTATAATTAGTGTTTTGCAGGTAATAAAAATAATAGTGTTTTTATTTAAGAGCCTATCGTAAACAGATTTATTATTGTAATGTATTTATAACTTTTTAACTACCTACTATAACGGGCGTTGGCATACAGAACACGATTTGCTGTTGACGCCCGCCGCTGCCGTCTGTGGCGTCTAAATATTGTATATTTTTGTAAGAATTTATGTTTTTACAGACAATCTTTTATATACCAATTCGATACTGTAACCTGACCGAAATGAGACCATAATTCACCGATCCACTGATAGTCAATCCGTTGCCTACCATCTGCATCTATATTGTCATTCGATCTTGACTTAAGTAAAGAAGAAGCTTGGAACAATAAATCTGCAAGAGAAACAAAAGCGAATCTACCGTACCTCATAGAATATCCAAGCGCTGAATATGGTCTGCGCGAGGTTGTAGACGATGAGGACGTTCCTCAGCTCGAAGGCCTTTCGGTTCGCCATGAACCGCGGCCCCACGACTTTGGAGCAGTACGCGTAGCAGATGCAGGCCACCAGCGTCGGCACGGGGGATGACATCATGGCCCAGTCCTTCACTCGGGGATCTAGAAACCAGACAAAACCAAAGGTTTACCTTTTGCGAGTTATTCATGTTTACAAGACAGACGTTATCAATTATGGTCGGTCTTGAATCTTCTCGTGACTAATAACTACTTACGGTCAATCAATCGTATTCTATCGAGGAGGCGACAAAGTTATCCACGCGGGTAAGAGACGCGGAGGGGTATAACACTACTCGGCTGCGCATAGTCTGTTTGATTTGATGAGTTTTGATTACACATAGTCGATTAGTCGTGTTCTTGTGAAATGTTATTGCCACTTCGAGATTTCGTATAATCGTGTTTGAGTAAAAACGTTGGACAATCGGTTTATTTCTGTTGATAAAATTTTGAGACAAGGAACATTTACGTATCGGTCAAATCTGATGGTTTTTCGGAAAGGATAAAACCGGACTGTGGTGGACAACCGAGCGGTCTGGAATCTGTATTACAGTGCAGTGTGTACAATTAAGTGTAGTACAAATTAACAAATGCTGGCCTTTATTTTGGCCAAAGATTAACTAAGCATTGCCATACAACGTGGCAATGCAGCCAGCATTTTGGGAACGTTGCCCATTGGTAGCGGGCTATTAGATTAGGTTTACTTAGTTATAGTTTTTAGTCTTTATTTTGAGTTTGTGAAACGGCTTATTTAATATTTTAATAGACTAATTTGGTTCACAAAATGTCTCAATTGCAAATATGGAACTTTTCATACGAATAGTTGCGCAGCGTCTATACCGGGAGTATCGGATCACGCAAATGAAATATGACATTTACGTTTAGCGAGTAATAGTTTTATAATACTTAGTACTTTCATTTGCTCAACGCATTGCAATGCTTCGTGTAAACTGATGAGGTGTTTTTATTAATTTAACCACTGTTATTATTCTTAGGAAACAATCTATAGTTATTGGTCAATTTATTTTAACTCTATGAAATTTTCCTTTAACTACTAATCAGCACATCTAGTTGTCACTGGAAAGAGTTGAAATCATTGAGTTTATGTGTCGAAAATGGTTTTAAGCAATGTTTTGTGAACTGTTTGGACGTGTCTGGCCTCTGGACATTGACAATTTTAGAATGCATAACGCACAGATATGCGCTAATATAAAATCCAATTACATCGCAATTATTGCAACAAGGTAACGTCATAAGCATAACAATAAGTCAGTGCACAGTGCACACAGTCTGACCGTGAACGTTGTTCGCTTCGTTCAGAAACAGCAAGAGTCGGGACTGTGAATTTCCTTATGATGTGGACATACTGTAATAACTTGTGCAATATGTAATTTACTGCACGTTGTTTTAGCAGAGTGTGTAAGTAAGTACATGCATTCTGGTGTGAAGGGCTCCTGGTTGTACGTTTTGCGAGCGGTGAGGCATGGACTTGACCTCTTTTCACATTTTAGTAGTGGCTCGGAGCTAACAACGAGGTCGCGAGGCCAGCGTCGGCGCGTCGGCTGTAGCCAGACTGCCGCAGACGGTGTTGCGGCCAGTCACACCCGCTCTTACATAATATGTTGAGCAAATTGTGACGTCGATGGCTAGCGCTTGCTTGCCTTTGCAATCCTAACGATAATTGAGACGGTTTTCAAAAAAATAATTTTAATCGTTCATGTTGCACATACAGCGGGATTGGTTATAGAGGTAATAGATTTATAATATGATTTTTAAGTTTTATTTTTATATAGTGAAAAGTATTTTTCTAGAGTTCTTTGTTATTTTGCTATCTTACGAATGAGTAATTGCTGCGGGAACCATGATTGTCTTTCAGAATTTATTAAATGATAACGTGTGTTAAATTTGGATTAAATAATTTGGAAAAAACTGGTATCATATTTCTTCTTTTGTTACAAAATATTCATTGTGTAGACACAGATGTACAAAAATTATCAATAAATTGGAAACGTCGAAAAACTTGGCCATTATTTACCTTGAGAATATTTAAAGAGGCAGTCGCCAAACAATGAAATAAATGAATGATTAACGTGTTATCATATTTACTGAACAATCCATTCTGAAACACCTTGTTTTCGATATTGCACTGTGACGCACAGGCGTATTTTTCGACGAGTCAAAAATATTTATTTTAAACTTACCGCTCCGGTTGTTCATGAGGTCGGTGTACCAATTGAGTATGGTAGCCATCTTTGGATAGGTTTGTTCTATCGACTAATTAAATCTGAAACAATAAAAAAACAGTGGTGATTATTTATTGAATACGTAGGAAATATTTGTAGAAATATGTGGGAAAACTATTTGCTAATGCCATCGGGAAATAAACAAAATTATGTTAAAGGACGAATGACACATAGTTTACTATTTTAGCGGTATATATATTATGACGGGAAAAAGAACTATTCGTAGTATTCGTTTTCATGTGTCATGCTACTGAGAAGATATTATTCCTCAAGCCTTTCTTGCCTTCAGTGCCCTTGTGATTGATATTGTAAAGAAACTCAATAAACGTTGATCGGCGTGGAAAACTGAGGAACAATTTCAAAGTAAAGTCCTGCACTGGTAAAGCAACAAGTTCAAAAAGTATGCATCACTGATCAGTGATCAGCCGCGGACGAGCGACTGCGGTGCTCCGGACGAACCGTGAACTTCATTTATTCATTCAAAGACATAATATTTCCATAGTTAAATTAGGATACGCGTGACGCATTTGCTCTACCAATATTGGTTTTGTTGAGGTCGATCATTGGTTAAAAGCTAATAGTGTCTTGTCATCCTTAGGATTCATAACACATTATTTCTTGAAATGACGTGTGTGATAAATACATAATATATCGAAGTTCAGGTATATCTGTACTATTGTTTACATTGTTTGTTAACAATGCAAGTAATTTAATCACGATTGGAGGCTAAAGCCGCACAGTTTGGGCAGAAGTTTTATTGTTATGGTTGTACTGGTTAATTAATATTTAGCTGTCAATACAGCTAGGGGAAGTGATTGCGGATTTGCGGAAATATAGACCTGACGGTCGCTTAGAATAATCATAACTAATCGTTACGAATTTATTGTCCTTAACTAATGACGGGTTTTCCAAACATTAAAATGACTTATTTCATATAATTATAAGGTACACGTTTGCATGACCATTTCGGTATTTTATGTTAGTTAATTAATATTATACATAAGTTTGAGCTAGTGTTCATGAGGTATCCCATGCAAATGTAATTCTACGTATCTGTGTCTACTAACACTAATACTGTAAAGAGATATAGTTTGTTACGGCTAATCTCTGAAGCTACTGATCCTAAACTGAAAACTATTTCATAGCTAGAAAGCCTTCTTTTATACGGTGTTCCCAAGTAACATAGGTTATATTTTATTCCGGGTAAAAGGATATGGGAATTAATTTCGCGGGTGATGCTAGTTAGGGTTCTGCACCTAAAGGGTAAAACGGGACCCTATTACTAAGACTTCGCTGTCCATCCGCCTGCCTATCTGTACTTATGTCCGTCTGTCACCAGGCTTTTTCTCATAAACCGTGATAGTTAGACAGTTGACACATTCGTATGATGTATTTCTGTTGCCGTTTTAACAACAAATACAAGAAAAACAGAATATAATAAATATTTAAGGGGGATCCCGTACCATTAACGTGTTTTTTGCCGTTTTTATAGATAATTGTACGGATCCCTTCGTGAGTGAGTCTGACCCTCACTTGGCCGTTTTGTCCATTGATATATATTAAAGAAAATACTGGCTTTAGTAATTGTTATTGTGTAATTTAACACTACATTTGTTAGAGTGAATAAGTTTAGAATGTGACAATGATAAGATACCTGTATTGGTTATTTCATTGAGTAAGAGTAGTGATTTACACATTCTTGCACGACAAATTGACGCTCGTAATGGGAACGACGCGATCTAACGACTATAATGCCGGGGTAGCGGAGCAAAAATCGTAGCTTCGTCCTTGAAAATAGCTAGCTGGTTGCGAATTACGCATGCGGAATGCGTGATTAACAGTAGTTTCCGTCAATTACGTCACAGCGCACATCGCACACCGCGAGAGAAAGGGAGGCGATCTAACCAGTTTACCTGTTCGGTCCAATGCCAACTACAACCAACCGACACACTGATCTATATCAAGAATTACCCAATATACATCATAATTGGCAAATAAGTATCACCATGAAACGCTATTATATATACTAATTTACCAATCGTTGACCAACTGTTAAATAAGAATTAGTCAAATTGCAAATCTCTGTGTGTAGGAAGTTATTGGTTTAGCACGTTTGTATCTAAACATCACGTCGCCGTTTACTTTCCAGCAATCGTCACGTTCCCGGTATACACGCTAATACATATTTCTCGTTAGACTTCAGTTTGTTGACACTAGCTATGACTATGAAGGGCTACTAGGAACGTAGCGTCAATGCGGACAATATAACTAGCACTCGTCAACGCCAAGACTCCTATTAAAGCAAACAATCAAGGGAAATGAGATGCAAAGGACGTCAATAACATCGCATGGTGTGATTATCGTGTCGTATGTCAGTGTGGCGCTTATGGCAAGGTTGGGCGATGGTCATTATGACGTCTCCACGCGGTACAATGAGCAAAGCGGAGCGCGCCGCGCGTGGCCGTGCGGCGACGCGGCGCGGGCTGCGGCCGGCAGCGGCCGACGCGAGCGAATGACGCGACACCGGTGACGGACCGACGACGGCGGAGCGTGCTGCAAGCAGAACATCTGTTGCACAACCGCCTATTGTAGACGACCTTGACCTGCTCTTCACGGTAAAATTCACTTACACTCACACTTGAACTGTTGCTTTCGATCATTTTCATTCTTACAACACAAACGTTCTTCTTACGTAAATATACAAGGTATTTTGTAACTATTACCTATTCTAGGAATTTATTAAATGTATATTTAAGTATTTTCACAGAACGTTATCCGTCAATCTTGAATCCAAAGTACTAATAACATAAATGCGAAAGTAAAAGTGAAAGTAACTGCTTGTTTGCTTGTTAGCTTTTCACGGCTAACGGCTGAACCGAACTCGATGAAATTTGGGTAGATAGAGATAAATTGACCCTTCGAGACGGATATAGGATACTTTTTATCGCGATATGATGTAGCATATGCCGATGAAGTTGCGGGCAACAGCTAGTTTAACATATTTATAGGTTCCTGATCCTAACAGTACCTAAGTACCTACTCGATTGTTACAATATTCTATTTACGTAGGTATGCACATTTTTGATTAAACGGTCAGCATAATAGGTTAAGTTCAAATAATTCAATGTCAATAACCAACCTCTTATTGTAAAGTTATATATAGAATCAAATAGCGAACAATGCAATGTACAGAAGTAATTACCAAGTATAAAAAAAGAGTTGTTTCACTTCAAGGTCGGAGCGAGTGGTCGGTCCAAGAATGTGTGCTAATAAGGATAACGCTAAGGAGGTGGCAGAGTTGGGGGTCTCGAGTGTTCTATGAGCCTTCGCAACTTTCACCGTAGCGGTCTGCGGACCGCTCAGGCTTTACGTAAAGAGTTGCGCCAGAGTCTCGCGCCCTGCGGAACCACTGACCCAGTGCCACAGAGACTAGCTCGGCGGCACCACCGCCCGCCAGCGCAGCGCCACCCATCCCGTCCCGAACGTTCTCAAACATTGCGTTAGTTTTGTTTATGGTAATATAGCGCGACCGTTTACTGCAAGCCTCTATTGAGAAACGTGCATTTTTATTAATCATCGATTGCCAGATAGTTCGTGCGTTTTTTTTTACATCACGGTTCATAATTCAAATTACTTATACCCACTACGAAATCTCAAATTAAACTTGTTATTGAAATGCATACACAATGCGATTTCATATTATGATATGAAACCACTTGCTCTTACTTCTCTTACGTTGTGATCTTGAATTCCCTTTGGAATGTTTATTGCCCAATATTTAATCCCTTGATGTTATTAATAATTATGTAACATAATAATATCTCAAATCAATTCAGCTCATTTGCGATCTTTAAAATTACGTCATTATTATCTTCCTGCTATCATGAAGACCAGATCAACAGCGGTCCCAATTTCTATCCAGAGTTTCCGTAGACCAAACGCCGATTCATCCAAGTCGAATTGGCGACCTCGCTTCGCACGGTCAATAACCAACTTTAATTACGGATTGGGTTCGTAAATTCAAGCAAGTGTAATAATTGATTGGCGAAATTACAAGTTGATTAGATAGAATTTATTAACTTATAATATCCAAATAAGTTGAATGACATTGAAGCTTACTCCGGAACAAGTAGAGGCTAGAAACCATTGGATCGAATTACATGACCCAAAGATCCTTTCCACTGATCGTCATTTCTATCCTAGAATTGTTCGTGAAGCGATTAAAATCAAGAAGTACCGGAATTTCAATCGGGAAGATGGGTTTAGGTTGTCTGGTTCATGGAATCCAGTTATCCAGCAAGTGTGTACGGCGCAAGTCGCAACTTATGTTCAAGTGGGACTTCGGATACTGTTAGTGTTGTATGTCGTGACGATTATGTTTTGCAAGATCAAACGCGGGTAGTTGGAAACAACACCTGCCGCTCCGGACGGTGATACCCGCATTCACCAGTCTTCTCGTGACCACGGTCGATGTAACTCGGCCGAAACGTCGAGGTATGTCAAAATTATATATTTTGATATATTTTGTTTGTGCGCGAATTAGACTCGTGTTTAGCTAGTTAATAAGTAGAGGCTCGTCAGTTAGCAATATATAGGTTATGTTTAAAAAAATAAAATACTCTCACTTGAGCATGCTGAAGAAGAATAATAATTTCCGTTGCAAAACATGAACGTCCTTCGGGCGCGGGAAAACTCCGACACAGCAGTAAATTTTATGGATGACCACGTATATTTACTTTTTTTTATTAAAGACTAAAAGAGCCTCGCGGTTTCATCCGCGTTAGCTATTTATCCCGAGGGAACCGTTAATTTTTACGGGATAAAAAGTAGCCTATGTCACCCGGGGATAGTGTAGCTTCCCAACAGTGAAATATTTTTTCAAATCGGTTCAGTAGTTTCGGTGTCTATTCAATGCAAACAAACAAACAATCAAATCTTTCCTCTTTAATTATATACATATAGTAAGTATAGAGATAGATAATATTAAGGATTAGATTTCCTAGTTCCGTTCATATACCATAAAATACAAACTATTATTTACAGCAACTAGTTATTTCCTGTCTTCAGCCCTCGACATTTTGACGACAACGTATAAGCTTCTGCTTATTTCTGATAATTGAAATGTTTGCGCTCGTTTCGCTCGGCATATTATTTGGCCACAACTAACTAGCTCCGATAATTTCCCAATCGTTGCGTGGCCTCTGCACTTTACTTGATACATGATGATGATGATACACAGCTTTACTTGACTATTTTGACTTGCTAATAATAATATTAGTTAATAATAATACGATATAATATATACATAAAGTTTGTATTATTTGAGCTCGCTTGGCTCACGCCTAGCTGTCAGCTGTGCTCGCTTTTGAGTAGATATATCCACTTTTATCCATACAACTTACAAGCAGAAGAACAAACCAACAATTTAAATGGTTAGCTACACCTTTCATGTAGCGATTACTAAAATATGAACTGATATGGCGATTAAGTACATTATTCAAAAAATGTGACGCTTAGTTGTGGATTAGTAACTATAAATAATCCCGTACTTGAGATAACATTAATTTATGAAAGGACACGCCGCCGCCGTGTTAATAACTTCTATAACACAAAACGTACGCTATGTTAACAACTTGTGAATATCATTGAATGCTAATAAAATCAGGGTTTAGTGTCTCAAGTAAACCCTATCATACACAACTAATTATTCATTGTAATTCAGTAAATTCAATTGTAAATGCCATGTCTGCATAATATTATCGATGACATCTTATTACTAAGATATGGTATATGATAAGTTTAGTATCGTAAATTAATGCTTATGTAAATATTTTGGCACTTTATTCCGGCATACGGAACACGGAATAGAGCAACATCTAATCTTTATTTGATAACCTGAACGGTACAGTCGTTTTAGGGTTCCATAGTCAAATTTATCAAAACTGAACCCTTATAAACTCGCCATTTCCGCCGGTAACACTGGTCGTTCATAATTATGTTACAGCTATTTAACTTGGAGACTATTGGTACCACGTAGTTGAAATTTGCAGGTAGCTATAGCCATACTAACACAACTGGTTTGTTTCCTTACTTTTGACTGTAGCCAAAATTTTGAAACCACACAAGAACATTCGTCGTTGTGCACTGATAATTCAAGTGCGTTGCGAGATTAGCGAGTTCGGGATGTCTTTTACTCAAATGCAATTAAATTATGCTTGCGCTAATTTCTAATTTGTACAAGGTTTGTTCTTTATAACTTTACGTTTACTTCATGTGTGGGTACTTGAAGTTTGTCAAAACAATGAATACATTATAATAATTGTATAGTTATCATGAATATAGTAATATATGAATATTTATTTACAGGGGAAAATACAGGAAATAGATATTTGGAGGGAATACAACGGAACTCCTCAGTGAGTGACAGAAGATTATCGATTGTTGGGTACGTATGGGCTGATTTTGGTCAACTTAAAGTTATGGTATTTTCAAGATTGCCCTATCGTATTTATAATAAATAGCGCGTCGTTAAAATAAAGTTTATTTCTGGATACGATTGTTAACATAGAGATTTGTTTTTTTTTTTACATTACATTCCTTAAAGTTTTTAGTATTATAATGTTTTGTTCCAATAGCACCAGTTCCTTCACATAATTATACACCACACGACAAGTGTAGTACATTCATTTACTTATTTATTTATTATGTATGAGTTCACTTTGCGCTCTTCAAATTAAAATATTATTACCTACCTACTCGTTAAACGATTATTCACCTGATGATTATTTATTTATTGTGAAGCAGGTAGTTAACCTGTTTAAAATGGAAATTTTCAAGGCGATACATAACATAAATGTAAGTAGTAGAAAACCGTTCTGATATTTCAATTTTTACGACTGGAAACCAAATTTAGTTCGCATATTTTTTATGTACAATATATTATACATGTAGGAAGCACAAACGTAAGTATATTCATACGTACATTATAAAGTTATGTACGTTCCTATACCAGTGTCTCAAGATGTACAAATAAGATATGTTGTATTTAAATATGATGAGAATAAATGGGAGCAAATCCTTTGAGGACCTTCCTCACGCCGAGCGGATTTGCTCCCATTTCTCATCATATTTAAATACAACATATTTACAATTTTACCGTTCTTAGCTTATTATAAAATATAAGATCAATTAACGTGCCTCTCCTGCCTAATGCTCTCCTACGCCGCTACGGCGAATCCTCCACGTTCTCAAGCTGTTTCTGCTAAGTATGTAATTGGCGTTGATCTAGCCGGAAGGGCATCCTACGTGGGCCAGACCTACAATAGCACGTATAAGAACTTGTTTCAACCAGCCTTTTTAATCGGTTCTTCGATTAATGTGATCAGTCTCCTGCTATTAAAATTTTGATGCAGTCTAACAAGCTACGTCTTTGTGCAAACACCCAGCGATTGACCTCACGTAGTGCGTTATGAACAATAAAATTCCAATAGGCTGTGACGGGCGATACGGCCAGCGAGTGCCGCACGCGGGCGCGGCGTGGCACTTGCGCAAAATCATCGATATGCAGTGATGATCAGTGGATACCATCGCCCCACATTATGTAACTGAAGATGGAGCAACCATTTCGAGTTCTCACTTTGCAAAAAAACATCACTTTATCTAATTCTAAAATTGCGCTGTGATACTAAAGTTATCACACACGATAATATTATTCTATACGATCTTATTGATTATTATAGGCCTAAGAAATGCAACGTGCAAATAGTACGAAGTGACCTCAAATTCCCTCAAAAAAGAAAAGAAAACCTAGTTGCTAAATGAAACGCTTATTATTTTTTTCTTGATTAAAATCGATAGGAATGTAAAATGAATCGGGGTACAAAGCTCTTTAGAATGCTTAGTTTCATGATTCGTAAGCTCAGCTTAAATTTGCCGGCTCTATATTTGAAATCGTTTACAAGCCGGAGTTTTTCATTAGAACTGGTTGCTATCTCGATTCACCACCTTTCATTTAAATATTATTTTATAGTTGGTACTTAGTAGTACGACCGGTACTTAGTGGATATTTATACAGTCTGGGAAACAATTGTTACAAAAATTAAATGTTTGACTATTAAATTAAGCAATACAATAAAATGTGACGTCCATTGTAATATTACAACTTTGAATATATTAGGCACTTAATATTAGTGAATCATAATAGACTGATGAAAGTCTCTTACAATTTAAGCGTGGCAGCTCTACAATCGTCCAGGGTATCGTTATGTGGGTACTTTTTTTATTAAAAAAATTGTATTGCTTGAATTTTTTTACACACAGAATTTAAAGTCACTTGGTATGTAATGCTAGATCTCTCCCCAAAGACTATTCGCGTTGCAATGGGTCCTGCACATGCACGGGTGCGACCGGCGAAATCGTTCAAAATGTAGTAAAACTTCTTAGATTACAGATAGAGAACACAATGCGAGAGCGCACTCACCCGTCTACCGGACAGCGACAACGTGTTCTCGTATTTATTATCTACCCGTGTAAAAAATAAGCAACATTGTCATTGAACTCGTTGCCCCCGCCCTTTCACACCCCATATTATGTGAACGATCCTGTTAGACCACGCTTTGTTTGTAAACAATATAATATGTACCTACTCTAAATGATATTGCGGAAAACTGGCTTAACTCGACTTAATATTTTCCGTACATGTCTAGATAAAATAAAATTATGAGTTTCATATCTCGCAATAAACAAAGCAATTGTGAAGCAAGTGGCACAACAGGTATCATTTAACACAGCATAATAGCTGGACCTGGCCTAGAACTTGAGCAAATGGTTAGATGACGACAATCAATACGGCAGTTGTCATTTTTTCTTTCTGTAACCATAACATAGGTAGCAATGTTATTTAAGTACTTACATTATTTGAAACGCGATATGACGATTGCGTTGTAGATACGAATATAAACGCCCTCATCTAAGATGAGATACGCGATATGCTTTTGTGTCGTATTTTGTGCGTTTCTCTTGCCCACTGTCCTCCCCAGCAGTGGTGACGCTGGTAATCTCACTGTCCTCACTTATAATGTTAGTAGGGATTCGACAGTGGGGGTTGAGTTCAGTGTCTCCACTTAACACTATTGCGTGATCGTTGTACACTCAAAGAGTTAACGGCAGATACAATAAAAATGTTGGTTTAGCCCAAATTATATATAGCCAGTGTCTATTGCGAGTGATCCCAGTTGGCTGAATAACAAAAAAAAAAAAAATTAAGCAACTGACACCGCGGACCTAACGGTCGCTGTCGCTGTCTCCTCTTAAGTTTGATTATAATATTTGAAGTTGTTGTATATCAAAATGTGGATTCTCAGTCAGTCTGATATGCAGTACTCAGTACCAAGCCGCAGTTATCACGATACAATAAAAATTTGCATAGTTTACTGAAACTTCCTGGCAGTTTTTGATAGAACACAAAATTACACGTTTTTGTGTTTGTATACTTTTCCCACAATCGTGTTCATTATCATACATATATATAAATGTTAGATATATTACACATTTAAGTATGCATGGAGTATAACAAGTTTGAGAAAAATTGCTTAATTTATCAACATCATTATTTCCCGCCTAAACCGGCTTTTAAATGCTATTATTGTCATTAATATATCCCATATATTATTTTGTTATCATGATCAAATTAGAACTCGCTGCCTCAAGTGGTCCTATCATCATCGATTTCATATGCGATAACAAAAAATGCTGCATTGAAATATAATTACAGTGCTATTTTGTATAGATTACAAATACGCAAAAAGTTCAGTTGATAATGGTCCGACACCTCATGCAAGAGTCTCGAATTGTATGTTAAAGCCATAGAGTTATTTATTAACTTACATAGGCATGTAACCATTACGATTTCAGTGAGACAACACCTATTAAACGACAGGATGGAGAGATCCCAAAGTGATCCATTCCGAGTTTAATCTAATGTCAAAGTCAACAACGAAACCGCAACAAAAAATAATAATAAACTTAGTTATGACTTACGTGCAAAAGGAGGTTCAGCGACGTCGCGCGCTACGCAGAGGGAAAGAACGCGTCTATCGTCCGTAATTTAAGGAGTGCGCCCGTATAGGACACTATGTGAATATAAATAAATAGCAAACGGGTCGACTTTCGCGTGGCGTCGGTGTAGCACGCGCAAGCGCAGCTCTGCTGGAGGCGTCCGGCGGCGCGGCCGGCAGTGTCTGACATGCCGTCGCCGCCGCCGCCGCCGCAGCCTCGGCCGGCTGCGTCACGCCCGCGCCGCGTCACTGCCGACGCACTTCTTCTACAACATCGCCGCAGCGGGCGCTGCCGAGTTGACTATCAACATTAGCACCTCGGCACTGACGAACTTCGAACCCGGTTTACAGATAAATATTCCACTAACCCTGAATTACCATTTCAACATAACCACGCCGAGAGGGTTCATCTGAGTGACGCATATACCTGCGGTAAATATCATTGATGACGATAAAAACCGTCATCCATATTAGAAAATAAGAAAAAACATCCGAACATAACAGGCAAACTGATTTTCGCGGTAAGTGGGTAGACTTTAATGTATCTTCAGACGTACAGAAAAACCTTTAAGAGCAACAATGCCAACAAGTTGAAAATAATGGAAGCAGGAGTTTAAAGATCATAAGAAACAAAAATGATAAAAAGCTATTGTCTACTAAAAGGCAGCAAAATGTTCCGCGATACTCAATAGCAACAAAATGTTGAAACCACAGAATGATTCGTTTTACGCCAACATTTCTTCTAACACGTGTAAATTATGGAATAACCTACTCAGAAATCTCGCCGCAGAGCTTCTTTGCACCAACGTAGGAGCTGACTATGTGACCTTTATGTTAAACACAGGCAATTAAAACGAAGATTCTATATGTGAAAAAACTGAAACTGAAAAAAACAATATCATAACTAAGTGTCTCATATTACAGTTTCGCATAAATTTAATCGCACCGCATCATTATCTTATCAGCGATAGTGGTCACAGACAGCCTATCGTACGATGCAACTCCGGGAAGGGAACGCATACAGGATATTAGTAAATTAACTATAATGAGTAAGCAGCCTAGTTATTACGAGAAGATTCGATATTCAACGATTCTACATCCGCATGTTAATGAACTTGTGTAAGTAGGTAAGATTGATTTTAAAGGTAACGAATGAGTGCAGACAGTCAGACGAACCCGTTGGTCAGAAGATCTTGTGGATGTAGTCGGGAAGCAGTGGACACGTATCACACAGGAGCGGAGCAAGCGGCGACGACGCCCTAACTCAATAGATGGTCAATACGACACGGGCTAAGCGATAAATCATCCAAACCACGCCAGTGAGCTCGATCTGCAAATCTGTGTTTCCTGATTTTGTCCACTAGTTACCCCGCGCAATACGCAAGACGTTTGCGTGTATTATGCGGATTCTCATCGCGACTTTACCTTCACAAGTATCGGTTCGGCGATCAGCTAATTGGTTGAGCTGTCTGTACATTTGTTTTAGTAATAAATTCCACATCAAACGGAACTCATACTCATACTCCCCGAGTGGCGCTTTATTATATTGATCCCAATATTCTCAATGATTGATTAACCGTCTGGCGCACCTCGGGATAATCCTGTTACGTTGTTTCACCCAAAATTGCCCGTTTTTGGACCTAATAGTTAAAACATCGGCACGACAGGAGAACACTCATCAAGCATTACATTCATCCATGCCTTGCTAATTTTTGAATATACTCTTGATGATGGTTCATGTCGATGTGTTTCCACTGAAACGCGAGGAAGACGCGAACTTACTCGGGGCATAGTGCTAATTATAATAATGTAAACTTACCACGAAATTAGATTTATATCACAGAGCGACGACGGTGGCCTGGATCAGTAACTTTGCCTCCCTCAGTGGATGATTGATCTGAAACAGTGAAAATAATGAACACACGCATGACAAAAGGTATTAGTATTAGCCTGGGAATTGCCGCCGCACCCACCCACTCCTACCTGTTTATTAAACTGGGCTCATTAATCTAATTACGTAATTAGGTACAGTTGACATGACACATTTGGAACTTTGGTGTGCATAATATGTATTGTTTGTTTGGCATTTACTAGTTATTCAAAGGAGAAAGGCAAAGCTATGGATTTTGGTCTCTCTGCAGAAACTAGGTGGTAATAGCTGTGGTCGCTTTGGTAATTGTTCGATGACTTTTTATTAGGTACCTATCTATATCAAGATATTAAACTAATAACCGACGCAGGTTTGAAACACAAACATTACACTTTGAAACAAAATATCGGATAATCGAAAAAAAAATGGGGAATTAACTATTCCCTTTGCTTGTGCACGAAGATAGATTTCCAACAAAAGCTATGTCATAAAAGAGTCATCCGCACAACAGCACATGAGTCAAATGTTCCTGCACATTATGTCACAGAGTTATGTATGTATCGAGTAAAACGAATAGTAACTCTACCCGGTACAGTCGTGAGATTGATGCCGCGGCTCACCTCGGCGACAATCGCGACTATTCGCACGACACGTCGCGGCGCAAAAACATATAGAGCGCGAGATTATGCATAATGTGAAGGATGACTGTGGCGTCATATGGAAAAGCCGGACCACATTAATTATACTATAGTTATGTTAAGGTTAGAACTGAATCATATTATAATTATAAAGACCGAGATATAGAGTTAACTAGCTCCTAAACATATGAATCAGTAAAATTCTAGGCACAAGCAACCAGAAAAAAATCTACTTCACACAAATACTAGTAGTAAGTATACCAGTAACTTGATAATATCCTTTTTGTAGTTGATTAATTTTATTGTATACAAAATTTTTCAGTTAATAGAGTATGATTGGATAAGAATAATTTACCGTACTAAGTCAAGTGCGCGTGGAATAGTATTTTTTTTTACTAGTTGGTGCCCGCGACTTCGTCTGCGCAGGATTAGTATTTCGAGTAGCTATTTTGGCTATAATGGCTTACACATAAGATATAGACACATACCGTGGCGGGCTTTTT
Organism: Hylaea fasciaria; assembly: GCA_905147375.1. Classification (NCBI taxonomy): domain Eukaryota; kingdom Metazoa; phylum Arthropoda; class Insecta; order Lepidoptera; family Geometridae; genus Hylaea; species Hylaea fasciaria. The sequence goes on from LR990197.1 coordinate 4,996,632, forward strand.
TGTAGAACTAATTAAGATAAACATTTCCATCATACATTACATATGTGTAACTCTAGCGGTTTTGGCAGCGCACTCCTGAATAGCTCGCAGATGGTAGATTTCTTCCTTCTTACTTGACACTTATCGTCATATTTTGGACATAACACACAATATCTTTATAAATTGTAGCCTATGTGTTATTCTGATATATAAACTATATTATTGTTAAGTTTCGTCAAAATCCATTCAGTAGTTTTTACGTGAAAGAGTAACAAACATCCATCCATAGTAGGAAGTAGGATTGAGACGTTAATTTCATAATTTTATTGTGTTTATCGCAGTTGCGTTTTCGTTTGATAGTGTTTTTCTTAATAGCTTTTTCTGTTAGTTATAGTGGTTGATTTCTGTTCGGTTATAAATTTCATTAGTGTTATGGATATGACTCTATAGTGAACTATTTAAAAAAATGTATTTTATGACTTAAGTAAAATAATAATTGTGTTTTATCTATCTAACCCTTCTGCCAAAAAAGTTACTACGAGTAGGTATGTTGATATTATTATTATAATAAATTAACTAAACATATTAAAGAAAATCGTACAACTTTTAAGTAATTTATAAATACATTCGTGCAAAGCGGTCCTTTTAGGTAAGTATGTTTCAAGTATAGGTAGCAAAAAGGGCTAGCGCACAGGGGAACTAACTCTTCTTACCTTACCCTTGTTTATTTTCTGTTTTATTTACTGACAAAGAACCGGTTTTTAGTTATTTTCTTTATTTGTATTATGCTTTGGATATAGTTATATCTAAATTATTACACACATTATTTTTCGATAAACATGGAAGGTAGGTATATAATATACTCGTATTTTATCCCGATTATTTTTTAATTATCAAGGCCATATTCACGCGCAGGAAAAATACAAAACTACAAGTTGTACAAAGACGTGTGCCTTAACAACACGATAAATACATTAGGTACACGATAAACAGTCTCAACACAGCAAAATTATTGGAGAGGCACTAAAATTGTATACTTCTCTAAAGTCTCCGAATAAATGCAAGCATGGAGTTTCTACGAGCTAGTTTGAAGTGGGCTTTGATCTATCATTTTAAGTATGAAGTCTGCTGACCCCTGAGCACTTACAAATCTCCCATGTTGTGATTATAACTACATTACAGCACTTACGTAACTGGTTACCATCGATCAAGGCATAGATTACAATAAAAATTACATATTGAATAAGCCTGCAGCAATATTAGTACAAATCTGTGGTCAGATTATTCAGACGCACGCTTCTTTGAAATATTACGCCTTTTTTAATCACTCGTAACTCCCAATACTCGATTTCTGATTATAAAATGAATTCATACATTTTGTAGCTTTTGTGTACAGCTAAGAATAGTAGAAAATAATATTATATGGGGTGTTCCCAGCCATCCACCACACGCTACATTACATACATACGAATACATCATTTCACACGATCTCAATGACAATTTCAATATCCATTGATGTTCAACAATATAGCAGATAAATATAATATTTATTGCAACAAAATCATTGGGTAATATGAAAAATAAAATGAAAACTGAAAACTAAATAAACCTAATCTAATAGGCCACTACCACATAAATTGTTTGTTCTAAAATTAATGATGTTGTCAATAATACGGACAACACTCGGTTTCGAACGGCTGCGCTTGGTGTCGCGGGTTCGATTCCCGCCCAGAACAAATATTTGTGTGATCCACAGATATTCTGGGTGTGTTATGTGTATGTGAAATTATATAATCTATAAACGGTACCCACGACACAGGAGCAATCCTAGTGTGGGGCTACGTTTTTAAAAAAATTTAAGAAGGAATAGTAAAAATTGATTGTAAGTAGGTACATAATATAATCACAATACATTAAAATGTAGTTTCGTGATAACTACCCACTGAGTCATGATGTGATTAAGCATTCAAAAATTATTTTTTCCCTATTGCATTATCTTAAATCTTATCATTATGTCGAGCTAATATTTCAGTTTAGTGATAAAGATGCACCATATCATTTTAATATGTAGATAATCCATAATAATTAATGATACCTATCTGCTGAGAATACATATTAAAATACGCATTTTTTTGATAACCAGCTTTTAATTAGTTTTATCTGTACCTATGTAAGTAAATGTAGGTTAGTAATGCAAAGTTTAAATACAAACTTTGTCTAGTTATTTCCAGATATCCAAATTACTAGAAATGAAATATATATAGCTTATTTTACTGATAGTTCTGGTAAGTAAGAACCGATGATTATCCAATAATAAAGCAGCTATTTTTTTAAGCTAAATCTCATTATTTATTCAATTCTTGAGTTGTGTTTTAAGGCATACCCAGACACAGCTAAGTGTGGACTAAGCTTCAATCCATAGTAAGGTGTGTCTTTATATCCCAACAGAGAAAAATAATTGACTTCAGCCCAACTTACAGTATCTTAATAATTAGGCATATTATTATATGCCAATTGTTGCTGGCGAGTAACATAACATTATTTAGTCAATATCCAACAGAGGCAAGTGCCATGAAGAGAACTATCTTTACTTGATCTCGGTCTTAGACTAACCTATTAAAATACCCTAGAAGGAGCACTCTCAATTAAAGTGAGATAGCATGATCCGGACTTTGTATGACATTTTATGTGTTGTCTCTCTCTTCTGTGGTGTTGAGTTGAGTACCTACCTATTGCGTAGAGTCCACCCTGTCTTGGTAGAAATACAGTGCGCTGTTAGAGTTGGTACAAGAACAGCATTATTTTACAGCTGGATAGTAGGCGCTTACAAGTAATTCATCATACTTGATAAATTATATAAATTTTATCATTTTAACTTCCAAATTATATTCCTTGCTACATATTGATAATGGTGAACATTTTATTTAAGTTTATTATAGAAACCATGAGTTTGAAGAATATTTGGTATTATATCATACCAAAGCATGTACCAACTTATCAATGAGTATTTAAATTGATTGTTTATCACAGTAGGTAAATTTTTATCTTAATTTTAAGTAAGTAGTGACAAAATAAACATTGTGTATTTTAATTTATATGGCTAGATGAAAGAATCACAATCATTATTTTTAAATGAGTCTGGATTATCCCAGTAAGTAGACATTTTTCTATAATTTAGTTATCATTCACATAAAAGTTTACTTTAAAGTTTATTAGGCGAATTAAATTTAAGGAACTTTGAATACTTCGGTATGTATGGTTTTCAAAATACATTAATATATTATAATCTGGGGATGGCAGTCGAGCAAAACAAAAAGCACGGCCATACTATCCTTTTCTCGAAGCGGTTTGGTAATATTTAAATAACCTACTACCTATGTTATATTGCACCCATCATTTTAACTACATATTTAGTACCTATTTCATTTATTATGGTAAATCAATTTTAAACCCAGAATTAGGTATTACAATTATCTACTTTTAGTAAATGGATTACGGAAAAAAAAATTCTAGTCATTTATATTTAGCTACTGGATACAGTAACATAATTATCAAGATCTATTTACCTAAATCTAAGTATCACTAAAACTGGTAAAATCTCACTTTCTAGAAGTAGACGGCCTTAAGATAAAAATTTATGTCAACTTTCTATGAGATACATAAATCTGATGTAAGGAACTATTTCTAGGCTTTGTACATTTCGTGAGTTAATTTTTTAGACATCAGCTACCTACCTATGTACCTAAGTGTACTAATCTAAATAGGTATGTGTAGTATAGACTAATTAGTGAAACTTACCAGTGGAGTGTTAAATGAAATGCATTTCTTCACATTCGCAGCACAGTGAATAAGTAAGAGCAAATGTTGCATGTGAGCGCGCGTAAATTAAATGCAGGCAACTGACTGAAATTCCAGGCACCGTCTGTTACTTTTATCTAATCTCTTCGATGACTAATTTTATTTAGGTTATCAAAATAGCAGATAGTATTTCAGGTGATTATTAAATTAACCAATTTTTTTAAGATTACAGGTATTCTTTGCAGAGCATTAATTACTACATTTATAACATATATAATAATACTAAAATAAACAAAATAATTATAAAAAATTACATCTACCACTCGGCACCACCCACGTAGTGATGGGATAGACAGACTGGCGGACGCCAAAAACGTCAAATAGTTTACAAGCGAATCATACAAAACGTCAACACGAGTTTAGTCGATTATTCGATTATTTAATGTCCAGCGACATTCTCGTTACAACCAAAATTAAGTATTTCGTTTTAACGCCATCTATTGTGCAGTGGCAATTACGTAGTTTCATAAAATCTACTCGTCCACAGATGGCGCTGCTAGTAGCAGCGCCATCTGTAGCAGCATCTGTAGGTAGCAATTTGGATGATGGGTAGCAGCCTGCTACCCATCATCCAAAATGTAGGTACCGTAGTTAGTTTAAGAAAATTTGTCGCCAAACCCCTGTCGAGGTATTCCAGCAGCAGTATGCAGCAGTCCTTGAGGGCCAGTCCCATTCTTGGCTGGATTCACACTAACCACCTCTTCAATCACATTGTGACATGACCATGTTCTGAGATTATGGTCAAATGCTAGCCTATATATAAGTCCCGTGTTATAAAAAAACTAAATTACCTAAGTAGGTATACTCACGACGATAATTATTATGAACGTTTTTTATCGTATCAATCTCCTGCAAGTTACTAAGTAGATCTTCCGGTCCAGTTCATTTATTATATTACCTATCCTATCGAGTTGATTATCCATCCACACAAAATTTAAAATGTAAGTAGGTCATAACCAGGCAAGTTAGGCGTAATAACAAAATATTCTACCTAATACCACCCGCGTAATTTTTGGATCTACCGAACGCCGATGCAACAGAATAATGCCGCTACAAGTTAAAACTAGGTAGGTACGTTAAAAATAATCAACATCAAATAACAGAACAGAAAAACGTTTAAGTACGAACACCAAATAAAAAAATTGATAGTAAATAGTACAATGGGTGGACTTATCACTATAAGCGATTTATTCCAGCCAACCGTTGGATGGGGTTCTCTCCAAGCACTTCTTAGGTGATAGGTGGGTACTTCTGTAATGGAGCGTCAAAAGTGCAAGATGAGGTTTTTTTTTCCCCCACACTAGGATTGCTCCTGTATCGTGGGTACCGCTTACAGACATATAATTTCACATACACATCACACCCAGACCAGAAACAAATAGGTATTTGTGGATCGCAAAAATATTTGTTAGAAGCGGGAATCGAACCCGCGACCCTAGCGCAGCAGTCCAATTGCCAAACGAGCCGTCAAATTAGCATCGTCGTATTAGCAGTTACCTAATTATTTAGCAGCTAGTTAATTATTGTAGTGTAAGCAGGGCTATGTTTTTAATATAAAATAAATAAATAAATCATTACAATACCTACACCTAGACGTAAAACGACGTTAGACGAGTTATGCAGGTAGGTGCATAGGCTTGTTTCAAATTTAAATTCTTGTAAATAAAACATAAGTATACCTACCTAATATCAACAGGTAAACAGGTCTCAAAAGATGTTGTAATAATTTTGATCTTGCGATTTGTCAGGTAGGATAAGAAACGTAGTGATTGAACATACATTTTAGTTTATCACCGCGTGTGGAATGATATCTATGTGTAATTACGCAATTTCGATATCTTATAGAAACACTTTCTTTCGAAGATAACTTATCTACTGCGGCAGGTTAGGGATCGTTTGTTTGCACAGTGCGCTGATTGCCTCCGAGATTGTTTTATCACTTTTTCGACTGACTGTACTTTGCACGTGCGGTCGAGTTGGCTACTACTAAAATGAAAGGTGGCAACTCGACCGCATGGGCCAGTTTATTGCGGTCGAGTTGATTACCAACGTACTCGTTATATCAATTTCCTAGCTATTGCTTGACAGGGTTTCATGAAAATAAATACCTATGTAGGTAAGTATAGGTACCTGCCTAGGGCAATAGGTTTTTATTCAAATATATAGTGCACCTAGGTATTAGGTAAGTGTGTATTTTAATTGCTTTTGGTTAACTTGCATGCAACAAGCGTCCTGCGAGGGTGACTTCTTGTGATTGCAAGGGCTGCAGCTGTAGGTAGTATTACCTGTCAAACTAGGTATAAACAATTATGTACTTATACTTAATTATTTCTGAGAGAGCTGTTCAGTATTATATTATCTACTAAGTATATATAAATACTAGAAGCACCTCGCGGTTTCACCCGCGTTAACTACTATCCCGCGGGAACCATTAATTTTTACGGGATAAAAGGTAGCCTATGTGTACCGGGGATAGCATAGCTTCCCAACAGTGAAATAATTTTTCAAATCGGTTCAGTAGTTTCGGTGCCTATTCATTACAACCAAACAAACAAAGTTTTCCTCTTTACAATATTAGTATCGATAATAAAAATGTAACAGATAACTGTCTGTAGGTATGGAAAATATATGAGAAAAAATATTATTGGGCCCTTTATCAACGCAAATAGCACCCAAAACAATGATTGTTAGAATTTTTGTATGTTTATCTGTTTGTCATCATTGTATCATATATAATGCTAGCTCTGTGTCCCGTAAAGTAGCCTACTTCTATGTGCTAATCCAGTGCCTCAACCATCTTGGTACGTCTATCAAATATCACAATCCGTTTAGCCGTTCGGCATGAGTAGCAGGCATACAAACATTCACATAATATCTTTTGTTAGATTTGTAAGGTTTAGTTTAAGCTAGTTTTAGTTTATTTTATTTTATTTATATTTAATAAGTTAATAAAAAATATATACATAATATTCGTAGGATTTTACTTTATTTCCTAATCACGCTATTGTTAGTTGCAGATATCTGCCAGTCAAGTTTATCAAATAACTTTGTACTTACATACTTATATCAATATAGCCATTAATGAGCTTAATTATTATTTATGCGCTGATTGCACAAACGGTAGGTATTTTCCAATAACGAGGGGTTCCGTAGTTCAGTTTTTCTTTGTTATTTCCAAGACGGTAATATAATATAATAATACAAATCAATAATAATGTCAAAATAATAGTTATTATATTGTAATAATATAATACCTTTTACGAAAAACAATTTCTCAAATGTTTGTCTGACTGCCTGTTTGTTCTGGCTAATTAATCTCTGAAATGGCTGGGCCTATTTTGACCGGACTTTCACTGGCAGATAGCTGAGTTTAGGTATACCTAACACAGGTATATACCTAAACAATTTTACTAATAAATCTTTTTACGCTTGTTGTACCTTTGAATACTTATTAATCTTGTACAAATATTGTTTTTGTACCTTAATTCCAATTATTATACGAAAGACAACTTCAAACTAGAGATGTACAAAAGTAATTTGATCTGATCTTCGAATTACCAGTTTTATATACCTTACTGTGAATTCATTGGTCCCTCAAAAGTTGCAAATATAATGAAGACAACACCGCACTTGTTCGCGGCGTGAATATTAGTCTTAACTGCCAGGGAGGTAGATGAATGGTTTATAATTTTCAAGAATGTTTACTATAAAAATAGATGTGTATAGATGTGTGCATGGTGTGGTGGAGTGATACAAATGATACAAAATTTTCTTACGGTGGCGACCATGGCTTCCTACAGTCCTAAACATGCACAGTTAAAATTACTATACCATTATGGAAAAATGGGCTCAGGCGGAACCCTAATCCAATATCATCAAATTCATCAACCAACCGACCAACCCAACGCACGATACCAATGCTACCAACGCTCTGTTCGTTTGGACCTACGCCAATTATTCATTACACCGCGCAGCTAGTTTAAACTACACATTGCTACTAATTTTCTCCTGTTGTTGACACAAATCGCGCACGATGGCATTGCCCGTGTTAAAAAAGTTGTTTATCGAGTTGAAGAACGATTTAACAGCACCATTATACTATTGTCCGCTTTAAATTAAATTTGAAGATACACAATTATGGGTCTACAAGAGCCAAATAACGCGACGATCGAAAATAGTACTGAGTATTATGTCAGTTCCGGGGAGTGGTGGAACGGCAAAAATAGCAACGATTCATTGAACTCAAATGTGAACGTTACATCTGCCCCTGTAAACTATGGAGAGACGTCACTTGTATTGTTTTATTTTATAATTATTTTGTCTGCTATTCTTATGGCCATTATAACATGTGCAATAGCAATTCTGTACTGGATCATGATACCAAAATGGCGTACATTTAGAAATTACGTGTTTCTCAATCTCATTTCTTGTTACACATCATTATATGTATTCGGTATCATAAGCTATTTTCTACGCACCAAGACTCAAGACTTCATTGTTAATAGTTTAGTGAATTTTTCTGTAAACGCGTTCTCTTGTTGGCTTTTCATTGCATCAATTATCTCTTATATGGATATTGTAAAGGTATTTCCATCAAATGTTACGCGAAGATATCTTAAATGTAACCTATTCGCGTGGGGTGTGCCCTCATTGATTATTTTAATGGATTTTTTTATGTTATTCAATGAATATGATGTAATAATGTATATACAAGCTAATAATTATTATTTTCCAGTGTTTTTACTCTTATGTAATTTTTTTATTTATATCAGAGTGTTATATAGCCTGTATATAACCAATAAGTTTAGAAATAGACATAACGCAAAAGTTGTGTCTTACACATTTTTCATGAGTGGATCAATGATGTTACCCTCCATCATTATATTTGCATTTGAAGTCAATTTGTATGTTACATCCATTGCATTCTTATTGCCTTTTGTACAAACACTATTAATTAGTGTATGTTTTTTGATGTTGAAAACAAACCGTATGTTGTGGCGTGACTTGTGCCAGAAATGTAATTGTATCAACTTATGCTGCAACAGGAGCTAAGAATAAAAGTTATTTGTCCAAGCAACACTGAAATAAAATCATAGTGGTTTTGTTCTTAGTTTTATGATAACAATATCTTATTAGGTTTTGAGCCTCTAGTATAGGCCCTAATTTGACAGTAGCTATTGTAATTGTTTTGATCGACACAAAATACTGAGATTATATTATTTTACTTCTAAAATTGCATATTATTTCAGTGACTGTACTAACCGCGCAAACAGTCATACGTAGATATATATGTATAGGTAATCTATAATACCAATTATAACTCCCAACAACACTAACGAGAGGGCGTTGAAACAATACGAGAATACAATTAGTATGCTTAATGTGATACCACTAAAGAGCTTTCCTTTAAAAGCATTCGACTTTCTCTCAGAAAAGTAACGATTGTGATATCTTCGCAAAACATTAATAAGTCCGCACTGCATTGCGAGAAATATTTATTTTAAATTACATATCTCTACACACTTCTTAAGAACAAGAAAAATTACGCATTTCACACGAATATGCGACCTTCTACGAATCAAAAGTGTGTAATTATGCAAAAAGTGTAAATAAGACTTTTGAAGAGATAGTAGGTATACGTGGGTTGCTGTTGTCGATGTGGGCAGCACCTTGTTCATGTTCTTCGAATTATCCTCGACCTATCTAACAAACACAGACACTATTTTAGATCTACTGTGGTCGAAGTAACATTAGGTCATTTTTTTTATTATAATGTTATGTAACTTGGTCCGATCTGTACATAATATGCCTCAACTTTATTATAACGAATCCTCCTCTACTTTTTCAGTTTATTGGTTCTGTAATCTGATGCTACTTTCTTCATAAATAGTTTGGAAATTATTATGACTCGAAAAATCACAATTTTAAACTGAACACAAAACTGTTCCTACCTATATACTTCTTATTATACGTCACTAAATACATAAATACAACAATAAATTAACACCACACTGAAATCGTCCATACCCTAATATTTATGTCGATATAATATGTCCAATCTAGAATTAAACTTGCCACAATTTTATGTTTTCGGACACTGCAAATAACTTGAACCTCAATCAATTTAGCTCTCATTTGGAAATGCTACATTTCACACAGTCTACTTATCAAAATACTACGTGTATTATCATCATCATGGTAGGTAGGCAATTCATCTACGTACTCTCATTTATTAGACTGACCTAGAGTAGGTATGGAAACGTTAAATTGAACAAACGATCGGTCAGAATCGCACGCATTCAGCGCGAGGTCCATAATATCTACGCTCTACGCGGCGGCACGGAGCGCACCCAGGACTAATTCGGGAGTGGACGACCGTCAGTGGAGACTGATGGAGATCTTGCACTATGATATTGTTCGATTCCAAGACCTAGGACGAAATAAAGTGAAAATATAAAGAAAACATTTAAATAATAATATTTAAATAGTACAATCGATAAATATCTTAAAAGGTTAATCAAAATAAACAATGGATGTATTTATACCTATAACTTTGATTCAAATACAATACAAAATAATTTCGAGCATTATTATATTATCGGAACATAAAGTAAAATTAGCTGAGCCCAGACTTGTTCGCACAGTATCAATAATTCAAGGTGAAACCAATGAAGTATTTCCGTAGTGGTGTTCTGTAGGTGGGTACTTTTCTTTATTTAATTTGGCATTATGATATTTTGGTCCCATATCTAAATGCCAAATCCCAAATCTAAATTCTGTACCTATATTAAAATAGGCCATATTAGTATGGTAGTAATTCACAAATAGGTAGGTAGGTATAATAGTACTCATATTATCCTACATAATAACATAATATATAATGCTTTAGAATCTTAAAAGCTTTACATTCGTTTTTATTATGAGAATATTAATCCACCTCCATAGAGGTAGTATCACTGCCTTAAATCCTTTATCCTGCGAATCCTGCGATAGTATTTAAACCGTCCTCGATGAAATCATAGAGGAAATAAATAGATGTTCCTCATGAACAGTATACGACAGTATCCATAGACGTAAGATAGTATCCTCATCGATATATGTAATAGGTACCTACCCTAACTACTACTTGGTCTGTGGTACCTACCCAAAGTAGGTAGGTGTCCCTTAATTAATAATGGCATAATTCTTGATCACCATGTTTCAACTGTATTTTTTTACATATTTAAAGAAATAAGTAGCATTAGTCTATAGGATTTGCTAACTTTCCATTATGGTAGTGGTTGCACAAATTTTTGGAGAAGATCTTGGAAGTGTTTCAACAGAACTAAACAGGAGATAAACTGTTTGGTATCGGAGGAAGATAGAACACGCGTGTTGGTGGATACATCGATGGTGCCGAGTGTTTATCTCTGCGGGCGCGTGACGTCATCGCCCGGTGTGATAAATACGGGCGGCGTGAGCGCGCGCGAACATTACGAGTGCTCAAGTGACCTGCGCCCGCGCCTTGCCCTCGCGCCTTTCAGTTCGTGCTATTCCTCGTGAGTCTCGCGGACGTAGCTGTTCGCGAACTGCTCAAACTGTTGTACCAGTGCCTTTAGTGAGTACTTGTGTCAGAGGACAGACCGGTAAGTTTGAAAGTGCTACTCTGTTTATTTCTTACCGGTATTTAGATGCGAGAATTTTCCGGTCCTCAATAGATAGTGCGCGTTGATGTCTTTTTTATAGATGATTATAGGAAATTCTAATTTGTCATGGTCACCTATGATTTTGTCAAAATTAAAATGAATAGATGTTTTTGAGCAAATGTAGACACATCGTGTTTTTCTTCCGTCAATTCAGCAGAGAAATCGGGGACTTATGCGAAATAAAAGGACTTAGGACAAATCACTAGGAATTCTAGGTCTAGGGTATAGTAAACACTGACGCAAATTTTGAATATTCACCTCTCTTCGCGTTCCCTAGGTTCAGCCAAAGCTTTGACTTCCCTATACGACGTGACATTTAATTTTGTCTTATCATGCTGATCTGTGAATGTCCATGTATGAATATTTACTAACCAACTTAAATACGTAAGTACATAAAATTATGAGAGAAGATTGGTTACAGGAACCATTGTGCCTGTAAGAATTCAACTAGCCCGTGGAAGCAAGATTCGCAGGTCAGAGACTTTATCGAAGGCATGAATTATTTTGTATCACTGCTTTAGGTATTTATACTACGGCTTCCTTGACAAGTTACAGTTCATTACGATCTAGTAGGCAAGTTACTGATGGAGATAATATTGGCATGAGTCCGCATACAAAGGTCATATTTTCAAATATTGTAGGTCCAGTTTACAGATTTATTTTGCAGTGCACGTTGTTTTTCGAAAGGTTACCTACTTATTATGTACAAACACTAAAATAATCGTAGGTAGATATTTTTTTCCATTGAAAGTTGATCTGCAATCTTCATGCTTTTGTCCTTATTCTGGAACAATGATCAATAAACCTTACAAACCTTTGTCATGTATGACTGCTTCTACGGTAATTCTATTAAGTAGTTGACAAGAAGCAATAATTATTAGGGTGGAGCGCGGTTGTATGGAAAATTATTTTTATCCAGATTTTCTTTCGGGCCGCTGCGGAATGGATGCTCTAAAGCCTACTGATTAATAATACCAAATATGGGCTAGGGTTATAGTTTTAGAAATACTGCCCCCGAGCCATTACAAATTTCAGAAATTACAAAAAAAGAGAATTTTTACGTGTCACTTTTTAATCATACAACATATAAATTATTAACTTCAATTGCTTTAAAACAATAGCCAACGATAAATGCAAAATGATAATATCCTAAAGTTTTAAGAGTATATGGGTCATTCTAAGTTAAGAGGTAATATGTTGTATGAAGTGACGGCATGGTATTTTTTTTATATTTTTACATAAGTATATATATGTTTTTATGGAAACTTTTAAGTTGAAAACGTATACAAAGTGGCCAGTCAATTTGTTGGTTTTTTCTCGTTTTATTAGGGACCAGGGTAAATACTCAGTACAGGGGAGAGACAATACACTTAGGATAGAGGATACTTTAGTGAGAGGATACTTTATGGGCAGGGAAGAGAGATAGACATATTAAAAACAGGGTTATTTTTAAGAATCAACTTTATTTAATTAATTTTTTTGTTATTTTGAATGATTTATAATCAGACTTGTCATTTCTTCATAGTATTTACTCTTTGATTATAAAATTAAATGTGTCTTATGTGCTAGGTATAAAACATAAAAAGGTTTGTACCTTTCCACTCCATCAAAACAAAAATATCTATAACTTTACTATTAATAGTCACGAATTAAATAAAAAGTAACAAAATCTTCTCTGAGTAACAATATAAAATTTTTCTTGTACAAACATTTTAACTAAAAGGTAACTATAAAAGTATTATTTTTCTATAACCCGCATTCAAAGACATTAAATAGATTAATTAAATGCATAAAAAATATGCTGCCCTCTCATTTTTAAGTTAGGGGAGGGTAGTTTTTTTAAAACCTGATTCCATGTGATAATAGATAATATTTATAGTCATCATTAATCTGAACTTTTTCCAGTGTCAGGCAATTAATAATAATAAATACGCAACCGGTAACTTGCTGAACCTATGGTGTGCCTGAAAAAGTCTTTACTTATCTTTGGCATTTTCAATTTTTTGGTAGGTAATCGTTCTGCTATCCTTATATTTTTCGAGCCGTTCTTCGCGCTTCATTTTCTTTCTAGGTGCCATTTATCTGTCAAAAAGTAATATTAAATTGTAAAGCTAACATATACATAATCCCAAGTAAAGGTTCAAAGAAAAATGTAGAAGTATTCATGAAAACGCATACAAATGTATCTCCCCTGGACATGAAGTATCTCCCCTGCCATCAAAAGAGCCAGGGGAAATACGCCAGAGGAGATACATTTTCGATTGATATCTAAAATAGCCGCAAAAGTGTTTCGCGTACGCAATTCACAATCAAACGTAACAATGCATGCACTATTCATAGTGAATATTTAAGTCTATATTCGTATTTTAATAAATAATTGCTAAATAAAACTTACCAGAGGAAAGACTGTATTCACTCAACATTACTATACCTAGCGAGCGGCATGACTGAAAAGGCCGTTAAAATGGCTGCGATGTCAGCTTATGCGCTGCTTGCTGCTAGCTCCACGTTACATCCTATGCACTCAATGTCAGAACTTCCACAAACTAGCAAAACAAAACTGATTTTTAAACGAAAACAAAAAGCCAGGTGACGAGACACGAAACACGGAGGACAAATTTCGGTGTTGATTTTATTTACGAAAAATTGGAATAAACTTAATTTTAATTAGTAGACACTGTCACTAAGTTATTGTTCTGTATAAAATTAACGATGATAAAGTAATTATTGAAGTTTAATACATTCATAATAACTGGTTTACAAATAAAGTCGGCTTGGGGACAGACCAGGGGAGAGACTTTTTACTTATATTCGAACTTATTGTGACTAAACTACGTACATTTCTGTAGTGAATTTCAGTGAGCATGAAGAAAACACTTAGTTTTAAGTAATGAATAGGGTAATTAGGAAGTTAGTACAAAAAACTAGTATCTTTTTGGCCTGGCCATGGAAAGTACCTCTTAACTTAGAATGACCCATATACTAAATAATGCGCCAAAATATTATACTTGAGCGAGCCTATTTTCGTAGATTTCATAAGAAAAGATACGGAACTTAAAAAAAAACACATGGCTATCAGCTGTGATGGATCTGCATGAATACCGGCTATAAATCAGGTATTATCCGGTTACTTTATGGCAAGCTACAACATCCACTTCAATGGCTCGTATGTCGACTTCATGGCAACGAACTCACTTTGAGCATCTCGATGGAACTGCAAGAGAACCAAAAAGTTTTAGCGGCAAGGTGGGACGGAGTCTGAACAACTGTGAATTTCTCCCGGTCACAACTTTTCATGCAATCGAATGCATATTACCAAATATAACGAAATCTCGAGTAGACCTTAGTACCGACCAGCTATACTTGCTAGAGATTTGTCGTGCGATCAACGACGGTCATTGCAATCCAAAACTTAGCCAAATGCAAACCTGGGAAAATCTGTCACTCACGCTGGTTGACAATAGCCAACAGGATTCTTAGGGTATATGTTTCTACTTATCGCCATTAGAAAATCTTATGGTTTTAGCAGAGTTCGTGATCAAGGTGTACGCGCTGATGTGGTTTCAGATAAAGACCCAACCTTAGTGTATTAATGGAGCTCAACGCGTATTTGAGACCATTATGCTGTCTCGTTATATGCCTGAAAACTTAAAGAAGGTAGTGGACCCAGTGATTCAACGGAATGGCTATTTTGACCACTGTGAAAACATAATGATAGCAATGCTATACGATGAACGACGGCACATAAAAGAACTCGCTCTGAGAAGTATTCTTAAAATTCGGGAGAGGTCAGCGTTCACACCTAGAAGGGTGTTTCAAGTGCCAATATTTAATTTCGAAGCAAAGGACTAGGCGGACTTGATCGACTGGAAAGTGATTGCTGAATCACCGCTGATCATGCAAATACCAACTGCCGTCATTTCCAAAGCCATTTTGGACCTCAGTAGCTTAAATGCTACGAAATTTTTGGACTTCCAGCGCATACCTTGTCACACGCAAGTTACAGAAAGATGCATAAAGTTGATAACGTAATCATGTTCTGCTGCCTACTGCCCAGAACGACGTGAAGGATACATTACAAATAAATAGGAGTCATGCCGAATAATGCCCATATTCGGGTCAAAGAACCATTACAAAATTGGGTAAAATTTCGTTATCTTTCAATTCAATGTAATTTCTTTGTTGCCGATTATTTTATGTAATTTTGCTTTTTATAACTACTTTGTGTTTTAAACCAATGTATTATAATATTAACAAAGTCGTTTTTATTTAACAAAAGCACTTTTATTCCTCGACGAACTAAAGTTAATTTTTGGCATTTTTTCCAAACTTCAAGTCCCTTGGGGCAGTATTTCTACTCATAATACATTGATTATGTCATATTGACTTAATATCGTATTAACATAGAGCATCCATCCCGCAGTGGCCCAAAACGAAATAAGAAAAAATAAAAAAACACTCCACCCTAATAATTATAACATTCTCGTTTCTTAGATGGAAATGAATCACAATGTTATAAAGTAAACAAAGTCGTATTCGTCTATAGCTGATTAATAAACGTCTAGCCACCTGCTTCTTATGCCATTCAGGGTTTTAATAAACTTGAAAATTATAATAATAGTAGCAGTAGCCATAAAACCTAGTAGTTTAGAGATAAACAGATAATAAAGTAAACGCATACGACTTATCTTAGGCTAGCTATCTGGAACTGCTGAACAAAATTAAATATTATTTTGTATTCCCGATTTATGCAAGGAAGTACCCGATCCCTAGAAACTTCTCCCTCATAAACATGAACATTTTAGAGAGTATGAAATAATGCATAAATGAAACTTTTGCCGTATATTTAATAATCATTTCAAAAAATTACAATAAACGGCACAGGGCATTTTGACGACATCGGCCGGAAATAACAAAATACGGAAATGTCGCGGCTTTAGGCAGTCAAAAGTAACATGATATACCTACATTTTGATATAAATCAGCATAGTTTTACATAGGTATAGTAATGGTTGTGCCGTAATTATACGAAGATTTCTTTCTTCAATTTTATTTAGGTATATGAATATTATTCGGGGAATAATGCGGAGGTGGAAAATCGCGACTAACCCGTTATGGTTGAGTTATAAAATCAGAAAGAAATATTGTGCATTCAAAGTAAAAACGTAGCTAACTTATAGCATGTAGGACGAAGGCTCGTAAACATTTACACTGAGGTAATCTGAGATGAGACCATGACCAATGCCTAGGTTTCTATGTGAAAGTGGTTAGCCAAGGCGATGTCATTGTGTAGTTCTAGATTTTCTTCGACGCTTTAGTCACGCACTTTCAGTAACCCTTTTACCAAGAAATGAAAGCCACGTGCTGATAGAGATAGACTCCGTGGAGTAGTCGTTGGCAAGTCAGCCCGTAAAATGGAGGGTGATGAATTCATATCTTTGTTTACTCGTAAGTACATGACTGCTATATAATAGATTATTACCTTAATAAAATTGTGTTACTCACAAAATAATTATTATTTCAAATCAAGATTGTCAAATAATAAACGATCATCAGGAAACCACAAATTACTTTATCTGTAATACATTAACTTTGTGACACTTGCATACCGATGCAACTGGTTTAACTATTATAATGAATTAACAACGCAATAAAATAACGTTACTCAATGGCATTTTTGATGGCATAGATATCTAAAATTCCGTATATCTAGTTTTGCATAGATTTGATTGTAACTATGACCTGTGCTGCGACAGAGAACGTAATATATTAATTTGATTAATTCGAGCTTTTACCTAGCTCGAAGCTAGATAATATAGAGATCGGATTACTTACTCGAAAATGCATAACTATCTTATCATCACGTATTTGCATTCAAGTACGAATTACATAATTTTGGTGCCTAGTCGTGTTAAATAGATACCGTTAATGAGTAGTTATAGTTCAGTAAATCCGTTTATTTAATTTTGAATTGCCAGGAATATTCCCATGCAAACTTGTTGTTTGAAACTATATACCTATTTATAGGTAACTATAATTAAAACCAGCCGGAAATCGTAACTTTCTGACCTTTCTGACTAGTCAGGTTAAATGTGCCCTTCATTAGTGAAACAAGAACAATACTATTATCTATTTCACCAACATGCAAAACAATTACAGTGCGATTTTCGCACGTCGATAACTATTTAATGTATTGTTCATTGCTGATTTTACTACTGACTTACTATACCTACCTTAGTGAACTTACTTATGTGACTTAGTGCCTCTACAGATGAACGAAATAATGAGACGCCGCACGCGTATGGACCGTCGGACTATGGTTGAATGCCGAAAAAGTCTGTCTACATCATCAGCCTGAAGACGTTCACTGCTGAACATAGGCATCCCGCTTAGACCGCCACACCGAACGACAATTTGTCACTTGCATCCACCGGTTGCCTGCGACTCTTTTGATGTCGTTATCCTATCTAGTGGGAGGCTTATCTATACACTGCGTATTCCAGTTCGTGGTCGCCACTATTAGAACCGTTCACCAACTAACAAAAAAATGAATAAATTTTCAGTTATAAAAAGTAAAAATCGAAGTTCTTTTTAAAAAGTCTGTACGCTGGAAATATTATAAACGAGAATTGGTTTATGGTGAAATGGGTAATCCTGGATGCGCTGACCAGCTCGCAGCATAATTATAGGCCACTAAGACGGCTATGCTGCGAAAGCGTTCTTATTCGCGTTATCTTATATAGATATGAAAAAATTACCACAGTGAATCATCCACGGGTTATACTAGTGACATAATATAAACACTAACAATAATGAATAAACGTGAATAAAGTGTAAATGTGCCAATTTCATCCGTAACACAGACTCAAGTTTACAAAAGTAGTGTTACCAGTATACAATATGTATCGTAGAAGGAAACTTGATTAATCTTGTAAAATATGCTTTACTTCTTGTTTTGAAGAGGATCGGTTTCTTCGGCTTGCCAGATGCCGGAATAATTTAGGCATGAAGGATAATAAATAGAAGATTTATTATGATAGGTACTCAACCGTTTGTTATGAACAATAGGTCGTTGCGGAGGCGCATAGTAAGCATCTGATGACATTGAGCATTCTCAGACAAAGCATCTTCTCCAGTTCGTCTTGTCTCAGAATGCTAGAGACAGAAAGGGTCAGGTCTGATAATTTAGCGTTCTTAACGCTTCAATAGAATCTCAACGGAGTGGCGTCGGAATAGTTTGTAACATTTCCAAGTCTGCTAGTTTTTTTATCAGTTTGCTAGTTTGATAAGAACATTTGGAATCAAGTCACGATGAAATGTCACAAACTATTCGGAAGCCACTCCATTGATATTCGATTGGAGCGTTCTTATATTAGCAGACTTGACCCCGTACTGTAGGCCACAAATGGCGTCGACAAAGTCAGAGTTTCCCAAAACTGCTTTGTTGTTACGGTATCACAGCTGAAGCAGAGTGCGCGATACTCCGGAACAATAGCTGAAATAATGCTGAGGATTTACTAGATAGGAGTACTTAACACATACTCGTAGATACACAATTACACATACTCCACGCGGGTAAAGTTGTGAGACGCAGCTATAGTTCGGTTACTTAATCCTACCACTGTAGTTAAAAGATGGAATAACTTTGTCTCCTTGTGATACGACTTCTCGTAGTTTCATGATTCTCATTGAAATTAGACCTGCTGATGGCAGAAAAATATTTAAATTGCGCACGCGATCCGATCATCGGCGTCGGGAGTTTCCACTGTTCGCTCGTCCTTGCTTTACGTCTGACAGTATAGTCAACCATTCGTTGCAACTGTCGGTGCAAGTTTTTAACATTAGGAAAAAATTACTAAACATTATCCTTTTAACAGTAGGTAGAGGATAAAAGCTCTGTTCTTAATGAATCCGCAATTATGTATGCGCCGCGCGCGCCGGAATATTACCACATACTTAGCTAAGGATGTATACATTCGATTGCCTCATTAAAATTGATTAATAATAATACGTATACCGTATACTATTATTACAACTTTTCCCCAACATCTAATCTTCAATTTTACGTCCAACTCTATACATTATTTTACGGAGCTGGTTAAATTATATTTGTAGTTGCCTTAATTAAAATCTTCACTAAGAAAATTAACAATGTATATTATGTAAATCAACCAAATAAGGTACTATTAGTTATTTCTATTTATGTCTAAATGTTTGATCCATTATGAGCATATGGCACCCCACTAACTTAACGAATTTAATCCATTCATGATGCAAAGGTCAAACATATTTCAATTTCCATTGAAATAGAGTTCAAAGACAATCATAAATTTGAGTTCAAAGTCAATGCAGAACTTGGTGCTGCATGGGCACTTATAATGACCGGTCGCGCTAAATACGCACCAAACGACTAATCAAGGGTACCAGAAACAAACGCGTAGATGGATACCCTTGCTGTAATCGTTTCGTGATTGTAACGAACGGCTTGTCTTCGGTCCTTGTCTTTATTGTTCTGCGGCCTTTTGTCTCCAGATTGATGTAATTACCGCGACCACGCTCATCTGAGTCAGAAGTGGCAGCGTCAACGGAAGTTGCTCTACCGGTAACTTATTTAATGTAACTGGAAATGAACGCCAACAATACACGTGGTATAGTCTCATGGACGCGAAATTACCAGTGTAAAACACTTGTCAGATATCAGAAATCAGGATGTAATTAAAACATAGTATAGGTGATAATGTAAATAAATTGAAATTAAGTCACCGAAATTATCTATTTCATCGTTATAATTGATATCAATGTACGAACCGGTTATGGTAAACCAATTTAAAAAAGTCCTGCTTACGTTTTTCATACTGTGAAATAGGTAATGTAGCAAAGTGGAGACTATAAAAGCAGTTCTAATATTGATATAAAATCAGCATATTGTGTCTTTATTAACTTTATTAACCCAACAGACATTGCCCTTTCCAGCCGTTCCATATAAAATATAAAATGTGAAAAAAAATGCATTTGCATATCGTGTATATTTCTCATGTTTTAATAGTTATTTTGCTGTACGGATTGGAGTAAAATCCATGAAAACGATGATAATAAAAATTTGTCAAACCAGTCCTTGTTGAATTATAAATTTAATGATTACTAATTCGACTTTGCTTATATAATAAAAACAAAGAAGGAGAAGAAGAAAAACAAAAAAAATTAAAATGTCAACAACCTCCGTAACTAACAAACTACCTACTCCATATTATTACAGCATTTATTTGGGAATCAACAAGCACGATCAATTTTGCCACTGACTGTACCTACAAAAACAAACAAGAAGTAATAACGTCGTGTAGGTAGCAATTATCGCAATTAGTTAATCACTATCACGACGGTCAAACTTGTTGATTTTATGATGCCTAAATTATTAAGCCTTCCGTTCCCAAAAAAAAACGTTATTGGTTATAAGCGAGAGATTAATATCCTCGAAAATAATAGCATGTAGTTTCAAAAAAAATCAAAAAACGTGAAATCTGAATTTAATAGAAGGTCGTTTAAACGCATGTGTATTTGTATGGTGTAGATTAAAAATTGCAATTGTTCATCGGAACGTAAACTATATATACTTACGTAATTACCTATATCGAGAAGTAATTATTTGCCGCTACTGTTTTTCTGCTTACAAAATATGTCATATATTATATACCTATTGTTCGCGGCGTTGTAACTATCTCCATACCGAATTTTATCGAGATCTGTTTAGCCTCTAGGACGCAAGCAGCCAGAGATTGTTACTTTCGGTTCGAAATATTATTAAGATTACTTATTGATAATGATAATGAGTCGGTTATGTAATTTGATAATTGGTTTATTGATAATGTAAGATTACAGTTTCAGTTCTCCTCATTTGAATATTTACTACGATAATAGAGAGTTAGGCGTTTGACTTGTAAAAGTGCGATTTAATTGCCTATTTACAATAAATGCTTTGACTTTGTCTTTGACTTTGATTCTTCATTAACTTACAAATATAGTAATTTTAACCGAAAAACTGTAATAAATAAAAAATACGGCTAGAACGATGACCTCATACATCGATTTAGTTATATTAGTGCGCCCTGCAACCCGCCAACGATGTCGTGTGCATGCGGGCGTCGGCCGCGCTCGCGTCAATGCGCAATAATTACTAGGAGCGTTCGGGCCGCAGACCCACTCTTTGCATAATAATAACAAGCATAGAATGAAAATATTTACTCTGCTTCCCCGTAGTTGGATCGGAATTCAAAATCAAATTAAGTGGGTGCTTAAGCAAATAACTCAATGACTGCAAAAAAAGAACAATTTTTGTGTGCGCGACCGAACTTTTTAGTATACCTATTAGAGTTAATAGTCAAACATTACCACATCCAAAACGAAGAGCATGTAATAAATTTATCTTAATAGGAGAGTCATTAAATAAGAATATAAGATACAGTATAGTTAGAGAAACAGTATAATATTGAGAACAATAAAAACAAGGCATACTCGATACGGCTCAACAACGACGCTCAAACACTGTAGCTACGAGTAACATAGCTCGTAGCACTTTGTTACAATTACAAATGAATAGTTACACCTCTCTAAAAAATCTACATGGTGTAAGTTAGCGATGAGCCGGCTTCGCAACAGCATGTGGCTCGTGAAAAGCTAACAAACAAACAGAGTTACTTTTGCATTTATAATATTAGTATGGATATAACTAGGGAGTCATGCAGGGGTCATAAATAAAAACAGTGGAAATGTGCCCCAAGCTGATCGATAGATCATTATTTTTGTGATTTCATTAGCGGCTTATGAATTGGTAAAGGTCGCGAAGCGGCCCTGATTATCTATAAAATCGCCTTACTGACTATAATAGGTATTTTGTAGTCATTGACGCAACCAATTGATTTGGAATCGCTACCAATAGACTCGATTACATTTAAATTCAGCTACTTGTGTGGCATTATCACGTATCAGTTATAAAGATGCTACGCGCCTTCGATAAAAGACCTACTACGCCGTAGATGTTTATTGATGTATTAACATGTTGAAACCATTGAAATCTATAATAACAACCATCATATTTATTTATGCATGGTAATTTATGTCGCAGCATTTAATACACAATCTGTTAAAGTTATTATTGTTTTAAATTTTGCGCCGTGCATCAAGTAGTGCGTCAAGTGTGTATTTTACCAATGAATATACTTACCTGTATCCAATATTTTATTCACCTTGGCTCAAAATGTAGTAAAAGTAAGAATATAATGAATAGATAGATAGCATTGAAGGATAAAATATTATTTTTTTAAACTAAATAAAATAACTGCTAATAAATACCTAAACGAAAAATCTGAAAACATACTTTCATGGGAAATGCAGTCCATGCATTGTCTGAATATAAACTCATCAAGTTCAAATGAAATGCTTGATGTCTGAGACAAAACGCATTTCAAATTGCTGAAGAATCTAAAGCTTGGTTGCCGCTTTTCAGTTTTAGTTTTACCAGACAATGTTTTTCGTCAAAGTCAAAGTCAAACGTTCGTTCAAAGTTTTCTCTCTAATGAGAAGACCTATGTATCAGTATTTTCGATTAACATTAATTAAAATATTTATTTTTCAAGGTTTATCAAGTTTTCAAGGTGCTCATGCCGTGAATCCATTTAATTTTGTATACTTGTTAGTTATTTAAAAACGAATATGTAGGCCTTGTCTACGCCTAAACTGCACCGAGTAACGATCGCTAGTTTATAATTATAATAATATAGTAATTGTTCCATATTTTGAGAGTAGCAACGAGCCTCTAACCGGCATGTTGATCCTATTCTGCTTATAAAAAGACTTAAACGTAATTTACATGCAGACAATGTGTTATGTATATTATTATAGCGTTATTTTCCACGTCAACAAGGTCCAGTCTAAATATAAAACTGGTTGGTTGGTTAAAAACGTAGTAAGTATAATAATAATAATTCAGCCTGTAACTGTCCCACTGCTGGGCAAAGGCCTCCCCTCACTATCGTGGGGAGGGTTAGACCATAATCCACCACGGGGGCCTAGTGCGGGTTAGTGGATAAAATGCCTCCGAAATAACATATAATTAAGTATATTGTAGTATAAAAATAAAATCGACGCCTGAGTAGGATCACTCGCGTACAGTCTCACTCAATCCTGGCATTTCTAATTATTTCACTCGTGAATTTGTTATTGAGTTAGAAAAAGCGAGGCGACGTCGATTTGTGTACAAAATATTTAGGCACATCTGTTCAATTCTTGTTTAAATATTTTGTCCTAAGACCTATAATAGTCTACCGAAAATCACTATATTGTAAGCTATTGGATGTTTCATTTGTCTTAGCTGGGAATGAACTGTGCAATCGCACTGACTATTTTCCCGCAGGAACAATTAATCGCATGCGAAACCGCGGGGCGCAGCTGGTTCATAAATAAACGTAGCATAATATAACATTCCTTGTAAAGCCAGGTATCTGCTGATGAAAGTCCCGTCATAATCGGTCCAGCCGTTTCGGTGGAACACACAAACTGACAGTCAGACAATAATTAAAAAAAATAGTGTTTTTTATTATTACCGTATAATAATATACTTCCGAATCTGCTATTTCGACATTACAAACACACACTGCAATTTTATTTATTATATGGATCTCGACTACATTATAGTACATTACGATACGTGCTGTCTAAGTAGTATATTAATACACGGTGGCGTGAAGTTAGCGCCCGAGCGAAGCGAGGGTGCTAACCGCCGTGTATTTAATAGACTTACTTACGCAGCGAGTATCGTATACTATTTTATAGCACGTGCGGCATAAACCCGCCATCTATTTAATTTATTTAAAAATAATCTCCTAATTATGCAATGAAAAGATGTTCATTTGACTGTTGAGTAATAAACACACAAGTTTTAATGTGGGTAGGTTGACATTCCACCAGTAGAGAACGGGAAAACACAATTTACACCTACCCGTATCACTTCTAGATTTGTTATTTTAGGTTATTAGTATTTTTGGATGCATATCTATTGTTCGTGGATTGCTTAATGTGATATTGTTTTAGATTTAATATTGTTCACTTTAAATAATAATAGTCAAACAGGTTTCAACTAAAAAACAGTGAAAAATATCAATATTGTAGGGCTTCATTTTGTAACCAAATCTTTATCGTAACGTGAATATATTAAGTAGAAATAATATAGGAATCTGTGATTGATCTGGTTTGTACATAAATGTATTCACTATGAGACTATATTTTATAATATTAGATATGGTGTATAATAATTGAAAGTGTGTATTCAGTGAAATGCAACATTTCTAAATCAAGTAAGTATTCTTATGTTTCAATAATTATATAATCGGATAAGACATTTTTAACAAAGGTACAGAGTACGGTTAATATCGCTAACTTAGGTATAGCGTTTCAACGTAATAAGTAATATTGTCCGACGAAGACCAAAATGAAAACATGCAGAAATATGGTGCCAAAGACATTGGCGTTTCGGTCCCACACGTTAAAGGTTATACGTATCTTCTCTTGCTTACTATGAGTTTGTGAGTGGTGTAAAAATGTATGACTGATTAGCTTTGGTTCAGTATTACACTCGCAACGATGGGTATATTCTTAAACGGTGTGAAGTTAGTGAACATCAGGCCGTTTAAAAATGTGCTACTTACAACAGCGCAAAGTGTGACCTAAGTGCGGGTTTAGGTCGCACGGTGCTATAAATTATATTAGTACTATGTAGATATATCCAGATACACAGTTCATCGTTCTCTTGAATTATTTATCTCCGGTTGTAACTGTAGACTGGTTTATGATATTATTCAAGTTTGGGCGCGGTTTCATGACGTTTTAGATTAAACAATAATCAATAGTAGTGCTGATATAAATTAAATATAAATTGTTAGAAAAATGATAAGTCTTTTATGAAACGAATATAACCACCTTAGTACAACCTGGCCAAACCAAGTTACAAATGCCGAAATTCCCATGAAAATCCCTTCAGTTGTTTCTAAGTTTTAAGATAGCTAACAAATAAACCAATAAACAGACAATCTTAAAAACACATTTTTGGGTTCAGTGACCTCTAATAGTGGATCCCAATTGGATTTTGAAAAATAAGTACTTACCTTCAATGTACCGACATAGCTCAGTTAGAGTTTTATAAATATTAGTAATACGTAGATGATAAATGATAGATCCGGACTAACATAATAAACCTCAATTCTATGCCGTTTGGTACTTATTTTTATCGATAAATAATTAGTGCTCAATGTTAGTATGTAAATCTATGTATGCTTTTGTGTAATTATTGCGAAGTTTTGCGCGCATCGCACCTCGCGGCATGAGAAAATTGTTTACGGTTTCAATTGAACCGGCTGTTATGGTTTGTTGTAAAATTAATAACAAATGTAACCAAAGCACGTAGAAGCGATTAGCCTTGGCTCTACAGCCGCCCGGCCGGGATCTCGCGTGTCAATATATCTATACGTACTCATTGTCAACCAGTAAGGAACAAACATTTGTATATTCAACATTTTGAAGAGCAAAATATGCTACCGAACAAAAATTATAACAATTTTGTAATGATTTGTTTGTTTGTTTTCACGAACCGATTGCAATGTAGTTTTCACTGTAATTGTAAGTATATAGTGTCTAAATGTAACGATCAGAACAGTGTACAGTGTTGGCAACCGGGCTTTGGTGGGGGAAACTTAAATATCTATTTAAATAATAGCACCATGAACGAAAATGCGGATGAAAGCTAGTGTATAATTTACCTACAAGTGCTGTGAGAATCTCGTAGCATTTGTTTGTATTGAGCAGGCACTAAACTTGCGATATCAAAGTGTTTGCAAATGGGTCAACGAATGCCGCCGCGCCGTTCAGATTTTGTCAAATTAAATTTTCTCACTGACCCTTTGTACAAATAATCAAGGTTTTAATTGAAAGAGAAAATTTTGTTTTATTTTTATAAGTGTTATTAGACCTACCCGGTTCTATTACTATTTTGTACTAGAAGCATGCATTCTTGTTCATCTTATCATTATTTATCTTCATCGGAACATTTTCTCATTCTCTGATTTAAAGTGTAGATTTGGGCCTTTGGCCTTACGCACAAGAATGAATTATATTGACACGGAAACGATATAGAGGTAATATGATTAATTAAATGAGGATAGATAAATCTATGAGCCGAAATATTATGGTAACCAACCAGTTAGCCCTTGAAGCGTTTCGCATCGATACTGCCGCGTATACGCACGAACGGCCTTGCGGTAGTCTTTAGACCTGTCCAAAGTGTCCAACCGTCTACGAGTATTATGAAAGTTTATCATGTCGAGAAGGTCAATGGTAAACAAGCCTTTTACACGTCAATTAGTTTATTTAGACGCCAATTTTCTAGTGGATGCGATAAGATCATTGCTACATGCTATGAAGTGGAATTTAAAGTATCTTTGTAATAAACTTTGCCTCTACACATTCTTTAATGATGCCTTTGTTTATTATGTACTTAAAATTATCAAAGGCCTCGTAAAACGAAGCGTATACAGTGAGAGATGTACCCACTAGTGCCAGAGATCACCTACTATTTATGTATACTCGCTAAATAAATACATCGTAAAGTTGTTTCACAATACAAAGATATTCTGTCACTTTTGTTGTGACTCCGAAGGATATCGATACAAAAGTTACACGTATCGGATTGGCCGAAATTAAAAATGTTGGCGTTATAGCCAAGTAGCGGGAGCAAGGTCCCCGAGATAATTTTTGGAATTTCCATACTTCTAGATAAAAAGTTGTTTGCCCTTGTTCACTTGACAAAAAATGTACAAAACCGGTGGAACTAAAGTATTGTTTTCACGATCAGTGGAATGCAATTATGCGTGATTGTGTGGTTACGGTATTTAATTACGAGCACAGCTGTTTACCTATTTGCATGAGAGACGCGCTGTGATTTAATTCCATCGGTCCATCTTACATAGCAAGTATGGGTCGACTAGTTTCGCATGACTACTCGGAACCCCGTCCACCCTGACATTCGGTAAACTTGACGCTCGAATGTAAGCGGCGCGGCGCGGACGCAGGCCCTATATGCCCAAAACGGCTCATTCTGTATCCGCAGTACTTGGCGAACACACATCAAAACGTATAATTTTCTTTAACTCATTATGTAGCGGTATATTTGTGATTGAATTAAATGTGAATTTAATTTAAGTTTTCCGTTGTTACAGTGAAAATGGAGGCGCTAAGTAGGCTAGTGGCGGGATACCATGACTTGATGGACAACAAAAGTGACCAGCGAGTCAAGGACTGGTTCCTGATGTCTTCGCCGTTCCCCACGCTGGCCGTGTGCCTCACATATGTGTTCGCGGTCAAAGTAAGTGTGTTCGTATGTCGTCCGCAACGACGGGCCGCATGCGCCACGGAGACCTGATTAATGACTAATGCGTCAAACACATTAATTGCCTACTGGTCAAGAGCGAGCCGGGCCTCGCGCGCTTAAGGTTCCGTTTAAGGCATTCTCAAGTATTCTGAAGGCACTTACCAAATGAACATTAATAATTTTGTGTCCATACTCGTATAATATCTACATTATTATGTCTTTTCGAATTATAAAATATGATTATATATCAACTATGATTATTATATTAATAAAAAGGATTATACAAGAAAAGCAATATTGATATTGCATTTCTTGTATAATCCTGTGAGTCAATATATATTAGTGAGGGCGTTGATTTATTTGTATACATATGGTCGCAACTTGCATTGGTAGCTATTGGTAGGTAAGTATATTTGTTTGTCCATTTGCCTATGTTTGTAGAGCTTAGTATTCTGTATATAGAGAAGTTTGTTTTATCTACCTATAGTTGCATTTTATAATAATTCTTCTAGTTACGAAGTTTTGGCGGGAATCCGAAAGTGAGACATTGTTTTTGTATTTTCTTCCTATCTTGTGTTTCTTCGAGTGGTATCGTGTAATATTGGTGGAGTATTCCTAATTAATTAGTGTTCGCGAACGTGCACAAGTGTGGGCAAATTCATAAGAAGAGTAATTTCGCATTTTTCCCATAACTCCCAGGAAGTGTCAGTAAAGCATCCACCACTTTACTGAATCGTGACTTTGATTGTAAATAGTGAACTTGACAACTTGACCACGAGGATTGACTACAATGCTATAGTTTTACTATTGTGACAATATTAACACATAGAATAATTTTATACTTGACACTGGCTAAATACCAAAACCATGCATGCCAATTAAAAAAATATGTTTTTGTATCTACGAGAAGAACATTGAAATTTAGTTCCTTGTACATATCTCTACATACACCTTGTTATTTGCCGATTTCGAGGAAAACAGCTGTGACTGACGTTTTTACCTTTTGTTGTACATAACCCTAAAAATCATTAGGAATGTTTTCAACTGGAACTTGCCGACGCTATTGCGTAATCTTAATTATCTAACTATTATGTTTTTATGACAACAATATCTTACAAGGTATAATTTATAGTACGGAAACATCGTATTAATTTATCAAGTATCTACTGTATTGACTTATTGCATTTTTTCCACCAGGTTTTGGGACCGAAGTTGATGGAGAACAGAAAACCGTTTGAGTTGAAGCAAGTGCTGATCTGGTACAATTTGTTCCAAGTGATATTCAGTTGCTGGTTGTTCCATGAGGTACCTATGTTCATCATCTTCAGCCTTATTTACCTATTACATTACCTATTACCTTACCTATGTTAGCGTGCTGTTAAAAGACTACGCATTACACTTGAACCCTTCGTATAGTAATTTGTTTGATAATTTTACAGAGTGTTGTGAGCGGTTGGTTCACCACCTACAGTTTCCGATGCCAACCTGTTGACTACTCAAGATCGCCTGAAGCTATGCGGGTAAGGATTCGTTATTACAATTAAAAAAAAATGTTTATTTTATTCCGGTAATGTTGTTGTTTGATCATTAATCAACACAACTTGCATCCATCTTGCACTAATAGGTTGGAGCATAAACAATATAAAAGCATGTCATAGCTTGCTTATTTAGTAACAATTTAAATTATATGCATACTATATTCACCAGTAATTATTATTAACCAGTAGGTATCTAACTTTTTTCACAATCAGAACAATGAATGGGTGTAAAAATACTATAAATAATTTAAATGTGTGTTTTAATTTTTATCTCTTCCAAATTGCAATATGAAATTAGAGACGTAAACAATACGAAAATAATTGTTAATCGTCTCAAAGCAACAAAGTGATATATTAACTTAAATAAAAAATTAAAACTAAGACCAAGGAACCGTACTGTACCTACCATATGGGGCTGTTTTTGCACTCTCCTTCAATGTTTTTTAGTGAAAAATTATGCAAGATAAGCATGCACCCCTACAAACGTTAGCGGATTATAACAGAAATAATACCTACAAAGGCAGACAACAATGAAATGAATGAACTAAATGAATGCTTGAATTGATTAATAAATTGTCATTTCTCGTGACCTTGCAGCATCACTATTTGTCATAATAATAATAATTGTCCTAAATAGCAAGTCATTTATTTTTGTACTCTCTGTAACATGTTTTTATGTGTACACCTACGACTACCGAATCTACCTTATATCAAATTCCGGCTTTTTGCCTACATTATTATCCAGTGCGTATAATCTTTCGAACCTGACCATCCATAAGTGCCTATTATTATGAGCAAGATAAAAACAAAATATCCTGTTTACAGGTAACCATTACAAAAACTTAGTTCTGCGTACTACTTAGTTCACACGGGTGGTATAGAGATGGGACTATTCAAGGGTCATATTATGTATACAAATATTTGAACGTTACCTATTTGATCATACGTCATTGCATACTACAGAGTACAGACAAAGGATGTTTTTCTCCAAGTCAAAGTAGGTATATTATATTAGTTTGCTCAAGTTCTTTGTAAGTGTTTGCCATAAAGCTAGAGTAAAGAATTCTCGTTTGCCTCTACGTCGCGAATGTTTTCCTTACAAATCACTTCCAGTAATGACGTCGGATAAGGTAATGATGCTGATCTATACCTATGTCAGTCAGTAGTCAGTGACCACTGGCGACAGCCAGTAGCAGTGGAATGGCACATGGGGCCTATCCAAGGTCGTGTTTTCTAGTGCATTCCCATCGTACTATACTCGTAATTACAGAGCACTATTTACAATAACACATGCCTTCAACTATATAATCCTGTTTGACATATTATGACGTAGTATACTCGGTCGTGATCCTTCTTGAATGTATTAAATTATCTGATTTGCGTATTACTCATACAATGTTTTCACCGTCCATAAACGTTATAAAATAGTTTGACGCACTAAAGATTACGCCGCATTTGTATGGTAATTCTTTAAATTATGGCAGGATATGTCTTCATCACAATGTATACTCTGAATTAAAAACTAAGGAACATGTGTAGGTATGTCACCAAAAATGTATAGGTACATAGTATCGTTCGTTTGAAAATGATGCTTATGCTAAAATTTTGAAGCAAATCATGAATTGCAAATTACGATCAGTTCTCATTATACAATATTTTATATACCTAGGTAATATACGGGTACCACGCCTCTTATTGGAATTTCCCTAGACAAATAGGTATGTGACGCCCTATAAAATAATAACCAATATTGCCTAAAGGACTCAAGAGTGGTTGCATCTTTCGAAAATAGTGTATAAGCCTGAATAACGAGTGCGAATTTTATACAGGACAGTTAGAGCAGCCCTCTAAACCATAGTAAGAATATTTATTACTGCAGCTGAGTACTGCAGATGATTGTGATAAAGCATTAATTATACCAGGAATAAACAGCTTCCCTTCAACTTCATCGCAAATTCCCCATCCATAGCATGTACAAACATTACTGTTTTCTATTTGATACATTATATCTCGTGATTAAAATTAAATTCAAAATTATTTCCCTAATTGATTGCACTAATTCCTGATTCTGTTGATCCTCTAACATTTAATATGCACTTAAGAATATGCATTGAGGTCTCAATACGGCGCGCCGTACCTCACTGCATATTCTAGCGTCGATTTATTTACCTATCTGCTAGAATGTAATCAAAAGTGTTTATCTTATTACAGACAGTCAATGGATGCTGGTGGTACTACTTTTCCAAGTTCACAGAGTTCTTCGACACTGTAAGTTTTATTAATTTTATTATAATACTTAAATGTAGGTATTTTATTTTCTTGAAGTCATCGTTATTCACCGTTCCCCGGTAACGGCATAATCACCATAGTTATAACATTTTGTATCCTAGTTGATTAATTTCAAATGTTATATTTATCTTGCTATAATGATTAGACTTTGGACTTAAATCAGGAAACTATATAATCAGGTAGGTACTTTAACTTCTTGAATATGAAGTAAACAAACAAACGACTTTAGAGTATTTTATTACCACACCAGTTTTGGGGAAAAAATTATATTTCCACGTATAGATGATCCTTGACCATTTTAAAATATAATAAGGTAAGTATGTATTGTGTATTATGATAATTAAGGCCAAGACCTTTATAACAATAAAATATATTGGCATTTATGTACAATGGTTGTGTGCAATAATTTCGAACGATTACAAATTGAAATAAATGTTTAAACTAATCGTGTGTGTGTATAACCATTTCTGATTGTATTTTATTACTTATTTTGTAAAACAATATATTATAATACTACATAATTACTCAAAAACGATCGCGTGTCAAAAATATGGGATTTGTGTGTTCGATAAACACCTGGCAATAAACATGTTACAAAACGGGTGAGGTATCTCCTTAGTTTTTTTTCACCGATTGTGGTTCGTAATATAAACAACTGTCTGGCGTAATAGCCGTAGCTGTTGGGCACGGCTGACGTCAACCCAACCTGATTTGAAGCATCTAAAAATTAATTAGACAACTTTTTTTTCAACCAATAACAGGCAAAAAGTTGTGCGAAACCAGTATATAGTTTACTGTTTAACTATCTTGAAACCGTACCTAATCAAAAAAGTTATCTTTACAAAAAGTTTCTCGTGTTTACGGAAAGGCGAAAAAGGGTAGTAAATGAGATATTACACCATAGGTACTTAGATGATAGCACTTGCATTTTTTATTTTTTTTATTTATATAAGCTGTGCTATATCTATACAATTTTATTGCTTGACCTGACATCGGGCATGTAAGAATACCATTACAGTATCCAAAATCAAGTATACCGTCTCGATAGAATCACAAAAACATCACCCTCGCAAATAATCGTCCGTTGCGACTGAGGGGTGGACCTAAACACGGTACGTGCCGTGTAAAAAGCATAATGATTGAGGATTCCAATTAGTGTAGGTAGTTCAGGTACAAATACTACCTTTTCGGGGGTCAAAGGATTACATAGTACTATTATTTATTATAAAAACAACGCGTTTTGAAATCTTGTATGACCTACGGTCAAAGGGTTACTGAACTAATAATAACGCTTAATATTAAGTAAACAATAACTAACTAAGTAACTACCTAAAATAAAACTAAAATTGACCGGTCTTAAGTTATTGATATTCCTCTAGTTTCGGTAACGTTTTCCTCAATGTTATGGAGTTTTTTTGGTTCAATAAAACAGTTTTTCCGGCCCTTTAAAGTTTAATAACATTTTGGTTTATTGTTATAATAGCGCCGTTTTTTCGTGTGTCTAACAGGCATGTTCTAATAAAATCAATTTCTCATGCAGATAATAACCGGAAAAATATTTATGAACTAACAAAGTGTGTTTGTATTAAAAATGCTAGTACCTATTTGTAGTTTAGGTACGGTACGCCCTATCTATCAGCGAACCGTGTTATATGCAATAATTGGTACCTACTAGTAGCTTGTGATATGTCGTAAATTTTATCTGCAAGAGCTCATTTTTTTCTTTATTATAATAGGTATTTTCATTGTCTCACATTTACATTTCAAAGTCAAAGTCAAACCATTTATTGTAAATAGGCAATAAAGTTGCACCTTTTCAAGTCGAACAATTAAAACACAATACATCAAAGATAAATAAATAATACATTAAATTAAAGAGTAATTGATTATGATTAGAGTTTGAAAAATGATGTGTCCCTTTCAAGCACTGATCTAAGATTCTGGACAGGAAAAGGCTTTAAACTGTTTTCGCAGAATAGTTAAAAAATTGTCTGGTATACTTACCTAATAATCGTAGATTGACATGTAAAATAATGCCACGTGGAGATAACTTGTTTCTGAACTCAATTTCAAGGTAGACGAAGGTTGCTTGTTCCGGCTTGTTTAAATACTTCCTCGACCGATACACGCCTAATAATATTATAGGAGCTTGTAAATTTTACAAATTATAGTGTATTTGCTTACCACTATTATTAATGTAATCTACAAATAAGCGAAATTTTCGCTTTGCTTGTTCAACATAAATATTCTGAAGCTCTCAAACGTTCGATGCCCCGTAATTTGTTTGCTTGCGTTGCTTGCAGATCTTCTTCGTGATGCGCAAGAAGAATGACCATGTATCGAAACTCCACGTCATCCACCACGGCATCATGCCCATGTCCGTCTGGTTCGGAGTCAAGTTCACTCCAGGTCAGTATGTTTGTTTTACTAAAGCTCAAATAGGTACAGATCGAAGGTCAAAACCAAAATACTTCTACGCATGTACTATAGTGGCGTAGCTTTCTATATATGTTTAGTTTATTGATTATTGTTATTATTATTATAATGTAGGTACCTACCTAAACTGTTTCTATTCTAGACGAGACAAAATTTTATTTTAATTATTATTTTTCTTTTGTATTCAAAATTATTATTCTTATTATTATACTTATTCAAAATTGGTCGCTTTCATAAAATAAACTCTGGCGATCTCAATGAAAATTTACTCGAAATGATTCGATCTTTCAGAGTGTTATAATGTAGGCACCTATTTATTATGTTTTAAGTTGGTTTAAAGCTATTTATTGCTTAAGTCTAGGGATCCAATAAGTGAATAATAATATGTATAAGATGCGGTGTTCTATTATTAAAATAAATCAAATTAAACAAACAAAATACTATAAGAAATTGTTACAATATTTCGAACCAATCTGGGTTTTATTACACCTACTATATAATTATTTAAATTGGCATTACAAAACATATATGATTAATGGCGCAGAATTAATAAAAGCAAGGCAAGGACAAGGCATACAAGTAATAACTGTAAGTAATGATAAACTTTTTTCCCCACACTATAGGTACTATACATGCCTACAGCCATTGAACGCTAAAAATAAAACAAACAGATTATGTACCAGATGGTTAAGGTCACGGCTAACATAGTGTGCTTCGCGCGGTTCACTACAAACATGGAATCTGTAAGCAAGTCAACAATGATGTAAATGATCTGTATCCATATCAATCTAAACAAGGAAATGCCTATGTATATATTGAAAATACCGGTTGGCCTAAAGTAAATAGACCTACCTAATTGCGACGGAACAGGTCAGAAGGAAAAGAAGGAAAAGGTCTCAACTTCGTTGTTTTACCATAGTTTCACTAATTTCTTGGAAGCCGCAACTGGTTCAATGATATTGCGTCATCGTGATACTATCAATTATTAGGTAGGTACTATAAAATGTATAGTTATCTACTATTCCGTGGCAGTAAAAATGTAAGTAAGTGTGTGCTGGGAAAACGCTTACTTACGAATTAGCCAAAAGCCTCGAACCCGCCATTTAAGACCAGATTGTTCAGTTAAACGAATTAATAGTGAAAGTGCATGAATAAAACCAAAAATAAATAATATTTCATGTTGTTTATTTTGCAAATTTTTTTGGGACAAAATCAATGCTCACTAGGTACGTGAAGTTTCTTCAGGTGTGTTACAAGTTCTTATATCTATTTCTTTGATTAAATGGCGGTGAATTAATTGGTAATAGAAATTGATTAACGTTCTTAACTTCAAAAGCTGTTTGAGACGTCGGTCTATAAATCATATTACAAAGAGGAATTTGATTATTTGTTTGCATTGAATAGGCTCCGAAAGTACCCCGAGTGACATAGGCTACTTTTTATCCCGGTAAAATTAACGGTTCCCGCGGGATAGTAGTTAACGCGGGTGAAACCGCGAGGCGCTTCTAGTTTTACATAAAATACCATACAAGGTTGCGCACTTACCTAAAGTACCTACCCATGTGAGCCAATGCTCTATTACTCTATTTACCTATTTTTATATCCAGTCTTACGTTATTCTACTAGAATTGAGATTTCCCAGTGTAGTTTTGTTCTGCATAAATCTTTCTCAATTAAAAGAGGCATTGATAATTTTATTGGACAAACCACATTCCCTCATTCTGTCAGATCTATAAATTAACATTATAGGTAGGTACCTAACTTACGAGTTATCTGATAACTTGTTTATTTATTTTAAATTGCGCTATAGCGATAAAAGTTCAACGGGAATTCCAATCGACCTGCATTTAAGATAAGTAAATGTGAAATGAAAATACTTATTTCCAAAGTTATAAATAATTATATTAAATGAAGTTGTTATGTTATTATGTGTAACGTTTATCTTCACAAATTTAAAATAAGTTTAACAAAATCTGCATGTAGAGGAAATAAGGAAGTAGGTAGGTTACTTACCTATTGCATTTATTTTTTCGTTATTGTAAAAGAACTGCGTAATTCTTCATATCGCACACAAGGAAGTCCTAGAACCATCTCACTATTTCTATTTTGCTTACACCATCATCTCGGGCAGTGACGCTAAAGGTGTAAAGTCCATCAAATATTTGACGAGCCGGTAGTAGAGCTCAACTTACGAGAAATCGATTGCCTACCTAAATAATGTCCTATTATCGTCATGGCGCGCGGCGGCTCGATAGCGTGCTAAACAGTTTACTCGGTCAATTTGCGGAATTCAAATACACGAATAATACCTATGGCAACAGCACCACAGAAGACTTGATAGTATAAGTATCTACGTTGAACCCTTCGATAGAAGGTGAGCACACGTGAAACCAAAGCGTACCTATGTTACATAAAGCAAATTAATAATGTAGACAGGTTTGGAATACTTTTTTGCAAAGAAAGAAGTCTTCGGTAGACGGCACGTCCGTACCCGTAACTTTAGTATTTTCTTTAGAAATGCTGGAATGTTGACGTGTCTTCGTGTACGAAATCTACAAAGAATGTATGCAGCTCGATGAGATCATCTGTATATACTTAATTCTACTTAAAAACAACCAGGCTTTTCTCGAGAGATCCGTTTGAGATGGTATAACATTACAAATATTATCCCCACATTTTTTATCTAGAAGAATCAAGGCAGGTAATTCGTAGCCGGACCTAAGTAGTACCACCAATAAACACTTTATACTCTAATTTGAAACCCGTATAGGTGTACCTTCCTATTTATTATAAGAACCTACTTATTACCTGACAATTCGCATTACATAAGAGGATATTTTACAAGTATGCTAATGTCATAGCATAATAATAATAATACTTTGTATTACAATGTTAAAACTTTATGAGCTAGTAGGTAGTGTTAGTAGGTATCCTCATCATAAACTAATTTCTAATTTTGACATCCATTAAGTACATTACATACCTATTTCAAAATAAATCAAATGCCTACAACTGAAAGTATGAACGGAAATATAGCGGTTATTTTATGAAAATACATATAATTGTCATGATTCCTACGTTTCAGTAAGTATATACCTAAGTAGGCAGGCACATACATAATATATTTGAAAAATGACAGTGCATAATTTTTCTAGTTTACTAAAGCATTTACGCATTAAACAAACAATACAAAGTACGAATACACGCCTGACGTCTTCTAAGAACAATATTTGAATGTTTAAGCGCGTTCGACAGTACCTAAATCAAGAATGTTTGACCACTACAAACTAAACAGATGTGCCAGAGTTTTATGTTGATTTTCCTTTATTTTTATGATTGTACGCTGCAAAATGTCGAAAAACTGGTTAAGTACCTAGGTACCATATTTTTTGATGTCAACGTTTTTTGAGTTCATTTATGGGAAGTTTATAGTTCATTAGCCAAAGAGACAGAAAATAATTCATCGTCTAGGTACTATTGTGAGAAACAACAATCGTTAAAACTGTACTTCAGTCTAAGAAAGTATAAGAACATGTATTCCATACAATGTATCTCGTTGTGGGTTACGTTAGTTTACCCTGACACGATACTACGCGTATCTTCTTGAACTTTCAAAGATATTTATTTTTATAACAGAATCAGACATTCAACTTTTAATTATATTATTAACCAGCGAAATCCTTGCTCCGAATTGCATTTCCACACTGCAACTGTTGCGCAGGCGCTGCATTCAAGGCAAAAGACTGTTTAATTTCAACCAAAATAGTATAATCCAATTGTATAACATTTAGAAGCTGTAAATTTTTATTCTAATCTAATTATTAAATTGATTGCATTACATTGCAGTTAGATTAGATTTTATATGATATTATTAATTTATAAGGGGATCGTGTAACTTTATCACAAGTTTCATGCTCCTGTCGTCACAATAAATATTATGTTCCTTGTCTTCCTACAAGAACTTTTATATCAATTGATTTATGTGTTAATCTAGGACCGTGAAACAATTGTTTTGTTGAAGGTTACAAAAATATAAAGGATCTAAAAATTACCTCTGAGAATAAAGGATACTTATACGACACGGCCGTGCCTTCTCGACTTCGCCTAGTTGGCAGGAGCAAGCAACTTAATAAAATGGATTTTTTTTCCAGGTGGCCACTCCACATTCTTCGGCATGCTGAACACATTCGTGCACATCGTCATGTATTCTTACTACTTGCTGGCGGCGCTCGGTCCTCAGGTCCAGAAATACCTCTGGTGGAAGAAGTATCTCACCGCTCTGCAAATGGTAACATTTGTTCCTTCGAACTTCTTTACCTAGAAAGTTTAACACCTTGCATGTATTACAGCACTAGTCGAACTCGCGGTGTCCGCGATTCCCGTGACGAAAACTAGCTTGTCTGTCTTCATTCATCTACCTATCAAACATACAAACATACTTTTATGTTGGGACAGCACAGTTGTAAAACTGAAACTACGGTTGTTGAGTCTGTTACCGAGTAATTTTGTTCGACAATTTGGTTAGTTTCATTAGGCAGTATTTTGCAATTAATTACGACAATTTGGTTAGTTTCATTAGGCAGTATTTTGCAATTAATTACCCTATTCTCCTGTTTGTTTAGGTTCAGTTCGTGCTGGTGTTCATCCACGCGTTCCAGCTGTTGTTCATCGACTGCGACTACCCGCGCGCCTTCGTGTGGTGGATCGGCATGCACGCCGTGCTCTTCTACTATCTATTCTCTGACTTCTACAAACAGGCTTACCTCAAGAAGAAGAAGGTAATTGTCGCTTTAATTTCTATTTTGGTAGCATTATACGTATTCTCATACCAAAGTTGATAGATGGTCAATTGCACTGTGACCGTGAAGCATGATAGATGATTAGACATAATAACAAGTATAAAGCTTTGCTAGATCAAGCATTGTATGTACATAAATAAGATACCCGTCATATATTTTTAAGCGGTTCCTTTGTTTACAGAGCATCAAAGCTAAGGCAAAGGCAGAAGCGGAAGAGATCAAGGCAGAATCGAAGGAGATGATGCTCCCACTTCTGAACGGATTCAGCAATGGTTCAGCGCTCAGCGACGTCCGGCAAAGAGTCGCCGGCGCGGTCGCCACGCAGTGAAACCACCCGTACATAGTGATCTATGGTGAACCACAGACATTAGTGTAGTTCTATTAAAATACACGGTACTACACGAAGCTCAATTCGTTTGCCAAATTGAGCTCTAATGTGCGACGGAGTAAAGCTCAATTATTTTTAACTAGATTACATAGATACTTGTTTAGTGATATTAGACATAATTTATTTACTTAATCTATCCCATTAGATAACTAAAGATAGAGTTATTTATTTGGGCATTATGATGAGAAGAGTCGAGAAAGTACGGTTTAGCCACTATTCTCGAATTTCATGCGATTTCAGGGTATTAGGTAAAATTAAACTGTTCTCAATATAAGTCCACGAATTGTTATTATACCTAACTAATAATATCTGTTTTAAAATTAACAATGGTACCTACTGTC
Source organism: Hylaea fasciaria (assembly GCA_905147375.1). Lineage (NCBI taxonomy): Eukaryota > Metazoa > Arthropoda > Insecta > Lepidoptera > Geometridae > Hylaea > Hylaea fasciaria. The sequence continues at coordinate 5,036,356 of LR990197.1, forward strand.
AAATTAATTTGAAAATGATTAAAAAATATGTTCGTTTGATAATTGACTGACCTCTGATGACATATTTTTTCTATGACATTTTAACGATTACTCATTTGCTTAGCAGTTATTAATTATGATTACCTATATTTTAATAACTGCAATTTGTAAACCATACCATGTGGCATTTTTGCAATCCAACTGAGGACCTGAACATAATTGTTTCACTTTAAATAATAGTAACACAATATGACTATTTCGATATTATTTAGGTAGACGTCAATCCTTTTACATAAATACAACAATAGATAAAACAATATGTTTGGGTCTTCAATTGGATCGCAATAAGACGTCATGGCAAGCCCCCAGCAATAGTCAAATTTTGTGACTTTGTTGGGACGCGCGGACGTCTTGTCTGTAGTAATACATACCTACCTACTTTGTAGATATATAACAGCACCACTTGACAGTCCATAATAAATAGTGTGTCGTTATACGTGTAGTATCCAGTAGTCTGTGCTCGTTTATATCGAATACCAATATCGAAATCGATATACCTACCATACCCATGTACGGAAAAGAGACATGAGAACTAAAAAGTGACAAATAATGCCTTCATAGTTTGAATGACGACATCAGAGATAAACAATCTTTCCGATTGAAAATAATAATATGAATAATTTACACTTTGGGGACATAAGGATAATAATAACTAGGTCGGTACTTTAGTATAGGTACATAATGTTGAAACGAACTTTGGGCTACGGAAAAAATATTTTGGTGGGCAAGTTACACAGAATATGAGGTGCTGAGCATTTTGTTATCATTGTTTTTACTTGATTAATGTAAAAAAATATATTGTTTACATTTTTGCTATTTTTTCCAAAAGTTTTTGTACAAAGCGCAGTTTATGTATTAGGTAGGTTACTTACAAAAATGCGTGTGGTGACTATACGCGCTACAATAGGTTATAATAGGCGCGCTACAATAAGGCTACGACACCTGCTTTGGAGTTTTCAAATTACCCGCAATATCATTATGGAAACTATCCGAGTTGGCGTTTTTCTATTTTTACATCAGTTTAGTAAGAATATCATGATATAATAGCATGATGTTATGTATAAAATAGCATGATGTTATGGGATATAATGTATAATATGCTACATAGGAACATCCAGTACCTATTTGACATTAGCAAACTGTAAAATTATTGGTACAACCTACCCGAAAAACAACAAAATCTATATACCTATATACATAGTAATACTTATTCTAGTAAATGTTGGCATTACTTTAAATTGATAAGTAAATACTTAAACGATTTTGTGTTACTTAGTAAAAGTACCTAACGAAATTATGTTTTTGTCTTAATAATTTGTACTACCCCTTCCTACTAGTTTCTAACTCTCCACCTGTTTATAAAACAACAAAAAAAAACATCTTTAGTAAACGAGCACTGGGGTCACTCACCCGCACATGGTAGTGCAAAACCGCAAAACACTCAACAGGTAGGTACCCGCATACATATACGTATTAGGTACTAGTCGATACTAGTTATTATAGTGTAGGAACTCATAAATTTTGTAAAGGTACTTGGTAGTGCCATCTATTGTCGAGTAGCATTTCTTGTATCCATTGTTCAACATTCTCATGATGAGTATTAAAAATATTGATGCCTACTTGAAGTACAGCCATTCAACAATAGATGCCGCTTTTAGCAATAGTAAATGAGTTTATAGGTAACTAATACGGGAATTTACCTATACATAACTGGCTTCATAACATATTATAAATAGTCGTAATACTGAACACCTTCACATTGAGCTACAAATTTTCTCATACTTAGATCAATTTCACGAAACGTCGCACACAAAGACAGTATAAGTACACAAACTACTTATATATACTCGTCATAATTAACCCAGCTTCCGTTCTTGAATTGAATGTAGATATTGCTGACAAAGATTACAATACAAAATTCTAAGTTGATATGTATGATACTCTGATGATATAAACGGAAAGTTAGTAGACAATTTTCCGACATAAGGCCACAGCAATAAGCAGCTAATCAGCAGACAGCAGTTTTAGGAGTTTAGGACTCATTTCGGTTTGCAGAAAACTTTACGTATTAAAGGTAGGTACCTACTTGTTTTATAAAAGCTTGTGGGTACGGTGATTCTAAAACACTAGGTAGGTACTGTCAGCGCCAATTTACGCAAGCATCACTATCATTGGCCATAAGTTGGTTAAAACATCAAAGGTAGAGCAGCGGCTCTATCATCATATTTTGGTCAGAGAGCTCTGTGTAATAGGACGGATAATTAATGTTTCTGATGAAAATAGATAGGTATTACCTTAGTTTTACGTAAGTATAGGTAGTTATTAAATATTGTTACTCGTCGAGATACTTATGTTATATCTTCAATGTATCTAATCATGTTACATAGTAAAGTTATTTAAAATAACTTGGGTTGGCTTTGACAAATGGTTTCTAACTCTATGTACCTAGTGTTCGTCTACATTTAAATTTCACAGTTTACTAAATATGTATACCTATCTAAATTGTTCACTAGTTCTCACACGCTTTGGGAAGTGACACGAATTACACAAGCCATTGTTTTAAGAAATCTTTATTTACAGTGAGTTATTTTACAATCTATCGTCATAACTTAAACTCTATTGTACCATAGATAGATAGCATTTACAAAAATATACGATGAAGTATCTAGAAAGATTGGCTAAATTGGCTTTAGATTCATGTTAATGAGTAAATAAGTAACTGCACGGTCGCCATTCATTTGATCGATGCTATCTATACCAATGTGTACTTAATACGTATCTACAAAATATAACGACTTCATCCAATATTATATCAATAATAATATCACAAAATAATTTAGGGTAACTACGGATAAACCTCTTCAGACGTAGGACGTAGGTAGAGAAGTGTTTAAGTCTGGAATATTTATTTTTTTAGACATGGGCACCTACGAGTTATTTTATTTACTTACATACAAAGTGATACCTTAAGCTCTATGTAGGTAGGTATACTATAAATTTGAACTAAAATCGATCAGATACGAATGTTAACAAGACTTTTCTTTGTTGTACCTACAAAATAACTAAAACTATGTAATTTCCTTGTCCAAAGAGGCAACTTATTTAATGGCAGTGATGAAAGATGAAGTTTAATTGAAAGAGTTTATATTAGGCTCTTTTCTTAGTTCGACCGAATTCTTCTATGCGGTCGTATTCTGTGAATCCGGGGTCGGAGTCGTAGTACGCGTAGTCGTAGCTGGTGTCCTCCTTGTTGGTGACAGGCTTCGCGCGGGGGGTGGGCCGCGGGGCGGGGGCGGGGGGGAAAGTGGGGGCCTGCGCCGGCCGCGGTTGCGGGCGCGGCGGTCGTGTCTCCGGCGCTCGCGGCGCGACCGTGGTCGTCGGCCTCACCGGACCGTCGTTGATAGGGACGAAGTCCGGAGCTCCAACCGGGAAACTGCTAGGCCTGGATGTAGTTGTGTACGTTTGAATGAGGTCGAACGTTCTCTGCGTTTGCGGCACTACTGTGGTTGTATACGACTCGGGCGCATTAGTCGTCGGTCGCGGTGGTGACGTCGGTGTGGCAGCCGGTCGGAACGGACGGGGCGCCGCAGTCTGAGATGTGAACTTAGGAGGGGGTTGCGTTTTGGAGTATGCTTTCTTTTGTTGGTCCTCCGGCAACCTGTTACCGCTCGCAGCTATGTTTAAGGAATGCGCACCAGAGAGAAGTTCTCGCTCGTAGAGCTCTGGCCGGTACTGCCCGTCGTCTTCGCCGTGCGGGAGCCGGTACTGGCCGTCGTCTTCGTCAGGATTAGCAAAGTTAGACTGAGAGTGGAAACCAATGTTCGTGTTGTACGCCACCGTGTTCAAGTTTTGCGGAGGCTCCGGCCGGTCAGTACTGTAAAAGGAAGTGGTCGCGGCAGGTGTAGTTGTAGGATTGTAATAGTTTTGCTTCGAGAATGGGACGAAGTTATTTTTCTCTGGTTCATAGGATACGCTGTTGTATTTTTTGTTAGACTGCGTGGTGGGAGATACCGTTCGTGTGGCGGCATTATAGTCCACAGTTGTTGTGGGTTGCTGCCTGCCATTGTTATTGAAGTTGTTATTTTGAGGTCTGGTTCTAGCAAAGTCCTCTCTCGGAGCGTCGGCTACGCTGAAGCTATTTTTGATCTTGAATGGCCCGTTGTTGTCATTTTGTTGCACGCTAAGCCCCGGAGTCGACTGAGCGTCGTAGTTGTATAGTTCGGCGAGGCCGTTCTTCTTGTTGTATTGTGGTGAGGGAGCAGTAGCATATGACGACGGTAGTGGTGTCGGGTTGCTAGGGTAGTAGCGGTTGGGCTTGGGAGTTACCCGGCTCACTTCCACATACTCGTCCTTGAACTCCCTGTACTGCAGCGGCACGTCAGGCGTAGTAGTGGGGATGGGCCTATTTTGAGGTGGGAACCGTCGATTGAAGTTTTGCTGCTGGTTTTGTTGCTCCTGTTGTTTAAAATATTGTTGATTTTTTTCCTTGTAAGACTGTTGAGGTTGACTCTTGAAAGCCTGCTGCGATTGCTCCTTGTAAGAGTTCTGAGGTTGTTCCTCGTAAGACTGCTGAGGTTGTTCCTTGTATGATTTCTGAGGTTGTTCTTTGTAAGACTGCTGAGGTTGTTCCTTGTAAGATTGTTGAGGTTGATCTTTATAAGACTGCTGACTTTGATCCTTATACGACTGCTTGGGCTGTTCCTTGTAAGACTGTTGTGGTGCATTGTTGGGTGGGAACGTGGGCGCTGGAGTGGATAGATAAACAGGTCGCTTTCTGATGAGTTTCCGTTTGGAAACTTCATATTGGGAAGGGTTCTTTTGTTGCGGTGGAGGCGGTGGAGGTGGCGTGGTGTATTCAGTGGTGATGGGAGTGGTGCGTGAAGTAGTGGCTCTCCTAAAAGACTGGCGGGATTGAGTGGGACGCGCGGTGGGGGAGGCAGGCGCAGTGGAGGCAGGCTCGTCGCGGCCTCTGTCTCGCTGGCCGCTGAAGAAGTCTGAGGAGTGCGCAGCTCGGAGGTCGTTGGCGCCGTTTGCGTTGTTCTGATTATTCTGTAGGCGCCTGTCACCAGTTTCTGCACGCTGCAGACCGAACTCGGATTCTTCCTCACGATTTCCAGTAGACGACAGCTTCTTTGTGTCATAAACTGGAAACAGACAAGAGAATAAAGGTATTGTTCAAATCATCTCGGCATTGCTTCACCTGCAGTTAATACGTCCCGCTGCTGAGGCGACATTTAAGCCATGGCTATCAACTCAGTACAGATTTCTCAACAAAGAACACAGTTATTTTATTGATTAGTTGCAGATTTAAAGACGGCCATAAAATAACACTCCCAGTAATGTATAATATTTCTGAAAGCGCAATGTAAGCGTTCACAGCTAAAGCACGGTTATTCTGCAATCCGTTACCATTCGCCGCGACTAACCTTTCCAACGACATGTTGTAATTGAAACACGTTGAATCAGAATACTGATGATAAGCAATTAGATATACTCGTACATAATTGCTTTCAATCACTGTTATTGAATTATTTATTAGCTTCAACAATTTCATACAGTTAACAAATCATGTTATTAACCGACATGAAAATGAAGGAAGTTCTCAATATAAACATTCGTCATACATCTGGGGTCTTGTAACTGATTCGGATGATTATGTTTTATTGTACAATGTGTATATTATGTGGTCCTATATTGTCCAAGATCTGATGATGGGTTCTAGATCCAAACAAGTACCTGGTCGTAAAATATATAGTGTTTAAATACTCGTAAGTCACACTTCAAAAGCATCCTACATAAACAATCTATATACCAATGAGTAATATATTATGAATCTCAAAACTCAGTTTTGATTTAATTTATGGTTCAATGTCAAGAACAATCAATGTAATTCTCGAACAAAAGACTTCAACGCGCTCTGTGCGTAAATATTTCCGGTGTTCCATTGAAAAAATTCTAACACAACCAAATATTGTTATCACAATTGAAAGTTTATAAAAGCCGAGTGCATTCCCAATATAAGAAAACGGACTATCCAGTCCGTTTACACTTGCACAGATGATCGACACATAAGTGCATCACCGGTACAACATATTTGCGTGTGCTGTTGTTAGTTGCAAAGCAAGCTCACCGGATCCGATCTTGTAGAGATCGAACTGACCGTCGTAGATGTCCGCGGGGCAGGCCAGTGGGTCGTCGTCGCCCCAGTCTGTGCAGGTCTGAGCCTCCTGGTGGAACAAGGTCCCAGGGGGGCAGAAAAATCGGAAGTCTCGGACGCCGCCACCGGCCACCCTCACGCATACGTGGAAGGCTTTACAACCTGACTTTGCGTCTGCATAGTATGCGCCGAGAATACGGCCTTTGCAGATGAAGCGTTGCGCTCCCCCTGGTGGAAAAATAGTTTATACATTCATGGATATAAAATATATATAATAATATATATACCTAAATATTGTTGTTTTTAAAATTTCTTGCAAGTATCAATAAAACAAATAATGGGTTTTACGTAACCACAACTTGGATTCGTCTAATTATTGACATGTTCTGCATATCACTCTTAGATGCCACTATTTAATTGCATTATTATTACTGTCTGCATTGTAAGCCGTCCTTGTGCGAAGTAAGCGGAAGGAAGACGGAAACATTGTTTTTCTACACAATGACTTACACACACGCTGCTACGTCGTTATATTTACATACCACCTCTAGATTATAGTTCGAGATACTCCTGCTAGTAATTTAGAAAATGTACCTACTCTTGGTCTGTCGTGCAAATGTAATGAGACGAGTCGGTTTCGTCATAAATTAACTGAGCTAGTTTCAGGTGAATGTTGCCAACCTGGATGCAAATAGTTATTTGAGTTACTTACTACTACGGAAAATAGTTGCCTAAACGCAGTGTAGAAATATCGATGCTAGGAGCCGATTGCTAAGTACTTCTGACCGTAGTTTATTCACTTATTTTGATACTTGAAGTAGGTAAGTGCTTCTTACGTTGCATTGCGTTTGAGTATTATTAAGTTTGCCAGTCTGATATTGATCTGTTGTACGTGCACAGCGGAGCTATAATACAACTATAGATTATAATATTTTCCAACACGAGAGTACCTTGAATGGTATAACAGTCAAATGTTTGGACGATGGGTTGTACTATATAATATAGTAGTAGTAGGTATAGTAGGTATATCTAACCCAAAAGAACCACAATGCATACTGAGTTCCTCATTCGGTTTCCCATGCGTGTATCAGGTGGAGGGCAGAGAGCAGACGATAACATCGGCGCTTGCGCAACCGCGGAGCCGCGGTGTGCCATCCCGGCGGGCGAAAGGTCATCCGTACTCCGCCTTAGCCTTATGTAACTAACGACTTAGTTGCGACTATACCTAGTGCGTGCTCTACTTGTGTGGCCGCTTTGAATACAAAATGCGGTAAAGATTTCTCCCTATTTTGATTATAGTAAAAAAATTTGGGTGGTGTCTTATTACTTTATTTTAAACCGCAACTTGTGCATTCACCGTCATGGGTTATTTTATCTGTGGTCTCTTATACGAACCCGAGCATCAAATTACAAATGCAATTGAGGTTAAAACCATTTTGTTTCTACAGTGTTTACAGTTTTGATTCGAAGAATTGAGTTTTATATAAGAATTTTGCTTCGGTTTACGATTAAATCGAAGCAAAAATTATCTTTGTTGCATAAAATTGTCGATACAGTTTTATGCAACAACGTACCTACCAGTAAACATAATGAGTCTTCAACGTGTGTGGCTTTGTTTCTGCATCTTTATAGAGCTAATTAAAATTCCACCAGAAAAGAGAAAATTATTTATGTGTGCGCGAACCGATTAAGAAATTTAAGGTTAATTAGTTAAAAGGAAACATTAATTCTATGCATAAAGCACTAACGCTCGTCTGCTTCAGTAAAAGCTGTTTTATGCGATGCAATTAACTTTCAACACACAGTCAATAGATGTGGAGAATAAAAATTATAAAGCACAGTTGTTCAAAGGTACGTATAATGTGTGCAATGTGCATTATGTGGTCTGCAATCAAAACTTAGGAGGCATGTTAAAGTTATATTTGTTTGTTGCAACAACGGAAATAAGTTTATTTCTTTGGTGTGCAATATTCATTCATACGCGCAATTGTTTGACCAACGCGTGAGCTTATGCCTAGTTATTATTCTGTGCTTATGCTAATGGAGCCGCTCATAAGTCGTGACCCAATAATGTTTTGATGAGTCAGCCGATCAATCTCGCATTGTATGACTCAATAAACGATAGGCGTCACAAATAAATGTCGATATGCAGGTTACAAACATTACTTTCGCTTTTCATTCATAAGAACGTGTAGGAAGTTTATATTTCTCACGCCTTGACTACTGCAACGAGATAATATAAGATATTTACCAACATAGCTCAAGTGTGTAGATTTTTTGGACTATTGTTAAAGACATTCGCAGATATATGATTATCTCGGCGCGGGGTGTTCATGAGAACTTTTGTCATTTTAGTTATTTCATAAGATCAAATTGCGTTTAATGTGAGCATTTAAAGCGGATTACAATAAGAAGTTATTATGTTATAAACATTGATTTGTCTAGCTTAAGAAATGTCTGTAAATGCTTTGCATCAAAGACGTTACGTCTTTAAATAACACGAGCTCTGTAGTGTTCTCTTGAACTTTTATGGCTAACAGTTTCGTGTGGGTGCGTTCTATTGAGTTTTAGAGTATGGGCATATTGTTATATAACTTGATGGCCCGTTCCTACACAAAATTAAACAAACCTAAGATAGATAAAATGATAACTTTTGCTCATGCTAGAGACCTTTACGGATTAGTATGTGATTGGGTGCACATCGCTGTGAGGATCCGAGGTTACCCATTCGCTCGCCGACAGCCGACGCCGCCCTACTTGCGGAGAGCGGCCCAGTTTGAGCCGTGGGAACATCGTTTATGCAAATCCGGGGAATCGATTATCGCATGCGATGCTCGGAGCGGCCGCAGCGCGCGTCCAGCGAAAGGAAAGTGCAAGGGTTGCGCAATACTACTAACTGGCGATGGTGCAGTGATGTATGCGCCTACGCTTGATAGGTGTCATTAGGGTTGCTACCCTTTATACAGTAGCCATTTTTACGGCCTGAGCGAAAGTTTGTAAATCTTATAATGCTACAAAGGTCTGTGATAATTATGTATGTAAAAATGTGCCGACTTATGGATTTCTTGAAGTCCGAACTCGTTTAACCCTGATTAATACAAGACACGTACTAACAGTTAAAAAAATAAGTTGTGACATTACCATTTAAATATAGACGTGTTTTAATTTATTTTATCATTAACTGTCTGTAAATGGGTGATAGTGTAGAATTTCCATGCGGCAACCCTATCGCAAGATGTGACCAAACATGATCCGTGCGTGGCTGATTGTGACGGTCCGGTGTCGTGTGCTCACCTGTATAATTTGTTTACACCAGATGTAATTATATTCAACAGTTTCGTAAACAAAAATGAATCGCCATGAAATTATCGAAGTAGTTACTACAATTTCGAGTAACGAATTTTTAGATTATACCTAACTTATTTATTAGCATCCAATTGAGTGAAATTCTAAAACCCAGATAATTTTCATAACCAATAAAAAAGCGACGGCACAAGAACATTGTCATTCAATTCTAATCAATTATTTCACAATAACTACAATCGATTTCCCACGCGCCCGGACATTACGCATTAAGTACGTGCACTGAAAAACATGCTTTCACGTGCGCACGCGCTTATCTAATATACAAACACTCAAACACGCGCATTTGTTCACTGGGAAGCACCACCTGAGTCGTATCCATCTCAAGGAATCACCTTTTCATATCACAAAAAATGCCTTACCTTATGCTGTAATTCATAATCCAAACCTGAGATAAGCGATTTTGGTATGGCACAGTTTTGATGCACTTTTGTTTTTACGCGCGTGTAGTAGTGGGTACCGGGTAGTCGGTAACTTACCCAGGATGGGGAGCAAAGTGAGCAAGATCCACAGAGGGGCCATGTCGTCGCGAGGAACGCCGCGGAGGGACTGGCGGAGAGCGCGCCGGCCGCCCGCCCGACGGCCCGAGTGGGGATCTGAAAGCTCGCCGCCCGCCCTCCCCTGTGGCGGTACCCGCGATGGAAATGATGCGGCGGTAAGGTCACATATTTTGATTATGACTGCGTTTCGTTCTTTTTTGTTGTAAATGAATGTAGACTTGTAGTCATTACTGGTAATATTTTTTGTGTTCGTAATTATGTTATGTAGCTAGGTAAGTGGTTGGAGGATGTAACATAATGCGCGGCGAAGTATTGTGTTGTTTGATTGTTAAATCTAATCATCTCGTTATTAGTAACATGTTAGTGACTATTGTGTTTTGTTTAAATGAACTACTAATTACTGAAGCTTCATGATACATAGTTTTTTTTTTAGCATTTGATTCGTTAATCGCGAAAGATTTAAAATTGCCAGAGAAATTACCAAATATTAACATTGAAAATATTTCAATCTCTATGGGTACCATTATTATCACTGGCTATAAGAACTTAAAAAAAATATGATATACTTACACAATTATGCGCACCTAAGGCTATATATAAAACATGGTACATGATTACGAGTTATCATCGGATAAACATAAAAACTTACAATCATTCACTCCTACAACGGACAATTCGGCCAAGTTAATGCAGAGTTTTTGGAGTATATTTCTAATAAAACAATAGTTCAAAATGTAGGTAATCGGTTAACTATCAAGCAATAAATACATACGCCCATTCTACAAACCAGGCATTCACAAGTCTGATTGAAATATTGATAGCTATTTACTATGAGTGCGGCGCGGGCGCACGATCGGCGTGGGAGATGCTCATCTGTAGTATGTATTACTATGTATACTACATGCACCTCTCATTACCGAGGTATTTGAGAGGTAGCCGTATTGGGAATAGGTAGCTCTATTGTTCAGGATGAATCATCTATTATAAGATGCTATATAAACTTCATATAAACATAAATTCTGGCGAGTAATATAGAGTTATTAATATTTATAGCTATTCATAATAATTATTATTATCATTTCTGACCGAGTGAAGCTTACTCTTAAAGTGTACCAAGATCACGCTTTGACGTGTGTGTGTGGGATAATAATATTATCAATGATTTATAAAATACGCTTTCATGAAATGTTGTAGGCCAATAGCACGTTTAAAATTACTTTTGAAAAAAGCCAACCAATCAATAGACGCAGTCAAGGGAGAATGGCTAGGTTTTGGATTGTATCAATAAACCAAGTGTTTCGCTTCCTATTTCATCAGCATTTTCTCATCACTAACGCAAGTCTCCGAATCGTGAATCATTGGCATGAAGTACCTAGTTGCTAAACCTAAGAAGGGTTTGTTCACGCTTCTCTACCACGGACCATAAATTCATCGAATTTGGACCTAACTCTCACATAGAACTCGTACGGTTTAACATTATTTTATTTTGACAACTGTGAATGCTACGAGTACTACTGCTTTGGACATCACTCGAGTATTTGCGAAGTTTATTACACGCTTTTCATCTTTTAAGTTTACATGAAGCGCTTTTATTTGATGGTTCTTCAATATAATTAAATATATTTCTTTAGGCACGTTCGAGGAAGTACTGAGTTTAGAGCTTTAGGTTAATGTAATGTTTAATTCTCAGCGACATTTTAATTTCTAGCCCTGCGTGAGCACGACCACGATTACCAACAGTCGCATATAACCCCTTACACCATAAATAAAACAATTGTGCAACTCTTAGACTGGGAGCCTCAAAAACATATGATTACCTATACTATTTTACTTTAATGACGTCATTTCAGAAGTATTCCACACCAAATATCCAATTACCTGTAACAAAATATAGCTGCTCGTATATTTAGCCGCGCGCTCTCTCAATAACATCTTCAAGGATGCTGAACTGTAGCAATTAACACGAGGAAGCCGCTGATTACTCGGCGTTCTTGAACATTTACTTGTGGGGGGTCATTTAAAGTTCAAACCAGACGGCAGATCCGGTGTTGTCACCGTTCTGGACCCCAACTGTGACCGGCGAGGCTCTCCATTGTGTTAGAGCCGTTCATTTGTCACTATTGTAGATCCGCTTGAAGCTCAAATGTGACATAAATCATTAGTGTGTAATGAAGTTTGTCTGCCGTCTTGAGGCAGCGGCGCGCACACTTGTCACCGATTACTCAACGCTCCGTGCATTGTGTTGCGGTCGCCGCGGTCGCTGTTTGCACTAGGTTTACAATATGACTATCTTTATGATATATTATATACCCATGTACTTACCAGGTGCATAGTCAGTACAGCAGTGTACACTGCTGGTACTCTACCGAGTGGTATTTTTGAAATGAGGCAGAAAATCTACCTGCTCAATAGGGCTGCGAACATCCCTATCTTTTGGATATTTGTATCTTAATCCTAGGATTTGAAAAGGAAAGTTAGCATATTACTCTACTAAGTGGCAAGTATACGGACATTTTTATATTACGGTTTACTCTAATTATAGGACTTATTACAGTTATTACTTATTAAATACAGTCATTAGATATATTTTGGGGTAAAAGCAAGAATATTCATATTTACGAGACCATAAGTATAATTTACAGTGATCTCTGACCAGGCTGTACCCGAGAGATACACATAGTAATATTCGTTTATTTCTCGTATATTCTTACCGCATAAGTAAAAGGCAGTTAAAGAAGAGAAACTTAACCATCTTTGAAAAGTAAACCAACTTTAACATTCTCATACAAAACCTATTTTTCATAACGACACTCTCTGTTTATACATCTTTCACTGGCACTTTCGACTCTTACCACATATCATATTTAGCATGTAAATACGAAATTTGTTACATTAGCGAAACTGCTGTTACTTCTCTGTATGTCGATTTGTTAAACTTAGCAAAACGAGTCTAATGAAAGGAGTCATGAATAGTGAATAATTTAAGAAAAACTCGACACCTATTTAACTTTATGTTAAACTAGATTCGTCCTGCGGTTTCGCCCGCGTTCGCTATTATCCCACAGTGACTGTTACTTTAGGGATAAAAGTGTACTGTTTTCTATTCCACGACCTATATAGTATTTGTATGCCAAATTTGATCAAAATCGGTGCATCCGTTAAGGCGAGAAGAGATGACAAACATACACGCAAACAAACTTTCACATTTTTATTATTGGTGGGAGTTAAAATTACTGATGTAGTTGTTTGAGTAGGTACACTTGCTACTCAACTGCGCACGCGCACAGGTAATGTCGCAAACAGCATCTGACCCGCATTACGTCTTCATAGTCGAGACTACATTGAATTTGTTGCTTACTAGTCTAGATGTACCGACAACTTTCCTCGTTTCTTTTGTAGCGGTTTCGTTTGTGTTACTACAAAAATAAAGAAAAAAAAGATTGTGTTTACAATTGGAAAACATGTAGAATATAATATCTGTATGTAAAAACATATTTCATAACTTTGTGGTCTTTATTGGTGGTGTTATGATAAATATCTTCACTTGAATATAACAAGAAACGAACTCCATAAGAAAATAACAAAAAACATAACATATCACTATGAAGTTTATTTAAATACGAAGTAAGGTCGAAGTTCATAAAAGAACGCACGGTGCGCGCGTTGAAGTCTTTTAAACCGTGAGAACAAAACCTATCCTAACTATTTTGTTTGGCAATCACATAAACTATTCACCTCAATTAATGTTTGTGATCAAAGACGATGAATTATTTTGATGACGATGGATAAATAAATATAATTAATGTTGCTAATAATATGCAATATGTGACAGGCTATTATTTTGACTACGGATTGCGTGAATGATGAATAAATTATTTGCACAAAATAATAATTGAATTCTTTTCTTAACTCCCATGACACAAGAATATTGCAGTTTTTATGCACCCATTCAAATGTCACCAGCCTGCTACATGCCATACAATCTGCGCCTTTCCGCATAATAGACAAGCCATTTGTCTTGCAAGCCTGTGTAGTGTAGTGTGTACCTATACCCTTGACATCTACTGAAGACCAATCACATCGAATGTCAGAAAATAATGAAAATGTAGACAGTGTGTCTATTAAGAACATCTAAATGAGCTAAAATTATATTAAATTAACTATATACTGTCTCACTCATGGGCAAATGGTCTCATTCAACGAAACTGACTTCAATAATTGAACAGCTGTCAGATTCAGTGGCTGTATGCCAGTTGACACCATTGTAGTACTAATAATAATTGATATTTATTGCATTCATCAATTTACAACTTATTTAGATTCATAATTTTATTATTGTATAATTGTATTGCATTAATTCTTAAAATTGTTTGTATTACGTAACGATAGCTAATAGGTTTTTAAAATACATATAACTTGATTATGATACCTATTTGCTAACTATTTATTTCTTAACAGTCCACAGTTTCCGCTCCTATATTTTATTTACATTACGATGACAGTGCATATGCTCAATAAAACAAAATAATTTATTAATACATTAGTGCGTGCGCATAATAAGAAGGAACTCAGTCGATTGCGCGCAAGCGACAGTGTCGAAACATGCGTAGAATGCTGGTTGCGCATCCGCCGACCGGCCAATTAATGCGCTTGAGGCGAGTCGGCTTCACGATGGAGATAATCTCGATGTGAACTCCGATACGTCCAGTGAACCAGCACGCGTGAGTAAATATTTACAAGAGATAAATATTACTACCTACAAGTAATCTACCATTCGTAACGAAAATAGTACCTACTATAATTCTTAACAAAGTGGCAGGAGTTAGATATGACCATCTTTAGATTTTAAACTGTAATTGTGTTAAATATTTATCTCGGAGGAAGCGACAATTCACTTTTTTTCTTATATCAAGACTAATGAATTATAATTAAAATAAATACTTGTGCTTAATAAAGATTTTTGTAGTGTGGGTCATGTGTGACTATACTTGTTAAGGTAGTTTACGTAATATTAACTAAGTACCTATTTAAATTAGGTATGGTATGCGGTATGCCACTATGCCTTAAAAATATCTCCTCCAAAATGATTGCATCACTCGCACACTTTTCTTTACCACATCGCTTTTGCCAGAAGGCCACTAAAACATACAAAGGGTGAGCTAAACACGTAATGCCTTTTCTATTTGTTTGGTTAAGTTAAGATGTATCAACTCATCGTAATTTCCACGAGTACCAAGCTTCCACCGTACCTGCCATGGTAAGTTGCATCACCCGGGGTCACTCCGCCCGCCATCCAATTACAAGCATACCGCCACTTGACCGAGGTTACGTGATAACCAAATGAGAATAGACAAAGGGACGCGACTGATCATCTGATCAAGATATTCCAATAAGCATTCAAAAGTTCGGTTGCCCTTGGGGACACGGATTTGTAGTATGTTGGTTGATATTGTGTACATTAAGCAAGTCTTCTGTGGTATCGCTTGTGAACGTTTTGTACTGTAGGTGGCCAATGACCATTTACATAGTGCGTGTACTTACTTTTAAATGGTAGCTCAAACAAATATCTTCGTTTATTTTCACAGTTTAGGTCTGTCTCAAGCTAAGTTAAGGCTAAGGCCAGTTGTAATAAAAATTGATTTGAACGATTTTAAAATGTTCATTTAAAAGTCCATTACGCATAACGATTCCCGCGAGGGAGAACGATAATGCTCGGCAGTTTACCTTCTGCCTAATTGCGATGATGCTATTGTACAAAATGTAAACTGTATCTACCTTCCAGTATCTTCAAGCATTCGCCGCGACCTCGCAGAGACCTTTAACTCGGAGGATGCTCACATTCCGATCCGCCGAATCAAACGCCGTGTTTATGTACAAACTCTATTGTTTAGTATACACTGTAATCAATAATTTAGACATAGGTCGCTCGCCAGGTAGCAATTTTATTAACGAGGTGTGTCATCATTGATTTTTTTTGCCCGTACAGGGCGAAGTGGTGTTATCGAAACAATATGCTAATCTCGATCACGTATCTAGATGTTTCTAAACTTGTAATGAAGACATTATCGCCGATACAATTGCATGTTATTACGAACTATAAAAAGTTTATCATGTAGTAATGCAATGCGATGTTTCTCACGCCTGGGTTTGTGTTTCAGCGAGTAATTACCGGCAATCATTAATCTCGCTCGGTTTAATCGTAATATCCGTCGATGTAGCGTGGAGAAGATCATGTGTCCAAGGTCCTCGCTTTGTACCCTTCTCCGCCATTGTCCGAACGATGCTTTATTTGGAAGTGATATTCTATTCAACAGTGTGTTCAGATACACATCATCTTCTTTACTCTGTGCTAATTAATCAAACGGTAAAAATGAATGTCTCGTCCAAGGTAGTCTTTAGATCCGTTAGTCATACCTATATTAGAGTAATTTAGTAGCAATTATACTAGTTACTGATCGTACTATAAAAACTCGTGTTTTTTTACGTCATATCAGATGCACTACAGTGCTACCCAGTGTGGTGTCTTTATTGTATACTAGGGTTCATAATTAAATAATTACTAACAATTCCCAACAATATTTAAAATTAACCGTGTAGGTAGGTACATATTTTTTTTTCTATTGATTACCAAAACTGTCATGTAATTAAGCATAAGCTATGGCGCCATTGTAAACTCAATTTATTGCAACAAAAAGTGTTTAATTTAATTATGTAGCTATTGTCCAAAGGCAGTTACAATGCGCTTTGTTTACGATATAGTACGAGAAAAATACACAGCCATAGGTCCTAGTTACCGGGCTTTTGAATATGTTTTCAAATGATGGGGTTACATGGAGCAAGCAAACAAATACACGCAATGATACACAACTTTCTTTGCTCGGTTGAGTAAAAATAGCATTTCTATCCACAGTTAAAACCACAATCCAAAACCAACCAACTACTCTTTCAAAATAATACAAAAAGTATTAATGTATTCATTATTAAAATTAAAAATCGTGTTGATTCAAAATGCAGGGTTTAATCACTAAGTACCTACATTTAAAATTAGTATGACTTGAGATTTTTTTATGTTTTTATTCCAGTGATCCGGAACTAATGTAGCCAAATAACTTGTAATGTAAGCATTTATTTATTGACAGATTCCCATGGAGTCATAAACGTATGTTAATCCAAATCGTGCAATGTTCCGCCCATACAATAAACTAAAGTAAATATGGGCGGTGCTACCAAGAGTTGGCTATTATTTAAATGTCAAAGATGATATCAAACGTCGATTTATTTTGAGATGAGCCGCAGTCTTATACAACTTTAAGCGCAAACATTGTTTGCGGCATAATCATGAGGATTAGGACAGATTTGAGAAACTTATGACTAATATCTCAGAAATATAAACAACATCATATAGAGGTTTAGATTTGATGTTTACCGTGTTGGCTCAGAAATGAAAACGCTTTAAAATAATTACCTACCTATACATTACAGAAAAGTTACTAAAAAAATAATAGCGTAAGCGTAATCTTATTCATACTCGCCACTCTAATTGCGAATAATAAAGTTAAAAAGAATCAAATATTTCATAGAACTCTCTCAACCGGTAGGAGTGCTCGTAAAACATTATGGCTCTTGTACTTATTAGGGGCCAACAAAACAATTATACTGTCTAGCTTCTTAGATAATTTAGCTCTCATAAGTAGTGAGATTTTACAAGCTCACAATAAAATACCCGAATTACGCACAAACGTAACCACTTGCTTAACATCGTTAACTGCCATCATTTGCCGGTAATAACATAGGAAGTTGTGAAGCGAACCCATCGCGTTGCGGTCTGCTTACAATGGATTATTTAGTATTGTTTAATATTTCTTATCAATTAGTTCAAGGGCAATTCTACATATTAACGTACTCAGCGTTATATTTTACAACTGCACCAGAACAACTTTGTTGTCTATAATTGAGTTGAGTGCGTATAGTTTGTGAAAGGTTTCTCTCAAAATTACTAATAATTACTAAAAATAGGTAGCTGTACGTTTTAAATAAAAGAAAAAGTTACAATATTTTTTAACACCACAAAAGGTATAAACTCTGTCAGTGAAGGCATTATTATATTTATTT
Source organism: Hylaea fasciaria (assembly GCA_905147375.1). Taxonomy (NCBI): domain Eukaryota; kingdom Metazoa; phylum Arthropoda; class Insecta; order Lepidoptera; family Geometridae; genus Hylaea; species Hylaea fasciaria. Next base: position 5,054,527 of record LR990197.1, read on the forward strand.
CTTACTTCTAGCAATAATTGTACCTACCTACCTATATTTTAAAATTCCTTTTCAATCCAACAAAGAGTGCAGTATACAGGATTACATTCTTTACTGATATCTATATGACTGAAATGATTTTCCAAACGTCGTAACATTGCTATGTTATGTAGATGCCATTACATAATTAATTTTCCGCTCGAGAAACTTTACGTTTTGCTCATTCCGTGGTTGTATTTCGTTGAATCTTCCTTCCGTTCATGTATACTTCCTGTGATTACAAATTATACATTCGTGATAATTGCTTTATTGTTTGAATCAACCACGTGTACGAATTGAACATGTTAATGTTCACACGATATTTTAATATAGACGCATATAAAAGTGTGTAATTTGTTATTTCTTTTATTATAGTTTAGAAGGTTCGTTAATTGACTACACACTAAGCTTGTTATCTAAAGTAATTAAACTATTTATACTAACGCATTCAACTAGATCGGTTTCAGAAGTGAGATCATTTCTTTTAGCGTAAAGTCGTCGGTTAACAGGTAGGCATTACGTTTTCACGAGGACGTTAAGAGTATGATAATCTCCTTAAAACGAGGACGGTCAAACGGACAAGTAGGTAAACAGGTCTCTAAGGTCGTCCGAGTTTTCACCAGAATCTGCGCCAAATCGACGGGCGTTGCGCAACAATGCATCGCCGTATGAAGAAAACGCGAAGTCGCGTGCCGCATCGGAATTACATTATTTGTTTGTTTCTGAACATCTAAATGAATAAATATAATCGAGTATTTCTTAAATCTATGAAAGTAACATATGTTTTAATTGGCGTTTCATATTGTGTTGATTGGGGTTAAAGGGGTTTATTTTATAATTTTCGCGAATCGGATTGTTAATATTTACGGATAAAGGTCGTTATTTAAAAAAAACCTTAGGTACACCATGTCTTAACCAAAATAAAACAAGTAGCGCAATTTAGATATCTATTCATCTGAGCTTGGAAAGCAGTTGCAAAACTTACATACATCACATAATTTTATTGCAACTTGGTTATCTTTCGTAAGTCTGGACCGCTGAAGTTAACATAGTTATAAGCTTTAACCGATCAGCTGTACCTATTCGATTACCTATCAGTCGACTCACCGACTTCCTGTCATAGATCATTCATTCGCTACCTAAAGTGCCAACAAAGAATAGATAATTTGTGTGGAGACCTTATTTCACAAACTAGTGCGTATCCAAAGTGTAGCTTATATGAATAAGTGAGACGGTCTGACCATGAACCGCAGTTCTTCGCGGTCTTCACGCTGTGTGATTCAGGACCGCCGCAGACGGAACGAACTACTGTTTGCCGACTGAACCATATCCACTGATGAAACCTCTTGGGGCATCTTTGATGATCTATTGTTATTTTTTCATTAGTGATGAAACTATTGACGATTTTGGATTCGCGTATGCTCTGCCTGTCGAAATCTTATTTGAGTCTGCTCTATCACATTTGTGGAAATATATGAATCTCAAGTCATCGTCAGATTACGTTTATAATTCTGAGACTGGGATCCTCACGAATGGAATGGAATCTATAGAGAAGTATGTAATCCTAATGTAACACATTGGATAACTCTGTAATGTTACTTTTTATATGGAATCCTACTACCTAATATTATAAACACGAAAGTTTGTAAGTAAGTATGGATGGATGGATGTTTGTTACTCTTTCACGTTAAAACTACTGAATGGATTTTGATGAAACTTCACAATAATATAGCTTACATATCAGAATAACACATAGGCTACCATTCATAAAGATATATCGTATATTATCCAAACGCAGGGGAAACCGCGGGGCGCAGCTAGGCAAACAATAAATAAATTGAAGGATTTTGATTATACCGATGATTGAAAAAACCTTATAATAGTTATCATAAAGGTTGCAATACTCAGTATTTGTACTCAGTAAGTAGTTAGTTGACTTGAATAACATGCCCTTGTAGGAGGTCCATAAAACTAAACGATTCTCTGAGAAACAGTGGCTTACTTTTAAATATGGAGTACCTACGGATTGTTGCGAAATAATAATTTAGATTTTTATAATGCTCAACTGCAGTTAGATTACGATTATCTTTGAATTTTCCCACAACATGCATTGTTTTAAATGAATATGTGCTACACTAAACCTGGGTAAATACACATTACCAGTGTTGCAACGTTGCCCAGGCGCAGCTCGCGCTGAACTTTGGTTTATATAATGACGCATATACGTGTTTATTATTATATATCGTGTGGTGTGAATTATGTAAGGCGAGACATATTAGCGTTATATCATTAGGCTAAAAGTATACTATGGTACATAATCTAAGTTGCAACTATATATAACTCAATCTCTATAATTACTACTCGTATATGAAATAAAGTGTTGTATTCATGTCCAATCAATGCTACGATTATCGTAAACTGAAGTTCTGGAATTACTGATAGGATACCTTTCATTATCGACGTAAGCATCCACAGTTTATCATCATAGTTAACCCTGGTGAAGTCGCGGGGTGCGCCTATAGTGCCTTCTTCATAAATGTGGAAGTAAACCCAGACGGCGACAGCGCGAGGGCAAACACGAGACAGATTGAGTGCTGCCGATAGCCGCAGCGTGGGAACCCTCCTTCTCTGACCGTCTCCCACATCATTAGCCCACTCTGAAGAGCTGCGCCTGCGGCGAGGTGCACTGCGGTTACTTTCAATAATGACGGAGACCCCAACCACACATTATATTAACTACAATACAACATGCACACCATTAGGAAACGCAGAATGTAGAAAAATTCAGCATATTGTACGGCCTTATTCCTTAGCAGCAACAGTCGAAATACGACAACAGATAAATGTGTTGACTGTTGTGTTGAGCCCTTCATTTAACCTATTTGATAAAAGACGGAGACCCTCAATTTTATCGGAGGAGTACATTTTTAGCCTACATTCACTTACTCGTACAGGGTGATTAAAATTCCTTTGGAGTGGTATTTACTCTATCCGCAATGTTCAGGAAAATAAGCGCCGCATCCTTATTGTGGACGTGACCTCATCACGGAACCGAAGCCACGATCATTATCTAAAGGTTTTTGTTATTAACCAGTTATCAAATTGTAAGTATCTGATTCAATCTGTAGGCGGCACCTTAGGGCTAGCTTACGTTAGCGAAGTATCGCATCAAAGATTAGGCAGCAGTTAGGTACCTAGAGATTACACAGGAATCAGTCTAAACTTTTTACAAACCTTTTTGTATGATTGAATGGATGTATGTCTAGATGTCTGTTAGGATCTAATTAGATGAGTACCAAATTGTTACGCACTTGCCGTTTGGTATTCAAAATAAAGTTAATTGCATCGACTGTTTATGAGAACGAGTTTATGAGAACTTAACCTTAACTCCATAAGTAGGTAAGTACTTCAATATGTAGGTAGATTTAACAAAATTGTAAATGAATCATTCACTGTAATCTATCTAAAACAGCATCGGATCTCAAACCAATTAGGTCATTACCACGAAAATCATGCCCGTAGTTTGATTAATGAATTACAAGATTGCTTAAACCAAAAGCTAATGGCATGTAAATAAGCAATTGTAAAGCAACGAGCAGCTACAGCGAGCACCTGATTGCAGCCGAAGGCGGAGAGGAGACAGTGATCTCGCTTTCGTTCCGGGCCTTGTTCTGGAACTTTCCCACAATTACGGTGCGATCGGCTAGATAAATAACTGCGTCGATTATGGAATCCGTAGACTTGTGTAAAAGAATAACACCGCGGAGGCCCTCGTATGTGGTTTCCGGGCTAGTTACGAACATCCTGTTATGTACGTTGCTGATGTCAATACACGCACATCGAAGAGTCAGCCAGTAACAAAGTACAATATTATACAACACAAACACTTACCTACCCCTTATTCATAAAAAGTTATGTCAAGCTTGTTAAACATGCGCACTGAAATATAATTGTACTGCGCCATACTAATTGACGTTTAATAAATGAGTTGGAGGCAATTTTTTAAGAATAACTCGCCGTCAATGAATGCAAATAATTAATGTAGCGTGTGGGATGTAGGCAAGTTATAGCACTTGAGACCGCCAAATTTAGACGAATTTACGAGGTGCTGATGCACGCGAGGGAACATCATTGTTCGCATGGCGTCAATTGCAACACGAGCTTGTCTTGTCGATTATTTAACAAGAGACAATGTGGAGTCGCACCGCGGAGCTTCTCACGGCGCGGCGGGCGAAGGTCGCGGATAACTCTTGTCTTACAACACGCTTTAAATAATTTGATTTCATAACTTTGGCGCCCCGAGGCGGCTGGCAGCACCCTAACGAGTGCGCGAGCGGATTCACGCGCAGCCTTATTTTGGCAAATGTTATCCGCTAAACACCAAACGAAGGCACGAAATGGAACCTACAAGGCGAAATTTTACTAAAGGCCTGTTCAGAGCTGTGGCTGCTAAATCACGATTTGTGAGGTAACATTTCAATTCCAAAAGTTACTTCTGTTTAATGATAATACTTAGGTCTATGGGATACGTGTTGCTTCGACCAGATGGCGCGTGGTAAGTCCACTAACCACCACCAGCATCATAATCAGCATATAATTATTGCCACCGGCCACTGCTTGACTTTGTACCTACCTAATATCCAAGTGAACGCCACTGAGCCCGCTCTTTAGCCATCGACAGTCAACTTATGCTACCCTTGTGTTTTTCACTCACCATATACCTCTTTCACCATTACCATACGTACAACCTTTCGTCTACACACCGCACGCATATCAGCAAATAAAGAGAAATAACTAAGCTAAAGATTGCTGAGATTTCAGCAACTTGCGTGAAAACAATTAAGCATTCGTGTGAATAATGGTATACGATAAGTTGCGTCCGAGCTCCGAACGCAATGACCCGAGCGGGGCGCGTCTCGCTCCGGCGGCGATAATGTCCTCATTGCATTGAAACCATATAAGTTTATGAGGAAGGCATAGAATGATTGTATTCTTCGTTCACAACCAATATTTACGCCAACGGAATTGCCCATAGTATACCTACTAATATGAACAAATTGGATCACTTAAGCTTGCTGATTAGTGGAGCTGTTAAGGCCAATCTAATTCTTAGTAAGTATAAGCATTGAATACATATTAATACATATGAATACTCGCTTTGGATAAGAGAATTTCCGATTAACTCTCTTTTACTTTCCCCGTGAATGTCTCGTCTTGGCTCCTAATAAGGAGCTTCGTCCTAGTATGGACGTCTAAAATGCCTAAAGTGACTGACAAAGTGTTGACACGCGGCCCCGCTTTGATTTCTCTATTGCGACACTCCTACATTAATTTTCCATAAGCACGGTACAATACAGAAACGATAAGAATTTCCCCTAGATAGAGCAATAATCCAAATTATGATCATTATGTACTTACTACAAAGGTATAAATAGAATGTTTTAATTAATAATTTCATGGCCACCCCACACACGACTCTTACATGCACCTGCGTAATGTAAAGTTACATCAGTATGTTAATTTATTTTACAAATGCTATAAAACAAACGAAAGCAGGCAAGTAATGCTCATTTAGTTACTGACATTATGCGAACATGAGTAAAGCTAATTGTACACAAATGGTTATTTAATTACTAATATAGTTTTATTATCCGTTCAAAATTAGTAGGAAGTTAGCAAAAGGTGTCTCAAGAATCTGTTACATAAATGAGGTTGCTCTATCTTATTAGTTTAAAATCATAAATCACGGTCTTTTATAAGATTAATTGGTAGGCAGATGCTATTAATTAAGTATGTGTAACTAATTAATCAACAGGAAGCGTATGTCTAACCTTAAATAGGTAGGTAAGTAAGTATATAAGAATTCCTACGTCATATCTCTGATGCAATAGAAGTTGAAGTGAGCTGCGATCATCTCACAAACAAACCAAACCAAAACTTTTTAGCACCCGGTTCTGCATAAGTAAACTTGCATACAAGCCATGAGCCATGGTACAATAACTATTCGAAATAATTCACTTGAAAATAGATAGTATTACAAATAAACACCAATGCGTCAGGGTGATTAGCGTAGTGCATTACCAATAAGACTATGAAGAAAGTGCAATGCAAATTATTGGAATGCACCCAAAATACAATAGCTATATCAGTTAAATGCAGATGTAGTACTCTTCATCGGGGTAGCGACCTGCTCACCCAGTAGCACGTTCAAGAAGAAAGCCCAAGTTATGCTGATTGCGGATGTAGCGACATTCCCGTTGACCCTCGCAGGGCGGCTTAGATAATGGCAGCCGGTGAGCTTTCACCCGTGGTATATCACGAGCGACCCGCGCCTCCTTCCGCAGCGCATCGCCGACCCGACGGATCCGCAGGCACAGTTTTGTAACTGAATTACATGCATGAACTGAATTATATGTAAGCACCTTCCCGGTGTGATTTAGAAAATTATCTGTATACTTATAGAATTGCGCGCGCATGTGTACCTATATAGAAGTTCTATCCGAATTGTATGACTGGTTGGGAATTCTCCCGCGACAATAGATATTACCTGGTTACCTTTGCAAGGTGTGAAGTTGGGATGGCGCACAGCGAAAAAATTACAGATTAACGGCAAAGGTCGGGTTTAATAATAATATTGTTTGCGGGTTTGACCTGCGGTAAGCAAATCAAAGCACAGGTCGCAGCACCTACCTTCTCCATTTCGCAGTAGGTACTCTGATTAATCTACGCTTCAAGAGTGCTTTAGAACATTCATAGGTACCTGTCTATTCTTGATGTCCATGGTGTTCTAATTATTGTCATACATTCGCCACGATATTTTAACCAACATATTCCATCCTCAGGGCAATGGTGGTGGTGGCACAAAAGAAAAAAAATATGTTTCTAAAACCCTTGGAAATAGGGATTCTAGTCCTTTGGTCAATAATCAGATTGATTGATTAGATAGATATGGGAAATTACAAAAGAATAAACATGTCGACGGACCACGAGGTAGATCTGCAGATGCGCGGGGTCATAGGTGACCTTATAGATCTCTATCTACTTATCAAAATGTCAAAGAACTACCACGTGAATTTTAATACCGGTAACTCGTTCAGCTTACCGATTCCGCAATACTCTGCTCGTTTGTACCGCACATTGAGGTCATCATTTTTATTGGTGCAATGCAATTTATGAGGCGTCATGATAGTTCACCGAACTAAATGTCGCTGTCGTGGTGTGCGAACCCTTCACTCGTCCCTATGTGTAATGGCTCATCTGGCATGCGACACAGACGACTATCTAGGATACACTAATTTATTGCCACAGCCCATTTAGAACAGAACACGCACATATAGGTGGCATCCGTTAATTCATACTCTAAACATAATTATGCAAACACCTACATAAGTAGGAACCTACTTAGTTTTATTTACTTACTAAACATTATTTTCCTATGGCTATCACAAGAATGCGCTCTTCTGATCTCTAATCACGGTTGGTTTATCGCTCTGATAACAATTTCTTTCGTATACGTTTTTGCTGAATCGTAATGACACGCACGTCGCGCCCGCGCCGGCTTTCAAGGCATTTCACTCGCTACTTCCTTTTCCTCGTATTATATTGTTTTTATTTTTGATTGTTTCAAGTTTTAACAGGTATCTTTCAGAACAAACTTGTTAGGTAGAACTACAATCATTCCTTAAATAAAAATTCAATTTTGATGTCCTTACTTATCAAAATCATCATACATTTACTCGTACATGGAGTTATTACATCGATGCCAATTACATATTTTTGCACATTCTCGTTGTATGCGATGTAGATTGTAGGTAATAAGCGAGCAGTATAGTGCGAAATCGCGTCGGTTCCAAGCTCTTTTTGGAGATGCCTGTTTTACTGCCTCTAGAAATGTTCGGTTGAGAAATACCGAACGCCCATCACCGACCCACTAATTACTTAGTTGCCAACATAGTTTTCGTTTCCGTTATATCCATATTTACATAAACGGAATTAATTCGAGAAACACGATAAGGAATTCACTTTATTGGCGAATCTCGAAGACTGGTTTTGGTTGCGCAAATACACAACTGTGCAACCAACTGACAGCTTCAATAAACCAATATGTTAGTTTAATAATAGGCTTGCGACGGAATCGGCTAAAGTGAGCACGATATCGATGATTCTCACATACGAATAAGATTATAAAAGTGCGTTGCATAACATAATAACAGGTGGTCCGGTGTCGAATGTGATCATAACTGATTTCATGGACTTGGTCACTGGGGTAATCGGTATAGGTAGGTACCAAGCAACACCCATAATAATGTGATTGAATACCCAACGCTGTAGACTTATATGACCATCTATAGAATGAGTGTGACTACTTATACATAGTTAAGGTATACCTACACTCACACACACTTACTCATAGAGTAGAGAGAGAGAGAGAGTAGTAAGCCTACCTACATATTAATTCACACACTTGCTAATAACTGGATTCCATGAAGCAGACAACCTAAAGATCAATCGGGAAGATGGGTTTAGGTTGTCTGGTTCATGGAATCCAGTTATTAGCAAGTGTGTACGGCGCAACTTATGTTCAAGTGGGACTTCGGATACTGTTAGTGTTGTATGTCGTGACGATTATGTTTTGCAAGATCAAACGCGGGTAGTTGGAAACAACACCTGCCTCTCCGGACGGTGATACCCGCATTCACCAGTCTTCTCGTGACCACGGTCGATGTAAGTCAGCCGAAACGTCGAGGTATGTCAAAATTATATATGTTTGTGCGCGAATTAGACCCGTTTTTAGCTAGTTAATATAAAAAAATGTGCAAAAGTACCTACTAATACCTAGTATATAAAACAAAATTAAATTCACCTATTAGGTGAATATATTTATACTTCCCGACCAGAGCCAAATAATACGACCACAGCTATCTCAAAAAACAAACGCATCCGGATCGAATTTTAAACTAAGTACCTACTACCTACCTATATACGCCGATTGCTTATGCTTTGAGCAACGATTGATTACGGATGCCATAACCATCTTATATTTAATTGGCGATGTCTGTAGAACAATGGGTTGATACGGTAAGTTATCGACTATCTCGCGGATCAATCAGTGCCACAATAGAATTGCTGGATGGAACGCTTTCACTATCCAGGCTCTCGTCACCTATTGAACGTGCAACGGCTATTTGTCAGAATTTGGCACCATCAATAATGTTCGTGCGGGACGGTATTGGCATTGTGTGCTAAGGTGCTTTCTTCCATGTCACATTCACATATCGATAACAATAGGTAGATACATCCGGTGTAGTAATAAGTTGTAAGATGTTTTATGCTATGTGGCCTATTATAGTGTTTTCTGTGAAACATCTAAGTACACGAAACGAGGTAAGTGCCTACTCTCATTCTCTAGCTAGAGCAAGATGCATAACATGCAGTAGAGCTCTCCTGAAATTAACAGGGCTCATAAACGAAACGATGATACCTAGTACCTACTCGCATTTTGATAAGCATATTTCCCACCGTTTATGGTTAGTTCCGCATACTATAATGCTGGCATTTAGTTGACCTCTCTAGTCAAACTGTCTGGGAATTAAATACCATTTCGAAGATGACACAATTCTATGGTGTAGCAAGTGCTAAGCTACAAATAACTATAGTTAGTTAGCATAACATTATTCAATTATTAGATGGTTTGGTATAAGTAGGTATAGATTTTATTAAGTAAACAAGTATTACAAGACCTGTTAACGTTTTACGACAACATTTACACGGCTAGTCAAGGACTTGGTGCCCTCGATAGTTGGCACATCCTTTCACGTCCTATAAGTAGGTATTAGGTCCAAGAATGGTTACGCGTCGAATAACTTCTAGTGGGCAACTTACGTATGAAGGTAAGTATATTAAAAAAGACATAAATTCATACTAATACTAATCAATTGATTCATACTAATAGGTAGGTAGGTACTATACATTCGAAAGTACTATCTCTTTGTTAGTATGTTAGTTGAGGAGCGAAGGTTTATTCATGAAGAGCATCGGACATGCCAGGCTTTACGACAGACCTGAATATGAGCTTGGCGTCTGTGAAATAGCTTATACCATAAAATTACATACTCCACCTGTGAAAATGTCCATTTTTATATGCGTGAATGATTCATTTACACCGTGGGCAAATAAAAACACGTCGCCTTGAACTTTGGCAGACTGACAATGAGAAAAACTGTAATGAGCCACCTTTGGCAACCCTTCACTTCGGCAGCTGGCGATGACACCATTCCGACTTAGCAATTACACCCGCAACGTTGTTAACTACATCAAAGGAATAACACACCTCACTATGCATGCAATAATACAATTGCAGAGGTGGATTACTCGCTCAGGCATGTGGAGAGCAATTGAATACCAACCAGCGCTTACAGATATAAATATAACTTACCTACCTAGCTTGCTACTTGTATATATGTACCTACAGGTAGGTAGGTAGAAACTCATACTGTATATACTTAGGATTCTATAAATTTAATTTAACTCTTATGAACAATTTGTATGGAGTAAGGTAGGTACTGTGTGTGTAAACATCGTGAGGAAACCAACATCCGAGAATTGGTTCGGAGGCATGTTATATCCACCAATCCGGACTAGGCCCCGTGGTGGATTATAGCCTATCCTCCTTACGAATGTGAGGGGAGGACTTTGCCCAGCAGTGGGACAGTTACATGTTGAATTATTTAGGCACTGTCTATAATGTCTATGTAGAAACTTTGTAACTTCTATGCCTTTAGGTAGAGCTACCTATTGGTTATAAGAGGTACCACACAGGTATACACGCGCCTTTCGGTCGCGGGTCACATGGTGAAACTGTCTTATAATCTAATAATGCCAGTTAAAAAAAACCGTGAATAATGTTGCGGGTATAATATAGTAATAAACTAGGTACCTACACTTAACTTGTACATAGGTAGTAGGTACCTACCTACAAGGCTATGTACAATTGTACATAGGCCATGCTGTTAATACTTAGCCAAGTATATACTATATGTATATTTATATAATAAGGAACAATAAAGAATAGCAATTAATAAGTCGTTATTTTATTACGCGTGATGCGAAATATAATCATCATAATAGCATATCTACCTACATACCTAAATAGTATGTAACATCAATGATTTACGTCAAGACTATTAAATGAGAACACTGATAAAGATAATTCGTCGATAAATTGGTGTTTGGTGGGTGACCCAATTAAAGAAGAGACAAGTCGATATTCCGGAAAACTTGCTTGCGGCCGATTGTACTTACGCGCATTGTAGCCACAACTGGACCACGAATGAGTCTAACGCCTCGGACTCTTGCGATTTTGCAATATATTGGCTGAAATTAAAACTAATTCGAAATGTATATTTCTTTCAACAACATGTATCGAGATTATTGTGCCTGGCTACATTTTTTCTACATTATCATACCTATGCTATGTCCCTCTTTATATCATCCCTTATGTAGTGAGTCATAATAATGGCTTATTCCAGAAATCCCCTGGAAGTATCCCCTGCGCAGGGGATTTGTGGACTTTTTGTCCTAATAACTCGCGACTTACATATTTATTGTACCTATGTATACCTTATAGTGGTGGTCATAAAACGGTTCTGTCTGGACAAGTTACAGAATTATTCACTACTTGGATACTAACGGGGGGAATTACTCTTTTTTATGCATTAGAACGTCCCACCCAGGTAAACTGACTTGGTATTTTAGTGGATAATATATAAATAAAATACATTTTCACAATATTACTTTCGACTTTTATTTACAATATATTAATATTCTTTGTATTTTTTCTTTTTTTATGTTATTTTATCAGTTCAGGCACTAAACATACATTTTTTTAATAAGCGTAAAACACATTTGAACAGTTTAATGGATGTTTTAGACCTCACTTTTCATAAATAACAAAAACACGACAGCAAAACTTCAATACTTTTGCAGAAAACGCCTTTGGCGACAAGAGATCATCTGCAGTAATCTCAATCAATATGGCTATTTTATACCTATAAGTCTACGAACTAAAGTTAAAAGCATTCCACCGATACAATGCAGATCGACATAATTACAAACATTTAGTCAGAAAAGGACAAAATATTCAATTTGTGATTTGATTATAAAATTACATTTAGACAACTTATATATATAAAAGAAAAAAATGGTGGCTATCACAAGAACGATATAACGATATAATCTGAACAATCCGATATAACCCACACAGAAACGAGGAAATAATAACATCATTCAATTTATTATGCCTCAATAATAAATTATAATCTATTTTAATTTACATTCATGCATACACAAATTAATTTCATGAAAAGTGAGGTCCGTGCGCTGACGCGATCAAAAAGTATTGGTACCTACCGCTGAATGTATGATTTGGTGTATAAGAAATGATCGTAAGCATTATATGTAAATACTTTATAAAAAATAGCATCAATTGGAGCGCGCAATTTTTTTATCAATATGTTGCCAATAACAGAGACATATATAAACGGGAAGCGCTATCAAAATAAATCGTTTAAGACACAATCCCTAATCGGATAAATTGAATATGGTGCTAAAAGAATGATTATGTGCGCATAGTTGAGTCCCATAAAAACCATCAATTACATAAGACATCCAACACAAATTCACATATTATTCGTTCACCCCGTCATAAACGACTTTTTAATAAATATATACTTTTTTTGGTTTCTCTAAAATTTAAAGTTGCCGAGGTGATATCAGCTGCGGCATCAATCGGTTTTACTTACATACAGACGCACATTCCGTTTTATTCAATAAATACGAGATGGATGGAAACCTAACTTTGCAGATTGGTTGATATGATTGAACATGCCGAATCCACGTTTGCAGTTTACTTTTAGACACCCAAACTAACACCCGCCTCATTAATCGTTCTTTTTACGAAAAAATTTATACTATGCAAACATAAGACAGCGCCATACCAACATTTTTTTATTGCTTTGACGTGTCTTTCAAATAAAACTGAAAGACGTTTGTATAAAAATCAAAAAGCCAGACTACACCGGTGCAACCTTAAATTTTTGATACTAAACCGTTTTTGATCGGGTAAGAAGTACATGTATCGAACAACATTAAAAGATGTACGAAGATACAAGTATCATATCATTCTTGCCTTTCAGATTACCGATGCAACATGAGAGTTGCAGAATAAATGTGTTTGCTAACGATTTTTCTATTATTTACATAATTTAATGACACTACTAAAATATGGACTATTTAAACATGATATATAGATAGATACCTAGATAACTCTTTAGTGACACCAAAATGTAGGTATAGAACACAGAAAGGTCAACTTAACACAGTGAAGGAATATAATTAATAAAAATAGTTTCGAAATAGACGCAGCTTAGTATGTCAGAACAAAATATTTCGGCTCAAACTAGACTTTCCACTTTTCAAGTTACACAATGAATTTATTAGAAAATGTTGGTTACAATTTTCATGAACTATTTCAAGGTCACTCGGTATTTTGGTTCATTTTCCTTAAATCATGCCTAAAATTATTTGTAATAGTACATAATAGCGTGATTGGCAAGAACGCTTTATTACATTTTAACGATCGTTTTATACAAAAATAGAATTTCATTTTATTTTTATTGCAATTTCCATTTACTAACACCTAATTCTATTACCAAATCATTACATTGAATCGATTGATGCGAAAAGATCATAATCGATAGCATTCGGCGGCTTTGGCTAACATTTAATAACAATCAACAGTTTCGAACGATATCGAGTCGACCTCAATCGACTAAATGTGGTAACATCCTTATGGGTTGTAACAGTAAAACCAAAAAGACAGGTACCTACTACTTTGCATTTGATATTTTAACCATTATCTATCACTAATTTCAACACACATTTCATTCGAATATAATAATTTAATCGTACCACTTTCAAATAATATATTCGGCTCGCCGGATCTAGTTGGAATCGATCTGCGAGAGATTCTAGTAACGTGGTGCCTCAATCAGACAATAACGATTTGAAAAATATATCAACAAGAACCATAAAAAAAATTGATGGACATTCATACAATCGGCAGCACTTTAAGTACAAACACGTGCCCGCACCGAAATCCATCGACTCTATACATGTTTACAAAAATACATCGACCAAGCAAAACAAAACGTTAGAGAAAACCGTCAACATAATACACAACGGCCGGCGAACGGGATAGAATCATAAGTATAGAATCATAAACTATAGACGGATTAAAACAACGGACACGTTCAACCTAATAAACACGAGTTTGAAATACAACTCCGATTTAAAACTCGACTAAATTATGTTAAACTGTAATGACGTCACAGAACAAAGATGGATTCCTGAAAGAACAAATGACTCTAAATGGAATTCTGTATTTAGCAATTATTGTTTATTCGGTTGCACCGCTGTCGGTTTTACACATAAATAGATAAATAATTAAACAAAAATTCCCTTTATCTGTCGTGCTAGAACCACCCGCCGGATCCTCGCGAGCCGGCTCTTCCAAAAGATACTATACATTCTTTCGGGGATATCTTTATTGCATGTTTTTAAACTAGTGTCGTCCTCGGATGTTCACCGTCTTACCACAAACGATTTAGACCAGAGTTGAACAGATGCGTCTAAATATTTTCACCACAAATCGACGTTCAATCCTCGCCTTTTCTAACTAAACAACAAATTTACAAGTAGAAATAATCAGGAATGCCAGGATTGAGTAAGAAAACGCGAGCGATAGACGTCGATTTTGTCGAAGGAAATTTTAGAGAGCTCTGTTTAACTGTGGTCTAAGGGCCGTATTAATAAATCAATCTCAGCTCTGAGAGCTATCTTCAGTGTGCACTTGCTATTTCGTTCTATTTAATATATACATCTTAAGTTGTAGATTAGGAACAGAAACTCACATGATCTCTGGCAAATTAATAAATGACACTCAGCGGTTAAGTGCTATCCGATTATGACACAATTGACACATACAAGACAGTATCTAGTAGCCAGTGCTACATCTCAATATCCATTTATTAAATAGCAACGATTCCAAGATGTAGATTAAATTTTGAGTGTGAATCAGCTGATAGCGCACTTGGTAGCGCTATTGAGGTTCATTTATTAATACGGCCCTTAATGTTTAGTGGTAAGACCGTCCGTGTTGAGCGGTCGGGGGCGGGCTCGGCATCAGGTGAGGCGGCAGGCGGGCAGGCGGCCGCAGGAGGAGTGCCAGCGCCGCTTCCGAGCCTCCGACTCCGCGTCCGACAGCTCCGCCGTGGACAGCGTGCGCGAGCCGCCGTCGCCCAGCTCTGCAACCCCAGCACGCCAGCCGACACATATTATCGCAGCGGTACCATACTAATACTATATTTATTACTAGCAGACACGGGTGTTTGTTATTGCGACTATGAAGTGAGATGTAAGCTATCCTATCTGTCAAGAAGATTTTTATGATTCTCTTTGTTAACGAGAATTAGCGGGTTGACTTGTAAAAGTACGATTTTATTGCCTATCCTACTTCCTACTAGTATTATACGCGAAGATTGTGAGTATGTACGTATGTTTATTGCTCTTTCACACAAAAACTACTGAATGGATTTTGATGAAACTTCACAATAATGTAGCTTACATATCAGAATAACACATAGGCTACATTTTATAAAGATATATCGCGGGTGAAACCGCGGGGCGCAGCTAGTTTACAATAAACGCTCTGACTTTGACTTTGGATAGCGACGATGATACTTCGATATTGTAGCGGGTAAGATCACGCGCGTCCTTATACGTACAAAATGTACTACAACGGATTAGTAATAACTCGGCCGATGATAACACGGCAGTGGGGGTAGGCTTTATGGTGCCTTAGTATACGAGTATATCTCGGCGTATTGTATAATAAAACCCATATTTTTACAAACGGCGTCGTCGTTTTTGTGTCGGCTCGCTGGTTCACGTAAGCCATAATTTAAGAGTGATACAATTAAAAACATTAAGGCTATTGTATTATCAGTGAGTACTGAGTAGGCAGAACCCGAGTTTCCCGTGGTAGGTTTAGATGACCCAGCTTAGTGTTCTGTTACATTAATTCTTTTCTTTAATTTGTCTATGCATATAGAAACCCGCGAGAGTTTTGCGAGAGTACAAATGGTCCCAGCCGTTTGTAAAATGACGAAATAAACAAAATCATATACATAATAATATACTTAGTCCCTGAAAGAGACGCTCACGATTCTTGCATATCAAGGTAAAACAAAGTCCATGCCCTGCTAGCCAATTTGCAAACGGCGAATACGATAAGAATATATGACTTTCTGGGAGACTTTAGAGGCTGATATTTGGAGGTTATCCTCTGAATTTATGGTCACTATTTAACTTTACGAAAGTGAAAGGGATAGCAATAGCTTTTGATAAGTCGAAAGTTTTAGTTTGTGCCCAGAATAATAATATTTTTCGGATATTCGGGATATTATTAAAACCGTGAGCGTATCTGGTACTGTGATAGCTTCCATACTTCATCACACAATGATCGTACAGCAATCATACATCGATGAGACAAGCATACGAGGTCAGATGCAGCGGTAAAAATATCTGACCCATTTTTGTTATCTGTTAGTGTCCGCCTTATAAGCATTATATTATTATACAAATACGTATTATATTAAAAAATGCTGATATTTTAGCAAAGGTATTTATGTATGTTTGTCAATATACATAACTGTGTATTAGATTGGGAGATGCATATATAACTTCAACCGGCATGGTTAATGTATGGGTCACTCGTCCAACGAACCTAACTCATGGAACATATGCGAGCCCTGACGCTACCGGCTAGGCGACCTTCCTCTGACTCTGCAATATTAATGTTACCTCTTTTATTAATTTCTACCCGATAGTCGATAGAACCAGGCATTATCAATATTCAAGATGATAGAACCAGGCGTTACTTTGCGGGATCAATATTCAAGATGTGGAAGGAAGAATGTACTTAGCTTCAATTCCGACAAAACTTGTCAGACGAATGATAGAAATTGTTAACCCTATACTAATCTTACCTTTAGACATTGCTCCTTTAACATCTTGAATTTCTTACTGATATATTACAGTTACATTACAAGCAGATCGTAGTAATAACAAAAGTCAATAACTGTTAATAACAAAGATGTCGAAATTCGCTTCATAGATAGTTAAGAACATAGTAGATGATTATTACCCGCTCCCTGTAATCCTTAAGACTGGCCGCACACGTTCGTTTTCCTGATTCGATTTTTGACTTCGAAATCCTCGTATTTCATACAGAGCCAAATACGAATCGGACGTAACGCGCGCCACACACTTACGATTTGTAGCTCTTCGTTAGAAAAGGGTGTCCGAATAAGGAAATCGAATTCGACAATGGAATCGGGAGAAGGAACGTCCGCGGCCAGTGTCACGTGGACCCGTGCACCGACCGTGCCTGCGCTCGCTCTCCGCGTAGTAGTCTAGCGCGTGCGCGTAGTGCCGCTCCACCAGGTACGGCGTGACGGTGGAGGAGTGCAGCTCGTCCGAGCGGCGCGAGCGCGGCGCCACGGCGCGCTCGTCCGCCGCCAGCGCCGGCCGCGTCTGCACCCATCTGCGGCGAGGCCCGGCAGGGGCGCACGTCAGCGGACACCCACACTACTTTTTTTTGTTGACTTTGCAAGATTTGTGCATTCAGCCAGTGTCCAATATTTAAAATATAATGATAATAAATAATCATAATTCAGCCTGTAACTGTTCCACTGCTGGACAAAGGCCTCCCCTCACTATCGTGAGGAGGGTTAGGCCATAATCCCCCACGGGGGCCAGTCCGGATTGGTGGATGACATGCCTCCGAAATAATTACCTATCGGGCATGTTGGTTTCCTCACGATGTTTTCCGTCATCGAAAAGCGACTGATAATTACGTACATATGTTAAACAAGAAACACATTGATACGTGCCCGCACCGGGATTTGAACTCTCCACCCCCGCTTTGGCAAGCAGACGTTCGTCGGCTAGACTACCACCGCTTATATATATTATTTTTTTTATAATGAATTCGATTCCGGTCGGTCAGGTAGGCCGTGTAGTGATTCGAGGTAACTTAGCTTGAAAATGACACAATAAGTGAACCGCATCCGGACCAAACAGATACAATTTATCAACGTAGGCCTTAGGAATTCTACGCGTATCTGAAAACCTCCACCATCTTAAATAACTTCTAACGAGCGATTCTTGTATATACCTATATTATTTCGTGTACCTCAAAACGACTCTAACGATATTGATCTAATTTAGCATTTAGATAAGGCTTTGCTTTTATCTACATAAGCATATAATTCCTAAAAAAGTTTTATCGTTTCATAGTCGTGCAGCATTATCGGTAGGTTAACTGAGTTACAATATTATATAAGGCCCGTCAGATATCAAATTAACAGGGTAAAAGCATTCTGTTTATTGATTTCATCTCAAATCATTGACGCGACCGCATTACATTGACCTGCCATACCCTTGATAAACGCACTATCAGCAATTAATTAAATAAACAAAACAATACTTTTATATGAATTTAAGTACAGTTTGCAAGGTTGCGAGTTCATTGTGTCATCGGTAATAATTACTTTGTTAGCTATATTATTTTTATGAATTGTTTGCGAGTGAAAACGGCTAAGGCGGGCTTCCACGCGGAAGCCGTTACATGTTATTACTTTTATAACTACTCTTTGTTCTTGATTACAATTAAAATGTGAAGCCAATTTTAATTGTTTATTTAATACAGTGGCCCGTCCGGTACAAGGTGGCGTAACTATTAAAATAAGACAATGATGGTTGTCCGTCAAGTTCTATACGAGTGATTTCCTATGCCTAAGCCATATTCAGACTCAATAATTTCTTAAAGATAGCTTATAAAATGCGATACAAACAAGATATTATACTGTTATAGACCTATGGTGTCAATTTTGGATGAATCAAGTATAATTTTCATTTTAGTTTAAAAAATCTTTTTTTTTTGTTTCGGTGCACAAAAAAAAAACATTCAAAAATGCTAAATTTATGCCGACAGTTGGGAATGTACGTTCGTAATACGGTCATGCCAGCTACAGCCAGGCAGCGGCGGGCGGCGGGCGGCGGGCTCGGTACTCACGAGTGGCGGCGGATCTCGTGCACGGAGGGGCGCAGCGCCGGCTCTCGCTGCAGCATGTGGCGCAGCAGAGCGCCCAGCGCGGGCCCCAGCGCGGCCGGCGGCGGCGCGGGCTGCCCGCGCCCGATCGCCTCCAGCAGCCGGTACACGTTGTCCCCCTCGAACGGGTACCGGCCCGTCGTCATGTTGTATCTGCCGGGCCCGGGTACGCGTCAGTCTCGCCGCTATCGGTCCACAATAGACGACCGAACCTTCGATCAAGATTTAATCCACATTCGTCCCACGGAAGTTCGTGCCACATGAAATAATCTGCCTTCGTCAATAAAATGTAGGTACTAGATTAAAGGTAATGGCTTGAAAACGGCCAGTGAAATAAATTGTGGTCTATTTGCATTAGTCGAAACTAAACCATAATGTACAGAAATAAGGTTAGTACTAATTTTAATACTTTTATAACGTTGCGATATTCTTATCGTGCTATTTTTTTTGGATGTGTTTGGACGTATCTAGTACATTATTGATCGAAACCACCGACACTACGAGTGCTCTAATATTATTCTTCGAGCTGAAATTCGAGTTCACACGGTTTTACTGAAACCTACTGAGCTTTCATGATATGGGACCGTCCCGGGAGGAGATAGAACCCTCCAAATTGGCTCCAAAGTCTCGAGATATGAGGAACATACACAAAAACGAAAACGCAGCGAAATTAAGAACCAAGTTTCAATGCATATAATCTTCCACCTAGCTACATCATACCTAATTATGACTGATCAGAATAGTAAACATTATTATCAGAATGATGGAAATCAATTTTGTATATTGATGTTTTGGTTTTACGAAAACAAACTAGATAACAACCACACAGAAACACAAAGCTAGTAAAAATAACAAAACATAGTACAAACATGCAGTTTACGTGCAATTTAGTTGAAACAGCTAAAAATAAATGGAAGTTATTTTGAAATCAACCTCGCGTTTCGCTACCGAAATCTCGCCGATCTTGTGATTAAAGTTTCGAGATATTCGTCAATCCACCTCCCGACTGATTTCAGATTTCACTATCAAGCTATCGAGGTTCTTAACCGGTCATTCTAAGTAGTCTCTCATCACCAAGTTAAGAATCACTTCTTTACAGTGTTATCTGCCAAAACGTACCTACTCACAGTAAGTAGACTTAAATTTCTATTCGAAGCATTGATTGAATGGTAATTCTATTCAAATGTATTACTGAAATTCAATGTACAAAGCTAATATAGGTCAATTTCACTGCGACCTAAATGTTACTCATTGAAATCACTTTAGAAGTGACTCATATTCAGAATATATTCAACTAAAGAATATCTTACGTGAGTAATATTCCATTACAACATACTACATTATCTTTAGTACACTAGTGCATGTACAGGAAAATTCTGAGCTTATGTACACCTCAGTATAATTATTAACATACCTATACTAGACACAAACAATATATTCAATAACATGTTGTTATTTTTTGTATTTAACCCGAATACGAAAGATAAAGGCCAAATTAAAGAGAAGTGTTTGGTATAAAATCAAACCGAATGATATAATTCTCGAAAAATAAACATTTTAACATTTTGGGATTATCTTTTTCTCTCCCCAGTGGGGAACAAAGGGAAAAATAAAAAATGTTAAGACATCCATTGAAAGCCTTTAAAAATTCCAATTTACTCTAGTAAATCGTAAAATACATTAACATTATAATGAAGAAGTTTTTTGTATATTATATGTGAGTTTGTAATCCGGTAATCTTGGGAACAACTGATCTGATTCAGAAAATTATTTCTCTAGGAAGCGACATTACCCGCACGGTGCTATATTATAGGGTATGTGTGATCCCGAGAGGCAAAGTTCCTGTGGGGAAACGATAACTACCCGGTTACAAGCACGATGCGCGAGTCGTAAACAAACAATGTGACGTTTAATTATGTGACAAGCACTTACAATGTGACGCCGCTACTCCAGATGTCCACTTTGGTTCCGGAGAAAGTTTCGGCGCCGTTCGCTATTTCAGGCGGCTGGAACGCGGGCGAACCCTGTCCCGTGTAACATGTGTCTTCAGGGGAGAACATGTCTAATGCCTGAAATAACACAATCACAATAGTTCAGGCACAGTGTACTGCAGTTACTACATAAGTAAAGGTCTGCAAAAAAAGTTGTAGGAAAAGCCCATTAATTATGGTACAAATCACTTAATTACAATGACCCTGGCAAAATTAAATTAGCTTAAGTAATGTCTACAGTGAATGGCTTCATTTGCCTGCTACCTGTACAACTCTTCAAAGATAGGGTTGCTACATTTGCTTTGCATTGAAATGTTTGCATTTTGTTAAATAGATTTTGATGACTGGTTTAGCTACAGATACATAAGGTCCCAGATAACACAGAACAAGTTATGTTCATGTGCAGGTGATGCAGTGGCACACAGCTAGTTTTTAATAGTTAATAAATAATACATTGATTTTGATTATTTATAGTTAATACTAAAAAAGCTATATTTATAATTGCCTATAAACTCCTAAGTCATTTTTATATGACAATAGTAACTTTTTTGAACTTTCTATGCTGTGTTATGTAGTGTAGGTATATCAACATTAATTCTATAAATACATAAGTACATACAAAATTAATTGCATACCTCTGCAACACCAAAATCTGTAATCTTCAAGGTCTGATCCAGAGTCAAGAGCAAGTTCCCGGGTTTAATATCTTTGTGCACAACACCCTGACCATGTAGGTACTCCAAACCATCCAGCAGTTGAGTGAAGTAGTCATGCGCTTGCCTCTGTGGAAACTTCTTACCCGAACTCGATTCTAACATGTCCTGAAAGAGATATCCATGTTTGTTATGTATTTGATTTCAGCGCATTACAGCAGTAATAACTTATTTGGTTACTTTAGTATTATGAATAATTTTCATATGCATCTACATGGAGACTAAAATCTAGATGATTTTTCCTAATTGACAACCCTATGTAAGTTGAATTTTCAAGGCCTAATGTAACATGTATAATGATATTAGTTTGATTTCTTGTTATTAACACTTAAACAATAATGAGTGGCATCAGCTGTGGAAATTTAAATATGATAACATATTTCTGAAACAAACCATAACACTGGCTGTTGCTGCACTCAACCAATAGTTCAAATGTAAATATACATAAAAATAGACCATGATATTAACAAGGTATACACAGCCGACCTTCACATGTTAAGTACACAATAACTAATCTCCGTGAAGCATCTAGCTTAGGCATTCAAATAAAATAAACAGAATATCTACCCACACACGTGAATATTGTCCTTTGTGAATCAGACTTGTCGATGCTATCAGCCAAAGAGTTTTGAAGAAATTGGTTTCAATAAAGCAACCGTCGCCAATTGGAAAGATAAAACAGCTTTGTCTTATTTTAGCATTGAATAGCGCTTTAGTTTCTTTAGACCTTTTAATGCTAGGTAAGGCATACATATGATCTATGCGCAAGTACACATACAAAGACATTTGTGAGATAATATTGAATCAGTGTTACTCACCAGCGTCATCTAGTAACATGCTTGAGCATATCTTTAACTATGCAATATTGTGATGTTAAGTAATCAATGCCAGACATAATAGAAGTTTAATTGTTACATGGTCCATACGAACCAGTCTGCCACAGTATCATTAAACATCTATTGCGTCTTCCATTGGTTATTCAAAGGGTTCAATAAAAGTCTCGATTGATCAAATAAATAACCATTACATTTCAGTTGCTGGTATAGTTTTTATGATGTTCTACCCACTTATTGTTAAGATTTGTTAGCTTAATTAATTAAGGGTAAATATAACATACCTGAAGCACTCCCACACAAAATTCCATAACAAGATACATTTTTTGTTTTTCATCATTATACATAACATCGACTAGTTCTATCACATTTTGATGTCTAAGTATTCGCAGCAGCTGTATCTCTCTTTGGACATTCTGCTCTCCGTTAGGTATTCTTCTTAACTTCCTCTTTTTAAGTATTTTAACAGCTCTTCTACATAACGACTCCGAATCTAACATTTCTTTAACTTTACCATACGAACCTTCCCCCAATACGTCGCCCATCACATACTTCCCTACCATTTTACATTTTTTCTTCTTGCTTCTGTAAATTATATCTGCACTATCGACTCTATGAAAGCATAGATTGGGTTGATCTAAATTGAGATCTAAATCTTCTATCTGTTCATCATCCAACCATGTCACCATCTGCGGATCAGGGCTACCGTCAAGCATGAAATTGTCATCGCTCTCTTGCGGTGCAATGATGTTTGATACTTCAAATTCCACATCTTCGCCGTCTGGAAGACTTTCACTACTACTGATTTTTCTACACATTCTTGGATCCATTATCTATCAAAACAACACATTTGTAATATTGTCCGTAAATCTATGCGTGCTGCAAGGCCTTTTGTCATGAGATCACAAAAGCAATACCAATGTAATTTTATTAGATTTTTGCGCCAGTTGTCTTCAATTTTACAGCATGTTTTTATAACGTGGAATCCAAGCAGTCAAGCGCTTTACTTTATCAAAATCGTATGATGTATTGATGTTACGGTGGTAAATAAAATAAAATTATGAACGAATGAAAGATCGCACAAATGTCTGACTGACAGCCAAGCTAGCAGTGTTACCAGTGCTGGTTGGCAATTTTGGACCGACGGAATGCAGGCTGCCTGAAAATAGATATTATTTTTAGCAAGGGATGAGTTATAAAAAAACTTTTAATTTGTGCGGCAATAAATAGATAATAATTATATTATGTGAAATAAACGTTAATTTCTATATTAGCTATATAAAAGCGCAAGCGCAGTGAGCTTGGATTTTTTAATATTTTTTTATTAATGTGGGAGCATTGAGCATCGATCATTGCGTTCAATTGATATTTTGAAAAAGCCATTTTTATTTACCCCTGTGAAAGTGTAAGAGGAGCAGGCAGTGTTAAGTCTCGTATTGTATTTTCAGGTGACCTCCGACTTTTTCAATCAGTTTGCTAATTCAGTGGTGTTTATACCTTTGATCCTATGCGTGTGATGACTTCCACAGACTGTTCTAAATGTAACGATTTTGACCAAGGGACAGAAAAGGGACGGTCTGACATCGAAAGGGACGAGAAACCGTCTGAAAGGGATGGACTGGCAGCACTGCACGCCAGAACGACAGATAATTTTAAGTTTGTCAGTGTGGCAGAACGGAAATATAGCTAGTCATGCCTGAATCAAGCAAGAAACAAGCAATCTGTAGTCGATTAGTTTGGTAAGATCAGTGGCATTCTCGTCAAGTCAGATAATTATGTCCGGACGGTATACTACAGGTTAAAAATGTATAAATGATACACTAATGATTGATACGATATTCTGCCAAGTAATTTTTCAAAATCATTCCAATTTTGTCCTGATACCTACCTACTTCTAGGTTCGAGACTTGCTTGAATCCATAGAGGAAATAAATAGGTGCTACCTACGCTCCTCGTATAGCCGTATAGGTAGTAGGTACTCTCCGACCACTGTACTTTACTTACAAGACAAGACGCATCTACATGCTTTACTTATAGGTAGACGCCTAAAACCATACTTTTTTATGAATTAACATGATCAGTAATGTATAAATAGGTACCTATCTACCAACCTACCGTACAGTGAGACTAAGTATGCCGCCTACGCGAAATCGAAACCGGTTTGTTTTAAAAAGTGGTAGGCATTTCTAAGGTGGTAGTCACTGTATAATATAAGTGTAAGATTTATGGGTGGTAGGTATATAAACCATGTGGTAGCTACCTCTAGTTAAGTATTAGTACCTAGGTAGGTGCTAGGTAGAGATAGGATCGGTAGGATAGACTTGCACTTCGTAAGATCTTCCTAGTGTAGGTAGGTACCTACCTTTAATAGATAATAGCTATTATCTATTATAAGTAAGTGTAGGTATTAACCTAAGTACTTAGGTATATACGTACCCACTCGTAGATGAGTAGATAGGTAAGTAATAGTCTCACTTATTCTAGGTCTATACCTACTTCATTATTCGTTATTATTACTAATATTAATAATACTAAGGGTATTAGGTAGGTCTACCTACTTGTATTAATCATCATCATCATCATGATCAGCCTAAATTTAAGACGTCCACTGCTGAACATAGACCTGCCTCTTAGACGGCCACACGGAACGACAATGATTATTTGTCACTTGTATTGTAACCACCACCGGTTGCCTGCGACTCTTTTGATGTCGTCAGCCCATTTAGTAGAAGGCCTACCTACACTTCTCTTCCAGTTCGTGGTCGCAACTCTAGAACCCTTCTTCCCCATCGGTTAGTATCAGTTCTACGAGCGATGTGGCCTTTCCATTGTCACTTCAGCTTACAAACCCTGAGAGCTATGTCGTAAACTTTATATAATTAATATTATATTGTTCTTTGTTCCTATGTTCTTTGGCGAATATCCTCGTTCAGGATTTTATCGCCCAAACAAACTCCGAGCATACTTAGCTCTTTCTATAGCCCGCTGTGTGACTGAGCTTCTCCAAAAGGCCAGCTATAATACAAACTATTGCATCGTGTAATATATTTATATTAATTTCATTTATAACATTTTAGCATAACAAAATAACTGTAAAGGTTCACATCACAACACGATAAGATAAGTCTGGAGTAAGCGATTACTTCTTGTAGGTCTTATTCATTTCCTTCTTGAGGATAGACAGGCGCGTGAGGCAGGCGTCGCGCCAGGCGCGCCGCTCCTGCAGCTTGTCGAGCGGCACCATGGCGTTGAGCTGGCTGCAGATGGCCTCCGCGCTCTTGCTCTGCGTCATGCGAGGTACTTCGCCCATCGTCTTGCTGACACTGTGGATTGTGTCGCCGTACCTGCAATAAAAACGTTTAGGTATACAATGCTTTATTTCGCTGGAAATTTACCGTAACTCATAATTCGCAGATGTTATAGTAGGTACCTATTGGGATTAAATGCTTTAAGATTGAGATTACCTAGCTATTTTACGTTATGGTGATCTATACTTAAACAATTAAAAATGTTATTATAATTTTATGTATTATTTTACTTTTACTTATTTATTTTACCTAAATGAAACACTTGGCTATACACTGTATTTTTTCTGGCTTATAAATATTTGTAATTACGGCTTAACTTTTTGACAAAAAACAGCCCATTTTACGGAAGCTGTCTATGTACCGCCCCTTAAGTTTCATTAGCTTTCACGTTGTACTAGTTACTATGATAAAGAAGCATTAAAAAATAGCTGTGTTATGTAGATATCTACCATTAGGGTGCATCATTAAGTCATTATAATCCCCAGAAAAACGAAAAAACATGCAAATATTTGGCCAGGATACAATTAACAAAACAGAAGTCGCTTTAGCAGGATATCTGCTAGGTACCTAACAAGCAACGTGGCAATGCACCCAGCATTTTCAGAACGTTGCCCATTGGTAGCGGCTTAGTAGATTAGGTTAAACTATTTAGTTTTAGTTTTTAGTATTCACTTTGTTTTTTACAACTAATTTACTAATATACTTAATATATTATAAGCAACTACCTTATAGTATACCTAACCAATAGTAGTCAAAATATTATACTAGTACCTTTCGATGTAACTCTTCATGCCCTCCGCGTTCAAGTGCGCCGTCTCCAGCGAGCCGAGGAATGCGTAGCGCATGCCGAGGCCCTCCGAGATCACCTTGTCGATGTCACTCACGTCCACGACGCCGGCCTCCACCAGCCGCCA
Source organism: Hylaea fasciaria (assembly GCA_905147375.1). Taxonomy (NCBI): domain Eukaryota; kingdom Metazoa; phylum Arthropoda; class Insecta; order Lepidoptera; family Geometridae; genus Hylaea; species Hylaea fasciaria. Next base: position 5,081,535 of record LR990197.1, read on the forward strand.
AACCTCGTTCAGGATCGCGTATCTGAACAATACAGTGCCCTGAGTATGAGTTTTTACTAGCTCGACATAGTACGCGTCAACTAGCTCTTTGTATGAAGATTTTTCGTTCGTAAACGCTCCGGTAGAGGCGCTGTTCAAATTTTCATAGTAGTAAATACCTACGCAAACGCGAAAGATACGTTTCTAACTAAGTACAAAAACTTATACTAGGGGTACAGTTTTTTTTTGTATCGTAGGTACAGTCGGTCGAACTAATAATACTATATAAAAAATAAAATACTATATAGCTGAACACCTCCATAATATTATATTTTGTTCCATTTTACGAAAATTTAAAATTATATTTGGTGTGCGTAAAATGAAATGAGAAATAAGGACATACACAAACTTCTGATTCCGATTGTACCACGCTGTGATCAACTGTATTTAGAGTTGATTAAATTATATGACATGAGTCATCTGTTCAAGACACAGTGCAGTCGGTCATTCAACCAGTTCACCGTTACAAATACAAGCCGTACGTACCTACCTATCTTTTGTTGTCCGATTTAAACCGGTAGGTAAGTTGCTTCACTTGTGCCCTAGATTCCGTGGGTACTAATAGAGGCAAATCAGTTGTGCTAAATTTTGATAAATAATGTAAAAGTACCAGCTAAATGATTGATCACTAGATCACAAACAGATTCATCTTCACAAGCCAGTTTGTATTTTAAGAAAAAGATCTTTCTCAAAAATGTATAGCGTAACATATTATTAAATTTATTATTATATTTTTCTTTGCAAATGTAAATTTGATAAACTATCTGTCCAGGACATCCAAAAGTTGTCTGGTACAGATCGCTTTAAACGATAAGACCGTCCATTTTGTACATTTTGGTGTCATTATATGGAGTTACCTAATAATCTAATGCTATGCTTACTGTATGCGGTTGAGCACAAATCCGTCGATCTCCCGCGAGAGCGAGACGGGCTCCTGTCCTATCTCCAGCATGATCTCCCGGGTCCTCTTGCACACCTCCGCCGTGGTCCACGGCGCGGGCACGATCTCTACCAGCGGCACGTAGTACGGCGGGTTTACCGGGTGGGACACTATCACCTGGAAAGTAAAACGTTCATTCATCATCATCAAAATTAGCCTTTACTGGCTCACTACTGAACATTTATTGGACACTAGCGGCTCCGACAGACTTTGTCCAATTGTCATTTGCTTGTCAACAAAATTTACATTATAAAAGTTAATGTGGTCTTGAAGTATCCTCTAATTTTCTAATGATTGCAGTAACTTTTTTTATGTTTTTTCATTCATAAAAACCTTCTGATAATAATCTGCAACAAAAAAAGTTTTACAAAAATTGGTCTACCCGTTCACGCGTGATGCCGTGACCAAGGGAAATTGGGATTCATTTTTCATAGAAGATATGCTTTTTTAGCTGTTTGACACTCGTCGATAGTAACGTACGAATTAGGTAGCTACTCGTACCTACCACTACAGCCACCCAAGTCGACTTTAGCATTAGGATGTGAATTTAGGTAGGTATATACCGAATAGGAATAGGTACTTAGGTAGGCGAGACCTCGAGTCCCAAATCAAAGATTACTTTTCTTAGTACCTACCTACCGTGAGGGTCGGTAGAGATCTGACGGAAAATGCGTCGCATTTTATCGGTCGCATAACGTCAGAACAAACATAATAATATAATATGATAAAAACATTAAACCTTTCACACTCAACCGATAATGCGTTATTGCGTCGAGCATACATCTCATGATACGCTCGACGCATTTTCCATCAGATATTATGTACCGACCCTAACTGAGAGAAGCTATGCGTAAGTATGGGGTCAAATCTACAAAAACGAAAGTGACAATAATATGACTGCCTTCACTCATGCAAAGGTAGAAGGTACCTATGCTCGCTCATAACACCGTCTCAGCTAATTTAACTGCAACAAATCGTACGAACTTGTGACTTATGCTTGAGGGTATCGGAGAACAGTGAAGGTAGAGTAGTGCTGGTGGAGCTGGATAGGATCGTGTTGTCTCCGACCACAGCATCCAAGTTCTGGAACACCTTCTTTTTCAGGTCGAGATTCTCTGGCACGCACTCTTGCACGAAAATGGCGCCTTTAACTGCGGTGGCCAAATCAGTCGAACCTGGAAGATAGAAATGAACCAGTATTTAAAAGGTGTAACATACAAATAAATGCAATATACCTACCTTCTTCCGTAGCCTGCTAAGTATGTAGGTATATAATGTAACAATTGTACCTACTGTAGGCAAGGCCACTGAAACCTAGATTATACTGGGTAAATGGCTCAAGTGGTACTGGTACTATGTAGGTAAGGTTATTAAACAATAAGTACCTAGCTTAGTTCACCTAGCACGTTCATATATAGATGAGTATATTGTCGTGTTTTCGCTTATCAATGTCAGCCTACATTGCCTGGTAAATAATAATGTAATAGGAAGTCAATAACAATAATCGTTTTTTATGTCTAATATAACATCATTAGAGGTCACTATAACTAGGCACCTATATTGTGTAAATTGTAGCTATACCTCATAGCAATAGGTCGAATCGTAATTAAAGAACAGATTTTACTGCTTCTGTTGATTAAGACTGTTGATAAGAAGCCTCTGAACAAAGTTTCCGATGCCATCATTATTTACATAACATCAAATTGTGATAAAACATACGAGTACTTTATCATATATTTTTCAACAAAATACAAATATTATAATTATCATCTTATGTAATAATAGCCCCATCCTACAGCTTTTTATGTAAATAGGTATAATTAATTGAGACGATACAAGACAGTTGAAACTAAAATATATATTATAAACGTATGCAGGTAGCTACATTATTATCACACTTTAAGAATCCATTCCTCCGTCTTCAAACAAAGCTAACCTTTGATACACTGGATCTGTTCCTTGGCGTTCAGGGTGCCGCGAAGCAGACCATCCTTCTCCAGTGTCTCCAACTGGCTCTTGATGTCCTCGAGAGCATCTGACACCTGCTGCGCCACGATATCGAAGATTGTGACTTGGTATCCTACAGACGCGAAGAGCATCGCCCATGACCTCCCGATTAGACCACTAATATAGAAAAAAATATACATTAGTAAATCGTACATACAAGTATTCTAATATATGTCTACGTACCTACTAGGTATAGGTTACTTCTTGCTTTCAAAGTGCCCAAGATCGTTTACCCTTCCTTACGATGATTATTTCTCAATGACTACAGCTGTACAACAGCCACAGATCCCGACCGTGTGGATTATGCACACATCTTCTTCATGACCGTGAGGAAAGTCTCCTACTCGCCAGTTGACGGGAGTTGTGATGATGGGGTTGATAAGGTAAATACTACCTACCCAGAATTAACTAGGTTGCAGGTAGCACTAGATGTTAATGGTAATACCTACTTACTCTAAAAAAGTCCTGAAAAATTTAAGTTACAACTCTACACTCTTCTAACAAATAGAGGACAAAATTATGTGCAACCAGTGAAACGTTTTACTTATGTTCTGGATAACACGTTTCGTTCATAAAAAAGAATGAAGACATTAAATTCGTGATAATTGTTTGTTAAAGGTAAGTTTCTGAAAATAATTGATGTAATTCCTTATAATATTATCTTAGTTAGATTCTTAAAAGCGTATATTTTTTTTATATGGACATCTTTATATACCTACCACATTATAGTTAGGTAAGTAAGCTTTTTTTAATATAATTATATTTATCATGTTTATATTTTGTATGACCTACGTACACGTAGGTATAATTTGTATGTAATTAAGAATTTGGTTGTACTTAAATTACCCTCTGACTTCTGTGATAACATTATCTGAGTGTCAGATCGAAAACAAGACATGCTCGTTATCAATATGTATACCGAAGTCATATATCGTTGGTAACTCGTGAACAATGAACATACTGTGAATATACCAACACGTTTTTTAATAACATAATTAATTGTTTTATGCAAAAAAAGGCTTGGCATGCCTTTTACTATTATCCGTATGATGATAAACGGTATCCTGTACCACGCATCATGATAAACAGTATCCCGTAAATACCATGCATCATCGTTAACTTAAATCCGTGATGCGGTCTACAATGACGGGTTGGATCTTCCATTATTTCGACTACTTAGTAGGAAGGTAGTATATAGGTATGTACGTGATATTTTATACCGTGGTATGATATGTTAAATCTAGGTAAGTACCAACTTATTCCCAAAATATTAGTCATAGACCAGATAAGTAAAAACAATGTTTCAGTATACCTACTTATTTTGAGCATGACGTATTATTATCTTGGCAGATGGTTCCATGTCGAGTAGATAGACATTATACATGTAGGTAGGTATTTACCTACTTGCCGATTATCATTGAATTTAAATAATGTGGTATACCTACTTAGACTTGAACCTATTTGTACTTTCAGTGACATTTCAGTTTAATTTGCCACGGCCTACTTATTGTAACAACCACTATCTTATCGCATATTATTTATGTTCACAATTAACGGTTTTGACTGATCTACATTTAAGAAGTAAAACTAACATAAAAGACCGGTATGGATAGTACCTACCTACTTAACAACCGCTCAGGTATTTATAAAACCACCCAGGTGGATATAAAGAAAATGCTATTTTTCGTAAAGAAATATTTAAAAATAACTTAACTAAGTATTCTTACCGACAACATCTTTCTCAATTATACTAACAAATTTTTGTACTGTAATTTAATTATATAATTAATAAATGTGAGGTACACTTATAATTAGTACTTAACTAATTGGTCACCATTAAGCAATATAAGCATGGTAATAGAATTAGTTGCTGACCAGTCTGAAGAAGATCAAATAAAATATGATAAAAAACAAAAGAATTGTTATAAATATAATACATTCCCATTAAATTAGCAGGTAACCGTACTCAGGTACTTGGTTTCTTTTTACCATAATAACTGTCCTGTATTAACAATGCAGATACATTATTTACAGTAGAGGTTAAGGTTGACTTGACCAGAACTTTGTAACCTTCATGCACTTTCAAAAACATTGTTGCCAAAGAAAACAAAAAAAACAATGAACTAACCTTCCAACTATTCCAACTTTTTCAGTCTTGAATTCAGGCGCCATTTTGTACGCTGGAGACGTGCTCTTAGCTCGAGGCAGCACTTGCGAATGACTCGCTCGTGGCTGGCTGCGGGCTGGGGCTAGGACGAAGCATGAACCTCAATAATAAACTAGTTATCGGCTCTGTACAAGACTGTTGTACAAGACTGATTGTGGGTTTGTACGCCATGAAACAATAACAATATATTTGCTTTTGACATCGGAGGACATTATTAACAGATGTACTATAATAAATAGGTGAGCTCGACTATTAACTCTGATATTCAGATTTAGTAGAGTAAAGAGTGTTAGAGGCAAAGGTACCTGGTAAGCGCATTGTGGTAGAGCAATTCAGTATTTTGTTAGTGGATCTACTAGAGAAGCACGCACCATCGTTTATTATCAGGATATACTGGCGGCTAACATTGTCCGGTAATGACAAAAAAAAGGGTTACTTCTACCTGTCCTTAGAACTTGTACTTATGACACGACGACCTACTTTTTTCAAATAGTTTATTTGCTGTGCCATTTTTGTTAGAGACATTTTAGTGTTACTGAGACACGAGACGAGCAATGTGCTTTTAACCTGCTTTTAAGCACCACGCCTGTCATCCATAATACATAGGTAGTTGCAGTACCGACCGGAGACATTCTCTTCACCCTGAAATATTGAGCAGGCTCTACCACTGGTAGTTGCGGGTAGGCACAACTTAGTTCTCATTTGGTTCTCACACTGTAATTATCTGCCTAGATGGTACAAACACAACCATCCTCCAACGATTGTAAGTGTCACCAGTGCTCTATGCTCTTCGGTTTTAGTAGAGCCTCCAAGTAGAGCAGTACGATCTATACAACTATTTAAAATTTATTACTGGACTTTATGCTCGATGTTTCTAAGTTAATAAATTTCTTTTCAAATATACTTATACGAGAAGGTATGTCTGTAACTGTAACTGCAACGTTCCTTTTCTAATCTAGCAGATTTAAATGATTCGAAACAAGTTTATCTGGTAGATAACCTGGCTGTGAGAAGTGAGCTGAAAAAAATGCTAAGGTGGAAAATTTTTTTGCTCAAGCCATTTGTAAATTAGTAGATCTACAAAGTTTGGTTACTTTTTTGTACTAAAATCGGGTTGCTGTGCTTTATTTCATGCCACCATATGTTAATTTTCATTAAGTTTAAACTATTCATATACTCGTACACTTGGGTAGTTTATTTTGTAAATATAATTATACTAAATTATTAACACAAAATAATAGTCAAACAAACATAAAATTGAAACATGAAGATATTTATTATTATGAACACATACATATAACATAACAAGAATCTTCTTAAATATAGACTTTTGTACTTACTTTTGGTTTCCTACCTTCGATCAAATATAATCGAATAATATAATGGTTATATTTGATCGAAGTTTCCTACACTCATAGCAGAGTGAACGAGAGTGAAGACACTGTGACATGACCTTATATAATAATACCTAATCTCTAGGTCTATCATCATGTGTACCTTGTCTCCATCAGAATTTGTCTTATCAGTGATAGGAACACAGTAGTCTTCGATACTCTCGTTTGCTCTGCGCATAATTATACTTTATGATTATAATTTACAAAGAAAAAATAAACCAAATATTATCTTAGCAACATAATTGTCATGAGTGGTCTTTTAAATCAATAGTTTACATACGACTACTGGACTATGAAATAACCTGAAGGTTACACAGTAGCCACCAGTTTAAACTATTCTACTGATTTTAGTGTAACCGGACCTAAAATATTTTTTTCAATAAGAAGTACCAGGAAGCAATAATTTATTTATTAGTAAAATATTAATATGTAAATTGTAAGTATATAGGTACCTATTCGTAGTAAGATTATTTCTCCGTAGTGTGACGAACCTCGCTTTTTCGCAGGAAAATAAGAAACGCGGTTGTCTTTTGTTCTTTTCTTACTTAGTTAGGAAGTATATTATACAATTATACACTCGTTGTCCTATCTACGAGTATTCTGCCTATTGTAAATTCAGTACGTACTTAGGTAAGTATGGTTTCTTCAATTCAGGTGTTATTCTAAATATACGCTAGGAACATACTGGCATAATTTACAGCAAATGTTTTATACTTACCGTATGGAATTTGCAAAAAAATAATAAAAAGTAATGATTTATTTCGATTTCAATTAGTATTCTTAAAGCTGATGCTGCTGTTGACTTTTTTGTATAGGTTCTAATGCACCTATGCTTCTATCAAGAACTTAGTAAGCTACATCTATTGGCAAGTCGTTCCCGCGATGGCATCGGAGACCTTGATACTGAATATTCTGTGGTTGACCACAGTGGGGTCTAGCCCTTTGAAAATGAAGCGAGGCAGCTTGTCAGACAGCAGCCATAGGAGCCCCTCATTATCCACCTGTAAAGTAAATTGTTTAAAAAACTTTGTTAAACTTTTGCTAATTAAATTCATTGTAAATTAAGGTACAATTGTTTACAAATTTCTTTTACCACGACTTTATTTAGGTAGGTATATAAGTAGGTACTTAGATACTCATAATAATCCAACGATAACTTGTATCAATGAACGACAGAAATAGATTTCCTTGGACAAAAAATGCCTATTGAATTGTCCACAACTGTACCAGTGTACGTACGTTCTCACAAGGTTCTACGTGACCTCATTATAACCACTTCGGTACCCATTTACTTTTAATGGTAAGTAATTGAAATTAAAAGTACACTTTTTATAAATAGTTTCCAGTTGTTCGTTGATGTGGGGCTTACTCAGTATCTATAAAATTAATGAAGATAGATTTACATACAAAAAGTAGCTGACATGTATGAAAAAGTGTCAGACCTTTAAATCATTAGGGAACTCCAGTTGGACGGGGTCACTGATGATAAGAGGATTGTTTTCAGGAGTGTACGGCTTGTTCGAGTTCCAGCATCCAACGCCATCACGATTTACCTGAAAAGACAAAAGTTAAAAAAGTCTCTTTTGACTTTTATTCTGAAACAGATTGTATGCCTCTATCTTAGATCCTATCTAGATAGAAAATAATGTAATTATAATATAATATATATTTTAAATTAGGTATTTTAAAATGCGAAACTGTTTGTTTGTAAGCAAGACTAAAAGTCTTTCTCTCACGCAGCAAATAGACCGACTACCTACAACCTCGAAAAAAGAATGCAGTCCAGGAAATAGTAAATGCCAGTGAAACCGCATGGCACAGTTAGCACTGTGATTAATTATCGTCATACATAATTGAATTACACGTTTTCAAGGTTAAAGAAAAATTACCGGGTCAAAAACAATCTCGCAGAATTGCATTTTCACGGTCATTCTGTGGTCATGGCTTATTAAATCTATCACGAAAATACACCGCAGTTATTAAAACATGCATCAACGAATACAGAAATATTGTGTGGGATCACGAAGAGAGAAAAACCAAGAGGGTCTTCGATAATAATTATAGTCAAAAGTCAGTAAACGCGTTTTGTTGAGTCTTTTTTTCCATAATATTAAGTATAAGCTTTTATAAAATAGGTGCCTACATAGGTGAGGTAGGTATTACCTACCTACTGCAAGCTGAAAAAAGATCATCCTAAACAACATAATCGACAGTTAAGTACTCACTGAGAAATCACGTTGTCTACCTTATGTCTCGATAATCAGATCTGTTTGTTGTCATCATTATTATGCATTGTCATTTTCCAATAGATACCTAATGGAAAGTGAAATTGTGAAGTATTTAGTTGCAATAATATCTGGCCCAAGTACCGTTGCTTTCTTGACCTAGGTAAACATATTACTAAGTAACAAGAGTGAATATATTATATAAAAAATTGTAGGTATAATAAAAAAATACAATTATACCTGTGTATAGAACAATACGTGGGCGTTCTCATCGTAAAAGCTGGCCGATGCTTGCGTGCCTTCTCCTCTGTCGCCCAGCAACTGCGAAAATAAATAAATCAATAAACTAGGTATGTAAGTAGGCTCTAGTTATGCAAATAGCGCAAAAGTTCTTCAAACTGTTATTCTACTCCAAAAAACCTGATATTGAGTGAGACGTGGACACGGAAAATACCTAATATTTCGTAAACAAGAAAGAATGCCATGTAGGTACGTAGGTACCTGGGTATTTCCAGGACAGTGTCTACGAACCATAAATAGAAAACTATACTCATGACTTACTTAGTATATGTTTAGTACTTACTGTATATCTAAAGAGTTTACTCAAAAATACATTTGCCGTGTATCTGTATGAATAGACTCCCAATCGAAATGTTTGTTACATAAGGCACAAATCCAATGAATTAGAAATAAAGTGAAGATGTGCCAATATATTCCATTATAACGATCAAAGTGTTTATTTACTTGTTGCGCAATAAAAGTGTAAGAACATTAGACGAGCCGACAGATGGGTAAGCAAGCACTGGACTAGCATTCAAACCTTGAAGTCGTTGAAAGCCTCGTTCTTGTCGATGTGTGTGTAGTTGCGAAGCAGCTCCGTGGATACACAGAACTCCTTAGTGCTTGAGAACGCGTGGAAGAACATTGTCCGGTATCTGTTCACGATCAGAATAATGACGCATTATTTTCAGTTTCACAAACTTGAGCAAACAATGTTACATAACATAATTGTTCATCTTTATTACGGCCATTGTGTGACCTCATCTCTTACGAGCTTTACTTATTTGTTTTTGGGTCAGTGTCAAACTAGTTGCAGCTTTTAACAATGTCTCATCTTTTTTCGTATCTACCATAGCCAGAATATCGGACTAGTAGAGTACTAGGCCACTATTATATTTGTTATGCACAAAGCACACTCGTTCGACCTTAGGGAAGTAGGTATGTAAATTTCACAAGCAAGTAGTACAGCTGCGGGTAATCCGTTCACTCCAATCAATTTGAATTTGCCATTGAACTTCACGCTGCTATAGATGTTTGCAAAACTACCTACAATTTTAAATTACATGCCTTTTTACTGCAGTGTGGCAAGTGTCATTTTATTGACATCTATTAGTAAATAATTTCGTATCGACCTAACGACGATATTTTAAAAAATATTTTGCAAAAGCTTTGCATCTTATAGTTCTTCAGCATTTACAGCTGTTTTATGAAGAACTAGCTAGATACTTGCAGGTGACTGGCTCCTGGTCCAAATCACTTCTGTGTCAATCTGTACTTTTGCACACATTTGCTCCAAGAACTATCAAGCTGATGAAGGCAGAAGTAGGTATCCATAAGCACTAACCCGTTCTCTCTAGGCTCGGACAGCGCCAGACCGAACACGCCATCGGTCCAGTGGAACTCGATTCCCGATACGTTGTAGGAGCCAGCCAAGGGCTCGAAGTGGAAGTAGTGGTGAGCCACACGCCAGGAGTCGTCCTGCTTCAGGCTGTACACCACCACGCCGTACCCGCCCAAGTCCGGGACGTAGGCGAATGCGTTATCGCACGTGTCTTTGTCTACATCTACGATCTGGAATAAGCAATCAAGAGAATGTACCAAAGACATAATATAAAAACGAGTATATCTCGTAGTATGGATGAGTTAGTAAGTAAGAAAGTAGTTAGTAGGATGGTTACTAACCATCCTACTAACTACTTTCTTAGTACCAGTATACTTAGTAACCATTTTAGGTTAGGTGCCATTCGTCTGTTCATATTTTTTCGCAGCGCACCTACATTATAACAGTCCTATGCACTATGCAGCGATGCCCCTCGAATTTATTCAATTTCAAAATGATTTATTATATTCCAAAATTAACTCACAATATTAGCGAAGAAGGAATCCTCTTTCATATCATGTACTTTGAAGAAGTAGCGATGAATCAGTTTATCAGTGTTCAAGTCAAAGATGACAATGGATGGTCCAGTAATTTGATTTGGTGATCCTGCAATAGATACACACGCACACAGTCTATTTACTAAATAATTTATAGGGTCATAAATGCGTCAAGTCTTCATACGTTTCAATATTACTTCAGTGGTCATTATTTTAATTGGATAGACCATGATACACCTTATCATGCACGATAAAACCAGATTCCTGCTTTGTTCATTTGCATTAAAATAATTCCCTTTTACACAATGACCTTATAGGTACGGTTCATAACAATAGATATTTACTGTTTTATACTTAGCATAAGAACTTAATTGCTATGTAACAAAGTCAAGTCTTATATTGTTTACCTTTTTGTGCAAGAATACGGTCAGTAGGTATATACCTACCTACTCGTAGAATAATCGCCTTATTTACGTGAACATAAAATAGAATTATCACAGTAATATATCTTTATGGTGCCAACCACTTTCTGCCATGACATCAACGTACGAAGTCACTGTAGTTTTCTCTTCCCTTCAAAATGTAGTAAAATGTTTAGAAAGTCTGAGGTAAGTAAGTACCTACTCATAGTTCAATATCTTACCAAGAATATCAGCAAGTCCCGAATCCATAATCCATAATCTATCACATGCATCCACGAAAACTCGGAACACCGAAATAATAGAGCTGTTCGATGGTAGCTCCTTTGCCGTATCAGGTATGTAGTTATCTTGAAGTGAGGGGTATGGCTTCAAAAGTTGATCTTGGGTTCCATCGACATCGACGTAGTTCAATGAAGATACAACGCCGTTTTTCCATTTGGGAACGGTCACGAAAAGCTTATTCTTCCACCGAGCTAGGCCCAAAGGAAGGTTGTGGCCCGGAATGAACCTCTCCTCTTTGATTGCGTTTTCACGATCAGCCGGCGCGTTCCACACATAGTCCACTTCCTTCCAGGCAAACCTCAGCTGGGGCGTGGCCGCTTCGCATACTGACGCTATTGTCAGAGCAATTATGAAACCGATTGCCTTCATATTAGAACTGTAACAATGATATCGTGCTTAGAAATCACGCCTTAAGGTAATCTTATATTTTTTGAAAATAAATTAAAAATAATTGTTGGGCTATTCATTGCTACCCGATGTTGTAAGTTGGTAATGACAGTATTGTGAAGCGGAGCATCTCTCGAACCCCACAATGATTGCTAGCTCACGTTTTTGCAGACGAGTTGAGATCTTATTATTGAGAAACTGCTATCTAGGTGTATCAACAAGTCTTCCTTATCTTCGTATAGATCAGGCTTGTTATGTATTCGGATGCATGAGAACTGTGACGATCTTACGTAACCCCGAATAAAGGGAGCATAGTTGTACAAACAAATACTACTTAGGAATTGTCACGATTTTCTAATATTTTATCTTCGCGGCGCGAATTATACGGCAAATGTTTTAATCATTTTTACTGAAAAAAAAATTGGGTTTGTTTATTCATATTACTTCCGATCTATGTTGGTGCAAGTTGTAAAGGAGCGAATGTGGCGGGCGACGCACTGTAGTTTTTAATACACTCGCCCAAGGCCGACCGGCGATTTGCTTTACTATAATCGATTAAATTTCAAGCAAGTCATGCGGTCGTAGATTTCTGCGGAAATCAAACAATAGCTAATGGAAAATCCAATAACGTTGACAATTTATTCAACGTTTTTCGCTCATAAAAGTTGTAATTTGTATTAAGTAGTGTAGAATTTATACAAATGGTACCTATATAATAGAATTTATATATTTATATAAACATTGCAGTTATGTTCAATTTACTGTATTTTTGACAAACTTCTTGCTTAATATGATGAAGCTATTTAAGTCATTAATAGATGCAATGTAAGAGCCGAATGTTATTATTGCCAATGTACAAACTCCTATGAAACTGGTGATTAATCCGATCTTATAGCAGTCAAGTATCGAATAAAGTAGTACTTATAACAGTTTTACCACGACCTATGAATAATTCATATTTTCACAAGAAGTTATGTAGTTTTTCCTCGTTCTTTAGTGTGAGCGAAATCCAAAATAGAAATAAGTACTTACCTACTTATGTACCGGGCTGTCTTATATATTTTTTTACTATTTGTTTAGCAGTCATAAAAACTATTGCAATAATTGTCTCTTTTTTACCATAATTATAAATCACGTTGTTTGATCAAAGTATACTTATTATTTTGTTTATGAAATGGAATAAAATATGTATTTGACCTTTCGTTTAGCCCTTTTCTGGTTGTTCTGGTTTTACATTGGTTTTTATACAATTATTGTATGCAAGCAGATAGACAGATATACGAAGTACATAATTATACTCGTAGTAGATAATTATAGTATATATTATGTACCTACTTATACAGAAATTATTGATTCAACCAGTAAAATGCCAATGTAAACAACTCTCCCGTTAATGGTCTACATACAAGTAAGATTAAAAACCACATTTTAAAACAGAGTATGTGCGTGCATATTATTATAATAACAGTAAAATAGAAATCTAGGAAAGTCAAAGTATACAGGTGCATACCAACTTACTGGATAATCTAGTTGAAGTGTCAATGCAAACTGCTCTACCTTTGTCACTTTAGCACAGAAACAAGAAGAAAAACAAACACTGCAAAAGCACGTTCAAAAGAAAAACTGTCCTGTTTCCCTTTAGAGTTCCTACAGGTACACCGTAAAGCAGCTTATAGTAGTAGCTAGAATCATGCACGATTGCGGTAAACTTACATGTATAGCGATCGTTCAAGTGGAAGCTCGGGTCACCAGCCTGCGACCGGTTCAACAGGGCTGCGAACACAGACTAAACAGTTCGAGGTCTCCGCAGCCTTTATATTCACTTCTACATCCCATTGCAACGAACTGACTCGCTAACTATATCATCTCTTTGATAATTAACTCAACAACTTTTTGAATTAATTAAATAACACATCTTGAATAAGTTAAGTAAGTGTCATTTTTATAATCGTTAAAGTTTATGTAACTTAACAAACTCGGTTAGCCTTGTTAGATTTCTCGGTGTCATTTTCATAATTCTGCAGATAATTTCCACTTTAGTTAGGTACCTAGTCATTGTTTCAGTCAGACGCCTAATTTGATAATTGGATTCTCTTTACCAAGGCTTCGTGGCTGTAGGCTTTGTTTTTAGTTGGATGGTATAAATTTGATAAACGGCTTCAATTTTATTTTGATTTTTAAGCTGTTTGTAAAAAACAGTATTGCATAGTAGTATATTGTCGATTATATTCATATATCATTAGGATTGCCATTTTGGTATTTTACCAATGTTTTGTAAGTGAAATAGGTAGAAGTATTTAGTTGGATAGCCACCATAAACTTTTCACACATTTGTGATTGCGCGATCGCTTGTTGTGAATTCGACGCGGGTACCTAACCTAGCGAGTCAAGGCCTGTACCACTGGATCCCCGTGACTGACGCATCCGTTGCCCATTCATACTGGTCAATTAACAGCTATCCATGGTGCCTATCCATCAGTGCGCCTGTTTATCAGCCAAATGTTCAATTGGGTCGCTCTTGTCACCTACTTCAATAATGATAAGCCATATCGTCTGCTTACGGGTAAAAGCAATTAAGTTCAATCAATGTAAAATTGAGTAAAAACATTTGAATGTTTAGGTTTTAATTTGACCTAGTAATAACTGATCTATTTAAAATCGGCTTTTATGCAAATAGTAGGTACATAATTATAATGTTATAAGTACTGAACAGTGAACAAACACCCTTAGATTGAACCGTTCCTATACAATCGTCTTAAATACGTCGTATACGTCTTAAATGACCCTATGCCAATTGCTACCTAACGTTTCTCGGCTACTCGTACACCTACGTACGATTTGCGAATCTGTAGCGTTACATCTCACCGTCGGTCGTGGTCGTCGCATAGGTCCGTGGTCGTCCTCAATCGTCGCATCCAGGTCTTTGTGACCTTGAATATCCATCTAACTATTATTTACCCACGATTAAATTCACTGTTCACGGTGTAATTTTTTTAAATACCTGTCTATATCAGGATGCAACCACACCACCTCTACTAACATGCCCAAGAATTATTTCGTAGGCATGTAATCCACCAATCCGGACCGGGCCCCCGTGGTGGATTATGGCCTAATCCTCCCCATGACAGTGAGGGGAGGCCTTTGCCCAGCAGTGGTATAGTTACTGGCTGTTATTTTATTGTATTATTATATCAAGATTTAATAACGGTACGTAGTACGTACCGTTTTACATCTCTATTTTGACAATAAGTAGCTTGAATTCTGCTCGTTGGATTTCCATATACTCGTACTTAATAAGATATGATTGATGAGATGAACCTGGATTTCAATTTACTATACAGGGAAATCTGCATTCAAACCAGTTAAAAAAATTTACGTAATAGATAGAAAGATAAACAATCCAAGAAAGATTCCAAGAAAAAAGAGATCTTGTTGAATAGGTTGCAAATTTTAAGTCTTCTTGGGAATTACGTACCTATTACGTACTACGTACACGCTTCTGTAGGCCTATTCACAAATCTCGGAAAGCTATCGATTCCGAAAAAGCAGAATTCATATCCGATCCGACGCATTCGAAATATGCGATTCAGAGATCCGAGAAGATCCGATCGACAGGCGTTTCCGAAAGATTGCCGTGTCTGAAACATAGACAATACCGGTAATTAAGGAAACTCTTGTTGTTCTATGTAGTTTGACGTTAGTTGTGCGTTTACGAAGACTAAACGGTATGGTAGAAAGTAATTATCTTGGTAGAATTATTTTAGTTGTTAATAAAAACTATGAATCCCATAATTTCACAACAATATTATATGCAGACTTACAATATTATGTGTATGCAAATTTTTAAACATGTATTACATATTTTAAAATCAGCGTTTAACGAAACAAACAAATAATTTTATAAGATTTGTTTGTAGTGTAAATTCGCTTTGTAAATGTCATGTCAATAGATGTCAAATTGTCACAAACTTGAACTAAAAGAAGCTGGGCTTGGATGTATCGTATTTCTATGCGACTTGTTTTGTTTGTGAACTGTGAGGCGTCTTGAGACACTTCAACTTTTGTTTTGTCTTGTTGGAAGAACTTCGCGCGTAAATAAGATGAGCATAGTGAGTATAATATATCCAAATTAACTGTACGTACATAGGTAAGTATTATACCTCAATGATTATGTCACCCATATATTCTTGTTTACAAATCCTTTGGAGGTAAATAAAGTTCTATTGATTTGTTTAGTATAAATAATTATGTGGTCTCAGTTAACATGTAACTTGTTGTATAAACTCTTAAGTATTTCAGTTTTGCTATCGTAGGTAATTTTGAGAGCTCATTGTTTTTTCTACTTAGTATAGGTACTGTAGTAATAAAATCGAAGACAGATAATAATGGTGATTGGCCATCAGCAACTTACAATAACTTAGTTTTAATACATTATGTTTTATTATATTTACAGGAGGCTTGCAAGTGGCCCGAGAGGAGAAGGTAGAAGCTATTGAGCAAGTGGCTGTAGGTTTACATAAAAAGCCTCCGAGTTGCGTGAAATCGCTAGAGACTTGGGAAATTTGCCAGAACTAAGTAGGTACGGTAAAGTTTTCCTCGTTACTTTTTTTGGTTGGAATGATTGGATCGGGAAAATAATAATAATGATGTATTACTTTTATGTTACAATCTTTTTAAACATACTTAATCTATTTATTGCATACAGTCTTATTTCTTAACTATGAACACTTTGTTGCATAAGTTTTGCTAGTTCTCAGTGTCAGCATTTAGAGCTTTGTTGAGGTATATTCCAGCATGTGATGCTTATTATCTAAAGCGTTCAAAACCCTTAAACAATGCTAGATACAATTGTGGGACTGAATGTGCAACTCTGTGTAGTGTGCCTCTGGGCTGTTTGGCTCGCCAGTATTGGTGTGAAAATACTTGGGTCCAAGGGGTACCCTGAATCACCTAAAATATGAAATATTGTTATTACTTACAACAAGTTAATATATTATTATGAATTGTTCCAGGTAACTTCACTAGTCTGCAACTGTCACAAATCCGTGCCAGACGTGCAAGATCCCTTGGAGTTAATAGTGTTTAGAAACCAAGACAGCAAGATGTTGCCTCCGTAAACCCCTTCATCTTATTTCTTAACAGCCTACTCCTTCAAATGAAGGCGTCATGTGTGCTTCCTGGGTAGCAGGCCAATAAATATAATATAATTATCCAATTGCTGTCACATACCTAAAGCCACAGAGAATAATTTAGATAGGTAGTACTTACTCAAAGATTTTTTTTTATCATCAGCCAATTACTATTTATATGTGATAGATATGGTTTAATTTAAAATGAATAATATACCTATACTTACTTAACATAAATGAACATTGAAGTTTTGTTAATAATATATATTATAATTAGGTACTTACCATAATTTTAATGCTCATGCAGTTTCATTACCAAAATAAATATTTACTGTGAACTCATATACCTTTTATTTAGTACCTAGTATCTACCTAATTACATTGAGAAAGTGAGTTCGGAAATGTAGTACTTATTACTTACCTACCACCTAATATCAAGTAAAGCTGTGTGTTTGATATCATTCATTATTATAATAATAGTAGGTACATATTACTATTTATGTTAGGTACTTATTTAATATAACTTTCATTACCTACTCAATACCTACATCATTTTGTATTATTTGCTAGCTTTCTAACACACCCAGGGCAATAGCGCGACTATAATATCACGCCCCTTCACACCAGTGTGTAGCTGTGTGAACCAATATGAACAATATATAAACAATATATGCACCTACATACTTAATATAATTTCAATAAAATAGCAAATAACTATTTCTTGAAGTATTATAACCTCAATCTTTTCCAAGAAAGACGGCTTTCCGTGACTCAATAGCTGTCGGAAGAGTTTTCGATTAGGATCAGCTGTGATCTGTCAAAAGTTATCGATTTCGGATTTGTGAATCGCGATTTCGAATCTAATCGGAAACTTATCGAATCCGATAGTTTCCGAAACTTGTGAATAAGGGTGCTGATCAAGCGCGCGATCAGAAGCGCGCGCTTGCGTGTGTACACCTTCGAAAAACCTCTTTATTCTTAAAACGTGCGTTACCAAAGCGTGTGCTTCAAAACGCCTACTGTGTACCAGGCCTATATACTTACAGCTCGCTGATGCGCAATAATTGCCTTTTGATACAAATCTTCCGATCATCAATCTGTTTTGACATGTCTGCAATTTACCTATCATGTGCGTAGTTATATTGTGCATTGTTTGCAACTTCCTCGTAATGTATTTGACCCCATAAAGTTTCTTTTAATTTGTTCATTGCAGTTTCAGCACAAAATATGAATTAGGTTGTTTACCGGAAATCACAAGTATACTTATATGTAGAAGGTACTCACTTAGGCACTCGTACACTTTGCCTGACCTTAGCAAACTAGCAAGGAAACGTGTCAAGTAATCCTCGGCAAAGTGCGCGTGAATCTCGAAGCTATACTTACTCGAAGCTGCATAGCAAAAATAAACGTGACCGGTAACCGCTGACCCTGGACTGAGAAAAATTGTTTCATGAAAACACTTTTTGCATAAAATTGCTGTCATTAAATTAAGGTTCATCCTGCTCTGATTATTCCAACCGACGATAATTATATTTTGTTCTCTTAGGAGGAGTCTCAACGCATTCCTAGTCGCTAACGCAGAAAGCTATTAATAGTTTTAAATTATTTGTTGGCTTTACATAAATGGCGTAATATATCGTTCTTATAAAATAAAACAGTAGACGAGATCAAGCTTGTCAAAAAAGAACAGCGGTTGTAGGTAAACAATATTCTAGATCAGACAGGTAGGAAAATTTGGTATTTCATATCTGGTTTTTAAGATTAGGGTAGGTACGTCCGACAGACAGAGCTGTGTCATCACATTACTATTTATAGATAGAACACGCAGACACAACGTACGAAAGATGATCAATAAACATGATCTACCTATCAATATATCAATAATCATGGTATACCTAAACTTTGAAGATTTTCATTTGCACGAGTGTAGGTTGAAATATTGTTCGTTTTCTACGCAGACACTATGATAGTTATATTTTATGTACCTACCTCTACTATTGTAGATTGTAGAAGGCAAGACAGTGCAGCAGCTGCTTCTCGATATTAGTTTGCTTTGATTTTCACGTTATACGTAAATAGGTTTGAAGCTATTTTCCTGCGGTGGCTGCTCGGCTAGTGCTTGCCGCATATCTTGCTGCTTATCGAAGCGTTAGTAAAAGCGAGCGTCCGAGCGCGACTAGATATATATATACATTATTATAACTACAGTGTACAATAACAATGGCCGTAATATTAATAAAAAATAAAATTGCAATTTGTTGTGGCAAATGTCAATCTAATTATAAAGGAATCTTTCTACCAATTCCTAGCAAATTAAAAAGAAAACAAGGTAGTTCAACCAACAGTATACGTACATACTACCTGCCTACATAACTAAATATTATGGTTTACATAAATTAAACTGAATATTATCTGCAGAACTATAATTGCTCTGTTATAGATTGATGATAGGTACCTGAAAATGTTGCAAAATAACTATAACTCCGCATGTTTACGTATTCATAACTTTAATGATTATTCGACAGTTAGTATTTAATATACGTATCCTACTTAAGATTACTATACAATCAACGAAACAATGTGTTAGCATCTGAACTCTAAAATGTAATACATTATTGATTCAGTACGAGTATAAGAATGTCATTCTGTAAATGCATTGGCACAAGTCCTAAAATAAACAACTGAAAAAATTAACAGAACATGTCAAGCTACAAAAAATATAATCAAAATAAGTCACTTTTACTACTTGTCTACTTCCTACAATAAAAATGCGGTGAAGGCTTATCAAGAGGCTTAAAAAATCTAATATAACTTTAACTGTTCGGCAGTCTTTATCACGACTGACACACCACATTTAGCACTCGCTCGGTCTATGGATGAAAGCGGTAATTGTAGGGCTTCTCTTCGAACCTTGTGATTTCTGTATCGCGACGTTTGAAAGGCGACGGTCGATGGTGGGCCGTTGGTCTCATGCGAGGGAAATCCTCCCTCGTTTCTGCCGGCAGGCGGCGGCGGTCTGGCCACCGCCTCCTGTTGCGATCGTGCAGGGCAGTCCGCGACGGTCGCCGCGGCCGGTCGCGGTTACGTGTGCTGAATATAAGAAATTTCAATAAGTCTTTGAACTTGAACACCTTCCATGCGTTGCCGACACGCGTAGCTGCACTGCACGTAGCGTAACGATGTTAAACACGAATTAATGCGATGTTATGTGCGCAACGATATCGTAAAATCATCTGGAGCTACCGTTTTGTCCAATATCTCGGACTGCCGGTATTAGATTTCTGATGAGAAAAAATAATTTGGTATACTATAAGTAATATCTACCCATATAATTATGAATTTCGTTATATTCAGATATAGATATTTATGCACAACCTAACAGGTCAAAACCTAGGTCGAGATATAATATGTATAGTCCAACGACTTGCTTTAGAAAAGACTTACCTATTAGGAATTTTCTTCTTCTTATATTGCAAATATTTATTTTTGCTCTCTTGTCTTGGTAAGTAGTCTTCATCATCTCTATAATCGGCGTCGTATTCGTCACGTGACTTGGTGTGGTGGAACACGGGTCTGATGTACGGGATGTGAACAGGATAGGGTTTTACTACTGGAACCTGCACCTGAATAGAAACATCCATTAGTAAAACAATACATGGGTCACAGCAATTATTGTTTTAGAAACCTCTATTTACAAAAAGTTTCAGATGCATATCATTCTGTGGATTTGTAAGAGTTATCATGCAGCAAGCAATTCATGCTAAGTATGTATTTACATTTGTATTGTATAAAATTTTGTTTTATCGCGTATTTTATCCAGTAACATCTCGTAAAATCCTGAATGCCCAATAAATACATATTGGTAGACCAATTGCACGTTGGTCTCCTGTTTATGAATGAAAGTAGATTCGATATTCCTTCAAGCAGGAACTATCTTCGTCGTCTATAAAGCGGTAGCTGCTGAAGCCGCTGTCAACGATGATAAGACATAAATTACATTGTCGACATAAGTGAATGCCCTGTTGTCATTGCCTTTACTCACCAACAACTGTCTCCTAAATAGCTCATGTGAGACTTGCCTTCGTGTTGTTTATAGCGTCGCAGTTGTCTTCTTCAGCACTTTCAGGTAGCATGGTACCAGTGATTCTAACCTCGCCACTAACCTCTTTAACTACAGGCACAGGAACAGGCTTCTCAATGGGATAGGGCACGTCTTTGTAAACAGGATAAGGCATCGGTTTCTCTATTGGGATCTTGAGCTCACGGATGATCGGCACGGCGACCGGCTTTGCGATGGGAACCCGAACCGGATAGGGCTGAGGTATCGGCACTATTACCGGGTGAGGAACTTCTATCTGCAAGTTCACAATTGGCTGTGTATGCTCCTCTGGCAAGGCCTTCGCTGGTGGTGACGTTAGAATGGTAATCTTCATATCGCTCGAATGATGACCCTCAAATGTGGCGAGTGATAAGTTCCCGTAACCTTAGGCAAATACCCTACATAATTATTATACTTAGTCTTTCTGAAATACTCGCTTACAATTATATAGGAATGTGTTTTTGAATCTCTCATGAATATCGTTCATGTTATCACAAATTAAACTGTCACTGTAACCTCATTATGCCCTTAGCTTAGATAAATGTGTTCTAATAACAATAAATACAAATCAGTGAGTTCTTGGTCAATCTTTTGGCTAAAGAGTAGCAAAGGTTAGGTACCAAACTAACTACTGAAGTTTTCACATAGAGTAGGTAAATGTAATCAAATCAATTACTAGGTACCTTTTGCTAGGTACGTATTTTATGTATTAACGTGAGGTTTATTTTCTCCACTCTCATTTCCGATAAGGTGTTTAATGAAAAGAAAGGTATTGTTCGAAAGGTGAAATCAGGTGAATAATTACAATGTGACAATAGCCGTTGGTAGTGGCCAAAACACGCAACAGTCTCCAACATGCATTGCAGTAGCATACGTAAGTGCTAATTATTTAATATACTTACACACATTATGGAACTTGGGAAAAAATCTCAACGAGTCCCACTGGGACTGTTTTGGTGTGACTCGTTGGGGACCCATCGAACTATGAATATACGTAATTACATTTGTTCATACACAAAACTGTGTTTTAACCTATAGGTATTCCAGTAATCGTTCAAAGCTAGACTTATGAAATACTCTTATACTTAATTATATGAGAGTTGTAATGACAATTATTGACAATAAAATAAAATATTGTATGTCTTATTAAGTAGGTACATAATGTAAACGTGGGCTAACTTCTGTGATTCGAAGTAAGTACAGATCGCGCGGCGAGAGTTTGGCTTTGACCTTCGGGTGGAGGGGATTACTGCGCATGGGTACTGTCACGCACACAATCAGAGCAATCCAATCAGAGCACCGCATGCGCCTACACACCATGCGCAGTAATCCCCTCCACCCGAAGGTCAAAGCCAAACTCTCGCCGCGCGATCTGTACCTAAGTGTTCTTTCGTCACGATTTTTATAATAATTTATTATTTCATAATCCAAGCGAATTTAGACGTTTTTCAGCAGCGATTTCACTGTACTTACTGTGCTTAAACTATTTCATATGAAAGTTGAGTACCTACCTATCAAATTTTGATAACTGCACTGAAAAGTTACGATATAGGTAGGTACACTATTATGAAATAATAAACACTATTTGGATCCGTGACATCATAATATGGAGTTAAATCGAGCTACTTCCACGATAGGTAAAAGGTTAATATTATGTTGTTAAAATATGAATAAAAATCGAAGCAATCAATTTAGAAAAACAATCACAACCGCTGACGCAGCTTCTAAATCGCACCGTAAAGATATCGACCACGTAAACTATTATGCTAAATCCGTCTTAACTTTACTTTCACTAGAACAATAGGTTCCAATGTACCATGACTAGGGTTGATCGTCGGGTACAATTGCCAACTTCTAACTACTCGTTAAACCATCGATCTAACCGCACCTATAATTCCTTTTCGATTTTAAAACGTCGATTTCTACGCTACTCAATGGAACGAAGCTTCGGTAGGGCGGTACTTTGTATCAAACGTTCAAACCTTGCAGTATGTAGGGAGAGAACAAACATCAACCTACAGTCAAATAACATTATGATTGAACTACTTCGATGTATGGATACAAGAAACACACATATTGCATTTCATGATTTCTCCCCAGCGTTGTTTGCGCTTCATCTTACTGACCAAGAGCAAGCGAGGAAATCAGTGCGCGACGTGAGCTGTCTAGTTTTCCGATCCGCATTCCATCATTTCGTTTTTTTGTAGTGCAATTAGACAATAAGTAAGATGCTCAACTAAACCACTAATCAATTTACAAAAGATGTAGAGAAAATACAAATCGTTTCACTTACCGGGTATGGCTTCGGCACAGGAACGTGCATAGGTCTTGTTTCTGATCCATAACTTTCGTAGTCCCGTAATGACTCCTTGTATTTTGATTTAATATAAGATTGCCTCCATTTGTCCACAAGTTTTTTATATTCCACTTCTTCGGGGACCAAGTTACTCGCATGATAACTTGGCAAATACGCTGGGTGTGACGTATCTTGGTTTCTTAAACCGAGCAAGTCTTCTTCAGACTTAAATCTTGTGGTAAGACCATCGTTGGTCCAATCTTTATGAGGTCTATGTTTATGAGGTCGACGATTATACTGTGACCATTCGTTTGAAATGTTTTCAAAAGGATTTTCATAAGATTGTTTGTTTGGTCTTCTTGGAATATTAACAACCTCGTCATTATCTCTATATTTGTATTTATTACTTATCGGGTGGTTCTTTAAAGATGTAGACTGTTCTGATGATTTCAAAGCATTTCCCCAGTAAGAACTAGCTGTTGGCGTCGTAGTATATAAATATTTGTACTGATTATAATCAAATTCAGTTGGTTTGGATGTGTCTTTAAACGATGGAAAGTTTTCAAATTCGCTATCTTCGTGAACTTTATATTCCGGCATTTTCTTGAAATTTGAATAATCAGTTTCAGGGTAGTGATATTTTGACAATTGTAGATTACTACTAGCCGGAATTAATTCTTCAATACTACTGCCAAAGGGCTTCGTCATTTTATTTTCGTCTGCGTCATATTTGAAACTCATGCTGCTGTAATTTGTGGAATATTCATAACCCTTTGAAGGAGAAGGTTCCTTCCATTTCTTGAAGATATGTCCACCGGGTGACCAAGATTTTGTTTTTGTTCTTGTTTTCTTTTTATTTTCAGTGTCAGTAACTGTTGCTAACAAATTATCTTTACCACTTGAATAGCCACTTAAGTTGGAGTCTTCTTTGATGTTACTTGTTTTAAAAGTATTCTTTTGAAAGTTTTCTTCGTTATAATTTTGTTCATAAGCATCTCTATGTTTTTGGATAGGCGTGAAAAGTGGCTTGTTGCTGTTGTTGTTAATATCGTACGTGTTCATAAATGTATATTGACTTGATTCATTATTTTCATACAAGTCGGGTATTTGAGTAGATGTAGGTAATCTCGACATATCCAGATCACTTGGATAATATTGATTCGATTTAGTGAAATCTACGACTCTTGGAAATTTAAGTTGATTTTGAGTATCGCTTGTTACGGGTGTGTTGTATGCGGCTATGCTCATTGAAGGATAACTTGGAACATTATAAAAAGAGGTGTTCGGTTCTCCTTCTAAAGGTCTATTTTCGAATGTTGGCTTGGACTCAAAATAAGGTCTTTTTTCTGAAGTTGGCTTGGTTTCGTGAAAATTTGAGAACTTTTCTTCAGTCGCAATGCCACTCGGTCCACTATACTCCGTGTAATTGTATTGATTGACAGGCTTCGCCTTGTTTCTTGAATTAATTTTAGTGCCATAAGTTGGTGCATTTACTGCTTCCGTATTTCGCCCGTATATTTCATCAGCAGCAATATTTTTATCATCTTCGACACTGGTATCAAAAGGTGGGTTGTTGAAAAACCCCATCGAACTTTGTGGGTATTGTGCCAAACTAGCCTGAGATCCTCCATCCTCACTCGTGCTAAGCGTTTGTCCACTGTATGACTGGGAACCAAAAGTATTACCAAACTCGTTGGAGTCCGGGGATGTCGGTAAATCTGATGATTGCACTCTTGTAGGAGAGTCAGGACTTGTACCACTCAGAAATTTGGCGTAATCAGGGGAACTAGGAACAAAGCCCTCATACGTACCAACATCGTTGAAACCAAACGTGGAATAGGAGACCACACTGGGCTGTGGCGTATGGTCTTCTGCTTCGTGCTCGGGACGCTTGTTTTTCCTTGATTTTTTTCCTTGCACTGTGTCGTGTAAAAGAAGGAACGCTAAGAAAGCAACACATAACTTTTTGTGGAACATGATGTTCGCAGAATCACTGGTGCGAGTAGTGGCGAGCTAATTACATTTTACGTGAACGCGAGGTGCTGTCGAAGTCCGAGTGGCAACTGTGTGGGAGTCTCGAGACGGTACCGCGTTGGAGGTGCAACTGTCCCGGGTAGAGTGGCGCATCCACCGCCGACCACCGCGGTCCCTCGCCCTAAGAAAACGAAAGCGTTTCACGCTTCAATAACTCCACGAGTTTCCCCCGATTAATTATTCGTTCACAATAAGTTCGATACAGTGTAATAATTGATAATACTTAGGTAAGCATTGCACCCGTGTAATTAGATTATCGTGTCGTCTTAAATATTGTCTTCCGTCACGTTCCAATATCCGTACGTATATACTTTCACGCCTCCTGAACAAGTAATTAGATTGGCGTTTGCAAATTATCATAATATCTATTATAGGGAAACAAACTTTGGAATAAGGACCTATTCAGAGTATTTAGGTTTTGAAAGTTATTATTGACTGAGCATAATATAATATTAGTATTTATTTATACCAACATTATATAGGGAAAACTATACTATAAAGTACCAAAGTGTTTTAAAACATCATAATATTTACCTACTGTCTCCATTATGTTTTATCTTGTAAAATATACTAGGTATATTATTAGATCAAGCAAGGAACGATTTATTGAAAAACCTGCGGTTATGCTAACATTTTTATTTGACTATGCAAATTATTGAATTTTGATACAGTATCGTTGTCCACAAACATATTATGTTACAACGGTTCAAATCACTTAACACTATTGCCTTTAAACAATATCAAAATTAAATGGCCACTTTACCGTTTAGGAAACTACACTAATCTTTCATAACATGAAGATGCCACTTTGTACTAAAATACGTAAGTATAAGTAAGTATAAGATACTATAAGAAGAATAAAAGACAACCCAATCAGAAGTGAAAGAATAACGAGTGGAATGATACTATAAGTTTTTAGAACAAGAATCGTCATACTCATTATACGTTCTATCCTATAATCCTCTATAACTAAGACTTTAAAATATATCTAATAACAAGTCACATTTTAGGCACATTACAAAAATAACATAGAATTACATTCCTATCTACTTACAAAGAAAAAACGTAAAACAATTATTTTCTCGCAAATCTAATAATTCATAAAAGTAATATAGTAACTAAGTATTTATTAGATGAACGTTATTATTATAAAGGCAGATGTTGACTAAGTATTGAAGATTGGAGATTCATGAACAAATATAGGGTAGATAGTAAAATTACATATTATGTTATCTTAGATTCTAAAAACTACAATATTATGACGATTCTGTGGAACAAAAGACTAAGAATATTAATTATAATAGCAAAATCATACCAAATTGTAGTAGACATTTATTGCAAGTATTATTATTATATGGGGTTTCTAATCTATTAAACTTTGAAAGTCCGCATTACGCAGACGTTACATAAATATACAAAAATATTTAGATATTCTATCACTTTCATGAACACTTTTAATACAAACCTAGTGGTTTACGACATTGGTGCAAAGTTCGACATTAAGGCCATTGAAACGTCCTCTTATAATGGGAAATATGGAATAATATATGAGTATATTAAATTTTATACCATCGAAAAAGACATCAAGCTCTACTTTCACGACGCCTGATGGTTCATTAGTTTGTGATTTACGCAGATGACGATTAATTTCATTAGGTGTAAAAATTATAACGTTAATGTTAGCAAGCATAAACTTCTTCAATGATTGTAGTGATTCAATGACTGAATGATTGTATGATATCATATCATATTTCTTTTAACATACCTACTATTATTATCGTCTACATGCTGCGTTTAACATCATTTAGGCATAGTGAAACTAGCCCTTTATGTCAAACTCGAACTAATCTCTATTTATACTATGTAAATATTGAGTTCTGCTATGGATAACAATAATATTAGGTAAGTATATTCTAAACGTTAAAATTTCAAACAGAACTTTGACAATAAAATATGTTAATATCTAAACTATGTTTTCAAACTTCTATCGACTCTACAATAATTTGTTGTTTATACGTTGTTCTTAAAGTTCTTTAGATAAGTCACATGATAGTAGAATTATAATGCTGTGCGCCAATTCTGAGTGATTTTCAATGTGCAACACGCTTTGCTTTATTATAGACGAATATTTGTGTCGAGTGCTGAAGCGACAAAGACCATCAAGAAATTCTAGCGAAATATCTAGTAGGTAGACATGATATGACTGATTATGTTAAAGGGGACTTATTATGCCGTTCACTTGTCGATGTGATAATTGATGGGATTATAAATACTTATTCAAAGTTTTGGTTAATCGACAGTTTCGGAAGTGATGCATAATTTATTATAGACATAAATGTAAGAAATAGGAATTAAAGGTAGACCCTTATCGATCCACAGTTTTCCAAGTTCTAACGACAATATAGTAATATAAATACTAGTAATACGCACCACTATCAATCATAATTTCCATTAGAAGCAGAAAAGTGGTTAGATAAACTGCTAACGACTCAAATACCATCAAGTTGTAACTACAATATTATTGAAAATGCTTGAAAATCCTACTTCAGAAAATGAGCACTCTATAAATTCACTCAGATTAAGGCCTAAGTAGTACAAGTGGAATAGTTATGTAAATGCATACAAATGGATATCTACGAGAAATGTTTTGTGACGTCAAAAAGTTTAGAAAAATATGTATCTCGACTTACCATTTACTTATTAACACACACAGTCGAATAATCAGTCAGTCGTGGTTCGATACAATTCGGTATATTGTGATCCAAGTTACACACAGAATATAGTTACGTTGTATAGGTACAGGGTGTCGCAACATTACGGCAGCAAAACAGTGTAGGAATACGAAAACGGTCAAACGACGAAACTAATATATTTTGCATCGTTCAACTGTTAATCGTATTTTTTTTGCAAATGGTTTTTGTTTTTACAAAATCGACGTAATAGGTACTATCCTGTAGGTATTCTTATTGCAAAAGCGAAAACTTTTAACTTCAGTGTAACAAAATACAAACGCAGTTTGTTGATTTTAAAATAAGACGTAATGCCACTCTGTACAATTCTAAGGTTTTCTTAATTTAGGTAGGTAAATAGTAACAAGAATTAAAATGTTATTCAATTTCTACAATCAATTCAATATGATCAATTAGTAGGTACCTAGATGATTATATAGTAAAATATGAGATGGTTGGTAGATAAAGGACAATATTATAGAGTTTGTAAAATTGATGTAACGAAGGCGAAGATGACCAGTGAAATGTAGGTAATAATTATATGATTAAACACTAAAATATACGACTCCTCTTTTGTGACACTTACAGTGACTTGTTTTCGATGAAGAAGACCTCAAAGCATACCGTTTCCTAATACTTAATACATATAAAACCAAATAAAATCATACAAGCTTTGGCGATCAAAGCGCTTCACGATACATTCTTAGCAGCACGCATCCAATATTCAACGACCTGGCATCAAGCATTTTTTTCACTCTCTTTCTTATCCCTAAGCTAACATATTTGGATCCCGCTTCTTATTTTAGTTTTTACGATCCCACCATTACGAAATCCCGCGCTTTTCCACCGCCATCTTTCTTCACTTACCTAGATGGCGCTGTAAACTAACTTAAAACCTTCCCAAAAAATAAACTAGATGTCGCTAAAATTCAACTGAAATAATTTGTATTTATAATACCGCTTTTAATTTAGAACAAAATATCGAGCTGAAATCATTGTAAAAAACACCCGTAATTAGTATACAGACATTACAGGCTCATAGAAGTAACGATTATATTTTTTGCTTATCAGATGTGGTTTTGCTGAGACGTTACATAATATTATTGTGTTAGCAACAACGACAAATACCTAAATATTATCTTGCGTTTACCACCGAATTAGGTAATTCGTACAAACAATGACCTTTGACCACGATTTATCAATATCAGATGATGCAAATGCGTTGCAATAAATAATCGCTAACCTCGACTTTTCCTCGTTTACATAAACAGCAGCTCTACAAAATAGGAGTACCTAAAAGGTTAACTGAAATTTAATAATAGCCCCCACTACTCTATCAGACCAACTATTAAGTTCTTATTATGTGGCATTATAATTCCAAAATCCACTTCGAAATAACAGCCACAAAATAAAACTTGACGAATTATCTAAGTTATCTTAATTATGACGCACTGTCGTATTGTCAGCTGTCGTTTGTCGTTAGTGATCCTGAGCAGTGGGAGCTTGGAGGATGATGTTTCTAGGGATGTTAGGTGTGGCACGTGCTCAGTGGGCCGAGGCGGCGGGCGAGGGAGGCGCGGCGTGTCTGAGCCGCGCGCGGATCTCCTGCAGCGTGGGGTTGGTGCCCGGATCGGGATCCTCCGGTCCTTGCTCGGCCTGCTCCAGCCGACGCGCCCGCTCCGCTATCGCACGCTCCAGCTCTGAAAAACAAGAATCACTGGTAAAGTCACTGCTGTAGAATACCGTGGTGATGCTCGAACACGATCAAAATACATCACGGAGTCCACGCGACATTAAATTCCACACACCCTATTACGTAGACTGTCTTCTATTTTTGATTGCAGTCTATGCAATTTAATGAGTGGACGCGGGATTTGCCATGGTTTTGTTCCGCTTACGAATGAGCATAATTATCAGCTTCATGGTAGAGCAAAGAAAGAGTACTGCATCACGCCCATACGTTTTACTCTTTTATATAGTGACTATAAAGTTATGGATGACGAAATAGGTAGAAACGTCCTGGTACCAAGATTAGAAGGCCTATAATAAAATAATGACGCAGTCTAAGATGTGCGAAACGATTTGAGAATTACGTATCCATTTTACTGAGTCTGCAGTCCTCAAGTTTCTATAACAACTCGAGGTAAGTATATAACACATGTATAACTTATTATGTTCCCATTGCTGTGACATAAACCTTCTCTCAAACAGAACCATGATCGACGAACCTAGTTGGTGTCAAAATTACCTATATATTTAAAATATTTTTGGGCATAATCCTATAGGGATCATCCTATATAGGGATAATATACTTCAGTATCTACCTAATTATATTCGGGACTGTAAATAACGCTAACCGAGATAAATTTTAACGGAAGTAGATTGTTTAAATCAATTAGTAGTATCCTGCTCGCTCTGCGTTATTTTTTATTCATCTCGTTGTAATAATTATAGGTGTACCTATATGTTATTTTGTGTATAAATTTAACATAAACATGTTAACACATTTGCTATAATATTATACTTTTTGTGTATATTTTGAGTACCTACTCGTAAGACAGATAATGTAGTGTTTTTCATCATTTCATAATACTTTCTGTGGTGTTTCTGTTTCTGTTTCTGGTGTGTGGATACAAAAAGGGGTGGAAAAGTACTTGAGTTGTCTTTGAGGTATCCCACCCAGATGGTAGTGTATTTTATTAGATAGGTAGAGTCAAGTTTAACGAGTTTTGTGATTAATATTTGATGAGACACATCATCGTCATACTTATTCAGTGATTCATTGAAACATTAGATAGGTACTGATTATTTATTTCAACCTTACAACTACTTGTATTGATAGGGACAATTTACATACAATCGAAGATAATTTATTTATGGGTCTTATGACTCTAGTTTATTTAGCTGATGAGTAAATTTTTGTGTACCACCTAACCTACGAGTACTTACTCTACATTTTGAGCTTGCCTGTGATCGTCCGTTATGTTTTATTGTCCCCAGAGAGCATTCTTCTTTCAATATCATCCTTTTATTGAATGACAATAATGTACCTAGGTACCTACCTATTATTATTGATCGTCTGATTTGTGTATGAATGTAACATTGAAATTTGAAAAATCTACTTCGATTGTTAAACTCACTAACAATAAAATGTTTACAAAACAGCCATTCGAGAATGCAAATAAATGCTCATGCCCATAATGGTAATGCAATAATGTAGTTAGGAATATCATCTGTGGATGTAGTTTCTCCCACGCTCGGCGATGGTTAAACGGGAAGTCAACTGATGCAATTTCACTTTCGTCTAACCTTGGTCATCGACATCCGCGCAAACTAATTAGAGAAAATTGCTGCAAATATGTCATAGCGGACACATGCGCGGTTGCAGCAGGCAATCGAATACGAATTAATTTAACGTGTAAATTGTGCACTCGTAAAAGGAATGTTCACAATTATTGGCTTCTCGGGTGAACGGCCGCAGAATGCACCTGCGGTGGGCTCATATTCAGGCACCGGATAAACCACTCGACTCCGAATATGCGCGAGAAAAAAAGCGAACACATAACTAATACGAGTTTTGTGGGTTAGTGATTGATGTGATGTAACCGCGGGCCATCGTTCCAAAAACCTTGGAATGCTTTAATCATAGGTATTACAAACAATTTTTTGAACATAAAAAAACTGTTAGGTATCGATTTCCTTGAATCGACTTCACTGGCACCGGACGTGACCGATACCAATATCGGCCATTTGACTGACCAAATAGGTCTAGCTGTACAATTAATGAAACAATCGTAACGTCACCATAATTAAATTATGGAGATGATTGAAGTTTCAACAGCACCTACCTATAGCCATTAAAGAAACAGAAAGGGAACAATAATAAATATAATTCGAATATTAAACCAAGATATATACCGTGGTGTCCTACAATATGAAATAACCGCGTCTCTACAAACGGGTGATAGCAACGCATTTTAAATGAAGGTCAGTAGGGTATTCTAATGAAAATAACAGAATAAGCATATCAAAGAACTCTATCTAACTGTAGGCGGACAGCACTATCACAAAATGAATATTAATGAGTATTACCTTCATTAATATGATGCGACATTACTTCCTCAACACCTGCTTTCTCTACTGACTCCTAATGGAAACAAACAAATGTGCATCGGATAACTATCGATAATATCGACTTGGATCAACCTATGTGTATAATATTATAGTTATTGCCAATATGAATACTGCTAACGTTACTAAACTATTGCATAAAATTACAATTTCGGAGGCAGAGGTTAACCGTGTTGCATAAACGTTTCAAGTTTGTTGTGATAATGAAAGAATTAATGCAGAATATTACTACAAATATTGCGACAATAGCCATCAAGACCGTGTTAATGAAGTTAATCTAGATGTTTTGTAGTTAATATTCATAGCAAAATGTTAAGGCTATATAAAACAAATGTGGTCAAACTTTGGTTCGCTATCCTATATTAGTGAAGTTGGCGCAAGGAAAAATAACCCAACAAGCTGCGGGCCACGACTGCTATTATTTTTCCATAATGTTGGCCAGCGGTGCCTCAAACCAGTAAGAAGTCACGGTCCGGGCCCGCATTCCTACTAATTTAGATTTACCACACAACTTTTTGTGTTCGTTCATTCGCTACGAAGAATTTTTTTTGGAGCCAGCAACTCAACGTAATTACTAGTTATGGGAAGGGATGGACAAGGAATCTGTCCATTGCTAAATGTTTCTCGTGATGTGTACTGTTGTTATGGATACTATATGGTTCCTTTCTTGGGTTATCGTAGTCTAGTCTCAGAGTCTGGTCTATGAGAACATATAGTAACTTTTATAATGTAGTGTTAAAAATCTAATTTGTATTTTACCTGGCGTTTCTCTATGTTCCCGTAATTGGTTCATGATCTGCTTATCCTTGTGTTTCGAGAGAGCCCGCTCGAGTTCACTCTTCTGGTTGAGCACATTCTTGCCTCTGTAATTAATAAAACTCTAGGTCATTCATTTGAAAACACACACGATCACAAGAAACAAGGGTATTTTGTAATCACAAAGCATACAGTGGAATGATAAGAAACATCAGCCGGAGGAGCGCGGTTGAATGATTAAAAATTCAACGTAGTACAATAACTATCTAAACACAACTGATACAGCTATCTTATCAGGTGTATGTAAAGTGGAAGTGATATAAAAATTCATTTGCCTGACCATATAAGGTAATGCTCGCTGTGACCGATACGTAAGGTAGGTAATACCTATCTAATTTCAGATTGGATTATGTAAAAACGATAGTCATTGAGATTGGTAAAAGTACTCTTTAAATTAGTTTCTGATATCAAACAAGTCTTGAAATATACAATTATCAGAGAGATAATAATATTACCTATGTCAAGAAAGTATTATAGGTAGGTACTTAGAAGGTAGGAAGGTAATTAACATGCTGTTTCGCAAAATTACAATTATGGTTAAAACCTCCGAATTAAGTACGTATCTAAGTAAGTATATGGGTATCATCATAACCTATAAAAAAATAAGTATTCAAGTAACACCATTCAAATTTCCTGAAAATTTGGAAACAATAAATCGTGCTAAACAATGTGCATTGTCATTGTCCATAATTATACGCTAAATATTTTATTTCAAGGTTTTATGTGTGTAAATCGTACACTAAGACTAAAGTAAAGACAATAGATTTCTTATTAAATTGGTTAACATTTCTTAATACCATACGCTGTCTCGCATGTTTCCCACGCGCAATACCTGCATGTGTGGAGGACTATTTTGTCCGTGTGACGTCAGAAAACTAACTGCATTGTTTTATTTTGTTTTGTAGCACATATGGCGCAATACACGGCTTGTACGCCGCTGGTGTTTACTTTTAAATATGAATGCATTTCCGTTGGAATTGAACTTTGAAACTACGGAAGCTTCGAAGGCATAACGTGGCTCGTAATGAGGACGACTGAGCGGCCGATCGGTAATTGCCTCAAATTAAAACTAAAATTTCCAAGTAAATTGCGAGCAAACTGTCGGTAAGTCAGTTGAGCGTTAAAATTTTCAATTTCCAGGCGAGTCGAGGTGAGTGGTGGAAGGCTGCGAGTTGCCGCGCCATTACCGCGAGTTCGTCAGCACGATTTAATCCCAGCTAATTGCTGCCGGCTCCGGCACATCGCCGCTAGCATCTCGCGCTCGTCCCGACCCCGCCACCCGCTGATGAAATACAACTCTATTTACATATCCAATTGGACCAGCGCTGGTATCCCGGCCATCCTCGACGGCCCATATCGCGAACATAATCAACTTAGCAATCAGCGAGCTCCGTGAAGCGGCTAATAGCAAACGCCTGGATATAGGTCTGGCATCGACTGCAATTTATCAACACTGGACAATCGCGATTGCGAACACGACGTCCGTTGTGCTCCGTATCTGTAATTGATATCAACACAATGTCCACAACTCTAAATGAATAACACAATAATGAATTGGTTTTTATGTAAGCATGTATGTGACCTCAAATTCACTGAAATAAATAGACACAGAAGTGTTGCAGAGTTGTGAAATTCAAATTTCATTATCTTTATGTTCAACGTTACAATTTAAAAAGGCAAGACTGTGTTCCCGCCGCGCGACTCCTCGTTATCAACATTTTATGTTTACATGACGTCATTCAAAGTCAAATGATAAGACTAAAACATTTCAGCACGAAACAGAAATGAATTTACGCCAGCAGACTGAGAATTGCTTCCTTCCGGCGATGGCGTTCGTACTCGGCGCGGAAATAACAGGACGAGATGGCTCCGACAATCGCATCAACGGGGAAATGGCCTGAATCAACAGGTCACCATCTGCAAAGCTATTTCTAAATTCTAAACTCTGTTGAAATAGCGGCCCATGTTGATATAATGTACGTGCTTCAAATCGAATGTATACATACATTCCGTTCAAATAATACTTGGTATCGTCCGAGAGCGCATGGGTTAGTCAGGACGACAGATGTTCCATAAAATTACACTTCGGCTTCGCAGTTCTCAACAGGATGCGGTGCACCTGTACAAAAACCCGATCCAAACTTAGTCCTAGCAAAAACTTGACTGACTATTTCAGTAAGTATGTCTTTCTTTTCTCAGCGGCAAACGCTGCGCCGGAAAGACGATCATTAAATACTTTATCATTATAAGATGCCGTACCTATTCTTGTTGATTTTATCTGTTTATCTATGATACTGTCGTGTAATCAAAATCTCTAGAATTTTACGATTTAGATATTCTCGTAATCTTATCAAAATAGCATCTAAAATGCTAATTAATTTTCTTGTTTCCTACTTATCGTGTTCAAAACAGATAGTTAAGAACAAAGACTAATGAATCTGTCCTTTCTCAAAGGCTCAGACAGGACAGAAGGCGTCCTGCCGGCTCCGCAGCTTGTCGAGAAAAGCTTTTGAGTCAGGTAAAAAGTGCTATTAACAAAACCCGTCCGCAATAACAATGGACAAAAGCAAGAGAGTGTGGTAAGGAGCGCTGTGAAAGGTATCATTATTGGAACCAAAGGATTTTACAAATACCAAACCCGATCTCAAATCAACGATGTGAAATTATTGTTGGAGCCAAACGACGTTTTGTTGAAAAGCCCAAGCCAGACTGATATTATAATTACATCTAAGTCATGGTAGAGTAGGTACACCAGTAAGTACCCCTAGTATAAGTTATTGTAGTCAGAAACGTAACTTTCGCGTTTGCTTATTTTAACGAAGTTTCTATGAAAACTTGAACAGCACCCCTACCGGCGCGTTTATGAACGTAAAATCTTTATACAAAGAGCTAGTTGACGCGTACTATGTCGAGCTATTAAAAACTCATACTCCGGCCACATTTCTAAAAATGGAAAATATTCTAGCATTCTAGTGTGACGTCGAATATTTGTAAACTCACATCCTCTGATTGAAGAGCAGCTCCCTATGGAGGTCGCAGCGCTGCGCGTTCTCCAGGCAAGGGTTGGGCAGGCGGCGCGGCGCGATGAGCCCGTCGCCGCCCGCCTCGCCTTCCTGCACCATGTCCAGGGCTGACTCCACCAGCGTGGGGACCAGGCCCACGCCGCCGCCCGCGCTCAACGCGCTCACTGACAGAACTGGAAACCAAACCTGTGGTTACACAACCGTTGCTGCCGCTTCACGACACTCCGAGAGGTTTTGCTTGGTTTTGTAACATCATATTTCACTAGCTACAGTACCGTGTACTTAGTGCTTCAAATTGGAACACCGCAGACATTTACCTACTAGCACAAATATTGATAACATAAGATTATAGGCGGTCGAATTATCTTTTCACAACGTTTATAGCAAATGAAAGTTTTTAGTTCTGATTAAAAATAAATTGTTGCTACAACAAAACAACACTAGTGACCGGAGAACTATAGTATGTATAAGAAGACAAAATTTAAGGTTGCTTATTGGTATTGCTTGGATATTAGTTTGCGTAAACCTTTTATTCGGTTAATGCTATGTCGGCGCTTACGCCGACATTACACATTCTTAGAACACTAGAAATAGCTGTCTTAGTGAATCACTTCTCTTGAGACAGGTTACTACTTAGCTATTTCAAAAGTGTAATGTAACGAGTCTAATAATGTTTAGCTGTTAAATATGAAACTATATTGCATTAAAATTCAACTCGCAGTCTCGCACACATAATATATTATGACTCTTTTATGTCCATATTTTTTTTATTTGAATTCTGATTAAAGCGCTGATATTGTAATATTCACTAATCTAAGACACAAAATCCTGGCTGGCAGAATTATCTTTACGACGACACGTGTTGGTATATTCATCTAGCTAGTGCAAGGAAACGTAGTACCTATTATATATTACCTACTGCGAAACTGTTTAGCGGAAGCTTGAAACATTATGCCCTATGCATAATATTACGCAGACGTAGATTTGTGCATTCACTGTAATTACTACAAACGTTTTGCAGTTAACGTTTCTCCATCTGGTAATTACTTTTTTTATATAGGACAACCATCAGTTTTTCCTCTATCTAATATTAAAGTGCAAATTAACACCGAACGGAGTTTTTGATGACAAGTACTTAGGTAAGTACCTACATGCTTTGGAATATCTCATTAGACCAGGCGCGTTATGAAACACTTTTTTGTGGCATATTGCTTGGTATGTTTGTAAGGCGGTCAGTAGCCGCACTCTTGCGCAGGTAAAAAACTTATGAATCATTGATGATAACTATGATGTCATCCCGGTGAATTGTTAAGTACGCGCTAAGAATAACAAAATACACCACAACAATAATACATTGGTCGCGTTTATTAGTGCAACGATTAATATTTTGTAAGTATTAAAATAACCTAACCTATAATAATATATATGTAGGTGTCCATTTAAATGTAAAACTGTACATTTACTTATAATTGTTTATAGTTAGGTACTAACATAACTTTATTTTCACTTGTGCACTTCTTACGTCAGTCATTGCAGTCAACAAAATTTAGTTCGTTTGTGGAACGAGTTTCTATTACCTGCCGCATACTCAAGTCAAACGTTAAAAATGCAGTTAAATAATTAGAGGAAGTGATTACTGTTATTATCTGCAAGAAAATGCGAGCGACAAATAAAGAATTCTCATTTTCATAAATCACGTCCAATCGCGGTACGATTTTGTATCTGACGCGTAACGTAACAGTCGTGCCATTTTCTTTGCTCTCTTTATGGCATCCGAAATGTAAGAAGCTTTTGTTTCTTGTTCTGTGCTGTGATGTGACCTAGTTCGCTGAATGCCTCTGTAGTGTGATCTCAGGATTCTTA
The DNA here is from genome assembly GCA_905147375.1 of Hylaea fasciaria. Lineage (NCBI taxonomy): Eukaryota > Metazoa > Arthropoda > Insecta > Lepidoptera > Geometridae > Hylaea > Hylaea fasciaria. Next base: position 5,119,675 of record LR990197.1, read on the forward strand.
GGCTGAAACCGAAGTGCGCTAAGCTGGAACCCTGCTTCCTCTCAGAGAAAAAAAAACAACTAGGCACTATACATGGTGAATTTTTCTGTAGGGCTGCAATACCAACTCAACGTTTTATAATGTTTCGCCAGTTCGCCACTCGTTCCTGCTCGTTATCTCACGCCACGACCTCATTCCGGGCACTTTAGACAAACGGAAACGGTAGAGTTATGAACTTTAAAATTCATTTCACGGCGGGAGTTGAGTTATTAAAAATACCCACCAAAGAATTTTTGAACTGGTGGGGATTTATACGATTTTCACTATTGAGAACCAAGTAGCGTAACTACAAGTATCATTGGAACTAAACGCACCACTTGCAACTATCACGGTCAGTAAACCAATTTGCCCGTCCATGGTAAGCAAGACAATAGCTTCAATCAAATTAAATCGTGCGAAATCGTTAAATTGCATCGCTCAGGTTGCGGTGATCAGTTTTATAGCCAAAACCATCGGAAGGAAACCGTGAAGCAATAGCGATGGACGCCACTTACAGATAAGCGTTATCGAGGTGGCGTGCATTGCATGGAAGTGAGCAGCTACTGGCACAGTGAACTTAATAGCGTACTCAAGTCAGTATGGTTGCATTGTTACCTATTGCGTAAAATATGCAAGTAGCACAGTTTTGGTAGTATTTACTCGAATGCTAGCTCGTTTGAAAATTTACATATTCGTTGAAGCTTTAGCTGTATCGGACTGGTGGTTACATAGCAGATAAATTTTAATGTGCTGTAGCTTTTTCTCTGCTTCGATAATTATTTTGATACTAACTTCGGCGTACTATTATAATTTTAGCACCCATAATGATATTGAGAACATTATGATTAGGTATACTAAGTATGGAAAACCCTATTCAAAAATCAATAAACCTACAAATGTTGATTCTAACGTATTAGTACAGTTGGTTCGGCTATCTAATTAGGTAGGTACTATTATAAACATGTGACAACCTTGGTATGAAAGCCAGAGTAAAATAATAATTGCTCTAACTAGAAATAAGAATGAATTGTTGCTTATTTTCTACAGTTCGAGTATTGAAACAGTGCGATTCAAGTTCTCTGTTTGTAGTAAATAGTTAATTGCATGGATGACAAACTACATAACCGCAGACTAAACTACTATGACATGACACACCCGGAAGGAACGGACCTATGAAAATCAAGAAAAATTACTCTCAAATTGCAGTAAACATTAATTTAAACAGTAATTTAAGAACTTGATGGTAATAATTTTCCCACAGATATGGTCGTACTACCAAACGACCACCATCAGTCACAAGGCTTCTCACTAATAGTACAGAATACAAAATAGTACTAAAGGTACTAATAGCAACATAAACTAACGGCTTGCTTCGTTAGTCAATAATTTATATCGTTGAGAGGTGCGGCGATAATGTTCAAGTTGTCGATATTGCTTTATTTGAAGTGGTGCGAGACTACGAGTGAGGTACGTAATGGCCTGTGGGTATACAAACAGTCTGAGGGGAGCGGCCTTCGAAAGGATATCTACTGAACAAACTCGGAGCGTATTGAACCATCCAGCTGAAGGTCAGGTTCAGTACGGCAACAGAGGTAAATACCTTTTAAAGCTTCTTTTAAGGGCGTGGGAACTCTATTGGTGAAAAGAAGATGTTATTATATTATATAGCTATTGAGATAGAACAGAAACGTATACTGTACGAGAGTGACTTATTTAGTATAGCCACAGGTGACATAAAATATGGCAGGGCCTGTATGTAAATATTTAACGAACAAAACTGTTTGGAGGAAGCGGCCTTGGAAAGGATATCTAACGAATGAATTCGAGGTTGCTCGGGCGCGTATTGAACCGACTACTTGAAGGTCAGACTTAGTTACTAAGGCATTCGAGTGAAATACCTTTTCAAGGGCTTGATGTCTTGCATGGCTCTGAAAGGTCATTTATCAAATTCTCAGACGCATCAAGAAAATAACAATAGCTTTTATCTTGTGACGAATAAATAATAATGAATGTCTACTAATGGTGAATTAACTAAAGATAAGTAAGGACTGGAAAATGCTGAGGATTACAATGGCAAATGCCTCATTTAGATAAAAGAGGCTCCTTTTTGGAAACTTATAATCGATATTCGTAGTTGAATAATATACTATAGTTTAAACTTCATGTAATAGTTTAACATCAAAAATACTAAGTTCGAGAAGACCAAGTGCGACTAATTGCCGCCGTTGCATACGCTATTAGGTACGTCCCGTATAAACGAGTATTTTGTGTAATCAATCGTGACGGAGAAATTCTTTATTTAGTTTGTATATTTTTGGCTACCTACTACATAACAGTCTAGCGATGGGTACACGAGTAATTAACATACATAGTTATTGATGCAATCGTTTCTAAACCACGAAATACATACTGAGCATTTCTCAGTTACACCATAAGATCGGCTGACCCCTGACCCATGATATTTTTAGCTCACCGCCAACACAACTAAAGGTAATGCTGCGACGGTTAGTAAGGCCGTTCTGGTGTTCATTTGCTGAAACAATTGACGTCATAGTCTGAAGGCTGTAAGCTTGTTAAATATACCGCCTTAATCTGATAAGCGCGACCTTCACGGACCGCGTGCCGTGTAAAAAGATAATTAAATTCTTAATAACTCGGTTTCATAATACCTCGTTAATTATTATCAAAACACGTAAATACGTCCATCGTGTAAAACGGTTACGGAGTGAAAATCTTTGTCGGTGTAATTGGAACGCAGCGTACTAAAATATTATCGATGGAATCTCTATTGTTTATTCGTTATGATAAAATTCTAAAAGGGTAATTTAATTTCAATGATTTTTTGCATTCATTAGCATTCTCAACTAAGCTAATTGTAACAGGTAACGACACTCTTACCAGATGAAATGCCTTTGAATACCTTGCGAGTTTTCCTCTTAGTTTTCTTTGCAGCTTTCCGAAAGCTAGAAAAGCATATTTTCCTTTCACAGAGGGCCTGGTTCGCGAAAGCTCCCTGAAGCCTACTGGGAGTTTTATTATCCGGTAGGTCTTTTCTTACGTAATGGTGTTGAGACTTTTGTGTTACCTAGTGAAAACAATTGTGCTTGTAAAGAATTAAAATTATTTATGATCGTATCTTTATTATTGGAAGGATATTTCGTAAACTCAATTTTGTATGAATTGCGAGAAATGTTAAAAAAATTCTAAACAAGGAAGGGCGAAACAATACATTTGCAAAATCCATTGTTCCATCAGTATGATATTTCCTGGAATGTAAAAGTATCGTAACCTTGCTTATATACAAAAGAATAATAGTATATAGATAACAGATACAATACATCATAGCCTAAGTATATACTCGTAGTACCTACCGTAGTTTTTGTTCTAAAAATATTTTTATTTGGTTCAACTTTCCCTTAGTTACTTATCTATAATTAATTTTAATTCATGAAGTCCTATCCTATAAGTATTAAAAGTAAAAGTATATTCAAAAGATCTAAGTGCAATAACAAATTACAGGACTAAACTAAACAAGCATATTTGCGTACACAGATTTTTGTTTTATGCACCTATTATAGTCAGATCATCTACCAGTGTATGGAGCATTTCATTTTAAAATTTAAATTTGCTCTTCTCGTACGCTATTACATTACCACTGATTTTCGTTGTAACCCTGTTAAGTATGTAATTGCAATTAAGCCAATTCTACCGAAAAGATTTAATTGGGTCGGCCTTATTAATTAATTAGAGCACTGCATGTGTAAAAGCCCGTATACATCGACAGGTCCTGGTGTATCCTCGTATCCCCCGGAATCCGGATGTCAGACCAACATAGTTATCCATTAGTTAATAAGGTATGTATGTTGGCTTATTGACATCCCAGCACTTCAAATTACTTCGCAGTTTTAAAATGAAAGCTGATTCATAAGTAAATAAGTTTTTTTTTAACTTTATACAATTTATCTTCGTTCTTAGATGAAGGTAAGATATTCCGATGGCTAAGAAACACAAATCTACTTAAAAACCAAGGCTATATTTTATGTTTCTATTAAATAATGAAATAGTATAAAAAATCTGATGTTTAGTTAAATCGATGAGCCACTGTCTAAAAGAGAATTTATTACTGAAGCAAAATGAAGGCTTTAAAAAATTATTTACGCAATGACCTACTTAGTTCTTCGCCTATTTTAATTTTTCTAGATCTAATCTGAGACAGACAACTTGTGCAAGACTAATCTATTGTTGATGCGCTTAGTTATTTATACGTGTAGTTGCGTATTGTACCTGTATGCTTCGTATTATTTTTATCGTGGTTTTGTCTACTTGATTCGAATGCGTATTATAAACCTTTGTAAACAATATCTGACAATACTCAATATTCAATAACAATTTGAGTCAATCCAAGCAATACTACATAACATCAGCTAGAGTACCTACCTATATCGTAAAGTGCTTTGTGTACAGTTACAGCCACTACAAAAATCTCTACCGACTAGAATCGGCCGGATATTGAGGTCAAACTTCAATCCAACACCAGATCTTATATTGCGCCACATTTAATGGGAATTTCCTATTTATAAATCTGGTTTACGGTTCGGGTAATAATTAAAGAACAGGCGTGACCATTACCTAAACAATAAACCAGCAGCTTTATGTTCCCCAAAGATAACGTGTAAAGGAATTATTGCTATGAATATTTCATTCCTAAGACACGAGCGTAAGATAGCTCTGTTCCTCAGTCATAAATTATTTATCTAATGGTAATGGTCAAGAGCGTTTAAAATGACGTTAAATGGATGAGTGAACTGCTAAACTGAAAGCAGAGTCAACAAATAACAAAATCCTTGAAATTTCCGAACGCTCCGGTCGTAAGACTAATTCTGGCACAGGCTAATTGATGCAAAGTAAAGGTGGTTCAAAATAAACACACCTAACGCCGACATCGTAAACTGACCTAACACAAATAGCTACAGGAGTACAGACCAACGCAGCTCGGGGATTTGCTCTTCAATCAAAGCATCGAGTGATGCGATGACGAAGTAGAGTCATTGAAAGAGTTCCCCTACAAGCCACTTCCTCATGCGGGTGGATGGGTTAATAGGCTTGATGACAGTTGTGACTTCAATACATTTTTCCCGTGTGCTTCATTGAGCGAGGTTAACTAATTCGACCGAAGAGATGCACAGCGCTAACACGTTTCTCATGCGCTTAATAAGACCAATAAAACTAATAAAATGATGTATGCTCCATAATAAATGAATGATACATGAAAAGAATCAAATTTGTCCGTTACTTTTGTAGTCGCCGAGTCCATCATCAAAATTGTATTATAGGGTGTCCTTACAGATTAGCGATTCTATATGTTTGACAATAACTAGGGTGCAACAAAAAGGGTTGAATAGTTTGGGGGACCACCCTATTTTAATGCAAGGACACATTACTGATTTGCATTATTTGTATTAAACGTAAAATATAAAAGCCCACAATGGTTGAATAATCTTTTAGTTGTGGCAAAAAATACCGACATTCATATCTAATAATTACTTTGTTAGTGCTTTGGGGTGCTTTTGGATATTTTGGGTCTACCCACTTATCATGGTATTATAGCTAAACATTATACGTACTCTTCTAGCGAGATATACATATTATTATGCCATATGGTATACTATAGGTAGAGTATAGGTACTGTTTTACAAACAGATCTCTAAAATAATAAGCGAAGCACGTAGAGCAAGCAATTCGCCTAGATACATACACTAAAACGCCAGCGACTCGTGGCCGCGATATACCAAGGATTTCTAAGGATATGCTATCCGTTTACAGCACAGGTTTATTTATGCAACTTGCTAGAAAAGCTAGCGGTCAAGTTTTGATTTACTTATGCGAGCGATTATTTACTTTGCCACAAATTTACCTGCACATAAAAACGTATGTACCAAGGGTAGTTCGTTCGTCAGTTCGAAGTAGGTATACCTACCTATTTCCAAACGTGAACTTTTCCAAATCGATTTAATCTTTGCACGTGGCTGTGTTCGCCTTGACCGCTCCCACTTGTTTATCAAGGCCTTCAGGCAGCGTCCAACATATATTATCTATCACGAGAACTCTTCAAATACTCTGAAAATTGTTTATCGCAACTCTTCTATTTCGAAATGAACCAATACGACTTGAATTTATAACGCGGGACGATTTTATGGCACTTATAAATCAAATTCAATAACGTTATTTATTACCCTACTAGGGTTTATGCATAATGGATGATGGATTACGTTTATATAAATATTATGTGAGCATAAAAATGCTCGTTCTGTTAAAACTAGACAAGCGCGATGACTTGTGCAGTAAAGTGTAAAGACATTCATTCATCCGTCCGCGTTTAAAACACAGGCATCGTCGCGCCTAGGGCGGTTTTTCCGTCGCGTGACACAGTGGAAATAGGAATCTCGCATATGAATGTTTTATAAGCTGTCCGTATTATGCCCCATTCAAGAGATATAAGGCCATTACTGCCCATTAATAGGACTTAAAGTTCTATAAAAAAGCTACTTAAGTACTTATTTCATTACCTATATTACGATCCTATTCATCGCCCTCACGAAATTTTAATCAACTCAAAATAGAAAGACCTATTCCTATAATACAATAATGTAGACACAAATTGAATGGAGTATTGGTATTGGATTACATAGCTCATAGCATTTATTTTGAGTGCCTCTACCTATTCTGACTTATTAGATGAAGTTTTGAGTGCATTTGTTACATAATACCTATCACGTATTTGGCAAACAATATCGATAACCGTAGTCGAGACCATCCCTCGTCAGTCAGAAGTGTGTTCATGGGCAGGGCTGCGAGGGCGTTGACCCCTAGAGGCAGACGAAGCTTTTCGCGTCTCGCCCTACTTGCCGCCCGCCCGCCCAACTCATGCACTTACGTCATTTGAGACTTTTCTAATGGCTCCAGCCAACTTTTTTATAAATTGCAGACGATTACAAGTGAGGTCAACAACGCATAAAATACCTTGAGATCGTTCAACGACCGACGGTGACTTTCGATTCACACGTCTCATGACCCTACTGCAAACCTCAGCTGCCGAAAAATCGTGCTCAAGGGCTCATTGTGCGAAGCCCTCCTTTGAATTTAAGTGTTTATTAGCCGCACGGCCCTGGTGCTCTTCTCGCCCTATCACGGTAATGAGGACGTGCGTTGTATCTCAATTTTTTATGAGACGGTGGAAATTTTATTTTTTTTTTAAATCAGCGCAAAATATTCCTCATTCAACATAGTCAAAGGGTATCGCTTTCTGCTCGACGATCCGCATTGAACCAAGAAGCGTCGCAAGTCGACTTCCTTTGTCCTTTTAAGCGCAGCTCGAGTGGAGTGGCCGTACAGTGCGAGACACTGCTGCGCCGCACTTGTTGGCACTTTCGCTTTCGTCGCGTCCACCACACCACACCTAACTGGTGGTTTGTCCACTTGGAAACGTAGCAAGCAGGTAGTGTATGGGCATAACCAACTCATTACTTTTATGACCTTACTGCGTAATACAGGAACAAAACAGTTTAAACTTAAACGGCTTGTGGTTGTTTGTACTCGTTTTTGTGAGAATAACATAATTATTCTGATAAGCACGTTATTTTTATACACGACCATATTCGAAGTGATAGGCAGCAGTACCAAAGGAAGAACAAATGGAGAGGAAAGTTGTCCCGGGCCTCGGATCTATTTGCCTGATTGTGCTTTCCCTTCGTAATTGGCAAAGTTAGTAATATAACTCCGAGCCAGTAATACATACATCTCATGTACTTATGGGCTGATTGTAGGCATTTTCTTTTGTTTGGTAAAATAAGAGTGGATTGTATCTCATAAGAAATAGATAATTCATTTGTTACCCGATTTCTGAATAGATTACAGGTAAATAGTAGAGATATCAAATAGAAACAATAACTGATCACAATCTAAAACCTCGAGCAGCAGTCGTGCTCGCTTGCTTCGCTCAGTTCACTCTCCGAAGATATTACGACAAACTCGTAATGACCGTGTCATGAGCATACAATAAGAATTCCCACTTTCTTATGAAGACGGTATTTGCAGTACTTAATGTCTTCATCGTCTATCTTGCAATAGCGCCGACAGTATTCATGTAATAATCAGAGTTGATATTTTATAACATAGAAAAGTATTGCTAAAGCATTATTCAATAATATATTGGCTAACAGATTATTAAACGTAAGTGCATTACATTGGGAACGGTAAAGCAAGCAAGTGAACTTCTATTTCAGTCTGCATAAAATATAAGTACCTACTAGAGTATATTATTATATTTTATGCGTCACCAAATTTTTAATAATAATTTTAACGTAATACCGTATACCTAGTAACAGTACCGTATAAAACATAATTTTACAAGAACACATCAGGGTAGGTACCATGGTACCTGCAGTACACTCTTTTAATGCACCATCAGTCTATAATACACCCGCACTGTTCAAGTTTCTCTCAAGAGAAAGATAAACGAGTCACAACAAATCTTCCTTGCTGCAAGATGCAAGTAAAAGTGTTCTCTCTGGTTTCTACGTTAGCAAAACGTTGATGCGGAATGAAATCCTTGTTGCACAAGAACAATAGAAACTCGAGATATTTCCGTAAAATTACTACTTCGCTGTTTCTGCAATAACACGAACACGAGCTAGGGTGTTAATGTAAACACATGTTATAAATGTTCACCACATGTATCGAATTAGAGTGACATATATAGACAATCAACTCATTAGACCCAGTATTGTTACATAGTAGGTATACTATTATGCTACGGTATATTGGTAGGTATAGTGTAGGTATAATATTTATTGAAACCCTGAACCTAACACGTGTTTCACCCTATAATAATATATGGGGGTCAAGAGACGTAAGTAGTATGAATACTAAACCTACCTACTTCTTGCAAGCTAAGTTAGGTATCTTGACTTATTTATATTTCTGTAAGGAATTTCCATTTCAACTACTGTTAATTTGAAAATCAAATATATATTTCTCAGTTGACTAGAAGAGCGAGCATGCACATGTCCAGTTTGTCCCACCACAAATTAAAATACAAAGTTAGCTATCCGTCTACAAAAGGACAGTCGCAACTGGGGTCGCCACCCATGGCGTTGGCATCAATGCAGCTTATCCTGCGATCCCGCTCCTTTGTCCGATCCCGTGCCAAATGCCGCGCACCGCATACGTAATGCAAGGCAGTGCATGGCTCACTTTATTATGCAATCCACAAAAATCTAATAGCGGCCAACTGTGGCTTTTCTGTCCGCATTCCATAAGCAACGCGACTAACGTACGAGGTACCTTTATTACTTATCTTATCGTGCACAGAACGTTACGCAAACATTACCGAATTTCAGAGTAGTATCGCAATTAACATGAGTGCACGATTTCTTGTAACAAAAATAATCAATTAATTTGCATCAAATGGGAACGAATCCTTTGCAAACCATTCTACTGGTTTGTTCAGCTCTCAGTGTGGCTCTGAATGACATCATCTTCGTTACACGTATACCTACTACAGAGCTCGCAGGGTCATTAGTATCGGTAAAGAGGCGCACGTGCGTAGTTTGAATGATAAATGCCCCGAAGATAAAACAGTCGGCCACCTTCTGAGGGAGCTACAAAGCGGAGCTAATCTTCGGCCCCGCTTCACGCGGACGTGAGAAGTTGTTAGAGAACAGCCTATTATTGTGCTGGGACTACAAAGGTAATGAGGTGCTGACGGAACCGCCACCGTTACCGCGAGACAAGGGCTCTGTGTCTACCATAACAACCATAGTTAGCCCATTAGATGATAGGCTCATTAACGACGTCTTTTAGAATGATTATGGACAATCGCTGTCTTTGTTCTACTTATTATGTAGACTAAATGAACATACATAATGGGACTTTGTGACTCAAAGACTCAGCACATATTTTACTTGATTGTGTCAATTAACAAAAGTCAACAACAACGATAATTTTGTTATTGAAAAACATCTGGCATCAAAAAGAGAGGTTTGAAGGTTCAAAAGTATTTGCCACTCATGACTGAAAATTTAAGGATAAATGAATGAAGGGCTGAGAGGACGATAACGACTAAGGCTTAGAGAATCTAGGACAAATCAGGTTCAGGTACCTGCGCAGGTACAGTATGTCACTACGATCGGATATCATAACCACGCGGCGTGAAAGCGCAGACACATGCTTTTGTTTAACTGCCACAATATACGTGTGCCAAATGACAACTACCCGTTGTGAAACACTACCTTCCAAATGAATGTGTAATTATGAGGCGACAGGTCATTACTTAGCACTTTCGATAGTAAACCGAGCCTACAGGATGATGCGTGGTATGATTGGAATACCGTTTTCATAGATGGCAAGTTTTTCCCGTATCGCAGGTGCTGCCCTGCGTGTTCTTGTGTCGCACATCGCGGGGACGGATGCACGGCGAGGCACGGAGACTAAATGCCTCGATACAGAAGCCGGGCAACGTGTCACGGCCACATAACAGGATTAGTTACCTGCCCTACTGTAACAATGTAATGTAAGGCAGTTTTTTAGCTCCGTGGAAACGGGCCACTTTGTCTCACATGGTGTAGGTACTTATTGACAGCATTTCGATGGCGCCAAGCTATGTTGACTGTGACTGTGAGCCAAATAAGCTCATTTATGTATGCTGTCTTCGTGATGCTAGCAAATAGATTGATCCATATTATGCTATATAACACTACAGCATCATCAAGCACACTGATAATAATACTAAATATCAGATTAACATTAGCATTCCATTCACTACTTTGTCCTTGTTTGCCCTTAGCGTTTTGTAACCGTCAGGAGAGTCATCTTTACGAAACTGTACAGAGATATGCAGCAGAGTGCTAATTTATATTAATATAATATAATATGTATATTTAATGATGTGACGATTTTTAACTTAGACGATCATTAACTTTTCCTTGATTACTTACCTAATAATATACCAACTCGTGTTCACGGTTTTTACACGGTGGAATAATATTTACACTCCCTTCGTCTAAGAGATATTTCGATGTGACCAAGCATCCTGTTTCACATTCTCGTAAGTTTCAGTACTGTCTCTACAAATAGGTTTGTCCTACTGCGCAGGTAAACTCGACAGGGCTGCTCATAGACGCAGATGTAAGTATTAACCGGCTTATGACCATTCCGTAGGTTTTTTTTATTAAAACTTGAGCATTGTCCGGTCCCAAATAGCTTAGTGGTCAGGATTTTTGTAGCTTCCTTCATTTCGGTTGTCTGGTCATACTTTAATTCCTTCATACCATATGCTTTCGACGATAATAGCTACCTAGTAAGTAATATAATAAAATACCTTCGAAACACACTAAGCACACGTACTACCTAGGTATCTACATACATAATTATAATGTAGCTCTTCGCCTAATTTAGGTCTAATCACTGATTAGGTGCATTTTAAAGGTCTAACTTAAAACTGACTAAGTAGCCTACCATGAAGACAGTGTGAGATTATAAACACCTAGATAGGTAAGAGAAGCTGTGGCTTTAATTATTACGTTAAATATACCGCCGAAAATATAACAGAAGTACAGATTATAAAAGTAGGTTACAGGGGGATGACATAAGTAAGTAGGTAAGTAATAACAATATGTTGGAAAATATTATACTTAGTCCTATTTACATTATTTCTATCTTTTTTTGGGACGTATTGTAGATTAATTGAGTACCTACACGCTTTATTTTTTTATTTAAACGTTTAGGGGAGAGCTTTACAATAGCATTTTATTATTATCTAAGTAGGTACATACCTATACATAATATTATCATAATATTAGCACCTTTAGCAGCACCTTTTAGCGGAAAATTTAGAAAAAAAAAACATTTGATAGCGTTAGCTACATCGCTATAGCACATTACATAGTTACCTTATTGTAGTTTAACCAAATAGCAATGTTTTTAATAACAGGATTTTAACTATGTAAATACGTACCTACGTATACCTCCTATATATTATTATGTGTCGTTCCGTAAATTAATAGAAACGTATGTAAGTAAATAAAAACTTACCAGCAGAGATAAAAATCGCCTCAAAATTCACGTCGAAAATGTATGCGCACTAATTAATAATAACAAAACTGCGTGGAAATAAGCGTGAAATTGAAAATTTAGACGAAATATCGTATTCGCAAATCGATTTACGTAAGAAAAAAGCACGTTTGATCTGCCACACTACCAGACTCCGGCCTTCGCTAGATTTGATTGATAAACAAAACTTCCGCTTCTCGCAGCGCGCGCATTTTAATGCTGCCAGTACTAATAATTCAATAAGGACTCTACCATGGGCTCTACATCTTTATCAGTATGATAATTTTACGAAAAGTACATCGTGTTGATATATTTCTTGAGTTACGAATTAATTATGAAACAAATTTAAGTCCACATACGCTTATGTTTAGAATGAGAAAGATAAATTAACCAAACTAATAAAATAGAGTTATGCCAAAGGTACCCAATATTTACGATGGCAAGTAAAATACACGTTCCGAAATACGCGACAGCAATGACGTTATATTGACGTCAAATCCATTCCTTTTGTACTTATATTTGAAATCTATTTATAAGCAAATAATAAAATCGTAATGTTTTGTTTGTTTGGGACTTCTTATATGTTTCACTTACGTAAAATCTTCGAAGTTGTAATACATTGCGTATAATAATAAATAACAATTTTTTGTATATTATCCTCATACACCTACATGTATAAAGTTTAAAACGCAACTTAAATTGACAGTGATGTCAAATGACGTAATGTAACATAGTGACATAAGGATATTGTGACGTTTAGGATTGTCCATCGCCAATCGCCAGGGTCCCGAAAATTTTATTCCAGCTTTTCAGGAAATTCCAATAGTTTTAGATTTTAGGGATGGGTTACAAAGTTCTAAAACTTGCTTCTTCGTCGTTACGGGTAAGATATTGTATCTAATTTCTCGCACATTTCCTACCGGAGTTTTATAAACTGTCAATAAAATTGTTATGCAATGGCTCTCAGGCGGCTCAGCAATAATTTTGTACTTCTTAGATGTAACCATGCCGATACATTATTATGTGACAAATAAAATGAAGCGACCAAAATTTGTTATCATTGACTATCACCACCATACCAATTGACTACTAACCTCACCTCAACCTACTAGCCTGACCTTCAAGCATGTGACAGACAGTCATTCCGAAATTCTTATCAATATTGCTACAGTATTATGTATCTGCATAGATTTAATTTTATATGACAATATAAGTAGGTACTTATCTTGATTATCCTACCTATTTGATTATATGTAAACAATGTTTCTGACTTTACTTTCACTTCAAGAACTTTTACCTACTATCAATTCAACAGTTTGCACTTCAATTTACTTACAGATTAGTTTGAATTTTTATGTAAAACATCTACAGCTACACCATCAACACAGATTGTAAAACAACCATTGTGGAGTATTATAAGTAATAATGTGTTAAAAGTGTCTAAAAGTAATAATAATGTTGAATATTAATTATGTTGTTTTTAGAGTGGTGGAATCAGAATTGCCACTAGGCAATATTCAACCACTCATGATGCTGACCTCACTGTCATCGGATCGGGCCCTGGCGGCTATGTGGCAGCCATCAAAGCTGCCCAACTTGGCTTGAAGGTACACTATTAATTGCTTTAATTCCAATAAGTGAACCAAACAAGTACCACAACGCAACATACAAAGTATGTAACTTTTGTGGTATATAATTTAGGCTCGGTGACAGTGACATGAACTGTGCGGCGGCCCTTCTTTGATCCTTGTCTAAATAAATATCTTTATATTTGGGACTATTTCGTACCTGTAGATTACTTTTTGTTTTATTGCAATCGGTATTTCCATTTGGAAGATATCGTAAATTAATAGTTACTGAATTTTTGTTACTGTTTGAAGTATGATAGTTTTCTATTTTTTAGGTAGTTTCAGTGGAGAAGGACCCCTCTCTAGGTGGAACCTGTCTGAACGTCGGATGCATCCCATCCAAAGCGCTCCTCCACAACTCGCACCTGTACCACATGGCCAAGCATGACTTCAAACACCGTGGGATTGAAACTGGTGAAGTCACATTTAACTTTGCCACTATGATGGATTACAAAGTCAAAGCAGTCAAAGCTTTGACTGGCGGCATTGCTATGCTCTTCAACAAGAATAAGGTGACTAGAAAATTTTTTTTTTTTCAAGACCAATGCAAATAGTAGGTAGATTTGTAGATTATAGCTTCCTCTTCATCACAGAGAGGCAAATATGGCTGCTTTTGTTTCTGTCTACTAAAACAACATTTTCTGTTTCAAGGTTAAGCTTGTCAAGGGCCATGGTACAATTGTTGCACCAAACAAGGTGGAAGTGATGGGAGAAAAAGGTGTAGAGACTGTTAACACGAAAAACATCCTCATTGCCACGGGTTCTGAAGTGACACCCTTCCCCAATGTTGTTGTAAGTATGTAAAATCATGGAAGAAGATAAAATAAAATCTAGAATTGTAGATGCTGAACTTCATTAATCACCTTTCGACATTTCAGTTTGACGAAAAGCAGATCATCACTTCAACTGGTGCCCTGTCGCTGGCCTCTGTGCCCAAGAGGATGCTTGTGATTGGTGCTGGAGTCATTGGTCTTGAGCTGGGCTCCGTGTATACAAGACTGGGTTCCGACGTCACTGCTATCGAATTTCTAGAGAGCATTGGAGGTAAACCTTCTGACTGCAAGGGTTTATTGAGCCGTTTATTGAGTCTCCTAAGAATGCTGGTTTTATCAACATATTACATAACCACCACTAGTTTCTATCAGGCGATTGAGCCATAATTATTAGCAGATTCCCTGATACAGGGTATCTTATATAGGTAGCAGTGAGGATCTGTGTATGTGATTGTGATACACTATTTATTTCTAGGGGTGGGCATTGACGGTGAAGTGGCAAAGACCTTGCACAAGATTCTGGCCAAGGAAGGCATGAAGTTCAAGCTTGGCACCAAAGTTATGGGGGTCAAGAAGGAAGGCAATGATGTGAAAGTTGAAGTGGAAGCTGCAAAGGGGGGCAACAAGGAAACTGTAAGTTAACATCATCTTGGATGACAGACTATTTGAGACCCAACATCTAAAGACGATGGAGATTTTTTCTGTCCAAAGTTTAAACGGCACCCGCCGCAAACTAGGCGCCAAACCGCCGAGTTAGACGCTCTAGATATCCTGTTTGCCGTACTCTTGAACAGTGGAAGCAACTCTTATTGCAATTTCTTCTACAATACCGATGCCTATGTTGACAGTTGACCTGCGACGTGGTGTTGATCTCGATCGGACGCCGCCCGTACACCAAGAACCTCGGCTTGGATAAGGTCGGCATCGCTTTAGACGACAAGGGCCGAGTGCCCGTCAATAACAAGTTCCAGACGACAGTGCCTGGGTAAGACGGTTCAACACTTTCTGCAACTACACACACAATTTAGTACTAGAAACAAAACACACTGAACATTATTTAATCTTAAAAGGCTATATAATAGCCCAAATGTTCTGGATCATTACTATTGCTAGCACACTGCCAGAAATTTTGGTTTATCGTATCAAAATAATCGCGTCACGGCATACAAGGAAAATGGCTGATATTCTCATATTTTTTTGCATACAATTCATTAAACTCTATTTGCAGAATTTATGCCATCGGTGACTGTATCCACGGTCCTATGCTGGCCCATAAGGCGGAAGACGAAGGCATCGTTTGCGTTGAAGGTATCAAGGTAATTAAATCGTCTTCAAATTTAGTGTTTCAGCTGTTTTTAATTTTTGTGTCTATTTCCTGTGTGTGTGACGACCGACGGAGGTAAAAGTAACTTGAATACTTCTTACAGGGTATGCCGGTTCACTTCAACTATGACGCTATTCCATCAGTAATTTACACCTCGCCTGAAGTCGGTTGGGTGGGTAAAACGGAAGAAGACCTGAAGAAGGAAGGCAGAGCGTACAAAGTGGGCAAATTCCCGTTCCTGGCTAACTCGAGAGCAAAGACTAACGGCGAGCCCGATGGTTTCGTCAAAGTGTTGTCCGACAAGACGACGGACGTTATTCTAGGCACGCATATCATTGGCCCCGTGAGTATCTGCAGTTTTATAATCCACTTATATATTTTCAACAGCTTAACTATTTACCGACAAGACTGCTTTGAATTAATATATTTTTTATGAATATGTTTTTATAAAAAACATCACACATCAAAATGAAGTTAGAAGAAAAGAAAGGAAGAGGCAGACCTAGAAGGATATTCACAGATCAGATAAAAGAAAAGACAAATGCCACGTCGTATAGGGAAATCAAAGCTTTGGCTGAAGATAGAGAACGCTTGCGGTTACTCTGCCGACAAGAGCTATGCTCTTAAATAAGAAGATGAATAAATTAATATTATGTACTTAATTAATATTCCAGGGTGGCGGTGAGCTTATAAACGAGGCTGTATTGGCACAAGAATACGGAGCGGCTGCAGAGGACGTAGCGAGAGTGTGTCACGCGCATCCCGTAAGTTTACTCCTAATGATATGCTTATCTGCATTATTACGTTCATTCCTTTGCAACTATGGCCGATATGCACATAAGCAGATGCTAAGAACGTGCGTACTGCGTATCTCAGCCTAGTGTCATGAATGTCTGTTATTTGAATTTTTTTTATTGACTTATTCCAGTGATCTCCTGCAAGGATCACGGAGCTACCAAATAATGCATAATGATGAATTGTTTATTTTATTGCAGACATGTTCCGAGGCCCTGCGTGAAGCAAATTTGGCTGCATATTGTGGAAAACCAATCAACTTCTAATTTTAGTCCTAAATGTAAAAATAATTTATTTGTGCCCATTCATAACATCGGGGTCTACGGAGTAGGCTATGTCGATCCAATAAGGAATCTTGTATGAATCTAATTTGAATGACTCGAGTTCATAATTGTAATTTACGTTATATAGGCCATTTAGGATTAAAAACCACTCATACATACTGAAGAATGACTGTTTATGACTTGAGTTTCACATGAGGTGGTTCCCTAACTTGATACATGTAAAAATCAATCACGACAGTTACCAGTTTTTTTTTATATAAAAAAATACGAAGTTATTATACCTATTTTTATACTCTTTGAAAGACAAAAAAGTCCGACGATTTTGTTTACCATTGTAAAATCGTAACCTAGGTGGCCACCTTAGTGGAAACTGGTAGTCATTTGCGATCACACGAATAATAATAATTATGTAGCCGCCCAGTGCTGTACCTATGGATATATGTGATATTTATTTTTTAAAGTTTTGTTTTTCTGATTACTTACGTATTTTTGCCGCTTTTCATTCCGATTTTTTTTTTGTTTATAGCTTCCTTATCTCTTCTGCTTTTACTTTAACGTAAATGTGGTATACCTATGTACTCGGTGTATTTATATTATTTTGTAAATATATTATTAGCTTTATAATACAACTGCGTATTTAAACAGTGTTTGATTCATACACAGTAAATGAAAATATCAAGAATAAATTGAACATTTTATTTTGAATAACTTTTTAGTACACAAATATTGATGATAAAAAATAAAAAATAACTTCTTAGCTATCTAAATAAAAATCATTAGGCAACTTATTCTATAGTTCCATCTAGTTTAAATTAAGCTAACTCAATAATTAATTGGTGACTAGATCGATATTCGATATTTTATAAACTACATAGCATTTTAGTTATAAAAATAAGTACCTATTTAACATAGCAACAACATTTCTAAAGCGCAGAAAATTAGTAACATTATACAATAGTATTGGATAGAAGTACAAACAATAGTAGAGGAAACATGTGATGATATAGTAACAACCATAATAAACACAACAATCACATCAAAACAATAAAACATGAATAAGCGTACATTAAAGCAAGATAAAATTCTCAAGTTTATATCACACACACAAATAATTCACAATGGAGGGTAACATTTATAAAGCCGCTCGCCTGACTATCTATTCATTTGTGTTGTCATCCACTTCCACTCTTGAGGAAACGTCCTTTGACTAAGAAGAATTAGAATTACGTAGGTATGTATTACATTGTACAATACTTACTACTTGTTATCGATACTAATTTGACATTTTAATCTCACATCACAATGATCTTTTTTCAACATAATGGTGAGACAAACAGATCAGAATTGTTGATGAAATTATCTTAAATCCTAAACAGAATGACGACGTAACACTGGCAATTTATATGGCAAATAGAGAAATATTTCTTCATTATTCTCCAAATAAATTATTTGTTGTTATTTCAACCCCATGTGTCCATGATTTGACTGCACATGTTCAAATAAAGTTTCGGAGAGAGTATTTCACAGTACTGTGCGCAGTCGCTAGAATACATAATCGCAGCTGCCATCGTACTAGCGTTGCTCGCCATGTATTTGAAAAGTATTCCTTCGAGATCAGATATAGACAAATTGTTCTCCAAATAAAAGTTTTTAGAGAGACGGAAACAAGTCTCCCACAATTCGTCGTTTATTGGGAACATTGTCATGCATCGGTCAATAATTTCAGCTGCTTTCAGAGAAATATCACAATTATTTACGGTCATCACCGTTTTAGGGATCACAGTTTTGATATATTTCATTTCATCACAGCAACAAGGCAAATTCTGGTATGTGGATGGGTCGTTAATGGGATACGACGCATCGTTGAGGATTGATAGCGACACGTCCTTGATTCTCTTGGACATGATATTAGTAATTGTTATCTTATTATCATCGCATTTAGTGTCATGTTTTGTCTCTGTTTCCAACTCGGCCTTATCCGCAAGTCCGCTATGCGTGATGTAAAGTTCGTCTACTGGAGGTGTGCGTTTCAAATTATCTAGCAGGAATCTCAGACAGTCAGCGTACATGCCATTGTGATATGCGTATTTGGCTGCCATGTTTGGATTTCTTAACAAGATTTCTTCGTCAATCCAAGGTTTGAGTATCATAATGACATCATCGGCCCAGGATTTACTTTTGAAGTCTCTCATAGACGTCAGCGGGTTTAATTGCGGCTCCAATGGCGTTCTCTCCAAGCCGTCAATATCGAACGGAAACATTATATCAACTCTGTCGATTTGATGGAATTTAAATCGGTTGTTGTTTCGATTTGCGGGGATTTTGATGACGCGTTTGGTAGTTTTCATCATTATGACCCTGTTGGTGCCTTTTTCCTTTTCACTGTTTCCCTGTCGAAGAAAAATAAAATTATATTAAAGGAGTCACAATAGTAGCAGTTGACCCCATATAAATATAGTGTTACTCACTTGCGGATGCATATTTCCAGTTGCATAAATCCGCCCCTCATCGTCGATGTAAATGGTGAAGTCTCCGCCGCAAGCGACAAGCGCTTTGGTCCGGAGGTCCCCGGCGTCACGGTCCGGCGCTACAGCAGTTTTACTTTTTTCCGGGTGCCGTTGGGTGTTCACGCGTATCTTCACTTCCGTCGGTATATACGTCTGCTTCCGATCACCGGTTCCTGCGAAGAAGTACTAAGTATAATACTGATATTTAAAAATAAAACCATCATCGTTCGTATCGTATGGGACCGGGTTTACGGTCTATCTCACCGAGCTGCCCGTCGAAGTTCAAACCCCAAGTGTACAGAACTCCCGTGTTGGTAACTAAACAGGAGTGATGCCACCCCGCCGCTATCTGTAAACGACAATCAAACAATTCGGATTCAAGAGCGTAAACAACCCGCGAAATCCTTGCCGGGGTCAGGCGGGACACGTTACTAGGATAAAAAATATCCACAGAATAGTGACGTGCTCACGTGCATGATGCCGCCGTGCACGTTGCAGAGGTCGAGCCCCTGCGGCGCCAGGTGCGGCTCCGGGCGCGGCGCCGCCTCGGGCTCCGCCGCGCGCCGCGCCGCCGCCGCGCGCACCTGCTGCGGGCTGGCGCCCCACACCAGCACGTGGCCCCGCGCCGCCAGCGCCAGCTGCCGCCCACCCAGGGAACTTCACATCGTGCGCCGTGCACGGAGATAGCTATAGACTGCCGGTATCGGTAGTCTATAGTCTATTGCAATATTACAGCGCTACACTATTCGCATCCCATAGCGCGTGCCGGTTTTTTCAAAGACAAACGATGTACTCTGCGATACAAAAAAACTATGACATGCCAACTTGAGAATGGTCTTCTTACGACGTCATCGTGACGTCACAGTGTTCTATCTCACGCGGGCGCTGTGCCGCCGCCGTCGGCCCTCTGGGCGCACTCACGTTGTGGAAGTACCCGACGGCGATGCTGGCGACGGGCTCGGCGATGGCGACCCGCACGGGCACGGAGGCCTTGTCCCGCCCGCCGCTGCCGAGCTGGCCGAACACGCCGGCGCCCATCGCCCACACCTCGCCGTTGGCCATCAGCGCCACCGTGTGGCACGCGCCGCACCCCACGCTCAGCACCTGTGCAGAAGGACCATTATGCAGACTTATCTGCGGAGGCCACCCCGGAACGTCCCATACAAATAAGCCGGTTCGACGGCTCACGATATCACTAGCCGAACTGATTTCGTGAAATTAAGTCATCGAGATGGGAGCTCGTCGTTACCTTTCTCCCCTGGAATCTTGACACCAGTTGAGGAGTCCATTCGTCACCGATCCAACCGAGACCGAGTTGACCGTGGACACCCCATCTGTAAAACATCTTAGTTATAAATTTGGTCACTTTCCTGCGATGTACATAAATGAGATTAGGAGCAAATTCTAAACCGAACAAAAATATCAAGCATCGGTAGTGTGTCAGACTTTGTGAAGAGGTGAAGAACACCGACATCTTAAAACTAAATAATAAATACTCGACACTCGATACACAAAATATATTGAAAGATAGTAAAGTACATAGTTCCCTGACCCCCACGTGTAGAGCCGGCCGCCGACGTCGACCGCGGCGGAGTGGTAGTGTCCGGCGGCCGCGGAGGCGAGCGGCGCCGCCCCGGGCGCCGGCACGAGCCGCAGGGCTCCGCCCGCGCCCGCCGCGTCGCCAACCGCGCCGCGCCACGCCGCGCCCACGCCCAGCTGCCCGTACGTGTTGTCGCCCGCGGAGTACATCTGACCCACGAAACCAATTGAAATATAACATTAATTTTATGTGATTTAAAGTAAAGCCACGCCTCTTTGTTATGAGTTTTTTTTTGTTTTGTTGCGCTGTTTTTGGGTAATGTTCCGTAAAAACACACGCAGGAGACCCGGCTTAACGCAGGAGAAACCGCGGGGCGCAGCTAGTATTGCAAAAAAGCAACGACAGCGCGTGCCTTCTCACCCCGTTCTCCGTGAGCACCAGCGTGTCGTGCCTCCCGAAGTTACGCCAACCTTTCAAATAGCTACAGTTGTAACTGTTGTGTACGTAACGCGGGCGAGACCGCGGGGCGCTAACGACCCCGAATGCCATCTCACCCCGTTCTCCGTGAGCACCAGCGTGTGGTGCCTCCCGCACGCGACGTCCACGACGCGGCCCACGAGGTCGGGGTTGACGGGCGTGTCCGTCATCAGCACCCTGGCGTCGCCGCCGTCCGCCACGGCCCAGTGCGCGAGCCCGCAGCTGAGCCGGCGCGCGGGCACGCACCGCGCGCGCCACGTGCCCGGCGAGCGCGCCGGCCGCCGCTGCAGCTCCGGCCGCGGCGAGCGCGCCTCGATGGCGGACGCGATTTGCACGAACGTCGATATCAGGTTCAGCATTCTTGTGGTCTGTACATTTTAGCATGGAACTAGTCACAGTAAAATTACTACATATTATTACGTAATTTAAAAAAGTATTGTAGTAAAAAAAAATATATATTAGGAATTTATATTTTCCTAAAGTATACGAGTATAAATACTTACGTAAACTGACGTTATCCCTTGATTCAAATCGCGCATCACCGGTCGCAACTGATCTTGCAATGGATTAAGCCATAAACAAAGACACTGAAACAAGTTATAAGATGGATTTTCAAATACTTACACTAAATTTTTATAGGATAGGAGACAACTTTACTTACACATTCAAGCTAATTATGTTGCTCAAAGTTATTGTTAAAACCTTTATTTTCATAAAATTGTTGTCAGTGTTAAGAAATCAGCTGTCAAGGCTAAACAAAAACTGGAAATAACAACAGCAAAACAAACTAAAATACAATAAAAAAATAAACTAAAACTAGTAAATTGGGTGTTCTTATCATTAAAACTATTTCTAACAGAAACCCTTTGGAAGGACAGAAGAAAAGGGTTGGAAATGAAAATGATTATCAAAATGGCTATGTTCACGTTTATATCACCTTTAAAACCTTCAAATCGAACTCGTCACATCTCTCCACGATGTAGTCGAAGAGCCACTGCCCGTTCTCCTCCAACAGCAACGGCACCACGCACCGCTGCTGCAGCAGACAGTGCAGCGCCCCGCGGCACACGGCGCCCCGGCCCGCGGCGCCCCGGCCCGCGGCGCCCCGGCCCGCGGCGCCCCGGCCCGCGGCGCCCCGCGCGCGCACCGCGGCCAGCAGCAGCCCGGGCCGGCCGCGCTGCACGCTGAACACCGGCACCAGCTCCCACAGCCCGAGAGCGGCCGCGAACGACGACAGCTCCAGCAGCTCCACCGAACTGAGGGTCGTGAACTTCACGTCCCTGGAATTGCGAGCCGAGACCTCACTGACAGGGTAAGTCTTAATTTTTTTTTTATAATGGCTTCGCACGGTTTGTGAATTTAGCCAGTGTCAAGTACCTATTATAATAATAAAGTATCATATTTTCACAGTAGGAACGTAATAGCATTAAAGCAATGCTTGTGGTGAAGTAGTCAAGTCAATTATTTACATAGTCAGTCACGATTAAGTAAAGTGGTGGATGCTTTAACACTCGAAAAAACACAAGTTTGCGAAAAAAAAAACAAAACCAACGTCTCATTATCGGGTTCCCGCCAAAACTCAGGAGACGTCTTGTTCTTACTCGTAAAGCTGACTCTACGAGTAAAGCACATGAAAACAAATGTGATACGTCACTTTCACGATACACTGCATGGCATCGCTAAATCATCAATGTATTATCATTGCTCACGTGTCAAACTTCTGCTCTTCATTAGTAGCCATCTTGAGTAACAAAGCCAGTAGCTGGATGGTGATCGCCGAGTTGCCCAAGGAGCCGACGTTGCCCGTGTGCTTGTACAGCGACAGCTCGTGTATCCTACCGAACACGCCAAGACGCGCCACCCAGCCGTCAGGTTGGCTCTGCAAACAAAAATAAAACAAATACACACCCCGCTAGGATTTAAATTCGTTTAAAAACTTCCACAGTAATGATCGTACACCATTCCTTGGCGGATGAGGCAAAGGTGTGCTAGTTATGACCGAGGCTAACTTTTTTTTAAATGCTTAAAAGGCTCTATCTCATGTCCGGACTGCCGATAGAGTGCCCTCTCTAAGCCCAGGCTGGTAAAGATATGTTAGAATCGAAAAGAAACCTGTGTACCTGCGAGAGCGAGAAGAGATACTGCGCCGGCGCAAGCTTGCCGCGCGACATCAGCATGTCGGCGGCGGCGCGCAGCAGCGTGCCCACCGGCGCCGCCAGCGCCGCCGCCGACTGCTCGGCGCCCGCGCCGCCGCGCATGATCAGCGCCACCAGCCACTCGCACGGCTCGCTGCTGCGGGACCGGAGCGTACGTCATCGTCGCGGCTGTCTCATCAGCGTCCCCGCCCGAGTAGCCAGGTTTTTTAGTGTTGGGGGTTTCAAGCCAATGCAACGTAGTGACATCGGTTAAATGGTTACATGGGCCAACATAGCAATGGGTCTTACTTGAAGCGTGAGGAAATAACTATCACATTTATAATGAAGTTACATTTTAGACTCACACAGTGTTCATGATGTAAGCTCCACATGAGGTGACGACTAGACAGGGCTCCAGGGCGAACCTCGGCAGTTGTAGATCGCACATGAAGGTCGGCTCGCGCCACCCTCCCGCGGCCGACGGCGCATCCTTTGCCGTCATGAGGTGCGCGCGCCGCACGTCGCCTATCAGCTCCGCAGACCATAGTTCAGAGAAATCTCGCTTGACGCCTAGTATTGCATCGCCCTGCAATATTACTATAGGTTACGCTACTATCTTGGAGTATGGATAGATTGATAGTTCAATAGGTACTATAAAATGGGGCCGAATATGGTATACAATGTTGGATGAAAGCAGATTTTTTCATGTGGACCGAAATTCCGTGGGATGAATGTGGCATGAATCAAGTTGGCACATTACTCAGTCAGTTTAGTCGATTTCAATGTAAATTATTGAAATTTGTGTTTTTTTATATTGTAATAGTAGTTGTAACTTTTCAATGTTTATTTTTAAGTCGTAAATATTATGGTACAACTGACATAAAGGCATATTGTAAGGGAATAGACATAGTAGGCTTACAATGTGTGTCCCATACATTTCATACATTTTACATGAACTATGCAAAATTTTGCTATACGACGATTTGCGACTGTAGTATATGCCAGCCTGAGGAAGACTCAATATAACAATATCTTACCAGAATAACAGAGAAATTGGCGCTATGTATTTCCAGTTCATTCTTTCTCACTAAATAAAGCAATCTCTGGGACCATAAGCCTTGGATGTAAAGATTGTCTTTCTTTATGAAAGGCCTGAGAGTTTGTGATGGCGTGTCTTCTTCAGGGCTCTCCAGCTACAAATAAATAAGTATTATTAATTTAGGCATTAATAACACAATATAAATAATATCACAATTAGTTCAACATAATAGATTCTGATTCCTGACCCCCAACTTTCGTAAATACATCTTTCAAATGTGTTAAACCATTTATCACTTAAACGTTGACATATTATGCAATAACAAGATTAAAGTGTCTTTACAGGGTGATTGAAGCTAAACTTCAGTTTCAGTATCTTTCCATTCAAAACAAACATTTGGCACCCACCCACATTCCATGCATTATAAAACTGACATGAGTTATGAACTTACAATCAATGTGCCTTCATTCAGCTCAAATGCAGTCAAGAAGTGCCTTCCGTTCACATACTGTGCACTGAGCCCCCAATTGTTAGAACCTTTTCTGAATGAGGGCAAGTAGTCTGTAGGCTTCAAAACATATTCCACTGTTTGTGCCTTAGAGTCATCTGAAGTAAAGCAATTGTGAATTTGCAATGAATAAAAGCTGCAAGGAATATTTCATAAAGAAATGGAACTAGAAGCAAGGGTTCATGAACACTACATTCAGGAACAGGCCAGATTTAGCTAAAACGAGTACTCATAGAACAAGGTAGTCTCATTTTCGTTTTCCGAGAGTGAGCAACTTTAAAACAATAGGGTAGATAGGAGGTAAATCAATAGGCACATAAAAATGCATAATATAGGTGGATAGAAAGTATGGTGCTATATTATGTTCCGCTAGCTTTGAATCTAAATGATACTGGGGTGGACTGGTCCATATGGACCATGCAACAATTGAACATCTATTGTGTCTATTTATGTTACTCAAAGGGTAAATATGAGTTCTAAGATAAATTACCTTTAGATCCACCCTGAATGAAAAAGGTAATTTTATCTTTAGACAGTTGTTTGATATAAGACATAAAACCATCTTTTTTATCCTTATCATTCTGTGCCCGTGCTTGCTGCAGCCAGTTGTAACCAAAAGATCTGTGCTCCAAAACCAACTTCCAGTGCTGAGATTTTCCTCCAGATATCTTAAAATGAAACAAAATTGATTGATTTAGGATATTCGCAATACCAAGTTCATTGGATGTCATTTATTCTTCTAGGATAAAACATAGCTTATTGCACTCAGGGATAATTTAGTTTCTTTTAGTGAAAGAACTTTCAGAACTGATCAGCAAAGTCTCAAAGATTACCTCCTACAAAGTCACAAACTATACCTCTTTAAAATAATAGTCTAAATAATTATGTAAATTCTGTTATTCACCTAATTAACCCCTGTAAAAGGAGATAATCACAAATAATTACAATGAGAAAAAGTGTGTAGTTATATACTTACCAAAAGTGCCAATAAATCCAGAGAATCGTCAAAGCATATTTGAAGTTCAGTAACCTCACCCGCCACTTTACACTCTCCAACAACTGATTGTGACTCCAAAGAATAAAATATAATTGTGCCAATCTGAAGTCAACATTTTAAATTGTTTAATTACTTTGTTCTATGAATAATTATACACAAATCTTTCAAAGACCGAAAGTTATCACGAAAATGCATGTTCAAGACTTACCTTTGATCCAATAATTAAAACATTCTCAGACTCTTTAGTCAGCCAACAAACTACTGAAGAAGGCTCTGGTATAACGGAGAGTGGAAGGACGGTGACCCCAGAGTGAGACCATCTGTGGTCAAAATCACTCTGAGGTATAAACAGAGGCAGAAATGGTACCAGTAATACCTTCTGTTCACTCACTATGAGCAACCAAGTACCGCTTGGCTCAAAACACATACAGTATATAGGATTATCCAGAAAATCCCAGTCATAATTCTTTTCAAATCTCTCCGATTGAGAGTTGATGAACAAAAATACCAATTCTTTATCACTAGAAAAGGCAAAGAACTTTTTGAGGCCCACTTCGTAAAAACTGTAAGTTGCTATGTCTAGATGAATGAGGACATCTAATTTAAATAAACCAGAAAAATCCAAATGTTCACTTTGTTGTTGAGACATGCTGTCCTTCCTTAATTAGTAGGTATGTGTTTATTAATGTATTTTATTCTGAATTTAGCGTTTTTGCTCGATCATGAAAAACGTAGAATTGAAAATTGAAACTATCTATCTACTAGGTACCTGCTGCCTGACAGGAGCGACAGGACTGACTGAGCCAGTGTGACCATATTAAATTTTACAAAAATACTGAGGCAGGCTCGAAAAAATACTGAAAAATACCGACTTCCACGGGGCAAAAGACCAATAAAAATACTGATTAGAAAAAGTTGTATGTAGCTACTTAATAATCATCATTATGTACAATAAGCTGTTATAAACAAAGTATGAGAAATAAATATCTATTGCCTATCATCATAATCATCAGCCTGAAGAAGTCCACTGCTGGACATAGGCCTCCCCTCATTAGTTGCCCATGCTTTTGCACGTTAACGAACACTCAATGAGTCATATTCCACCAATGTGAGGTAAACATTAACACCCGAAGAAACACAAGTCTGGGAAAAAAACACAATTACAACGTCTCACTTTCAGATATCGGCCAAATTCCAAAGTCAACTTCACAGTGCTACCATATTATTTATGTCAAAAAAATACCGAAAAAATACTGATGTTCGAAAAACGCCTTAAAAAATACCGAAAAAGTATTAAAATACCGAAAACGGTCACACTGGACTGAGCCGACTGACCAAAGAGTATAATAATAATAATAATACGGGACTGACTGCAGACTGACTGAAGAGTAACACCTACTCTTTTTTTTTTTGTAATGGCTTCGCACTGTTTGTGCATATAGCCCGTGTCAAGTATTTTAATATAATAAGTATTTGTTAATTTAACAATCACACGTCACAGCAATATAGCAATCGTGGTCAAGTAGTCAAGTCAATATTTACATCGTCAAAGTCATGATTCAATAAAGTGGTGGATGCTTTACTGAAACCTGGGAGTTTTGGAAAAATATGCGAAATGACACGTTTTTTGAGTTTATATCATTCGCCTACACTCGTGCACGTTAACGAACACTTAATGATTAATATTCCAACAATATTACACATTAACACTCGAAGAAACACAAGTTTGAGAAAATAATACAAAACCAACAACGCCTCACTATCGTATTCCCGCCAAAACTGAAAGTCCCACTTTTCAGAGTTGTCAGTTGTTTGTTTTAGTATAGCTTCGTATTTAGCTAGTGCAGGGTCACGTTGTACACTGACACAGAAGCCCTTCCCCTTAGTTTATGCTCTGTGGGGTATCAGGTGTGTCCTCAGATTATTCATCTAACAGGTCTGACATTTAACTCAAGATCCGCGGAAGAAGAGAGACAAGTTTATACAATAGACAAAGGAGTAAGTAGGATAGTACGATGATGTTTTGTCGTTATCGGAGTATGCACTAAGTTATGACTATGCTGCAGAAGCAAACCAATCTTGACATTTTAGAATGTCACATGAATGATCGTAGCTAAACCTAAATAATGACATGTGTTACAACGTTGTATAACCTAATTCATCCGATTTATACATTGCAGCGTAGGTGTGTCCCTTTCGGGTATACTCTTTTGTCAAGTCTATTGATACTACGTCTATGGGTGTGACAGATGCATGAACCTAACATCAGAATTAATGGAATTGACAATAGCGTATACCCGAAAGGGGCACACTTTTGCTGCAATGTATAAATGGGATTATTTTAAAATGTCAAGATTTGTTTGCTTCTGCAGCACAGCAATATATTAGTGCATATGCCGACAAACAAACACCAAACATCATCGTACTATCCTACTTACCTACTCTTCTGTCTATTTGTATACACTTGTCTCTTTTCTTTCCCGATCTTGAGTGAAATGTCATATCCATTGGATGATTAATCTGAGGTATCTACCTATCTGCTATCTAGACAATTATATTTACTCTATGGGCAGCCCGCCCTTCTATCTATACTACCTAGGTATGTACCTATCAGTGTCTCCAGATTGGGGGTTTTTCCCCCATATTGGGGAAAAATAAAATTTTTGCGAAATTTTTGGGGAAACGAAAACTGTGGGGAAAATTTTGGGGAACGCATTTTATTTTGGCGAAAGTTTGGGGAGAAATGTGAACACATTTTTATACAATAAATACATCTTTTAGCTAATATTTTTTGTGTCGTAATTGAAATTGCACGCGTAAAACAATACAATGCTGCCAACATTATTCTTTCAATAACATGCCCGTAACCGCGCGTCACACCGCTGCCAATGGCAAGTCAAACATGTCATTTCTTTACTATTATTTTAGCCATGGAATGAAATGTTTAGTAACTTCATTCCGACTGAAGCTTATTATTGATTATGATTGTAATGCACATTTCTATTTTTTGTTAAAGTTAGTGATTAAAAATCCATGTCCAGGAATAGCCTTACCCATCCAAAAAAAGTTAAATCTGTGTCTGTGTCTATAGATTAACCAATTATCAAAAAGATAAACAAACAACACAAAGTAAATCTCGCAGATTAAAAATCTTTAGGTTTTTAATCTCACGCAGTGGCAACGGCGCTGTATGGTATTCTGCTAATGATGACGTCAGCATGCTAAATTTTAAAATATGATGTTTATTGTAACTATTCCATGGAAAATATTATAATTATAAATATTATAATTAGTTTCTTAAAGTGTTCTATATTTTAAGAAAATTATGTAAAATCAGAAAATGTAGACCCTGCCCATTGTATGTTCAAGGAGCGTAGTCGAAAAACATAAATTTAAATTTTATACTTTTTGTTGAAACATGTCTAGAAATGTCAGACATTATCAACCTGCAATACTTAGGTACTTATTTTGAAATTTATGAGAGTAGGTATAATAATAATATCTGATACCCATAGTAGAACATTTATTTTTAATTTTTGTCTATTTGTCTTTTAGTTCTATCTAGGTAATCTCCGAAACAGCTGGACTGATTTTTACGGGACTTTAATTAATAAATAGCTGAGACCACCGGGCGTATAATATGATACTTATATTCCGATAATCCCACGGGAGCATTGGGATGGGTCATTCCCAGTTGTCACCCGCCTCCATGTCCCCAGTGGTGACAACTGGGCATGATTTTTAAAATGTGTCCCTATTGTCACCACTGGTGACGTCCCACTGCTGACAAATGGGAATTGTTTTAAAGTGCGTGCCATTTGTCACCACTGGTGACGTCCCCACTGGTGACAAATGGCACTTGTTTCTAAAGCGGGTCCCATATGTCACCCTACAATTTAATACTCTATCTACCTACTTAAAATGTTTCAATATTGTTTTCTAAATGTTCAATCATACCATTTTATACAATAACAAGCTGGCCCGGTAGACGTTATCCTATCAACTTCAAGCCATTTCCAAAATGTACGAGAAAATTTATGATCCATATGTATCTCTTTTCCGTAATTTTCTCTCATGTTTTAATAGTTATCTGTTATTCGGAACACAGACAAATCCAATTAAAGCAAGTCATGAAAATCGGTCCAGCCGGTCATGAGTTATAAATGGTGTACCTACATATAACTAATACGATTTTGTTTTGTACCTAAATATGAATAAACATAATAATTGACTTTATAAAATTAAATCTAATGCGTTCATGCTCCCTAATTTCTAATATTAATTTCACAGTTTAATCGGTATATTACTCTCAATAATAAAATAGACTTGAAATAAATGTAAATGTTCTTATCATATTATTATCAACGTTTCATCACAACGTTAATCAAAATTCCTAGAAAGTAGTTGTGCAGGGGAGAGAGAGAGTTGCGCCAAAATCTACCTGTCCTTTACATAAACCGGTTTCGTCTAGTGCGAAAATAATAGGAATTGCCCTTTGTGACGACCGCTTAGGGTCCGTTCACTCAGACCGGCTCGGAGGAAGGCATAATATTTTAGTCACGTTTAAAACAGCTTTTAATTATTGTGATATGGTTTATTTTTACATGTCACTTCTTTTATAATAGCTTTATAACTATATTATAGCTATCTTTTATAATAAAAGAAGTGACAATAGGGACAAGAGATAAATATGGATCATAAATTTTCTCGTACATTTTGGAAATGGCTTGAAGTTGATAGGATAACGTCTACCGGGCCAGCTTGTTATTGTATAAAATGGTATGATTGAACATTTAGAAAACAATATTGAAACATTTTAAGTAGGTAGATAGAGTATTAAATTGTAGGGTGACATATGGGACCCGCTTTAGAAACAAGTGCCATTTGTCACCAGTGGGGACGTCACCAGTGGTGACAAATGGCACGCACTTTAAAACAATTCCCATTTGTCAGCAGTGGGACGTCACCAGTGGTGACAATAGGGACACATTTTAAAAATCATGCCCAGTTGTCACCACTGGGGACATGGAGGCGGGTGACAACTGGGAATGACCCATTGGGATGGGATACAACGGAAAAACTCATTTACGCGGGTGAAACCGCAGGACGCAGCTAACTACAATAATAAAATACAAGGACAAATTATTTTGGGGAAAACTTTAGAAAAAGGTATCATTTTGGGGAAAATGTATACCTGATCTGGGGAAATTTCACATACTCAATCTGGAGACACTGGTACCTATCTCATTTTCAAGAACGCGCAATTTTTAAGTTTATTTTCAAACCGTACCTATGTATGTTACGTAGAAGAACGAATTACATTTTAAGTTTATCCTCAGGTGTCTGCGCAAGTCTAGTAAGTAGCCTAGTAGCACTAGTAGGTAAGTATCTATCTTTAGGGCCTCAGAGTTTGCTAACCTTGTAATTTTCAAATTAAAGTAGGTACAAAAAAAATAATGTTCATAACGATTTCAGGTTACAATGTTTGCTTTACGATACATAAATAGAACAGCGACCTTAACTCCTATCAAACAACATAGCAGGAATAAGACATCGCTATACCGCCGCGGTGTTCATTTCTTTTTCAAGAAAAATTTACTATTGACCAACAGTTTTACAGCAGGAATGTTCATGTTCATTGGAGACTTAGTTCAACAAGAATTTGAATTTCAAAGTGAAATTCTTAAAAATAGATATGACTGGGCGCGATCAGGTATTGACCTACCTATTGTTTCAATGAATGCAAATAAGTTTGTAGATAAAAAAACCTTCAGACTTACTTCTGAAGTTTTGTATTAATATTTGCAATATTTCAGGTAGGATGTTCATAGTTGGAACTGTCATGGGACCTCTACACCATTATTACTATCTTCATCTAGATAAAGTTATGCCCAAATCTGATATGAAAACAGTTTTCAAGAAAGTGCTTTGTGATCAGTTGATTGCTTCGCCATCTACAATTGCCTGTTTCTTTTATTGTATGGGATATTTAGAAAATAAGACCTTTGCAGAGAGCACAGCAGAAATTAAACACAAATTCTTATATGTTTATGGTGTAAGTATTGTTTTTTTTTTTCAATTATGTATGTCTATGTACAATGTGATGATTTAAATCATTGAATATTTGTTGATGTGGTAGGTACCTACCAATCTTTTTATAAGCCAGAATATTTGAAACTAGAAGCTGTAATAACAATGGTTTCAGGTCTGAAATACTAAAATTAAATTGCTTCATGAAACAAGTTTCATATGAAACAAATTATTAACAACAATTTTTATTACTGTTTCAGGGAGACTGTCTGTATTGGCCACCAGTGCAAATATTAAACTTTTACTATTTACCATCAGAATTTAGAGTTCTGTATATAAATCTCGCTACAATGGTATTTAATGTATTCTTATCTTATATGAAACATTATGATCAAGGGAAAACATAGCAGGATACATATTTTTTTTAATTAATGTATTTACTTTTTAATGAATTACTAAGCATAAATTAAGAATTTACTATTGTGTAATATTTTTTTAGTATTTAATGTATAGATATTTATTTATTGTTTAAAGTTATGCTTATGTAATAAGCAAATTGACAGCAAAATTTTTGTTTCTTAATTTAATTAAAATTGATGTACTTAATGAATCTCAAATCTCAACCTATCTTCTAGGCTAAGTACAAATGAAATACTTAAATAGTGTAGTAAAATTTTATAATATGGCAACTGTACAAACTGCTATAAAAAATACTGGAAAGATGATGTACACAAATTCTACTAAATACAAGATTCGTGTATGTATGTACAATAGTAAAAAAGACAACAATCCCAACTATTTGCCTTTTTGTTTACCCATACAAATAAAATAAATGGGTATTTATTGATTGTTACAAAAATGTACAATGGATGACCAATTTGACACCTATTTGTAGCATTTGGATTGATAGCTAGAAACCAATTAAATCATCTTTCCTGAAATTTGTGGATATTTTCATAAGTATCAATATTAACCCCAGCACATAGTCCAATCGTCTCTTCGTGTTTGTAGCTTTACTACAATACGGTACAGAGCCAATGCAGGCCCCAAAGGCAATCCTAAACCTTTTACAATGTCAGATCTAGTTGCCATACTCAGTGCTTGGCCATCAAACTCCTGAAAGAGAAACACATAGTTTAGAAAGAATAATGTACTCTAGGTTATAATGATCCTAATTAGCTTTTCATTTTTTACCTGTTCTCTTAATATTGGCGCGGCCTCGGGGTGATACTTGGAAAAGTAATCAAAAACATCATCAGTGGCCCAGTTAGTTATGTCCGGAATACTTGGATCTATAGGTGTATCGTCGCCTAGCTTAGAAGGTGCTCTATCAAGTTCATGAGGTTTCAAGAATGGGTCAACTGGTGGAGAATCTTCCATTGTGTATTCAATACTTCTTGGTATAATTGCCGGTGATCCTATAACTGTTGGGCGTGTTTCCAAGCAGTTATTGCATTCCCACTGGTCCCAGGCTTTTAATCTCTCAGGTATGCGTGGATTGTGACACAATGCATGGTAGGCATCTGAACAAATGCTGCACACAGTCAAGATTCCCTGTAAATATAAAATATAAAGTCAGTGACACAGGATAGATTAAACTACATTGACTTACTGCTGTTCCTGTTTTTTCTACTTTTAAATAGATGAATTACTTACAGCATCATTTGTTTCACAACAGATTACACAAGTTTTGCAATGAGGACATTGCCATGTGTTATCGGGTCTGGGCTTTAAAATACCAGACCCTGATTGAAGACAGCTTAAGTGAGCCTTATTGCTGCAGTCGCGACACTCTATTAGCCTATCGTTAGTCCGCCGTGACTTCTGCACAAGGCAGACGGAACACACTCCTCCAGAGGGTTCATGTGGATTCGAGTCTTCTTGTTCTATCTCATCTGCACTTCCATCAAAAGACATTTGACTCTCAGAGACAGGTGTCCCTTCCTTTGGTGTAATGGAATGTCCAGCGCTCATTAATCTCTTCTTTATTGTACTCTTATTTAATGACCCTACTGGTCGCCCTCTCTTTCTCTTGCTTGGAACGTTGTTATCAGAGGGATCAAATACTTTTTTGGCCATCTTTCTCCGCTCCCCGACACGAACTCCTGCATTTCGAGTGGCCATGTTGCTGGGCCCATGGTTTGAGGAAGAACCTCCCCCTCGTTTCTTCGGTCGCCCCCTCATTCTTTGAGGTGATGACCTGCACGATGAGTTGGCTGATGAAGTCATCTGTAAAATGTAATAAAATATATATAATAATTTTTCAAGTAATTAGTAATTACATGAATTCATAGAATAAAATAGGTACCTTAGTGTTTAAATCGGCACTATAATCGAATTTTAAACTGTCAGAACTGTCTCCATCTTGATCTGCTGGGCCCAGAGCTAAGTTTCCATTAGGTAGCCTGACTAGACTTCCAGTGGCGAGCTCTTTATTGATGATAGATTCTAGATGTTTCTTTGAATATTTTGATTCCTGTGACGAGGCTGCCCTCACAAGATCTCCAAAAGCAATCCCATTTTCCAAGAAACTTTGATCCTGGTAAATGAGAGTTGCGATAGCGGAAGTTATAATTCTTCGCTCACTTGTTGCAATACCAGATGTCATTTTTACTGAAAATGAAAATCCCCATGAAGGAAAATCAGTTATTATTCAGGATGTAATAATAACTTATTTTCCTTGTGTATTATTTGGGATATTAATGCCAGATATAATTAGGCAAGATAAACAGCAAAATAAAAATTAAATTATATAAAGGAAGTTTTGCATTTGATAAAAGTTATAAAATATTCATAATTACCACACAATCTCTCATTTCAGATAACTAAAGAAAAAGAAAAGGCAATAATAAAAGTGGACTTTGCTTACGATTATTATGCTTTGATCTCTTTCTCCACTTAGCAGCGTTTCTGTAGCTCACATTATCTTTGTAATCTACTTTAAAGACACTTTTCTCTTTGAGACAACGTTTGAGGTCTGCTTTTGTGTCCTTTGCTGATACTTTGTAGCACTTGAGCATAAACTTGCAAATTCTGTTCACATCGGGACGTGACTTCCTTGAACGCAAGTGATCAATTGCAGCCAATATCTGGTTTTTATACTTTATCTCTGACATTTCTGAAAGTTATTGTTAAAACTAAAATATATTTTGATAAACATGTTTGTGACGATGTAGGTACTTTAAAGGAATTTCTTGTATGATTAATTAGATACAAGTAGGTATATTATTTAATCTAATTGAAATAAGTCACACAAATACATTGTAAAACAACACCTTCCTAGTGAAAACTATTAGAATGCTTTTATTTATTTCAATCGAAGCATCCGTTTCATATTTTTTAGCAAAAATAGCGAAATGAGAAAAGTTTATCAATCGTCTTTTTGTATAAAAGGTATTTTAAATTATACAAACCTAGATAAAATCATGCCGGCGACTTTACAATCCTGCAGTAAAAGTATTTAGTATTATTTACAAAGTTGTACCTACTGGAAAAACTAACAAAATTAACTTCACTTCCAAATAAACTGAAATATTTTTTTGTAACCCGCGAGCAATTAAAAGTAAAAGAGAACCCTACCTCATCACAGCACAGATTGCTTTCCACACTTTTTTTTGTTTTTTTTTTGTTTTAGTTATGGCTTCGCACGGTTTGTGCATATAGCCAGTGTCAAGTATTTTATTATTTAAGTATTTCTTAATTTCACATTAAAAGTCACAGCAATATAGCAATCGTGGTCAAGTAGTCAAGTCAATTATTTACATCGTCAAAGTCACGATTCAGTAAAGTAGTGGATGCTTTACTGAAACTTCCTGGGAGTTTTGGAAAAGATGCGAAATAACACGTTTTTTTAGTTTATATCATTCGCCTACACTCGTGCACGTTAACGAACACTTATTGATTAATATTCCACCAATATTGCACATTAACACTCGAAGAAACACAAGTTTGAGAAAATAATACAAAACCAACAACGCCTCACTATCGGATTCCCCCCAAAACTCTCTTTCCACACTTCACAGAACAGACACAGTCAGTAAAAGAAAAGTAATGTCATTCATTTCTAGTAAAGTAAAGTGCACAGTAAGCAAAACAATAACATCAAACACGGAAATGGGTCACCATTTCTTTCTTTGACACTTCTGTCTCTGTGATATTTAGTCGATCTTATTATATTTTATTGCACATCACTAGTGACCCAGTCTCAAACGTCAAAGATATTGGCCTGCCACTGCCAATTTCTTGTGTCAGCTGGCTGAGGGAGGCTGGCTGGCTGGCTGAGTTAGCTTATCAGCTGACGTGATAAAAATAAAGTAAATCTGTGAATTAAATTGATGTGTATTGTGTTGTTCTTTCATTGATCATGAAATTGTAAATAGAAGGTCAAAATAATTAAAATAGTTTGCTGAAATATTCTCAAATTTCTGCGTTTAACCATGTCGACTCTATTACTACGTGCTGTACGTTTCTCATACACAAAAACAAACCACTTGAAAGCCGCTTTTTATTCATCACAACCAGAACATGCTAAGAAGATTAAAATTGGAAAAGTAGTAAATGTAGCCATAATTGGAGCGCCTAATAGTGGCAAAAGCACACTCATTAACAATATTACAGAACGTAGGGTAAGCATGTAAAACATTACGTGGTAGGTAGGTACCTAAGTATTTCTAACCTATAACATATGCAAGAATCTAGGAACTAAACTTTGTTTTTTAGGTATGTGCAGCATCAAACAAAGTTCATACTACAACCAAAATGACCAGAGCTATGTGCTATCAAGACGGTACCCAAATAATCTTTTTGGATACTCCAGGAGTTATTACGGAGAAGGAACAAAAGAAGTAAGTACCATACCAA
Source organism: Hylaea fasciaria (assembly GCA_905147375.1). Lineage (NCBI taxonomy): Eukaryota > Metazoa > Arthropoda > Insecta > Lepidoptera > Geometridae > Hylaea > Hylaea fasciaria. The sequence continues at coordinate 5,156,698 of LR990197.1, forward strand.
TGTAGGATGAAATAAATACTTAAAAGTTGGATCTTGCAGAACTATGTCACGTTTTACCAACCCTTACAGTTCTACTGAAAATAAACTTGTTCAGGGTATGGGGGGATTAGGCCACAATACGTCATAGTAGCCCGGTCCAGATTTGTGGGCACTTAAAACGTTTTTGCAACTTGTGCCACAGATACAATCTACCGGCATCAATGATAGGCGCCTGCCACAAGAGTCTGAGATGCGCCGATGTCGTAGGGGTGGTGCATGATGTTTCAAACAGGCACACTAAGGACCAGTTGCATCCGGATCTGACTGAGATGCTTCAGAACATAGAAGACACCCCCAGCTTTTTGATACTGAACAAGGTTTGTCTAATAAATGGTCTAATTAACTGTGGGACCAATAATCCTACTTCCTACTTCCTACTATCCTACTAATATTATAAATGCGAAAGTTTGTCTGTATGGATGGATGTTTGTTACTCTTTCACGTAAAAACTACTGAATGGATTTTGACGAAACTTCACAACAATATAGCTTACATATCAGAATAACACAGGCTACAATTCATAAAGATATATTATCGTATAGGTATTATCCAAACGCGGGTGAAACCGCGGGGCGCAGCTAGTATAAAAATATATTTAGATATTAAAACTAAACCTGAAAATATATAATTAGATGTCAATGTGAGTTATATATGATTTTGGTGTATGTGAAATGACCATAAACATATTAAATTTAAAAATATGTGTTCAGACAAGAGATAAAAATGCCTTCACAAAGGCAATGCTAACCTGCCGAGTCACAACACATAATTCGAACTAAATAAGTAGTGACTGTGTCTTATTTATCATAGAATTAAACATTTATTAAAGAGTAATTTTTAAAGAAAATAGTAGTGCACACAAATGAGAGACACTATAGTTATTTATTGCATGTTTTTCATATTGTAGTACTACTATGAGTAGATGTAGTTTAGTACCTAAAAATGTGTTTCAGGTGGATAAGTTAAAGTTAAAAAAACAATTGCTGTCTACAATTAGAAATCTGTGCAATGGCGTGATTGCCGGCAACCCTATACCGGGATCTGAAGGGAAAAAGATTTTAGGAACAGGTTACAGTAAATTCTCTGATGTGTTTTTAGTCTCCGCTCTGAACGGTGATGGAGTGCAAGATGTAAAGGTTAGTAAGTTTTCTTATACGAGTACATACTCATAAGTCTTACCCCCAGTTTCTGAAACGTCACCCAACTTTGACTACAGAAAGCCATCCTTGTCATTTGTTTATTGTCAGATAGAGACAACAATAGTTTTAATCTACTGTAAAATCAAAGCCAACAAATGTTCCAGAAACTGGGGGTACCTAATTAAAATATTATTTAAACAATTTCCAACATCATTCGTCAGGTAGATAATTTGTAAGTTTAGCTTTGGCCTGTGCAGAGTTTACAGAGTAGCGACCGCATCAGCGTCGGCATAGAGTGGTAAAGTTATTTTGAAATACTTGTTCAATAAATCAACTAAGTAACTTACCTATATGTACATTTTCTACCTTACTTTTAACTCACATTACTATTCAAAATTGTACCTTAATTTTATTGACCTAATAAAAAAATCGGTCTCGGCAGTATGCTTACCCAACTGCGCTATCGTAGGTAACTAGTACCTACGTATCCATAATTATTTTTCTAGCATTTAGACCCGTCTTGTAGGGATGGCTATTCGTGATCATCGTCATCGAAGAAAGCTGGCCGAACGCTTACTTGTGCGCTTTAGTACCTACACGATACCGGGTTCGATGCTCGGCCCCGCACCAATTACTTTTAGTAAGTTTTGTGCGCATTTCCATCGTTCCACGCTTCCAAAGGCACGTTAAGCCGTCGGTCCCGGCTGTAATACATTGGTAGCAGTCGTTAAGTCACGTCAGAGCTCCTTGGTCGGCCTGTTTGACTCGGACATTAGAGCCTGGCACAGCCTCATACAACAAACAAAAACATCGTCATTCGCGAACAGGTGTTACTTTTAAAAACATTCTAGACAAAACCATGTTACTATGTCTAATTCATTAATTATATTTCAGCAATATTTAATCACCAATGCCAAGCCGGCCAACTACCATTACTCTCCAAGCGAATGGACCGACCAGGAGCCTATACAATTGATACAAGATATGGTCAGAGCCAAGTTCCTAGACTTTTTGCACAACGAAATACCATACAACTTGAAAGTCGAAGTGGAGTACTTTGAAGATGTCGAGGGGGAAAATAAAATCGTGACTTCCGTAATCGTAGAATGCCCCTCGGAAAGGCTAATGAAGCTTATAGCAGGGGCGGGGGGTGGTAGATTGCAACAAATCAAGTCCCACATTAGAAATGACTTGGTTGAACTGTTTAAGAAAATAGTTATACTGGATGTCCAATTGAAACCGAAAGATAAAACTGATGATAGGGTTTAGAATTTCTTATGTATGTATAACTGATTAATTTAATATTATATACTATTATATTGTGATATGCCATGAAACTCTATTCTTTGTAAGCACACCTAATAATGATAAATTACGGCAATATTTAGTTACGCATGAACGAAAGATTATGTACTAGGTCGGTACCTAATGTACCCGACATAGTTTTCAATGTAAAGTTTCAATAAACATAGGTAATTACGCCACAACCCGCCGCAAACAGAAGTACGCAAGTTAGTAGTTTGCCACTGGTATAGGGAAGGACTTCGGGTAGTTTATCGCACATTATCTCTACACTTGGCTATTAATACTACACAATAGCACGAAGCAGTAAGAGACTGTGGAACTTAACCACACAACTTTGTTAAGACTTGTTTACGAACACTTCCACTTTATGTGATGGCGGTCCCTAACTCTGTACTTACATTACGATTTAAATGATCTTAGTTTTGAACAAAACTTTGCGGTGATTACAATTACGTACATAAAATGTATTATAGTTCAGTTCATACGGTTACGCGTCTCAGGCACCGGAAGGGACCTACCAAAGTGCCTCAATAACTATGTCTTTATGAGTTCAACGTAAGCTGGGGACGACAGGGGTCGCGCCTATCTATTTTGGAAATAGTCCACCTATTCAGTACCTTTTCTTATCTTGGAACAAAATAATCCCCGCTTTCGGTACAAACGGAAACAACAGATATTACGTTTTTCCACTTCCCTTAAACTAAATGCTAGCAGGACTTTTTTGGTACTAGAGACCGTCTATTGAATTTAACGGAGTGCTTTATAGCATACGAATTTAAGCCTTGCTGTCTTTGCGTAGAAGGCTCAATTCTCTTTGCTGTTTTTTCATTATTACGCAGGCTTTTTAGAATGTCCTGGGTATAAAGAAAATAAATAAGATTTTCCGTTCATTCTACACACTTCCTTAATCTTTTTGTTTCAGTGCCTATCACAAAGGCTCTCCAATATTAAAAATATCCAAATTAATTCCTATTCCTATCCAAATTGTTCAAATAAAAGTCATATATTACAGTCACGTAATGTGTTATTCCACACATAATATTATAGACTTCTCGCCATAATATTCCTTCCAGTATTAGGCTATTTTTCATCCGTCGGATTAGATCTGTGAGTTAAAAAGCCATATTTTCGGTCATGACTTTCGGCCTTCCGCATAGGCCGTTGTTGTCATAATGACCTAATTTTCATAACTAAATCTATAGTCAGTAGGCAGCTTCGTGGTTCGGCCATCGGAACAATTTTTGGTACTTTCTGATTTTCAATATAATTTAAAAGTAATTACTAAAGTAGCTAGGTAGGTACCTACAGTCAAAACAACTTCAACCTCATTTCAGAAGTGGGATTATTAACTTCAAACAAAGCTCTAAAATCAAAGTTCCACTCTTCCGGACGTGTTGAAATCCTTCCAAAGTAAAGCTTTTAAGCACTTGAGTAACAATTACACTTGTGTGCTCCTAAAAATTCACACCGACCGCATTTTCGCCAGATGGACTCGATTCGTACAAAAGTTTCAGCGATCTATGTAAATGAGGTACCGTACTTTAGTCCACAGGGAAACGGCCTTTGTATTTTTGGATGAAGAGAGTAGAACGAACTTGACAAGGGCGCTGGGTTAAAATGGATAATCGTCCGCGTCGGTCAGACTATTTGATTGACTATTGTAGTAACTTCCTAGTAACTACAATAGCCATAAAATCTTGGAGTTACTATGCTGAACCAACGTTAATGGGTAAAAACAATAATAGGCATTCTTTTGGTAGCTCGGGGTGTAGACTGTAGAACCCGCCGTAGGTATAGGTACTTATAGAATGCAGTATCCGTAGGGATATGATTCTATAAATATCTAATTACGGCTATATATAGGATGGAAGCTTGTATGTACATACAAACACTTCCGCATACAGGCCGTTGAGATTATATACCTACCTACTTAGATAATAGCAGATCGTAGAGATATCTTCGCTTAACTAAGAATGTTAGGATAGTAAAATAAATCTTACTAAGAACGTTAAGTTTTTAGGTGCACTTACAGAGTCGAAAATTTTCGGCACATGTGCGCAGGCACGCTTGCCAACTTGGAATGTGCTCGGTAACGCGTTAAAACGCGCGTCAACTTTGTCTCGCCTCTAAGATGAATCGTGGCTTTCGTAAATACCGCACCGTACCGTTTCGTAAGCTTTACCTGCCCACCTTTTATTTTTTAGGGGTGATAAAATTTATACGTGACTAGTTTTAGCCTGCTTACTACTATGGTGATGGTTTCTGTTCGACTTTCTATTGTTGCAAGAGCGTGCTGTCTTGAGCAGCCTATCTTACTAGTTTACCTAGAAAAATGAAAACTGGGGCCCTTCATATGGTTTTCCTATGTACCTATATTACGTTTGTTTTGGTGTGTTTCATAATTCTTAGGAAAAGCTATGAACAGGTGATAAAATTAAGGCGTAGTAAAATAACTGATGAGAACGACCTAGGATTTTAGGATTTTTAGGTGCTAAAATCCAGTCGCTTAATGGTGGTGGGATTTAACGAGTAATAAAACAGTGAAATTCGTTTTTACTTTTTGTTTTGTCATAAAGGTCTTATTACATTTTTTATGTTTGGTTTTATGGACATATTCAATGGGTGATCTTAATTAAATGTAGTCAAAGGTCAACGAAAGCTAGAATCACATTGATGTTTTTAGTGATATGTTTATATATACGAGGGGAGGTCAAAAAGTCCGCGGAATGGCAGGGAAGAGAAGCTAAATTAAATGATTTTTTATTTTTCCTTTTCAATATATTCTCCCTTAAGCCTAATACATTTTTCAGATCTGTCAAAAAGTTTGCTTATCCCTTCGAAAAAAAAAGTTTTGTCAAGGCCTTCAAAATAGGCTGAAATTGTCGACTTAACTTCTTCATCGTCAGTAAACTTTTTTCCACGAAGTTCTTTTTTCAATTTTGGAAACAAATAATAATCAGAAGGAGCTAGATCTGGACTATAGGGAGGGTGGTTAATAGTTTCGTAGCCACATTTTTGCATGGCAGCCATCGCAACATGGCTCTTGTGAACGGGTGCGTTGTCGTGCAAAAGCAGCACGCCTCGAGTCCATTTTCCCCGTCGTTTTTCCTTGATGGCATCTTTTAATTTTTCCAGTAGAGTGGCATAGTATCCCCCTGTGATATTCAATCCTTTTTCTTTGTAGTCGATTAACAAAATCCCCTCTGAATCCCAAAAAACCGTTGCCATGATCTTTCCGGCCGATTGTGACACCTTGAATTTCTTAGGGGGTGCTGTGCCTTTTTTCTGCCACCGCATGGACTCCTGTTTTGATTCAGGCTCATAATGATGAACCCAAGTTTCATCTCCAGTAATAATCCGGTTCAAAATTTCGTCCTTGTTCTCACTACAGAGCTCCAAAAACTCGCGTGAACACTCGACACGCTGCTGTTTTTGAACCGCTGAGAGCATTTTCGGCACCCATCTTGCACTGACCTTAGACATGCCAAGACTGTCATGGAGGATATTCAAAATAGTTGTAGACGATACTCCAACGATTTCTGCAAGTTGTTTCTTCTTTAGTCGGGCATCTTCAAGTACAAGTTTTTCGACTTTTTCGATAATATCTGAGGAGGTGGCCTCGATTGGCCGGCCCGGGCGATGGTCTTCTTCAATTGACTCCCTGCCTTGCTTGAATAAACCATGCCACTTATAAATCAGTCGTTCACAGAAAATCAATTGTTTTTCCAGGGCAAGAGTCCCCGTAAACAGATGACATTTCTTCCAAAATGATCTGAGGTGTCTTTCCTTGCTTAGTAAGGAACTTTATAACAGCACGAAACTCAATGTTGTCCATGTTTAACGATTTTAACCCGATTGAACTGCTAATGTTGTGATAACTAATTTGTTAATGACCCTATTTTTCTAAAATTTGGTATTTATACCTGTATTGAGTACTTGGAAAATACCAGGTAAAAAAAAAATGCCCCGCCCCTTCTTAACCCTTCCATTCCGCGGACTTTTTGACCTCCCCTCGTATACCTACCTACTGTCCGCAGTATGGAGGGAATGGTACGTAGACATTGTTTCGGCACCAAAACACAAATGTGTTTGTGAAAGCACACGTTACCATACAAACATTCATGTATAACATCGACCATTGGCAAGACCTACATTTAATCATTGATGAACGGTTAACTCAAATCCTCGTTCAAACGTTTCCCAGCAATTTTTTTAACAATGGTCTTCGCTGCCCTCTCACGTAACTAAAGCCATTCAGCTAGCAGCAACTCAAATTTCGCAGGAATGACGATTGATATCTCGCTCAGTAAATAACCTCCCCAACAGAAACATACGAGCTCATTTTCGCCATCACACGGCGATATTTCCACATAATGTCCTCCGAGGACCGCTATCTCGGGAGATTTATCTTGATGGTTACGGAAGACCTGCAAAAACTTTCAAACCCTGAACGCTTTTGCACAAAACATGGGATTAAAAGTTTTCTTTGTTCGGTTTGGAAGGCATTTTCGGTGCTACGCGCTACGCGATAACTTTATAGCTAAGTCACTTTTAGTTTCAACTTAATTAAACTAAGTAAGAAACCGTTAAAAGTTGTTGCTAATTTCATTTCTTCATAATTATTTTAGAACTTTTACTACTAGGTATACTGTAATCTTAACTCCATGTTAAAACTGCTTGCTGCCTTTCTTTTAACAAAGTAGGTAGGTATACGTATAGCATAGACGATTGTGACAGAAAAATAATAATAACGTGCATCACACAATATTTATGCATGCTATTACGGCGGGTGTAGAGGAGTCAAAATTATTCTGCAATATTTACTACTGTTGCAAATAGTTACATTATATCCGTTAGCAAATAGTTGACTTATTTGCAAGCCTAGTAGGTAGTTCGTTAAGCGCTGTTAATTTTACTTCAACTAACCCTAAATCAGTGATTTGGGGTCAAATGGATTTGCATAGGCTGCATTTCTGTAATTAAATCACATGTAGAGTAGGGCGTCCAGACCGTTGCTTAAAAGAGATAACTCATGGTTCCCGGTTACAAATTTATTTTATACCTACCTAGGTACCTAGTTGTGGTTACCGTTCGTTAACCACGGTTTGCTTATTGTTGTGAAATTTTGACCTAAAGGCATTTTGTTGTATTTCACAGCTTCGGAACTCTATTTTTTTAACGTGGGCAATAAACGTGCGGAAGACATAAAAGGCCCGTCTTTATCTTCAAGTCAATCTACTAAATTTTGTTTCTGGTTATTTATCTGTGTTTGGGTAAAATATGGAGTAATACTATGAAAAAAATACCCAACCTAATGCATGGCATTAGAATAAACACACACCAGCTAGAATAGAACGAGTAGACTAGCAAGACAAGTCATACAGAGTTAAATAAATTATAGCAAATGCAAATACAGCTTAGCTAGTTCGGCGGCGCTAGATTACGAACAGCCGCCGAAGTTGGCGCTCAAACTTCAAGTAGGTATTCATGCATCTGAACTGCGGTAGTGCCATCAGTAAATGCAATTTGTTTAAGAGTTCTTAATAGTATCTATCTAACTGAAATTCAGAGTAGGCACAAGTACTTATGGAGATTGTTTATACAACTGAGTACCGAGATGGGCGGCCATTCTACTGCTAATAATAAAACTCAACATTTTTGCGCCATAACGAAGAGGTGTATCCGTTTATTCAACGGCCAAGTTACCAAAAATGTGGCCGAAGCATTTTGTGTTTTGCAAACTTAACTTTCACAGGGTATCTTGACCGCCTCGTTTCGCTAGACTACCGAACTGAAGTGCGAGTATGCGAAACTTTAAGCATGAGTAAGAGGCTGGGGATTTATGTAAGGGGTATTCAGTTACTTTAACGACCATCATTTTTGTCGGGGTTGCCGTGAATGTTGAAGATAACCGTAGCTCGCATTAATGTCATACGAACAACCGTCGGATCATGACCTTATATTGTAAGGTGTTTAATGAAGAGGTGTTGTACAGTTAAAAAATAATAATAATGCGGCTCGATCACAAATTTGGATAAATATAAACAATAAAGTAGTTAAGGTACAAAATAACATTTTTTTAAACGTAGCCCCACTAGGATTTCTATTGTGTCGTGGGTACCGTTTACACACATACAATTTCACACACACACATAACACCCAGATAACCCAGACCAGAAACAAATATCTGTGGATCACACAAATATTTGTTCCGGGCGGGAATCGAACCCGCGTCATCAAGCGCAGCAGTCCGACGTCAAACGTGTCGTCAACATTGACAATTGGCCTTCTTGACTTCGAACTGGATATACTGAACGTCTTTTTTTTACATGGCGTCTTTCTATCAGTTAGCTATCGCATTACGTAACCGCTACTGAATACTGAACTGACTGTAAATTGTGGATTCCACTACTATGACTATTCCAATAATCTGTCTTGTGTAAGTATAAGGCCACCGCGGGTTTTGGAAGAAAACCGTATTCTAATGTCAATACTTATAAAAAAATCCACCATGAACGAAGTCGACGGTAACAACTAGTGTATAATATATATAGGTACCTATATATTTACTTACATCGAGTGAAACATTCAAGCCAGTGTTGGTTTATGAAGAAAAAAATGTGAACTCTAATATTTACTTAGTGATCAAAACCGCACCGTAAGCATGTAAATATTGAAAATGTTGTGCAAAGATTAAAAGCTTTCAGTTCAATGTTATATAAAAAAATATCAACGAAATTCAAACACCTAAAAGGATTCCAGTGTAAACAATGTCGCATCAACACGATGAATTTATCTGAAAGGAAATCTTTACAGCAAAAAGTAAACAAGTCTGACGGTCTGTAGCAAATACCATGCTGGGTATGACGGACTCACTGTGCTAGAAAATGTAGTTGATTTTTGAATTTCATACTTCAACGCTTTCTTTAGAGTAGGGGCTAACGTGATATTGACTGTGTGTAGGTATGTACACATCTCACAACGGTTCCCGCGGGATAGTAGTTAACGCGGGTGAAACCGCGAGGCGCTTCTTTTTTTATAAGTTGTATAACTTGAAGAAATAAAAAATCATATACTGTATCCTACACTTGAATTACAATACTGACCTTTGTCGGTTACTACGTTATTGAGGCATTGATAAATTGCATAACTGCGTAGGTACCTGCTTCGGGATTAGGTTGGGATAATTAGAATATCTACCACAGTTTAAAGGTTACTATCGTATATACCTACAGTATCCTGTGTATATGCTAGCTTTACCAGCTACATATTATCCAAATGCATTGTCTATTTATCAGTCTAGACAATCCTGTGGGTAATATATGTACCAGATCGTTCATATAATTGAACGTATCTGCGTTGAGAGGTAGACGTCACGAAGTGGAGGTATCCAATGTTTAATTAGTTAAGTTTTCTACTTTACCAGCATCTAGAAAATGTTTAGACTCTGCACCAAAGGCATTTAGGACGAAAATAACAAATTAAGGACGTATAAGTGGTTAAGCTAGAGAAAGCTCTTTAACATAACTTTTTACTTTGGCTGTAGACCAAAAAGCTTCAGGTCTTTGTGTTAAAAATTGCGTGTTATTATACTGGAAGCTCATAAAAATAACTGGCGGAATTTGGCTTTCACAAAAGCTAAATGCCTACTTGTTGTTACAGTTAGCACAGTGTTAGCACCCGTTATTAAAGTGTTCGCGGAAAAAAGCGGAAAATTGAATTGAAGCCAATTTCTGAGGCTGACAGGAAACTTTGTTAAATGTTATAACAGTGGAATTTATGATTAGAACTCGGAGTGCAGCGGACTCCAACTTGAAAATTCAATTAGGCACTGAACTGACTGTTAGGAAGATTTGCTTCCTGCAGTTACTTCGGCATGGATTCTGTCAAAGAAACATTGAAATGAGCTTACATAAAAATATATTGTTAACTCGTATATCGTCGGTCCAAATCAGTACTGGAACATTTCAAAAATCGTAGTTTGGAGAAAATCAGGTTTAAAGATTTTAGAAGTTTTCAAATGTCATTTTAACTATTATGAAATTAAGTATGTTTAATTACTTTTAGTTCATAATATGCAGATTTAACACGGTTTTATTGTGTGGTAGCTAAGGTTTAAGTATTATTTGTAGTTATTGAGTAATAGTTATATTTGTGAGATGTTCCAATAATGAACTAAAAATTTCTTGTATAAAATTAGAATAAAATGGAATATTTCCAAATGAGCTGGTAATCTAACTAATATTATTAAGTCGAAAGTTTGTGAGTGTGCGTGTGTGCATGTGTGTATGTTTGTTAGGTCGTCACGCTCAAAAAGCTGGACAGATTTGCATGAAATTTCGTGCGCAGTTAGGTTATCCCCCAACTTAGGACATAAGCATCATCATCCCCGTTTTCCATCAGTGCGATTTAAACTGTGAAAATCTACCAATAATCATCATCATCATCATCATCACCCTGAAGACGTCCACTGCTGAACATAAGCCTCCCCCTTAGACCGCCACACTGAACGACAACTTGCCACTTGCATCCACCGGTTGCCTGCGACTCTTTTGATGTCATCGGCCCATCTAGTGGGAGGCCTTCCTACACTACGTCTTCCAGTCCGTGGTCGCCTTTCTAGAACCTTTCTTCCCCATCGGTTATCAGTTCTACGAGCGATGTGGCCTACCCTTGTCACTTCAGCTTGCAAACCTTGAGAGCTATGTCGTAAACTTTAGTTCTTTGACGAATATCCTCGTTCCGGATTTTATCGCGCAAAGAAGCTTCGAGCATACTAGCTCTTTCCCTTGCCCGCTGTGTGACTCTGAGCTTTTTCAAAACGCCAGCAGTTAAGGACCACGTCTCAGTTCCATAAGTCATTACTGGTAACACACACTGGTGGAAGACCCTTGTCTCCAGGCACTGTGAAATTATGGACGAGAAAATGTCACGTAACTTCCCGAACACTGGCATCCGAGTTAGATTCTTCGGGTGACCTCTTTGTTGAAGTTGGACCTGCCTAACTGGATAATCTGCCCAAGGTATCCGTTCCAGTCCAAGAGCTTTAAAACCTCCAATGCGTTCCTGAACAGTTTCGGAGAAATAACATCTCTCTCTCACGCCTTTCTGCAATAGAATAGGTTTCGTGCTCTCGTCCTGCAGTCGGATTGACACGGTGGGCGGTGTAATATACAAGCACTTCATTACTTAGATATACCTATATTAGATATGGCATCGCTGAAGAGGCTGCATTACTGCCCACTTGCCCAGGTCTCGATTGAATCGAAAGCTTTTTCATAGTTCACAAATATAATGGCCAATTATACTCCAGAGTCTTCTATATAATCAGCCGGAGCGTGTGTATGTGGTCTATGGTGCCAAAACCTTTCCGGAAACAGGCTTGTTCGGGAGGCTGGAAGTAATCAAACCTGCGTTCGAGGTGGTTCGAAAGGACTCTCGAGAACAGCTTATACCTACAAATTACTCGGGATTAAGTTGGGTCTATAATTCTTCAATAAGATAGTTACACCTTTTTTGAAGAAGAGCACCACCACACTCCTGTTCCATACTTCTGGCGTGATACCCTCGAGAATTAAATAACTTCTGGAGGACTAAATGTATCGTTTATGAATCCACCCGCTCCGCAATTCCGCACGCAGATAGTTTATCCCGGAACTTAGGACATAGGCTATAAGTTATCATCATCATCAGCATCATCATCAACACTGTTTTCCATCAGTGCGACAAAACTGTAAAAACTGCCCAATCTTCATGAAATTTGGTATGCAGGTAGCTTACACCTCAATTTCACATAGATTACAAGTCATCATTATCATCATCATCATCGTTTTTCATAAGTGTGATAGTTAATTTATAGCAAAATCAAGCTGCATCAAACTAATTCACGCGGCGTCCAGAGCACCAACGGAGTAAAACGCACAAAAACAATATTCAACTTCTAATTAATTCAAAGTCATATTGGAACATTTCAAAAAATACTGTTAATGAACTCGTGATAGACTATGGATATCGAAGTTTGAGTGGGACATTTCGAAATAAGCTAATAATGAACACGAAAATAATAGTATTATTGTAAATAGTTATATCGGAATAAATGGTTTCCTGACAACTAGAACTAAAGTTTGAGTTGTACCGTTAGTGATTTAGAAAGATTTTACGATTCCCTACCGTTTCTCATACTTATCTCAAAACACGTAAATTCGGATTTGTTCCGGTAATGAATTCGACCGACGATATTATCTTAGTTTACGGCAACAGTGGTTCACTTGTAAAGATTGATTGCATTCTCACAAGTAATTTGCGATTTATTCATTTGTTTTTACCCGACTGCCGAAGGAGGGTAGGTAATGTTTTTATCATAATGTTGTGTCACACCGACTGCCTCAACATAATCATGTTCCTCGTACATAAGATTGGATAATAAAGTACCGCACGTAAGGTAAGTGCTACCATATACGTGTTATGTACATAAAAAGTTCCGACTTCAAGTGTAAACCAGGAAAGCAAATTCTCTCAGCGGCTTCCTGGCCACATGTCAGTTTAAGTGGGTCGTATGTTGTACACGCCATTAGGATGTTTGTAGCGGTCGAGTAGACTTGACCGCTACCAAAATATCCTAAAGATTGAAGTAGGAATCCCTAAATTGAAGTGAAGTTTTCTCATTAATTTGATTACGTCGATCCCAGGATCCCGACCCGTGTCACAAGTTACTTCATTAGTTACGCAACTTGCTGAAAGTAATCCTAGGGAATTACGTTCTGTAAGACAAGAATTTCCCAAATTATATTGACGTTTGAGTTTTTTTACAATGCTAAAATCCTTGAGAGGATAAGTACATGCCTATTATAGTTTGAACTCATTTGGATGTTCCAATTTTCCGAGCTAATTTTCTTAGCACTCCCGTCTTCCGTCTTTTGTGGCCTCTACTGGTTACCTTATTATAAAGAGTAAAGTTTTAAGACATCTAGTTACGATAACATGACTTGCAACAGTCAGTCGAACTAAGCGAACAAAGTCTTTGATTGGCTTTTCATACTGTTCAAACTATGCGTCCACAAACATGTTAATATGTGTTATGTGATATAAATTAATGCAAATATACTGCACTTTATATAGGTATTCTTATTTGCATTTGTGCAGTATTTGTAACTTCATAAATGCATGCCCGTTTTGGATCTGAGTACCAGCTATTTTGTGGTACATATATAGGTATATATATAATTATGCTTGTTTTCTCTAACTAACGGATTTGATTTTACCATCTACGAGTATGCCCACAATTTTTTGCTTCTGATTCTGGACTCTTAAAACTACAAACGATAACATTATACGCTCACTACTGTAAATTACGTACCTACCTACCATACCAAACTGTAAACTTAAAGTACCTTACCATTACGACCCTGTGCTCGTATACTTCATAATAAAACAAACTATTAAACCAGCCGAGATTGAAGCCATCTATTACGAGTACACTTACGGGCACCACTTTAGCTAAACATGCAGTGATATGCAAACACACTATTCATAAAATTAAAATTTAAAATCAAAGCTCGGTTGCCGAGATGTTTTTGTCCCGGTGGCTGCCGGCAGGACAGCAGTGCACATAAGTTATGACTACTATTTATGTTAGGCGACGTCACCAACAGCCTCTCATATTTACCGCCAAGATTTCGTTGCTGCACTCTTGTGTTTGCATTTTACATGTATCATATCATATCTGTTTTAGAATGTGAACGTTGCGGTGGATACATAATTCCTTTGTCATTGATAAATAAGGCCGCTCATCCAACATTGAGTAAGTATACCCACGAAGGTTTTGTTAGGATAGTAGAGAATTGTTGTGTATAAAAATGTGCGATCATTTGCAAAGCTTGCCAATTTAACATGATACAACTCGACAAAACGTATGTCTTGTTTTATGTAAGTTTTTACGGTTTTATGTTTTATTTGTATAATAGGTATATGTTATATTTATTTAGAACATACCTACCCTAATGTTATTCAAAATCATCACAATTTGTATATGTATGCTCTAGGAAATATGTGAATGGCCTGAGGCTAAATAATTCGTTTTGTTATCCGTATTATGAATGGGTCGCCAGGGGGCCTGGCGCGTACTTATTTGCATGCTCGAAAACTTTTTGTTTCCTATTTGGTGGGTTAACCAGAGGTCTAAAGCAGTCATTGTAAAGGCAACATAACTTGTAGACTTGTATATGTTTGTTAAGGGTTGTATTTCATCATCCATGAATTTTTTATCTCGGGATCAGTGTGAAATATGATTTATTAACACTTATTTTTACTAGCAGACACGGCCACGCGTTGTTGTGGCTAAGGTTTTCGTGTTTGCGATTATAAATTGAATTGTAAGCTATCCTATCTTTCAAGTTGGACCAAACTGCACACGGTGTGCAAATTTGATTAAAATCGGTTAACTAGTTTAGGAGTCCCTCGCGGACAAACAACGTGACGCGTAATTTTTGTTGACATATTTCCATAAAATAAAAGGGTAGTAGAAATAAACAATATAAACCAGTGTAAAATACAACATTCTACTCACAGTCTTGAAAAACTGGAATTCAGAAAAGGCACCGTGGGTTTCCACTTAAATCATTTATACTTTGGTACATAAGTATGCAGAGCGAATTCGGTTGATATCTTTGCAGGGAAATTGCTGGTCGGCCCAGGGATTAATTGATAGGGTGCCATGATTGATTGGACAAGGCCCACGGTATAAAATGGTCGGCACCACAGATTAGCATAGAGTTTATTTTATGCAAGAGTGGGTATGACAAGAAACGAACTATACCTAGCTACAAATTAGTATGTGCTCCAATGGAATGCCTATATAAATAAAATAAATAACTAAGCAATAATAAAGTCAACATACTCGTAATTAAAATAAATACTAATTCTATACACCAATACAGAGTTGTTTAAAACTACAGCTTCATTCAAGATATTTGAATACCATATTAATAATATATTTTTATTCTACATTTTACGAGATCACAATTAGGTATGACGGTAATGTCAAACAAAATAATGCAGTCGCTTTTCATTAAATTCCATGATGAGCTGCCAAAGCTTCATTCTCCAAATTAATAAACGTTTTTACTGAATTACCGTTAATTAAATTTGCAGTTGTTAAGCTCTATAAAGAGCTCGTTAAGAGTGGCTACATAATAATATAGTGTTGTAGTTTGCGTTTTAAGAGCTTAAAGTATTAAGCGACGAGAGCTGCGTTGCTAGTGACAAGCGACTTAATTAACTTTGTACAAACATCATAGAACGATTTGAAAAAGTTATAGGTTACAGGACTTACAGCCTTTCTCTATATCTAGTCACAAAATGTAGACCGTTTTGTATTGTGGTCAATTTGAACAAAAGAATATTAAAACTTATGCGGGAAAAGTACACGTATATAAACGAAGTTTAACGATGTAGTCGGAGGTTTTGTTTCAAACAAAAGTTTATCAAGATTAGATGCTTGGGCCCCAACAAGTATCGTAAAAAGTTAGATCGAAACGGGGGTATCTGTAGACTAACATGGTTTGTCAATAAACTGTAATGCCCCAGGATGCAACCCCTGGTTGATAGTAAATTAGGTTGTTCTACATTTTAGTTAGAGCGTCGCTTCATGGCAACGTCTATAGAATTTAAATTTTTCCCTTGCGCTCCATCGAAGATAATCAAACAGCTGGCGGTCGCTCCATGTTTTGAATATTAATGACCATAATCTTACCTTCTGTTGCTTACAGCGACGCCTTCAAATAACCCTGTACCTAAATATTAATATGCCTGATAATATTACGGAAGACGGAAAATATTACGGCGCTCCAAATATTTATTAACCCTCATAGAGTTAAACAAAACGTCGTAAATTAAAGCTGTTTAAAGGCATTTTTAGGACGTAATATAACACCGCATGTTGGCAAAATAGACGTTTATTAAAACGTTGAGTTTATTATTGTCTTAGGTACCTAAACACTATTCCAACATTTCTCGATGTTTTGTTGTTTTTCATCACATTTGGGTCTAACCATAGATTTATTACAGCCATGGGTGTAACAATATACATCCTTTCCTACCAGCCTACATCTTACAAAGCTTGTTCCGTTTCTTGAAAACAATACACGAAGCTGCCAAACACTATGGCCACCCATCAGAAATCAATACCATCAATAATACCACCCACAAAATAAAGAATTCTCAGATATAATCAAGAAACGCTAGCAAAGAACTCCATTCTTTCTCCGTCCGCATTAAAACAGAGAACAATTTTATGGGCCACGTAACTGCGCGGTGAACCGCTAACACTCAACCTCTATAATAAATTAGTTGTTTTGGCGGAAACGGCATCGTCTTAGGTAAGGCCATAAAGACATTTAGGAATGAGCTCCTCGGGCTGCGTTGTAGATGTGGGGCTGGGACCATGCCGCACTGTGGGCGTGTATAAAGAATTATGCTTTATATCTTACTCAACTGACGGCAACACGAACTCGTATCAGCAAAGTTTATGTATGATCACGTATTCAACCAGCAAAGCTATAACTATCGAGTTCCGCTCATTTACGATTTAAACCTGTTTGAACGTTACCACGAATTTTATGACGTGCAGTGGCTTTCAGTACTAATAAAAGTATGTCATCAAATCGAATAATATGGTGTTTTATCACAAGCATTTACGGCATAATTGCCAGACGAGATTCAGTACAGTTTTTGTCGACGGACTAATAACTCCACCGCACGAGATAGGTCGTAGTGACACTTGCGGCGTTTACTTACAAGCGTAATTAGAATCTATCAATAAAATCAGAATCAGGATTAAGTATAAAGCTCATGATATTTGATTTACACCTTCCCTGAACATACGCCCCAATATGTTATACTAAGGCAGCAGTTTTAGTTTTATACCAGATAACACTGCTATAATAATCTACTTTCAGGACCTTTGATCATTGTCTAACCAACGGATCTCATATACTGACACTTACTTAGCACTCTCAGTAGGTACCTATCTATAATCAAGTTGTACTAGGACTATGGTCTTAAAAATATTCAGTCCTATCGTGAATATCGTGGTCCACATAAATATTTGCTCTAGGCGGGAATGCAACCCGTAACTTCACGCATCGCAGTCACACGGCACCTACAGTAATGTAAATGAAGTCTTGAAAGTGTTCGGACTCCAGCCCATCAGCCCGCTTTCCGCTTCATTTTGGACAAGCGCCTTACCTAGGTAAGTAAACCGTTATAATAATGCGCATAAAATTCTCGGGCGAGAGCTGCGAGCGAGCGAAGTTAGTGGCATTACATCGCTGAGTTATTCAGTGTCACGTACAAAGCAGTCGCGTTGTCGTGCGACTGTCGCGTCGCAAGTCGCAACATTCTACCAGAACTTTAGCACTACGTGGTACAATTGCAACCAGATGACAGTTGTCGCGCTAAGCTGTGAACACCGGGTGCGCTATTCTGATGCTCTATTAGATATGCTAAATGAAATTTTGTGTGCACTAGTATACCTACAGAATTTATTAATACTTACATAAAGAATTGTATGCCAGCTAGCACATTTTGAGACGTAAAATGCGTATCGCAGATGCTGCGTTTCTAACAGATGTTGAAATATGGCCGTGGCTTCATTTTTCAAGAATTTATTATACCTACGACTTCGCCAGACGTTGTTTAGTGTATTTGGTGCCTAATGGACTAATTCATTTAAGGAGGCTCATATAACTTTTTGAGTTCGAAAGTATACCATATGTTTAAACATGTTTCGCTTATTGAATAATATTATAAATTAACCTACATACACTAACTTTCTTACAACCGATACACGATTCACCACGATCTTTCGAGATTACCTACATTCGAACATGAAATATAGAGTTAGATTAGATTCTTTGAAAAAGCTCACGTCATAGGTATGAACAAAACATTGGTACATCTAGGTGCTTACCCGACTGACTTTGTTATCCTTGCTAAGATTTAGATCAAACAATAGGTACATCTTGGTTCATATTGCGAGTGGTACTAGTAGCTTATCTCCTCAGCTCTGATCTGCAACCAGATCCGTTGAAAACACCAAGTTCTGCTGTGTACCAAAATGTATCAAGAAATTGCTGGAATTCAGTGGCCCTTACAAATTACATCGCTGTAAGAACATGACCATGCTTTCAACGAATTCGACGAAAAGTAGACAAGCCGGAGCATATCCGACAGAGTATTGAATTAAAGTACTGAGAACTAGAGTTGTAACATATTATAATATTATGTGGTTCCGATTACAGATACGGATTTTGAAAATGAAATATTTTGATTACGGATATTGATATGGTTCTTTTTTGCAATCAAATAACCCAATCTTACGGATAATGATTTATTGTTTTGACGAGCCGTTTTCAGAAATGCATCCGTTACTTACTATTAATAGATTCAAAGGAAATACATAAAATCCTTGAACAAAAAATATCGCGAGCACGATTTTGTGTTGTTGATGATACGTTACCGTAACTACTTATAACCAAAGGTCCGCTTGAAAAGACCGCTTGATATCGGTAGCTTTTCTTACGATTTCGTTGTAATTTACAGATATATCCGATACCTGCCTCTCGTCTACGGATATCCATAAGATTCCTTTTGAGGACTCTTATTAAAATCCGATAGTCAAGTTACTGATGAAGCAGTCACGTCGGCTAATTCTTGGAAATATTAATGTAGTTCACGTGGAGGAGATCTGCAGTCGGGGCACGTTTCGGACATTCCGGCTTTGAAATCACTTCCCGACCCCCACTCTACTCTGACAGTGACGTATTGTTCCTCTTCTTTAACATTAATGTAATGGATTTTGTTCCATGTAGCGGAAGTCATCGCATATTTTACGATCTGCTTAATTCGCCATTAAAGTTCTTTTCGTTCGCTCTCGGGTGAAATCAATTTTCGTCTAGTTCCATTTTTATTTGGATTTTGTACGGTTGTTAAAATTTTAATAATTTAAAAAGCGTAATTTTCATAAAAGTACATTAAATCGATCATGTTTTGTTCGTCACTGCTACGTATTATTTTATGTTTCAGTGCTCGAGAAAAGAGTGCTACGGTTTTCGTAGCGCTGCTACGAACTCGTAGTATTACAATAATTATAATTTTTGTAGCTAATTTATTTTACAGGCTGCCGTTTTAAAGTTACCACAAAGGTACCATCGCTCGTAGCGTTAACACGGTTTTGTAGCCGTCTTAGCAATATTGCGTAATGCGTGTCTTCCATTGATTTATTACCGTCTTTGTTCTATTAATAGAGATTAAGTCATTAGGTACCTATCAAAAATATGTAAAATTCAAAACATCGCGACAATGGGAATTAGGAGTGTAAGTTCCTTCCTTTAACAATGAAGATTCCTTGTGAGTTTATTCCATAAACTTCTGCTAGTAATTCTGCTGAGGCAATATGCGTTTGACCAGCATCTAGGTGTACTATTAAATTATGCTACCTATGCTAGAATGTTGCTTTGTATACACTATATGCGACTATACAGATGCATACCGTACCTTTGATATTAATTTCATATAACATGGTTTCCTACTTTAATAACGTCATTTTTAGTAAGAAACGTACACAAAAAAATAGAAAATTGTATTTCAGTCTTATGATGCTGAATTTGGTTTCGCAAGCAAACAATAATTTAACGCATACCATTCAAAAACGATTGAAAGAATATTCTGATTATTAAAATTGCGTTATCAGTGGTTGTTGATAGCAGATTATGAGGCAGCAGTTTATTTTTAAATTTTCATTTTTTTATTATGCCACTCCTATTTTTTTATAATATTATTACACACATAACTCCCAGACAAATAACATTCAAAGAAGCGCAAAAGAACAATCACAAACATCCTTCACCAAATATATTCCGAACGGAAATAAAACAGAATATTTGATGTTGCTTGAAAAACCGCGGAGAACGTTCCCACATTCGCTTTGATACGTACACAAGTGGAATTACGCTCCTTGTACAAATCGTGCGGGGGTCGAAATGAGAGGTAGATCCGTTTTAAACCGCACGAGACGGGACGGTCCCGACGCTCTGAGCTCTCGATCCGTCACGCGTCGCGCGAACTTAAGCCCTCATCAAATCCAGATTAATTAAACTGGAGCCGACCACGAGCCCAGCCACTCACGCATGCCGTAACATATGTGCCAACCGAGCCTCGCAGGGCTTCTTGCGCGGCGCGCCGCCGCGGCACCGAATCAAATCGAATTATCGTGTAATGAGATTTTTTTGTCAATCGATGGCTTATCCTGTTTTATTATCTACATACTTGCTTCGTTGGTAATGAAATTCTCTAATACGACACGTGTATGATGCTGTTTCGAATGGGTCTCGTACGCGAAATCGAAACCTGTATTCAATATTTTACAGTTATGATTAAGTCGCGAACTTTACAGTAAAGTGGAATAGTACATCTAATTATTTATTCGTTTGGTATGACTGTTTGTATCTATGTATGTATGTATGTATGTATGTACACATACGTCGTAAAAATGGTTAGTACAATACTATTGTGTTACTATTTTTATGACACATACACATTTTGAAACAGTACAATCACAAATTCATAAATAACCTTTTAGCCGTTACCGCATTTACTTGTATAATGTAATACCTTAAATAAAATAAATACTGTACAAAATATAAACCTACATGTAAAGATAATGGAACGGCCACCAAAACTTCCCAAATCATTAATTTGTTTTAGACGCGAACACAATAATCAAGTGTTTATTCTATCGCGGCCAAGTTTGAAAAAGAAACACGCCAAGTATAAGGCGTCAGAAGATTAACAAGTATTCTGGGTGGAGTACGTAATACAATCAAAACTTTTGATGAATTCCTCCAAAACTGTCTTTGTTTCCCCTTTCTGTCCAAGTTAAATAATAAAATTCACTGCAGACCCGCCGTTCGAACTACGCGAGAATATTTCAAAGTAAAAAAAATAATATTACAGCAGTACCTTAGTCAGGTGTTTTGTAATTTGTATTATACATAAGTATTCAACATGGCTGCGTCAGAACGTTGAATGTTATTAGATATCCCTGTGTCTAGACTGTCAAAGATATCTATAATATTATTTTGTATCGGTGACGGCGGGGTGTCTTATCTGCTTTAAGTTTTGAACGAAGTGTTTCAGACACGTCGACAATAATAATTGGAATCACGTGGTCAATGATAGGAGATTTAGTTAAGTTTCTTAATGAAATGAGTCTAATTCGCGCACAAACTAACGTTGCGGCCGAGTTACATTGACCGTGGTCACGACAAAACTGGAGAATGTGGGTATCACCGGGCGGAGCGGCAGGTGATGTTTCCAACTACCCGCGTTGAGAAAAACACATGATGTTTGAATAAATGGGTAAAACAGTTATTTGATTTTTCTTTGATATGTCAAGTACATAATGTAATCGGGGTAATTTGTTTAGTATAAAAAGCGATTTTAGATAAGGTATAAGATGGTCTCATTACGTTGTGGGATACTAGCCAGCGAGAGAGATTTATAGTGAGTATAACATTTCTACGTAACATTTATTGTACCTTTCATAAGACTACATGATATAACCTTACCTTAACCTTAACCTAAACATACAAATCAATTGACTCGTTATTGCTGGAAATCAAAGCTTTTACCATATTATTTTTTTATAAAAAAAAATATAGGGACTTTGAGTCGCTTTGCGACTATGACAGCCCCATTTTAAATTTACGGTAAATATTTTTTAATTTTACCTCGCACTCACGCACACATTGATAACAAAGTGGATTGATGATTGAATGAAACTATACGCATGGAACTATCCTTCTTAGCGTTATTATTCTAAGATGACAACAATCTTTCACAATATATTAGGTATTCCATGGCAATACATAAATAAATATACCTACCACAAGGAAATTCTTGGTGATATGAAATAATGTAATAGTGAAATAATAGTGGTAGCAAGATACAAATCGTAAGAAAGGTATTTGTAGCATCAATTGCTCATAGCAGCCGTTCACGTGGCAGTGAGCGATGCAGTCGGCGGCGGCGGGTCGGCGACGGCAGAGCGGCAGAACGAATCACAGATCCCCCTACAAAGCCTCAACCCTCCATTTTCATACGTCACGCTTCATCCGCGGATCAACATGAAGAATTTATTGAGACTGTTTACGCTAGAGGAAAATGTTGAGAGCATGTCGGACTCTTTTATATGTAAAATCATCTCTGGATAAACTTGTGAAAGATTGTTATTTGCAATGATAAACACTATGGAGTCACTGATAACTCTAATCCGGAATATTTGCAAATGCTACTGCTGTGCAGATAAGTATAAAATATAAGGAAGCTCATACGTCTGGGTATCATAATCGTTACCTTTATTATTCATAGCGTACTCGTAGCTAAGTGATACCATCGATCCGTATAAACACATGTAGATTCCACCTCGCTGATCGTGCAATCAAAGCTTATGGAAGATTCCTCATAAAATTTTACGACAAACATTATAGAGCACGAATAAGCCAAGCGGTATCTACCGTAACAAACCATAATATCTGTAATTCTTACTACGTACTGCCATTATCTATGTATATTTACAATATTATATGATTTTATATTGTTATGACGCCGTGATTATAACTGAATTAGTGCCAGCGCGGTGACCGAAGTTAGTACGTAGTTTAGGCGCTAGATCGATAATGTAGTTCGATTAAAGGTTTTAACGGAGTTGAGCGGGATTTACACCGTACAAGTTTAGATAGGAGTTAGCAGTTGCAATAATCTTGGAAGTTGTGTGGAGAGTTCTCAATGAAATGTGTTCCATCGGCTGAATGGCGCGGGACGAGGATCCTGCACGTGAACAAATTAAACTCCATTCAGACCCCGCCTCTTTGGCTCAGATACCAGTCTATATTAGAACTATCTATACATATACCTAACATTCGGTATCACTTCGATACCGTGAAATTCAACGTTGTTTTAAGCATCCGTTTAAAATAATACAAATGTTTAGATGGCAGCAGTAGATCTTAATTTGTAGGTATATTAGTAGATCTTAATACTTAGGTACTACTAATAAAGAAACGTAACTAAATTCAATTTTTATTGAACACCTAGCCACGTGGAACACTGAAAGCCTGAGGAGACAGGTCACTGGGATCACAAGGTACCTACTGGGACCGCGGTCCCAGTTGCCCAATAACGTTTTTGAATTCGGCAACTGGAACCGCAATCATGCCCATTTATATGTTATTATGTCTACAATTTTCTAAGCTGATCGCTATGATCCTTCAGTTTTAAACCCGCTCCAACTCACTCACTTTATTGTTAAGTTTGTATTAAACTTAATTTCGTGGTAATTCAAAGAGTTGAAACTGTATCCACAATACTCTTTGTAAAATAAGCCTTCACTGTGTACGTGGTTCAACAACTTCTAGGAAGAATCGGATTGATGCTGTTACTGTACCGTGGTACTAGTTGGTAATGATGTTTTATAGAGTTGTTTGTTGTGTGTGTGTCGTTGGCGATAGTGCTGGTCTCCAATGTCAGACTTCGACGGGCCGCTGGAAGGCTTCTGATGTAGCTTCACTTCAATCTATAACAGAATGTAGGTACCAACGCCTTATCGTGCCTTCCAAACCGTACAGCGATTCATATCAGTACGTCATTCATGTAAATTAATTCATTGGCGCCGGGCCCAGCTTCGAGCCTGTCGTAGCTAAATTGCAAAGCGTACGGATCATCGGGTCATAGATCACAGCGCACCTGTCAGCCACCTTAAAATTAGTTATCTTAACTTATGTACAAAAATAATTCGATGTAAAAAATCCCGTAATAACCGCTACCTATTTTAGACATTTTTCTCATCCTTGAAATATGAGCTTAATAAATAAGAAAATTGCCGAGGGTTAAGGAAAATTATTTTTGGTAAAGTTAGTATTTTAATATCGCAACGTGTCTTATTCCCAAAGGAATTTAAGTAAAAAGTCTGAAACAAAAACGGATCAGAAAAGTTAACGCTATTATTTCGCAATGTCAACTTCTGCACTACCCATTACCTACTGTTTTTTTGTTCCGCACTTCGGTTACCTTTTCACCTCATGTTTGCTTTTCATCTAATATATTCGACATCTCGGTTCTGAGCGTCCTATTTAACGTCTGAACGTCCTTGTCAAAATCTCCAAAGTTCCCATATTGCTACTATCTCTTCTAACCATGTGTTCCATCATTTCTGTCAATAAGTTAGCACTCGTACTCTATTATGAATTAACACGATTTCCTATAGTGCTAATGGCAATGCTAGTGCATTTCAAATAAAATAAAAAGCAGGTGCTCAGCGATATCCAAACAGATGTTTAGTACATTAGCCAAAGCAAACAGAACAAAACAGAGAATTAATTAAACGTTAAGCCGGACAAAGAGAGTTCGCACCACATTAGATATAGGTAGGGGAGGTACAATCAGTGACAAAATGCATTCGTTTTTATATTCCAAGTGGTGTTTGTTTAGTATCATCTTTGGTGCTGGTACCCAGAAAAAACTCCATTGAATCAAACGAATATACAAATTACTATGCATTCATTGTTATGTTTCTGGGCCTAAATATATTAATTTTAAAATCTTTAAGCTTTTATTATTATTCACATCATCTTAATATATATAAATCTCGTGTCACAATGTTTGTCCTCAATGGACTCCTAAACCACTTAACCGATTATAATAAAATTCGCACACCATGTGCAGTTGGATCCAACTTGAGAGATAGGATAGTTTAAATCTCAAATTATAGTCGCAATTTAAATTTATTGCAAATTATTAGAAAATTGAAACAAACTGAACGGCCATATTGATTTTCTAATTTTACCTTCTTGACAGGGCAAATATCAATTTCTTGACTTTAAAGACAGGACAACGTCTGTCGGGTCAGCTAGTCTATTATAATTCTTAAATTTAAATTTTTACAATATTTTTATAAAAACCTAAAAACATTATATAAAACTTAAACCTAGGGGGCCACCGATAGCGGAGCAAGGCCCAGGCTACCGGTGGTTAGGGCTGCAGAGAGAGGAACCTCCTGACGATTCGTGCCGTGTCGAGGAGTACTGTCTTCTGCATCCATATTATTATTATGGAAACCATATAATAGTCTGGCTCTTTTGACCTTCGCGACCTTTACAAGCTTTTAAAAACGTAAACCGACGAAGCGACTATATCGCTGTACTATTAAGCCGCAGACACATCTTCCACTATTCAGACAATCGTCCTCCTCTTGCGGCGACAAGGTCCTCTGCTTATTTATTTTGTGGCCGACTGTAGGTCCATATCAGGGTGTGAATCGAGTTAGTTTTTAGATTCGCGCCACGTCCGTTCGCCTTCATTCACGCGACTCTAACGGCGCAGATAATAGAGACTTACTGCGCACTTTACTCCGCCATACCTAAAGCAATAACTCTCTGAGAGTAGTTTCACAACAGTTCAAGAGCCCCCGTAGTTCGAGATTACGAATCGGTGCTACCTATCGATGTTGTAAGGTAGTGGTGGTACGGTCTATAATATGTCCTAAGTTTATTTTAAAACTCTTATGAGACAGAAACACCAGCGTAACGTTGCCAAAGATTTACTTGTTAGTGTTCCTTAGCCAATTGGCAAGAAAGTAACCCGTATAAATCCGGCATGTCCGTTCCGTTCGTCTGTCGGTGCGTACGTTCATATGTCACAGCCATTTAAGTTTGAGTCTATTGAGACTATCAACCCACAAATTACCTTTTGTTTTTGAGCACAAAGTGTACGAGATAGCACTGACCAACAGGTTTCGAAAATAGTCAAGGCCCTGACGTGACGTGTTTTTTTTCTATATACGTCTACCAAAATAGATGTAAGACAACGAGACATGAGCTCTCTACTCCGAAGGACGAGATCCTAGGATCGACCGCCGTTCGAAGATACGAAAAAAGTTTTGACGGGGTCGTTAAACAACTTCCATAACATTTAACGAGGTTGGGGCGAGGCGGCGAAAGTATGTATAAATTAATAAGTACTTTTTAACTTTTCCATCTTTAGGTGGAAATAGTTTATCTATTGTTTATCATTAACACTATACCTAAACGTGGTATGTTATCCTATGGTATATACCCTTTCATCATCTACATAGAAATATTTTCTCGTATATTGCAGTCTCCAAAGCACTTTGCAGCATTACGAGTAGGTACTTTTACTAGTAATTCACTGACCGAAATAGACGTTTAAATACTTAATTTGAATTCCAACAAAAGTTAAAGAAATAGAAGTAAATCTCTTACATTTTTTTGCCAAAGGAAATGCGGTAAGAAATTAAAAAGTAAAATGTGAAACGAAAGGAATTCTCCCACAACGTACCTAATGTCGGAAGGATTCCTACAATTTAGCCCAGCTCTCTTGTCGGGAATCTTAATGAGTATAACAACAACTGTGAAAAAGGTGACTTGAGGAAGCAGACCATTTAAAAGTGCTAGATATCATTGATTCAATAAATGCAAAATAATTCAGACACCTACTTTATAAATACTGGTAGAATTATTTTAAACAATGTTTGAGGTTTTTTTTTCATTTTTATTATTTTATATTCTATTATTTTAACTTTTTTATTACTGTTTTTTTGTTTCGTGATTATTGTTGCAATAAATTACCATATACAATAATAAACCAGCTGATCTTAATTCAGATGTTGTTTTAGTAAAAAAAAAGATATACCTACTTTCTATGTATATTCGTGTACTGTAATTAGCTAATTATAGGCAATTTTTATAAATATTAAACTAAAATGTTTTTCAGATTAGCTACGAAACAGCTTACAATGTTGTTACTGTTCATGACGTAACATTATCAATTCATACCTACTGGTACATAAGGCTACGAGACCGTAGCCTCGTAGCGTATCCAGCTAAGCCGGGAGCGCTCCGCTTCACTCAGCTCGCTACGAGAAGCGGGATCCATCACCAAAACCACGCTCAGATTGGCCTGTCAATTACGTCACTGCTTTCCCGCCCTTAATCTGTCATCTAGACACCAATTAAGGGGAAAACTGCCACCGCGAGTACTCACTACAATCTGTCTTGCGCGAACCCGGGGGGAGAATTAGAGAATACAAACCTCAAAATAACACCTAATAAAAAATATGCTGTCATTTCTGTAAACAAATTGGAAATTTATGCGTTTTATCGTGGAAGCATGACAAATACTTTTTTATTATGTCGGTTTTCATTGTTATAAAAATCAGAAGTATGAAACGGTGTATAGAACATTTGTTACTGTCACAGTAAATATGTATTACGTAAATAAAGAGATATGTTACCTTTCCTTAGTCGTTTGGGCTTAAGCCAAGTCGAGTCGGTTGACAAAGACGAGACTGTTATGTTGTCACGCAGCACTATTCACGTTCGTAAATAATACTGGCAGGAACGGAAGCGTAAATTCTCGATTTGAACGAGTTAAGTAGGAAAGGGTTGAAGGTTGAAGAGCTGAATAATATAAATGTTGGACGATTGACGTTTGGAATTTTATCAATGTCCAATAAACAAATAACTTAAAGTAATTAAATAGGCCTATTTTGAGAAACAATTTATAAATAGACCTAGACTTACATTTAAGTGAAACATATGAATCTCTATTAACAAACGCTTCGTATTTTTTGAAAGAGATTGTTCGCTGATTGCTCTTAGCATGTTACTCGGATAAGTAGGTACTAACATTATGTCGCATTTTAAGTGGCTCGCAACGGAAACAGTTCGGTGTAAGTCTTGCCATTCATCAACGCCGTGCGAGCTGCCTGCGCCATGCGCTATTTTGAAATTCGCCCTAATTAATGTTTGCAAAAGCAATTCATGTAATCGTTCATGATCACGATTTAAATTATTATTCACCTGAAATCTAGGATGGCAAAAAAGCTTGTGTTCCAACTAGACACGGTTTTTAATCCAGCGCTGTTGTAGTATGATTAGCTCGTTGCAAAACATAAGTTGCCCGAATTGTTTTGTTTGTTTTTAACGTAATTATTCGCCTGATAGCCCGTTACCAACAGCGAGTGGTCGGAATGTTATTGTAAGTTATCAAATGATAAACGTATTTGCATGTTTTAATTAGTGTTTTTGTTATTGAACACTGTAATTAATACAATATTGGAAATTGGGTTATGATTACGCGCCCTTATGAGCAAAAGACAAAAATATGCATACGGGATGTTACAGCGAGGTCTATGTGGCTATCTGCCTAATGTAATCATAGCATGGATTTGCTTTTTAGTGGCTAATAAAACTCGGACAACATTTGACGAAGACAATGCTATAAAAATTGGCATAAAATCTCGGCGCCGAAATTTTATATCCAGATATACCTACTATTACGTTCATGGCGTAGAAGGAAATGATTGGGAAAACGTGAGCGCTTTAAACGAGTTAACTTCATTATTTTATGGGGAAAACAATTTAAGATGGTGGCCACTTGCGGAGCCCTAAAAACTTTGGGCATGAAAACAATAGCAGTTGTGTTCTGCCAGACTAAGTACATATATTTTGGGTATATAATATAATGTACTGTCAACAGTGTCAACAGAATGAACTCTGAACTGAGAGCTGTTTTGGGGTTTTCAAATTATGTTGTCAATCGCATTTAGTTCTGACGTCACAAACTAATGAACCCTGCATAGTCTTATGGCGTGTAGTTCTAATAGTAAAAGTTTGAAAATAGTATTCCTCTAATAGCCCTGCAATTCTTGGTAATAGGCCCTTAATTTATTCTTGAACTGGATTCATTCTTCTCATGTGTTGGGTGGTGACAGAGGGTCCTTAAGGTTAATGTTCGCTTGTCACCCGATATTGGAACCAGGCCGTGCGATTTGTCCTTGTCATGCAGAATTGAATGCCGAGGATAGTGTTTGAGTGATCCTCTTTCACTACTCGATAGTTGCTGCTATCGGTACCTACTCTGTAGTCCGATAGTAAACGATCCATAAAAGAATACAAAAAAACTGTCACTTATTCTTTCCATACTTCAAGGAATTTTCAGTATACCTAACTATAGCCACGCATTCAAGGTTGAAAACGATGGAGGTATGAGCCTATATGAATGTATAAAGGAGTATGCCTTATAATAATGTCTAAATGGTGAACACATGCTTAATCAATCCCATTATAATAAAGATAAAGGTGATGATTGAGTGCGATATTATATTCGTATAGGCTCGGTCTTGATTACGTGGATTGCTTGTTCAATATATTTCTATGAAAGTAGTAGGTAGGTAGGTTACTACTCTGCATTTAGATATCGGTTACTGTACCGACTCGTAGCTGAGTGGTATTGAGGTTATTAATTCTGCACATACTGCGAGAACGATCATTATGTTGTGATCGAAAATAATTTGCTCTCGCGATGCATTTCTTATATTTTATTAGTGTAAGTATACAATGGCATAAACCCCAACTTTATGTAATGTTTTCAATACACATTATTTAAGTTTTTTTTAATATAATATGCACTTAATATGCATTATGACATTTCATTAAATGCCTACGCCTTTGACCACTAATAAAAAAGCTAGTTATTAATAATATCCCATAATTAGCAAAATGAGTAGGTGTGTCAATAAGCACCTTTAAATTTATCTGATTGCATTTTAGCATGTCAACCCAACCCAGCCGATATTAATCTCTGGAAAAGCAATGCGACACTGTTTGAAACGAGCCCTTTGACACTGCGACTTCCTCAACAATTTTCATTTCCTCACTGGAAATCGTTCATGAGCAAAGTTCTCAGCATGCCAATTTCAACTCTGAATCTTTGTCTGTGTAACTCTACATCACACCACTTCCTGGCGCTTTATTATTTAATCTTGTTCGTGAAATTCACATTTCAATAGTAGGTTTGCTTATACGCTTGAAATAGTAATAAATCAAATGGAACAAACAATAATTGAAAAGATAGGTAGGTATCGATTCATTTGTGTTGCCAATTTATCGATGTCAGCATAGTCAGAATTAGGGATAAATTGTTCGCATTTGAGAGAGGAAAATCAAAGATTTTATTTATCAACAGAATTATCGGGGGCCGTCAACGCTTCGTTTCCCGCACCCTTGGAAAACATTCGCGACGGTTGGGTTCACTAGCGAAATAACAACGTCCATTTGTAACAAAAAGTCCATTCATCAAACGAGATAACAATGTCACAGCGTTATCAAAACATGACCCGTGAAGCGATCACAATGTTTTGCCACGGGAATTCCGCCTACAGCACAAAAGTTAACACAATGGAAAAGTTACCGTCGGAAATAAATCGTTTCATTTATTATATTATAAACCCTTGTGTATACTCACGTATTTTGTAGCCGATTTGAAAACAGGTGCGCTGCAAATTATTTTCACGAGTTTAACCTGTTCACGACATTCTTTTATTGATAATGATTTATGTGTGTTAGACGAATTAAATATACCCATGCGTTTGCTTATACCCATACATAAAGATCATTATTTGGTCATTTGGGTGGGATGATCCCCAACTCAACGTTTTGGGCTTGGGACTCTAGGTTTATAATTTAGATACCTACCGACCTATTCTCAAGACGATCTTGTCAATTGACCTGGTTGTTAAAACTCTGCACTCAAGTTTTATGCTAAGAATGAGAAAATCGAAGCAATACTTTTGCCATTGAAAATGTTCTAGTGAAGAGTGTTATTGAAACGTAGAACGGAGCAAAGTACATTTGTCGCGGTTGCACGCAGGTCGCATTTGGTGTGACCATTTATTAGATAAAATTTTAATTAGATTTGGTTTTCGAACTTAAAAAATTCTGCCGTTTAAATTATTTGGTTTTCGAACTTAATTTTCTGCTTCAAAATTATTCGTTTGTTAGCTAGCTCTTTCGAATGACATTCAACACCATTGATATGGTATCACGAACTCACCTTTATAATGTAATACAAAAGAGTGTTTTATTTTTAAACCCACTATCTACTTACAAATGACGTTTGGATGTGAAGCAGCGCGCAGCGGCTGAGGTAGGTTACTGGTTTGCTGTCATTAGCACAGTACCAAGCAATATCAAGACTAGGACTTGTTCTAACACCTATAAAAAAAAAATTGTCCTGATTTTTATCAGAACAGATGGCGTCCCTGCTCGTGTGTTCTCTATAAATCCATCTAAGTTGCGCTCGGCAGCGCGGCGCGCGGCGGCGCGCAGCGGGCGGCGGTGGTTGTAACAAGTGCAGTACAAAACAATATAGGGAGTGGCGTAATTTTCTCACAGGAGACAGGGGCACTACCACGATGGTTCAGCAAATATTGATAGTTTTTAGGGCTCCGTGTCTGTAGCCGATTTTGACAGCCGACAGAAGATACATTTGAGTGCGTGTTACAGGTGTAAATGCCTTTACTATCAGTAAACCACTAACACTTTTTTTATTTATTTACCAAGGATGTTCTACACTTAAGTTGCTTACACTGAGACTGGTCTAGATCACTTAAAGTTTTATTGTACTCCAGCCTTTATATTCTTCTGCGCTATCAGAATATTTAGGTAGTTAGGTAGGTACAAATAGGTACGTGTGTTGTACATAAATAATGTCCCTTTCCAAAAGTATTTTATGAGATTGCCTATCTTAGTAGCAACCCTTATTTTTGTTGGCCAGTTCGAGCCAGGCCCTCCCCCTTCGCTGCAATGCCTGATAAGGTTTTCTCTTCTTTTTGCTGGATGCTTACTACAACACAATTACGTAAGTGCCATTATTATTCCTTTGAACAATAGCCTCATAAAAAGTTACAAAAACATTCAAGATGAAGATATAATAAATTGATCTGAGAGGGGGTTTTATAAGTTAATGGTTATACCTATCATTTTGTAAGTGGTGTCGCGTTTATAGCGTTTGATATTTTAAACGCTAATAAATGTTACATTAAAATCCAACGCAAAACCCGTGCCTTTGATAAATACAGGGCCAGCTGCTTGCTGGTACAAAATATTATAAAACAAACCAATACAAATAAAACAACCAAACATTGTTCATGCCAAATGAACACATTGATAAGATCGGGGAAGAAGAGTGGGAAAACCGATATATGAAACTCTACCAAAGCTTTTAAACTGAACAATTTTCTTAATGCACAAATTCTGTTAACCGAGACAATTATTTATAATTTTTAAGCACAAGATTTACGCACGCACTCTGTAGGGTAAATCAAAACTTGGCCGTTATTTTTCTAAAGTCCGGCCAAGGTGGCTTCTCTTAGGTTGGCACGCTGCCAAGTGCGCGACTGCAATTAGCCAAAATTATGCTCAAAAACAAGTTCGGAAGCAATTAGCAGATGTAGAACTAAGTCGAGGACCCCGTTTAACCAGTTTACTGAAGTCCGACAGCGGATGAGATTTGTTTTCTGATTTTATTGGCAAAAAACCGGCTCCCAGTTTGAGTGAAAAATGTGTTTTCTGCGTGAATTGAAAAAACTTTGTTGTTATTCCGTTCCGGTAATTTGCGAAGGTCGAGTATTGACTATTTGGGGTGGAGCTGGTGTGAAAATGTTATCGTTTATTAACGACACACGCTTGATTTATTCATTTAATCCTCCGTTCTTGTACCTTCATCACGGTCTGCCTAAATCCGGACTTGTTTGTCGAATTTATGGGTCACAATAATGGTTCAAATAAATGTTCATAATCTTTCATTTACTTTTTTCCAGAACCGTTGATGTTTCCTGTGTTCTTTATAAGCCGATGTCAATGTGCGATGTGGTACACAAACAGGGCAGTACAAAATATCTACTTATTGTTCGGACCATTAGTGCGTGTAAATAAATGAAGCAATTCGATGGCAACGGCAGTGCGTGCCTGTGCTTCTTGTGTACAGGGATATACGTTTTTCATTGCAATGTTTACTCGTACTCGTACCTGCAGTCAGTAATTGTAGTACAATAAACTAAGCTCCGTCCTCTCTAAAAAGATGCTTTAATATTCTTCTTGGGTATTTGGTAGAATTTAATTTGACGAACCTAATTTTTACTTCTTATCAGCGAGATGTCGGTACCTACTAAATCGGAAAACCATCGTTGAATCAACTTAATTGTTAGTTAGCACACTGGTAGATTTATTCTAATTTATTTATGATCGTTAACTCGGTAGATACAGCGCGTGAGCGATGACATCGATTTCTTGTCATTCGAGTTCGTTCAAGTGATATAATCTTTTTGAGCGTTTAGTAGATAAAACAAATTAATCACGGTATAAGAAGTGTCTGTATACGCTAAGGGAAGGAATACACGGCCGAACGACATTAACTATTCAAGTCAACCAGTACCGACAGAGTTACAAACACTTCTAGCGTGTGACCTGTGATTCTGGACCAATGCTGTCAATTGCTGTTGAAAAATAATCACATTTCTGATTCCCTTTTTTATAACCCTCATTCAAAAAAAATTCGCTAAGTTCTAAGGCTTAGTGAATATTGTGTATTAATCTACCTTGCAATATTGTTATACCTAATAAAAGGAAGCAACTTAAACGTGGATCGTCGAGACTCGAGAGCTAGCTAAAGCAGTGCGTGAATTTTCCTTGATTAGTGTAGTCATTTCCTTAGCGGGGTCGAAGAGGCGTGCCCCTAGGGACACATCCTGTAGCTTCGAGCTACCTATAAAATTTTACGAGCACGCTGTATGAACCATTATGGCCTTCGTAGATGTCACTTAACACTGGATGACGTAGTTTGTAAGTAGAGTTTAGGTGGTGAATGAAATTGTAAGAAAATGTTTGGAGAAAAGCGAAGCCCCGCGGCTCTACTCATAAAGTTCTCGTTTTCGTTTCCTACTAAATTTCTCGAACAAGAAAAGGTGCTTATTCAGAACGAATAGTTCGCTTCTGTTCAGGAACAGAAAAAAAAGTTAGCGTCTTATCGAAGTCACGAATATCGCATTAGAGAGATGATCGCCATTGGTCCACATCCGCATTCCGCAACCTGTCTTAAAGAAGGAGAACTTCAGATTTTAAAAAATCACGAAATATCGTTCCGGTAAAGCTGAGTTGGGTCCTAACTGAATAATTGTATGTAACAGACTTCTTGTAGTGGTAGAACTCTTTTGTCTTCTTATGTGTGCAGAAAATAATGTAGAGGATGGTTGTACTTAACATCTAGGTAGATACCTATAATAAATTATAATTATTATCTGCTCCTCTCAAAAAAACAAAAAAAAATTACGCTGAAAAAGTACCTACTATCAAAATAATTTGTAGGCAATACTTACAATATTTAAAACAATGTAAAAAGTATACCGTACCTACTAAGAGAATATGAATAACAGTATCCTTAAAAGCTTGAAAGTAGGTACCTATACTTAGATATTAATTCAGACACACCGCAATGTAGACATAGGAACAAATTAGGAAACAATGTCTCCGAATTACAGACAATGCATGTAAATCCAACAATCTGGGCATAATTTCATATCACTGGGCCTATACGAGAACCCGTATAGTAAAATGTGTACACGTGTGTACATGCTCGCTTCAGAAACGCGTCCGCCTCGGGGCAATCATTGCGAGCCGAGTTAACGAACTCAGAATACAAATCGAATGTTGGCGATGTACATACTTACCCTCCAGATATAGACATGTATGTAAATACCTATATATGTGTGTGGATAAGATATAACCAAGCCTGCAACCCGTCTTGCGTCGACTAATTCCGACTCCTAGCATTTAATTCGGCTTTGGAGGTCCCTTATTGGATATCGAATAGGTAGGTAGGTATTAACTTCTAAGATTCGCTAGAGGCGATAATTAGGTAGGTACCTATGGTGTTTTTACATTTATGGTAATTTCATCACCCGTATTTTATACACTGTCTATCGGAGGGTTCCGGGAGACCTCCAAACCTAGTCCCATTTAAAACATCTATATTTTCTAAACGATTTGTATACAGAACTAGTTGGTACACTGTCGGAAAATCTTTTACTTTGTTAGATTGAGAAATTGCGATTTGTTATTAAATCAATCAATACTGATCACATACAAATTATACGTTTAAAATTCGGACAACAGAGAGAGCTCTTATAATTAATTGCAGCTCTGGCTTATCGCCTATCGTGTAGTTTAGGGACTACATAATTATGTTATAGTCGAACTGTATGTAGCTATAAGGTTGCCACTAGAAGTAATCAACCCCCCTTGTGCCATTTGCGCACGGCACTTTAGCACCTATTAAATAAATTCGCCTTCTTTGCTCTCGCAGCTCGCTATTTCTCCCGAGTTGCCTTCCCAGGAACCGTCGAGCTAAATGTACAAAGAATATAAAGAGCAGGTGACGACATGTAACAAATATAAAAGATTTCACTTCTTAATGGCAGCTCGTGCATCCACCTAGATAGATAACCCTTTATTGACACCAAAATGTAAAAAACAGGAAGGACAAACTTAAAAATAGGTACAATGCGCGATTCTATCCCATATAATATGTCGTTAGATATACTATGGTAGCTTCATTATTTTTCCAACTGATTCAGTTTGCTATACACGCAAAATATCCTTCGGCGACTTTACTGAAAGGAATGCTGCCTCATCGGCCACGGGTAAATATATACAAATAGTTTTAGAAGCAAATTATATCTGCTACACGAATAAAATACTTTGAAAATGAACTCCCGCGCTGGAAATACCGTTCAGCAGCAATTAAAACTTTCGTACCAAACTTTACCGACCACATCTTCACAAGGACTTTTCCTCTTACTCTGAAGTGGCGTGAATGTGACTAAGTACGTTACCTCGAAATTGTTCCTATCGCTAAAATAACTCTATTCGTGAACACATCGCGGCGAACGTGTGCGGCAAATGCTCTTTCAGCGGGGCTGATTCACGTGCCTACGAATCTTTATCGGCTTCAAAATATTTTATGAAACGTAATAAAGGTTTCTTTACGCTAGATGAGGGTTAGAGATGCTTGTTGGCAATCGAACACTGATCTCACAAATAGCACCTAGCTACTTACCTTTATTATTTACGCTTGTTTATAGTTTATTGTTACAAAGTGAGTAAAAAATAGTTCCGTATTTGTTTTAGTGTAAATTTAAACCAGTTAACTAGGCACCAAAGCTTTGTTTGCCGAAAAATTACACACAGAAATTTCTATAAGTACCTACTCACCATTAAATCTGTAACTGTGATACAGTATCTGTAACTGTGATAGAACAGAAGACATAATTATTAACTAGCTAAAACGGGTCTAATTCGCGCACAGTCGAGGTATGTAAAAATTATAATTATGTTTTGATATTTGTTTGAGCGCGAATTAGACCCTAGCTAGTTAATGTGATTTGATCATTTGTATTTAGTAAAAACATACAAAATGAATTCGTTACAAATACGTACAAAATTGGTCGTATAAAAGTATAAGGCGCATTCAACTGAAATAAAACCTCACAATTAATTTAAAGACGGAAACATAACATCTCATAAACATCCGTTTTATTGGAGAGCTTCCGGCTTAACTTCAGCTGCATTCATATGTACCGGGGGATCGTTAAAAAG
Source organism: Hylaea fasciaria (assembly GCA_905147375.1). NCBI lineage: Eukaryota > Metazoa > Arthropoda > Insecta > Lepidoptera > Geometridae > Hylaea > Hylaea fasciaria. The sequence continues at coordinate 5,193,749 of LR990197.1, forward strand.
CTGCAACAATGTGTTTCAACATTTTTAACTGCGTAATGTGTGGGGAATAAAACTTGGACGCATGTTAAATTAAATTATGTATGTGCAGCATTGAAGCAAAAGGTTGCATAATAATATATTATCTGTGTAAATAAAAATTGGGGGATTTTATTTTACACGTAACTAGTTTACAGCACATTACTTATCTACTAGGGGGACGCCTGATGAGGTGCTTACCTATACTTTTTTTAATAGGCTTTAGACTGATGGGCCTTCAGTCAAAAATGTAGGTATAGGCATGCTAGGTATAGGCACAGACACGTTTATTGTAATGTTGGGTGTCACATACCCTTGAATTTAGTTGATTTGACATGCTAATGTCCTGTCTTGTGCCATGACCGTTTCGAATGTTAGTGAACCCACACATAATTGATTGTTGAAGGGCCACGGACGGCGGGATACAAAATCGGTGCCAGCTTGAAACTCGAGAAGCTCACGAGTGTATATCACAATAACATTTAAGTTTGAAACTCGAGAAGCTCACGAGTGTATATCACAATAACGTATTTCAAAGTGAAATATTTTTTTTTTATATACAGCCAGTTTTATTGAAGTTTCATATATTTCAATACTCAATATTTTTAAAACGTTTGCAACAATTTTATTATATGTCAAGTAACACAGTCTAGACGGGGTCGTCACTCACTTGAGCAGGGCCGGTGAGATTATACACAAATCCGAGTAAGGTCGAAATGATTCCATGCGGTGCATAATGGCGTCACTAGTCAGTGTCACCTGCTTAATGGTCTGGAGGTAGTGCTGAGTGTAGTAAAATAAATGGGCTCTGAGGATCCAAAATTTCTTTCCATCCAAAGATTGGCTGGAAGAGCCCGCTTTTAGCGTTACGTATACATGTTGTGCTTTGTATAGTAGGTAACATGTTGTGTAGAGTTAAGACCTAGTCAGCAAACTTTTTCGTTGCATTTATTATTACATATTCAACATAAGAACTAAAGATTTACCTACCGTACCTATCATGGGGATAAATAAGTATGACCATTTACTATATTATTACGTACAGTAGTTAACTGTACGTAATACATACAGCAATGAAACGTATTTAAGTAATACAATGTAATTACATTCTGGAAAAAGATTATAAAAATATATAATAATATGTAGGTAGGTACTCAGTAAATTTACTCAGTAAATCGTGTATAAACAGTGAATTATTTATTTTTATTTTAATTGTGTTAAGGTAGTAGTAGATTTCACACACGGATGTACTACCCAGTTTCACCTTAGGTATGTGTACCTACCTAGTCTGTGGTTTAAACTCGCCATAATGCAAAAAGATCCTGTTTTTGTCTTATATCTTTAAATGAGCAATTCTTGTATGTATATACTCGTATATACCTAGTCAGGTCATAAATTCTGTCACATGTTTTATATAAAATAATTGAAACAAGTTTATTCATTATGTAACCATTTATATACCAAAATGAACTTAACAAAACATAGATTCTTATGACACTAAAGTTTATTCAAAATGACCTCCGTGATTTTGAATACAGGCCTTCAATCTGCGCGGCCAGTTGTCTATCGCAGCACGAACGAGGTCCATGTCAATATCGGCGGCTGCCTTAATCAAGGATGTCTTGAGTGACTCCAAATTGGGATGAGGCTTTGAGCACGCCTTTTCCTCCAAGTGTTGCCATATCTTGTAATCTAGCGGATTCAAATCTGGACTGGAGGAGGGCCAGTCTTCGTGCCGGATGAAGTCGATTTCACGCGCCGCCAGCCAGTCTTGTGTGCTCTTCGCTCTATGAGCTGGCGCCGAATCTTGTTGGAATACCCAGTGCCTGTTATTAAACATGGTATGAGAAACAGGTTCCACAAGGTTCGTCAGGACTGTATTTTGATACACAACTGCATTCGTTTTTACACCTTTCTCACAAAAATGTACCTCTGTTAAGCCCCAATAAGACACTCCCAACCATACCATGAGCGAGGATGGAAAATGACCTCGTTGGACACGCGGAATACGGTTGCTCGCTTCTTCACTACTGTGTGCGTACACCTTATCATTTTGTTTGTTGTAGCTCTCTTCTACGGTAAAAATTTTTTCATCCGAAAAAAGAATTTCCCGATATTTTTTTCCCGCGTACCGCTTCAACAAAGCGCGGCATCTCTTCAGTCTCAGGTCCATTAGACGAGCATTCAAATGATGTCCTGTTTTTCTTCGATATGCCCGAAGCCCTAAGTCTTCATTTAACACCCTTTTCACCGTGGTTCTGCTTAATCCCATCTGAAGGGCCAACAGTTTCTGCTTACGTTTGGGATTTCTTTGAATTCGCGCCTTCACAGCTTTTATCACTGCTGGAGTCCTAACAGACCGAGGGCGACCACTTCTTGACCTGTCATCTACACTAGAGTCTTCATTGTATCGTTTGATGGTACGATAAACGAATCTCTTGGTTATATTCAAATTTTTCAGTATGTCAAAAATTGAATTGGCGCGTAACCGCAACGATGCAACGCAATAACTGCAACACGGTTTTCTTTAAGCGTCCACTCCATATTTAAAAATGAGTAAAATTCTAAAAAGTATACATTTTTATTTTCATGAACAATTCGAAATTCGAATTCAATAAACTTTTTTGTGGCCAGCATTCTAAAAGAAAAGTTTTTACTGTGTGACAATACTTATGACCTGACTAAGTATATAATTGGAATCTCGGAATCGGCTCCAACGATTTTCATGAAATTCAGTATATAGGGGGTTTCAGGGGCGATAAATCGATCTAGCTAGGAATCATTTTTAGAAAATGTCATTTTATTCGTGTTTTTTTATGATTTTTTTCTTTAACAGATAACCAGTTCATATTTTTTTATTATTCTATCGGTAAGATCGGAAAATATTATTCATATTTCATCATTTTATTAGTAATTCGTACTTAAATATAATTTCCAAAAAACACAATTTATAAAAAAAAAAAAAATACCGAGCAAAGCTCTGTCATCCGGATAGGTATTTTTATTAAAGTTCGAACAAACTGTACAAAATACATAGTTTAAAGTTAAAACAATGTATCCTTTGTCAGTCATAACTCATAAGTGTATTATAGTGTTACAGTCATCCCTGTCCAAGAAATGTAATCTAAGTGGGACCTAGGGTCATCAGTCAAGTCGACGTTGTGGACGATTACTCTCAAATCCGTGTAAGCTTGAGACGATGCGGGGAACCTTGACAGGTCACTTGTCAGTGTCACTTTTTTATGTTCTGCAGTTTGTTCAAACTACGAAATTGAATTTTATAGCATATACCTAGCTAAAATAGTCGCTTCATTACATAAAAGTCCTAGTTATAATCCTCAATTCATTGCTATTGTTAATTTAAGTCACGTGCCCTTTTGGCGTCATGATAGCGAACTGAAGACATTTATTAACTTAGACACTTTGCATTCAACGGGGTTGACGTTATATTTGTAGCCACGAAAGAGAGAGACGAATGGAAGTCAAAAGTGGGCGGAGCGTGCGTGTTAAACATATGAGTCGTAGCTCAAAGTGCTTATATATCATCAATCGATTATTGGTACTAAGTAGGTATACTCGTAATAAGTAATTCGTCAGATCGCGCATTATTATTTTCATTACAATTATAACATTTGATCTATATTTTGTTTCTATATATTATTATCATTATTATCATGACATTTCACAAAGTTAATTTTTCAATTGAACGTGAGAATGCATACCTACGGAAGCTAAATGGTTCCTGTAAACTTTTACCGCATAACGCTATTCTTAATTACAAAAACGCCGTAATGTTCATTTTAATTTGCAATTTCTCGTTAAAAGTTTCCAGGTGTGCTGTTTTACCCGCATTCGTCGCCCACAAATGTACGAAGCATTAAAGAGAACTGCTATAAAGTATTACAAATTGATATTCGTCTGGTGGAATTTGTGGTAGGTGCCACATTGCCATATCTCATAGCGTATAGTGTTATAAGCTTTAATTATACAGTCTGCATGCAATTTGCATCTAGTCAGATTGGAGTCGCAAACTTCTGATTATTTGAATAAGATTTCTCAGTGCAATATTAAGGAAATTATTCGTGCCACGGAGCAGACAGCTAGGCAATGAGCAAACTACCATTTCTATAGCTATCTATGTTATAGCGAAGACGTTCGAGTGCTGTATTGTGCTAGTTGAGATCGCTTCAATTAGAATAAATGCAAATGTTTGTCGTTCTTGATTTTCTACGTTAAACTGGTTGCGATTGATTTATTGCCTATCAACGCCATCATCATTTTGTTCTATTATTATTTCCATCAACAATACCGATCTAATATTATATGAATTTCAATTTGAGCCATTTTACGACGCTAAATTGATGATTATAGAGTTAATCGGTATTTACATTCGTCATTTATTACCGTGAAATTGTGGACAAATATAATATGTTTGTACGTTGATATTTAACAAATGAGCATTGGAATCACAATTTGAGTATAAAACATTGGGCGGTTACTTACAAGCTACCCTCGTCCCATGCGAGTCTGGGAGCGCTCGTCATTTCACCCCGGGTGACTCCAGTCGCGTTAGACCACACTCTCGCGAGCCCCTAATAAATATAATCTTACTTAGGGTGACATTGTGTGTTCTTTTTTCACTTAATATTTTTCCTGCTAAAGGTCCCCGGCGGCGATTACATAAACAGGATTCAACCGCGACCTTAATGCGCCTAATAAAGTTTTACGACGGACCCTTGGCGAAAACGTGAACGTTCCAAGGCGACAATGCTTTTATCTTTTCTGTTTTACTGATTGTTTTGTTCTTTAACAATTAAGCTTAGGGGTGTGTATTACGACCACCATAACATAGGAAGTGGCTCCATAAATTTCTTTAAGGCAAAACTTGCTTTATTGACAAAAAGTTTGTGTCTATCAACATGTCAGCGAATAGCCATATCAACCATAAAACATATTATAGCATGTTATTACTTTACCGCCTTGTTTTATATTCATCTATTGTGCCCTTATCGTAAGAGTGGAGGCTAACGGAGATTGGCAACGTACTGTCAGAAAAAAAACATAAAATATACGTCGCACTAACAATGCTGTGCAATAGTGTTATAATTGCCTATTTTTCAAAGCGGGGTCATCTCTGCCTCTCACTGTAGCCTGAGTGAAAGAAAAACATAGTTTAGCCTTTGGCAGTGCATTTTATGAGCTAATTTTTGTATTATTTTGAAGCTTTATGCTAACCTGATCATAGGAATACAAATAATATCCCACCTTATAGGACGTTCGCTTAACTTTTATACTACAGATAAAAGATTATACCCACCTACGTTTTTCTCCAAACATTTGACCATTATGAAATCATCAAACAATCGCTACTTAGTGTATTAATTTCAAATCTAAAATGTACCATGTGTTATCGAAAATTCATGTTTAAGCTCGCTTAAAAATCACTTCCTAGCGTTGGCGCGATGACGTTGATGTATCGATAATCATATCAAGGCGCTTCATCAAGGTCCGTCACTTAGGTATTTGATATTACGTACTTGTATCAGTTTTGGACATATATTTTTATGAAAATGAAAACTTCGCGGACCCGCTTAAACTATTGACAGATCTGGTTCAACTAAATTACGTTAAGAGTAGTGGCTTTCGATCAATAATATACATTTATTGATCGCAGGTAGTGGCAGAAAAATCCTTTTATCACCTCATGCTTAAAAAGTGTGTCATATTAGCTCAGCTTAGCGGGTCCAAACGAGTTGTTGGGCCCTAGGCAGTGAAAGTAGTGTTTGTTTTTAATTTGTACCCGCTATTATCAACAGGCTGAAGATTCGACTTTTCAATTTTCTATTTTGACATAATTACTTAGACAAAAAAGAAGGGTATCAATGTACAAACTGTGCGAAGCCTAAACAAACAGTTTACTTTTTTAAATGAAACTGTAATTCTGGTCTACATTTTTGGCGATCATTGGATGTATCCGATGTGTACGTGTGCGTTTGCGAACATTAGAATAAATTTAAAAAGTTTGTAATTGCCGCTATATTATGTAGGTGTGTGTAGAATTTAGACAACAATGCATATTGGTATTAAAAGATTGAATTTGATTATTTTTTATTTGAAAGTGAACGTGACTACTTGTGAAATATTCTTAGCTTTTTTAAATTGTATACCTACTTATTATATTTCTCGCAATCTCGGTGTGAGAAATTGTGTGTTTAACGAGACGCAAACGACTCACTCATACTCGATTCTATGTGTCCACTCGCTACGCTCGTGAGGCAAAACATCGAGTAAGAATGAGTAGTTTTTGTCCCTTGTAAACTAAACTACTATTTTGCACATTACAAACCAGGGTCTACGATTAGTTTCGTGAGTTTTACTCGGACTTAAAATTTTGCCTCAGCTTTGTATCAATTACTTTCCTAATCAGTAATTTGTCACTCAAAGCGAAAGAAGAAAGCCATGTTAAGGAAACCATCAAAATTTACAGACAAAACAAGATGATGGATTAAGGCTCGTGCGCGCAACCAGATCGGCTTACACGGTAGGTAGGTACTCGTATCACTCTCGGCACCAAACTAGACTTCTGGTCTGTAGCATAGGCATGAAATGTAATCCTATAGCCTCTACACACGCCTATCTGAAATTCTAAGGCAACAGACATAATTAATATAGTGGCAGCGTTCAACTAGGATTGTAGGTAACTTGAATCGCAATTTGTGTGTATGTGTAGCAATAAAGTGGCAATATATAGTTATATCCCTAGGGGTATTACTTTATCATGATTGATATACGATTGATTGGATGATTGATTGAACCGTTCTATTTCAAATGAGTAACTTTGTGCAAATCAAATCAATAGATCTTAAGAAAATTATAGGCAATATAATTATTTCACTAAACTAGGCGAGTAAGAAAGTTATATTACTATGTAGATCTGTTATTTGTTAACAGCTTTCATATACCTATATGTATATTATTGTATATATATATCATGTATCTTACGGTATGTTATAGCTTTTACTATCTTACCACGAAATGTCTACTTCGTTGAGATCAGTAGGTACCTACAACTGTCTGTTGGTTCCGCTTGCAAGCGCAACGGAATGTACTTATGAATATACTTTTTTAGGTATTAAGTAAATCCGAGCGTGATCACAATACAACATCGAATAGTGCACCGATGCCAAATTATGGGAAACTTCCATCAAAACAGTAACAGTGGTAAATATCAGGATAGTAGTAAAATCTCATAATAAAAATATGTGACCATGGCAGCAAAAGTTAAAATCACATGATTAATGCATGCACCTGCTAGTATAAACAGTTGTTTCTAAACGATTATAGCTCGGGGTCACGGAATTAATGCAATAAATCAATGTCGGGACATGTTTACGAGCTAACAGAGTTAATTCCTCTGTGACATGACGTTTATATTCGTGAATAATTGTTGATTGCTCCACGTCTAACGCTATAAACTTAATTTAATTGGCTGTGCGGTTATCATGCTGCAACAGTTAGTGTATTAATAGGGATTTATTGAAATTTAAGCTTCCTATTAGGGCTAAATGGTTAATTATACTGAACGATAAACATTAAGTTTCTTTACGAAGAGACTGATCATGAAACTAATTAAGACCACTGTTGCACTTTGTAAAACAATGCTCAGAAACCGCATAAGGGAATCATTCCAAATGATTTAAAATTAAAAAGAAAGTAAAATAAATGTAAAAAAGTTAGGTAATCGTTAGGTTACGTAGTAAGTATTTAGTAATCTATAATTTAAGTAGGTGCTAATCTCAGATTTATTATGGTTCTAATATCAGATTATTGTGCTAATTTATTTTTATGCAATAGCTACATCTGATATGAACCTAACTACTAAATAAATATTTACCTACGGATCCGCTAACTGACAAAAGTAGACGAATATATACAGCGCGAACCTATTTTCGTGAAGTAAAACAGTTAATGGATAATCCCGTTTCCTAGGCGCTCCTTTAATTCGTTTGTAAGAGTTTACGTAGCCCCGCTCTGTAAAGCTTTGCCCGGATTTCCCGGATCAGGTAGTCTTAAGACTTGCCCTGATCCTTGCAAGGAGGCCTATGTCACGATCACAGGATACCAGAATCCCTTATTGCCTCACTTTAAAAACTATCGACGCTGAATATTTATTGCCTGCTTACTGTGTCGTTTAGTGAAAGGGGCGAAGAAAGCACGTTGATATTAATATGTTAATACGATGATGAGGGAAGAAGCTTTCTTGATTTTAAAAATAATAACAAAAACCCTAACAACGAAATCAACATGACCACGGGCAAAATTGATGGAATTTAAATCTAATACCTGTTCAGCGTGCAATATAGTATCTTATCTCAAACACCAGTAGATAAGGCCGCCTATTGTGATACTAATTGTTAGTTTTTTTATCTTGTTTTTTTAAACGTAGGATTTCTCCTGTGCCGTGGGTACTGTTTACAGACGTATAGTTTCACATACACTGTTCCAGCTTTAATTTTTCAATTTTTCTTTGTCCTGTGGTGTTTCAATAAAGAGTTTATCTATCTATCTTGATAGGCTGAACAATACTCCAGAGGCACAAAAGTAGGTACCTACTTTACTCTCTTAGTACAAATAAAGCTTTCATAAAACTCAGATAGGTTAGAAATCTCTCACGTGACGTTTACGGCGACAAGCGCGAAACAGCCTCGTATCAGAACACGGTACAAAAGTATCAAAGCGGAGTTGGATACTTTTTACATTTTATAGAACGTTTTGATCGCTATCGCCTCCCGGAGTATAAAGTTGCCAGGTTTTATGATATTTTGAATGGATGTCAGCAACTCAGGTGCTCCAAACAGATCAATACTCGCGTAGTAATAATTCTTCCCTGGCGGATATTGCTTGTGTACTCGTATAAATTTATAGACATTATAAAATAAAGTTGGTTTAATACTTATAGTAATACGAATTCAGAGAGTGCTACTTTGAGTGAGCTTCATTGTGTTTTGAAGAGCCTTAAAAAGTTTTAATAGATCGACCTCAAATGTGGTACCTAAGTGGCGTACTCTAGGGCAGAGATTGTCCGGTCGCTTAAGGGCCTGCGGCATGGCTTAACGACTGCAATTAATCAATAACAGCCAGGGCTGAGGTAGGAGGAGGTCGGTTGAACATGCCCTCCGAAGCACGAATAAGTTGTAATAAGCTGCAGTCTTTGTTCATAATATGTTTATATTCTTCTACAACAAACATACATGCTGAATTGCTGATTGCTTTCCCTACAAATTCATAGAAATTGTGCAGCGTACCGAAATAAACTTCCCTTTTCATACTCTGAACAGAAATGAAGTTAACATTCTCAGCTGCAGCGAGTAACACGTAGGTAGGTTTAGGTGGAACTAAACAACTAGGTTATGCTAAAAAAGTATTTCACATCTCGCACGAAGTTTAGCTGCGCTGTATACTAGCATTTTCTCAATTTCAGTTTGCAACAAAATCAGTTTATTTTCCAACTGACAAATTGCATTGAAGTAACAAAGTACATTTTTCCTTTGAGTCTAACCTGGCGAAGTTTTGAGTACACTTATGATAAAAGAGTTGTGACTTAAAAGTCTAGATACTTTGAGAACTGCTCACAGAACAGATATTACTTACCTATATAGCGGAGACCCGTGATAGCAAAACAGAAGGTTGTGCTATAAAAGTCTAAAGTAATCATATCTTTCGTAGAAACCCCTTTTCATCTCGTTACCTCGAATCACACAGATAGGATTTCGCTTGTTTCCGATGTAATAGGCCCTGTCACACTGACGACGCGACGGAGGCAATCTTTAGATAATAATAAGTATTAGATACCTACCCGGGTATATCGTAAGCAAAAGTAAATTATATTTTTACTGTAAACTTTATTGAAACGTAGCCCTACACTAGGATTGCTCCTGTATCGTGGGTACCGCTTACAGACATAATAATATAATTTCACATGCACATCTCACCCGGACCAGAAACAAACATTTGTGGATCGCACAAATATTTGTTCCGGGCAAAAATCGAACCCGTAACACCAAGCGCAGCAGTCCGATTGCTCAGCCGCTACGCCAAACATGCCGTCAAACTGCGCAATAATGCGATAGTGCTCAGGTGCTCAGCGTAAATCAGGAAAGACGCATAATTATTGTACCACTCAGTGGTACTGGTATAAAAAGCCTTGATTTAATTTCATTGCTCGTCTAATAAATATGAAGTTGCCAACATTTCCCAAAGCACCATCCCCCCAATATAGTAAATCTCCAATACATAGCGATGTAACGTATTTAGAAACAATTGAAGTGAATTTCCGTGTCCGTTGATCGTTTTCCTCTCAGTAATTTGCTTGCGCAAATACAGGGTGGGGTTGTTTCTATTGCAGACCATTTCACCGGACGTCATTATTTCCTGCACATGTCCGAGCCACGATGCGCCCGGCATTCCATACCGCCGCCTACGTGAGTACTTTATCTATTGCTACTAGTACCTATGTGTAGAATACCTGTATTTTATTATACACTCTGTAGAGGTCAATTTACCTAACATTGCGCATTTTTGTGCAGGATACGTGTATTAAAAACTAACATAAACCGCTGTGACATTGTAAAGGATAATATTTAACAGTAATTACTGTATTATCTTTAATTTGTTTTATTATTTTTGCGGCTTGAACTGTCGGTATTTGGAATACTAATTAGTATGTGGTAATCGTAATAAATAGATCTTGATGTGTTCCTATTTAATTATCCCAAAAATATTTTATTTTCAATAGAAACCACATTATCGTTTGGCGGAATAATAAAAATCTATTTAATGAGTCCCTCCACAGCTTTGTATATTATCTCTTCAGATTATAACCATTTCAAAAACTGCATTAACCATAGTCTATTAATGTAGGTAAGTACATACTCGTACACATAAAAACTATTATTCCGACGTGTCGTAATCGAGTTTACATAATTTGTATGAAGCAATTGAAATTGTACTAACGATTCCTGAAATTATATTATTGCCTCTGAAACTGGCCGTTACTGTTTTATATTTAGCTAACGTGTCGACATCCAATCTGCGCAATCCAATTACACCCGCCTAATTTCCTCTCAGATGGCTTAAAACCTTTAACATTAAACCGAAAGGCAGGTGGCGACCGGCCCCGGCCGGGCTGGAATGCACCGTCCCGCTCCAATTACGGAGCGGTAGTCATTATTTCCGGAGCCATGCGATGCCTCCTCCTTGCCTCTGCTTCGCTGACCTGCCGAAACTCACCCGCAAACAACCACTTTACTCTGACCTCCCCTACTTTTCTCTCCCCGCTCGGTACGAGATGCAAGGGACGCGCACCTAACACAAATAGAGCTCTCACTACACTGGCAGAATTATGTTCTTAGCTACACCATCGAATATTGTGAGTAATTCGTTGGATTTGTCGGAAATAGCTTTTATCAATTTTACGGTCACTTCTGCAAAGGGTTTTACGTATATTAACGGGTTTCAGGTTTATTTCTGGTTTGAACAATTTGTTTACCGGTTGTCATAACTTCATATAATTTTTTTCCTTTGATTTTGATTTGCAGCAGTATTCAAACGTTTATTTTAACGATATGCCGTTAGACTATTGTTTTTAAAAGATCTTTTCATAAAATCCTCTTTGTTACGCCGTTTCGGGCATCATTAAGATTTCATACGAGTTTGCATGCATAGCTTTACTCATTAGACCGTTGCGGTGAAATTTTTTATAATGATGTGTCTGAGAGCGGAACAAAAGACTCACAATGCGAACTCACAGTCACATACGGTATTGTTCCAAGCTTTATTGAGTTCGATGCTCATTAAAAACTTTATTCATGAATATTATTATGTTATTAAAGGTTTTAATGATCGTATGAATTTATCTTTTTGGAAAATATGTAGAGATAATAAATTACCAATACCGGATAATAGCTATAATGAAGCTTTGCAAAGTTTTTGTTTCGTAATTACACACATATATATTTAAAGCAATCGAAATTTTAACCCACATATTATGAAGTAAGTATGGCAAGAATTGTGGCAATGCTGACACAAAGTTGCAATAAAAAAATAAAAAAGTCGGTCAGCCGAAGCGGGATATAGAGTATAAAAACGTACTATAGTTTCGTTCTCAACTCATACTCAGGGCACAGGTGAAAAGCCATGAAACAATAAATAAAACAAAACAGTAACAAATATTTTAACAAAGCTTTATTTTAAACTCAGAATAGCACAGCTCAATCCATCTACAAAGTTGAGTTTAATTTGACTTCTAATTTTTGAATGAAAACGCAACAACGTTTTGTGAAGTTCCGCGTTCCTCCTAGTACCCTTACATCCATCTCTCCCACCGGTGCTGTCCAAATTACAAAGACTTAAAACTCGTTAAATAATTCTGGGTTCCATACGCGGACGTAATTTAACGAGCGCACACCTAATTAAGCAACTTTTATTGTTGTAAAGTTTGCGGGCGTGCGGGTAGATCGACGCCCGTTCCGCCTCGCTCCTGCCCATGGCTCATTAGACCGACCCTCAAATGAAAGAGGACATTTGACTTGAGCAACGTCACCTTGGATTCATGGATGTATTAAGAACGATATTCGGGCCTACAACTCCATAGATTGAGCATTTTTTTATTATTGTTTGAATATCGGAATAAATTACACGCAGTAAATAAGTATACATAATGGAAACTGTTAACGATGCACATTGAAGTTAACATTAATTTATATGCAACTAAATATTTAACACTTGTAGTGGGCAAACAATAATTACAAAAAACAGTCGATAAGCCAGACATGACTTTCCCTGCAAGACTACATTTTTCTTATTTATAAACTTGGCGGTACTGTATCAGCAAATCTGTGATCTCGTCGCGAGATTGCGGCGCCGTGTGACTCAGCAGACGGCTGACCTATTGTATCATTTAGATAAATTGTCAATCAACAATAGGCCAGAGAAGGCGTTCTTTTTGTAACCGAGTACAAAAAGGAGGAAGTGCTCAATTCCACATGAATAGTAGATAATGATATAAGTTGATTTATCCGAGTTTTCGCCGCCGATTTTGCATAAGTATTATTTGCAATGCAAGAAGATAATAATACATCTTCCAGTAGCGAAAATATCCACAGGTCCTTCCTTCATCAAAGGTAGTTCAGTTGCTTTAATAACTTCAAGTTTTTTGGTTCTGAAATATCATCACCATATCATTATATATTATATACCATCGCCCTCTTTGTTTAAGCCCTGAATACGCCCACGCTCGGTTGCTTGACATTTTGCAGAAATCCATCCAAATGTGAAACGGTAAATTGCGCACCGTACTCGTAGGTCGAAAGGTCGACATTCATTTACAGAAGGAGAGCCACCTTCCATGAAAGGAAGTTGACCTCTCAAATCACTCTAGCTTAAGTCCTTTCATCTTAATTCAATTTAGAAGCCTCTGAATTACACTTTATCGTCTGAACTGACAGGTAAATAACTACATCTCTGATCAAATTTAATAGTGGCTAAAATTATGTCATTACATTCTGGTCATACCACAAAAGATTTAAACAACAGTTAAACACATGTGTCTCAAATTTCGTTGCACAAATCGACATCTAACACTCGCGTTGTGGAACTCAATAACTAATTCATTTTAGACACATTTGCTCAATTACTCCTGTTAAAACGTTTGTGATATAACGAATAATCTTTAATAAACATAATGTCTTGATTTAAAATATTCTGTGTTGGTGGCTTTTGATAGTGTGGGGGGTTACGAGCTCGCCTGGATTGACCGAGCTCGTCTAGGCCACGCTCTGCCTCATTAGCCGTCGGAGTACAGAGATGTGGGGACTTTGATGAAGGCAGGCAATGTAGTGACACAGTCTCCTTTCTACCGAGTGTCTAGAACTCATTGACATTTGAAGTAAGGTAACTATACCTATAGAGCTACTAACTATTTTGTGGTATTTTATCGGGAAGACCATTGAAGAGAGAAACGATTAAACTAATATTTAGTAGTTGTGTGTTTAAATTGTCTTAATTCCCTATACTTTTTATGCAAATTTGCGATGTGAGAAGCAGTCTGTTTCTGTTTTTTTACAACAGATAACAGAATTATTTTAAATAAGTAACTACTTAAGTTCATATGTGACCATTGCATACTACATAAAAAAATTGCTCTGCTCGAAAGACTCAGGCCTAAAAAGTGAAAAAAAAAACACACACAAGGCTTATCTAAAATGCATAATAGTGGAAACAAACACTGTTTGATAGTCCAATCGCGCCCCATTATTCTCACAAAAGACATCAATTTGGTAAAATAAATCGTCGAACGCATCAAAAGTGGAAAAACGACAGCATGGAACATTTTACGTCGTTTTGCGATGATAAAAACATTCCATCGGAGCCTGGTACATTTGCGAATACGCTATGTAAAGCAATATTTTAATGTCATTGAACTCAAATTGTTCAATGGAATAAGAGATTAATTCGGATGTGAAACAGTTTCCGTTTACGTTTATGTAACTACCTGCCATCCGTAACATTTATGCGTATGTTCATTATTTAATTGTACGGCATTAGTTACTAATTTATAAGTTTGTTATATACCTACATACAGTGAAAAATTTACCGGGCCAGAAATATGTATAGCAAGCAATGCATATTCGCATGTAATATAACTGAGTAAAATGTTCGTACCGTGCCTTATTAGTGTTGCCTCTTAACCTCAACCACCTCAACTTAACCCACAATGTCACTCCTGGCAACTGTGAACACTGACGTAAGCTTTGACGTCACTATGAGATGGGACAGCGTAATTAGACACCTTTTCATGTGGCTTCTTTTCATACGATTGCTTTTCGTCTGTGTGCCGTTATCATCATAGCGATGCCGCAACATTTTTAGTTGTTAGGCCCTTCTCACATTATGATAAATACAATAGGTACTTTAGTCAAAATTTTGTATGCGAGTCGAGTTCAAAATAGCTTGAGTAAACTGAGAAATATCAGCAATGGGAACAACAACCGATTTTACAAAACGAGCATCGTCATTTGAAAGCATTTATCATGTAATAAAATTTTAATGGGCGGCAGCGGGCCGCGGCCTATTTCTGTTGCAGGCTCTTCCGCGGCTAACGAAGTCACAGACGCATAAAAGGCGCTGTATTTAATGACGGAGGCTTTGGGCGGCGGCAGACGTGCGGAGGCGTCCCGTCCCGCAGGCACACCGCGGCTAAACACAGGGCGCGCTTTGTTCTTTGCACTGCGCTCGTTAAATATTTAGCTTTTTAATGCTATGCGGATGTGAAAAACATACGCGATCACCAATGAGGATCATAAAGATTTTTTTTTTCTGGAAATAGC
The DNA here is from genome assembly GCA_905147375.1 of Hylaea fasciaria. Taxonomy (NCBI): domain Eukaryota; kingdom Metazoa; phylum Arthropoda; class Insecta; order Lepidoptera; family Geometridae; genus Hylaea; species Hylaea fasciaria. Next base: position 5,209,150 of record LR990197.1, read on the forward strand.
ATACACACACATAATTATTGTTGAAACAGATGTAATCTAAGTTTAAATTAAAATTAAATCGATGGTAATAATTGATTATTGAAGAAAAGGAAAGTTCGCTCAGCTTTTCTGTTTAACTATTCTAATAGTCCAAAATTACGTAATCTAATATTTATTCATTAAAACCTTTTACATTTCTCAGTAGGTACCTACCTGATAGTAAGTAGTACCTACTGAGAACAGTAAACACTTGCCATAGATGTATAAAATGAAGTATCACCCGAGGCGTAGTGAGCTTGTTTCAAAATAAAATGACCAGAAAATGCTAACAATAAATAGTACACAATGAGTGAGGAAAAGTTACTGAAAAAATCTTGTCATATTTCCTAACTTCTTTCTCTGGAGACGAAGGTCGGAGATAATACGAATATCAACTGTCTTAACCTCATTTGACGAGATGAGAACTTCATGGGCATGCTAACGTTATTGCTATTGTTCTTCTAGGAAATTTAACATTATAGAGAACTTGGCTTTGTTTGATAGCACAATACGTATGGTCATCGTTCCTGTTTAATATGAGTAGGTTCTTAATGGTTTTGAGTAAGCCATCTTACAAGTTGATTTCTTAGAATTGACATAATAGTTTTAGTTGCAATATTTGATACATTATTATATCATTTAACGAATTTCGAAGTATAAAGTTAAGACCATGTTAGTTTAATATCAAATATGTAGATACCTTCGTATAAAATATTTGATCTCACTGAAGCTTGCTCCTAACGAAACTCAAAAGTTACAATTTGTAAAATAATAGGTAGTTTGAATGGACATTTCCTTGGTGATATCTAATCGGTGCCTAGAGGGAGTAGATGTGAGCCCAAAATCTGAGTTTGGTATGGTTTGGCGTGGCTGCCGCCACGGATCGTGCAATCGTTTCTTTCCAGATTATCTTTTTCATATCCTTGGCATTTCGTTACCCTTAATGAAATCCAGCCAAAGGAATGAAAGAATTTAATTTAAGACGAATCAGAAAATATTCACCTGCCGCTCGCTAGTTATAAATCATTTGAATGCTAATAAATTCGACTGCCCCTGAGCCCCAGGTGGGAACGGACTTTCCTCTTGCTCCATCTTTGTTTTCTGGAAAAATTGAATAATATTCTGCTCTTTATTATTAAATTCTTTCATAAAGCCACCGACGGCTTTGGGGATTTTCTTTAATATCGTAATGGAATTTCATTTGTCTTGCGGTTCAGCGTTGCGATGAAGACGAACATAGTCATATTTGTATTTATGTGAATTTGTTTCCTCTGCGTTCTGTAATTGCCTTGGCTCTCGGGAAACGTTGTTCTCTCGAAGCAAATCCAATCGGAAGTTAATTATGTTGTTTGCGGGAATTTTCAATGTTATTTAATTGGTTATTTGCATTGCAGTTCCACTAACTGTTACTGTGTTGAAATATCCATGTAAATATTAACTATAAAAAAAAAAAAACTAGTATCTACGAATATATAATTTGGCTGGGCGGACATCATCATCATCATCAGCCTGGAGACGTTCACTGCTGAACATAGGCCTCCCCCTTAGACCGCCACACCGGACAACAATTTGCCACTTGCATCCACCGGTTGCCTGCGACTCTTTTGATGTCGTCGGCCCATCTAGTGGGAGGCCTACCTACATTGCGTCTTCCAGTGGGCGGACATAATATTATCAAAATTACCAATCATAAATAATGTTTATTTCATCGCTTATTAGAAAAACTATCTATATTTGTATCTTTGATCGTACTATAAATAATAATTGTTCTTTATACAACCAATCTATTTTCAACTAAAACCTTTCAATAACCAATACGTAAATAAATAACATATATTTATTACATATCCACTCCTCGATCATTTATAGTCGCATCTACGTGTACATATAAATGACAGAAATAAAAGCTAACATGAAAAGATGAGCAAAGGCCCATTCAGACGTGCTATTTTTAAACCACATTACTACCACACAAAAGTGTCGGTTAGGGCTTCCCCTTTCTTACAATCCGTGGTAACATGGTGTACGACAAAGCAAGTTTTAGGGGTGTAGTTCACACAACCGACCACTTCGAAAACAACGCTTTTGTAATGCAATCTCGTTGCAACAAAATCGCCAACATACATTTTTGTAGTTACCACAATGCGACCGCGGGCGTCACCGCCGCACTACGAGTACTTCGCGTAACCGTTGCTGAACCACATTTTGTGGACGTCTTAATGCGCCCTGAAATTGTGATAGCGCCAAATGTCAAGGTCTCGCCAAATCTGTAAGACATTACGAGATCAAGGTCAAGACCTTTTTACATTATTGCCATTCAAGGATTTATGACAAACATTTTTTGGGATTGTGAAGGGCACAAATGTTACCGCATCATAGTAAGTTTTGAGAGAACAGTGTTTTAGCAATGAAATAATTATCAAACAATTATTATTAGATACATTATTAATATTACAAGAAATTATTAAACACAAATTTCATCCCGTTTCACAAAAAATCAATGTAGATACATAAGAAGAAATATTGCCAATTTCAGCTAATCATGCCTTACTAAAATTAACGTACGTATTATTGTCATTTCAAACAGCTCCTTCCGAAATAACATCTTTTATACAAAGTTCCTATGAAACTCTTTCCTTTACGATTTCATCACCTAAGAACAGACACATTATTTTATTAAACATGTACTGATTAATAACGCACAATGAAATTTTAAGCGCATAAAATATTACCGAAGATAATATAGAGAGCTTGCATCCTCGCGAGAGCGATCAGTGCAATGGGGGCGCTCAGTTGCTCTCGGGACCTCGAATCGTTCGCCGGTCCCTCGCTACGCCGTAGCTCCCCGTTACGCGCTACGAGCCTACGCCGTAGCATAGCTACAACGGAAAGTGCTTATCGAACTCGGTACTTAAGTGCTTATCGACTTAAACGAGTGCTATTTTATTTAAACTTGTGAAAACAACTATTTGACCCGAACTGGTTTTATTATTTTGTGATATTGGATCATTCATGGACGATGTAAGTTTGTATTGGATTTGTTACTGATATACAAGATGATTTTGCTGTTACTTTCAAATATTACGATGTAATTGTAGTAAAATGTGATACATAAGATAATATTCAATGCACTACATATTTATATATTGGATAATTATAAAGAGACAGTGATAAGTTATCACTTAAAACTTCCTTTATTTTTAAGAAGCTACGGACTTTTCAGGTGATTTTCCTGCTTAATTGTACAATCTGTAGATTATACTTATTTGATATAATTATAATAAATCTCCTTTCGTGGTTTATTTTTATTTAATTGTAGGTATTTATAATGTAAAAAAAATGCTATGCATACTCGTATAAGACAGAGACTAACCTTGTTATTCCGGGAAGACAGGAAGATCTTAGCATAGCTAGTAATGTTACCTCGTTTATTTGGTTTAAACTTTCGGATTCAAGACTGTTTTATATAAATTACCTTGCGATTACAGAAAAGGTTGAAATCTAAACCAAGCTGACAGGACAGAATATCCCTGAAAGTGGTTACAGAGAGGTTAAAAAAGAAAAACAAACAAATATAAGGTCTTATCAACTTCTAATTATCAAACCAACTAGGGTTTATTCGCATGGGCTACATATACTTAGACCGTCGGCGTTATGCCACCAGATTCGGAATACCACCATTTGCGAAGGATGCCGACGGCATTAAAAAAAAATAATTCTCACTTTATAACTGACCTTATCCATTCGTATACGAGTTCAACATGCCTTTTTAGGGTCCCGTACCCAAAAGGTAAAACGGACACTATTACTAAGACTCCGCTGGCCGTCCGTCTTTCTGTCTGGCTGTCCGTCTGTCACCAGGCTGAATCTCATGAACCGTGATAGTTAGACTGTTGAATTTGTCACTACATGTATTTACGTTGCCACTATAACAACAAGTACTAAAAATTATATAAAATAAATATTTAAGGGGCTCATATACAACAAAACTGACGCTAGATGGCGCTGCTCTTATTCCATACAATTTCAAGTTTACGCCAAACGGACCGAGCGCGTAAATAAATTGACAAAACTCGCACTAGGCACACTGATCAAATTTAAAACCAATTTGACAGTTAACGTATCGATGATTTTATGCAATTTTTATAGTAATGGTACGGAGCCCTTCATGCGCGAGTCCGACTCGCACTTGGCTGTTTATTTAATGTGTCACGATCAAATAACAATACTAGGATTTTCTGTATTTAGGGATCAGGAACTCGAATGAACATGGCTTTAAAAATATTCGGATTCAGAGAAAATACTCGTACATTCATTTAACTTATTAAAGCTACACTGGGCGGAAATTGAACTCGCAATGTCATAGTTTTATCGCTTTTATAACATCATCCGACTACGCAACGGAAGTCTTCGTAGACCTGTATATTATACGATCCATACATCCTAGAGCATACCAGAATCATTATGGGCTTAATTGTGCACAGTGTCGATCGGGTATAAGACAATATTTATTCATCAACTAAATTAGCAGAAAAAATATTGTAGTATTCGTTTTTGTAACGATTTTTGGACAAGAAAACTACTTGTAGTAATACTACTTTGTCGAAGTATGTTTAAAAAGATGACAGACGGATGTTAGAATACTGGCCAAGTGCGAGTTGGGCTCACGCACGAAAGGTTCCGTACCATTATTATAATTTTATTTTATCCAAATTTATAGTATTACAATTTGTTGTTTTAGTGGCAACAGAAATTCATTATCTGTGAAATTTCAACTGTATTGCTATCACAGTTCATGAGATACAGCCTGGTGACAGACGGCCAGACAGACAGACGGACAGCGGAGTCTTAGTAATAGGGCCCCGTTTTACCCTTTGGATGCAGAACCCTAAAAATGGCGTGACTCTAGCTATTAATGAATGTAAAAAACACAGAACTGTCTGTTTTAGAGGATAAAAAGTAATTTTGAATAAATGTATTGTGACAGAGTTACACTCTAAGCACGTTTTCTTTGATTATAAGTCTATGTGTAATCAAGAATTCCCGCAGGCAGGTCTTGATCAGTAGAAATCAGAAGGTATTGAAGGCGGCTTTATTCTTGGGCCATGAAGCGATAGTTAATGTCAACGTCTCAGAAAATCCCTCAAATCTAAATTGCGTTTGATTCCTCGAAGTCTCCGTTAGTTTGTGAAGATCAGTCAATACATGGAACTGATTGACACGGACTATGTAGCCAATCAGCTTCGTATTCAACCTGATTGATAAATGGTCTCGTTTTCTTTAATATACTTACCCATCAGAAAACACGTCAACCTTTTTAATGTAGACATATTAGTAAGAAAATTGTTAGGTTTATCATAATCGTAGCCTAGTCATGCGTTTTTGAGTAGGTCGAAAAGCCTTTGTTACATAGGTGTATTTTTGTCACAGCGAAAATATTCAGCAGTCAATGTCGATATAAAACACAACGGTCTTTATTTTTATGCATTGTTGTGATCCTAATCCGCCTTATACGTTTCCAAATTTTATGTTTCCGGTCATGGCTGGCAGCGGGTTACGAGCGCCCGTCAAAGGGTTGGCCGAGTATAGACTTTTACACTGATGGAAACACCATGATTTACATTAACGTGCGGATAGACCAAGGCGGTGGCGGACACTATCGGAACAAAATCAAAGACTGTCATTTCGCTTGTTCTAATTTTTACATATTGGTTATTATTCCTGATTATGACATTTTAAGGAATAATTTATAAGCATAATTATTATTATAAAAAACTATACCGCGTTTCCAACCTCTATAAATATGTAGATGCCAAAACACAATTACAATCAGGAATACACCCGACACTACTAGCGGCAGCCCTCGACAAAATATCGACATAATATCCGAGGTCGCCAGTTTATATTAATTCACTATCTGTATTCGCTTCCTCAGCTGCTATATTTCAAGTTTTGTCAGCTCAATAGCCTGTGATTTCCTTCATTCTGACGCCTTGTTCCCGCTGATAAAACGCGCTGTTAATGTACGAGTGGAACTTTTTTCAACATAGTACCGTTTTTTATAAATGTTATGATTGTGGTTAGCCTCTTCTGCAAGATTAAGGTAGAGCCACACTTTTACCTAGGGTATTAATAGCTATTCTGTGCTTTTACTCATAGAAATTAAATCGTGACTATTGCAAAATTAAACTGTTTTACAGATTATATAGGAATATTAGCGATAATACTGGGTTGGGCAAGCTGACGAGCGCAGTGTGGTGCCACGGAAGAATTTGCTATCTAAAGGCACTACGATTGTAATGGACAGTACCTACTAATAACTAAGTACGTGACGCTAACGATTGCACGAGTGACATTCTCGTCACATTACTAAGTTGTGTAAAAAAATAAATTCAGATTTATCCGAACTCCCATATTCTGACAACAGCTACTAACATATTCTATCAACCATGTGGTAATGATATCTTTGAATAAATGCGACGATATTGACGACGATGCATTATCTACAGAATTTTGGGGCCATCTTTCAGCATCATAGTAAACAAAACTTCCTTAATTGTTATTTAGTTCACGTATCCCTATTCCAGAATAATTCTCGGAACGACATTAGAATATAATAACAATAGATTGTAATTAAATTAGCGACTAACTTGTCGGGTTGATGTCGAATAGATCTAGTAGGTAACTTAATTTAATTAAGGGCAATATAATTGAAACGTGGTAATTAGTAATCAACCATGCTTTAATTGTCAATTAACTATCAATCAGTTTGATACAGACCTACATTTTTATAGCACATTGATCTATTTTCAAGTCTGGATGATTGTCTTATAAAAAGGAGCATAATATAAATAAATATTTTTTTTAAATACGTATCTACCTAAAGACCAATGAAAGTGTACTAAGACTACGTAAAACGAATACTATGTAATTTGCGAGTTTACAAATCGGTTTGTTATCATTATTTGGTCAATATTAACAATGTTTGTTATAAAAAGAAGCCTTCGAAAGAGCGTAACAATAAAAAAATATTTTCCTTATTTACTACCACTAAAGAGAAATGTGACGTGCTCAGATATGATAAGACGTTACTGGCTAATTTTCCTGCTTATTTACAAGTTTTGCCTTAGAACAAATGAATGATACACGAGCCTGATACCATGTAAATAACAAAATAAGGATAATATACATTCGTGTTTCGGTTATGTCACTGAGGGCATGTTCTAGATTTGCCTTCGGATGATATGCTCGCTACGCATAATAAATACGGATTGGAATCCGAACGAGCTCCCAAAACAAGACTTTACGGAATGACAATCTGAGATAATGTATTGTATGAGTGGGTGTTAACATTAAATGTTGGTATGTATGTACCTTCACGCTATTAATAAATCTTCTTCTATACAGTCATATAATAAAAATGTAACGGATCGTTGTCTGTACATTTAAGGTTTATGAGAAACAATAATATTGATCAACGCAATAGCACCCAAAATAATTATGTTAGAATTTTTGTCTGTTTTCTGTGCGTTTGTGCACGTTTATCACAGAAACGGCTTATCCGGTTTAGATGTAGTTTTGTGGTAAGCTTCAATTAACATTTACTGTGTTTTTCATGTCAATCGGTTCATAAATATAGAAGTAACGCCAACCTTTCAAATAGCTATAGTTGTTGTATATGTAAGACGGGTGAAACCGCGGGGTGTAACTAGTGTATAGTATATTGCGTTAAAAAGTATACTAAGTACGTCTTTTTCCAAGGTTGAATCTATTTCTTTGCCAAATTACATTACGATTCGTTCAGCCGTTTAGTCGTGAAAAGATAACAAACAAACAGATAGAGATATAATATTAGTAAGAATGGATATCAACCAACACTGGACAACATTTTTATAGTCTTTAAAAGATTGAAATTGTGTATCTTTCATTGCAATTAAAAACAATGATTTGGGGTTATCCTTTAAATGTATAAATGTAATTATAGCAAATGAACTATCGCAAGTAGTACCGACAGTAGTCCACTTTGGTAAGGGCGGGAAAAGCAGACAAATTAGGGAAACAACTTTCAACCGGAAGATTTAATCACAGACCTAAGAAGGGAGAGTTTTCCTCCTCAAGGAAACTATAAACCTCTTTGTAGATACGCATATAGGTATACATATATTTTTGGTAGACCTTTCGTTCTCATTAATTACGCCAGTACAAATTTATAACGTTGAAATCAAAAACGGCCCACCAAAAATCAATAATACTTCGTTTATAGGAATATCTCGTTACCAGATTTCATTAAACTGTAATTAATTTCCTCTCGTTATTAGGTATATTAATTATTATGTGATAAATTAATGTGATGTCAAACTAAAAATTCATCACGTCTACAGTTGATTTTCAATGAAATAACAAAATAAGACTCCTTTACGTTTTTAGCAAGCATGCATACCACATGGCACAATGCCCATGTACGGGTCAAGTATAAGTATGCTCAGTACTCACACAAACTCGGTTCAAAGGCGGTTTCCATTTTTACGGTTACGAGCATCGGTATCGCGATTATAGAGGGCCCTTTGTATAAACTAGGCAGCTTTTTATTTTGTTGACAAACGTGTCGACTTTAGTTGCGGGCAACATGTCCAACATGTCTGAAAGTTGGCCGGGAACGTGTCAGGAAAGTCAAGATACGAGTGTGGCCAAGTTGCGTGAACTCGTAATAAAATAAAGTTACCGCTGACGTGCCGATGTGTGAGCAGCTGCTTAAGTTTTATACCGTTTACCGCCTCGCAACTCTACTTCACTAGAATTTTAAACATCTCTTCGATTTGCATTATATTAACTCAGCAGAGCGATATACGAGTACATATTACACACAGAGTTTAATAATGTTACAGAAAATGTTTATTTTCTATTTAAAACAAAGTCGTGTTAATTACATCATTTATAACTCAAGAACGGCTGGAACGATTTAGATGATCTTTGCTTTGTTACATTCGTCTCTCTTCCGAATAGCAGAATAATTAATAAAACTTGAGGGAAAAAATCAGGAAAACAAGCTAAAAATTATAATTCATTTTCTCATAAATTTTTCACAGTACAAAGTCTGTCCGGACAGCTAGTGTACTATTTATAATAATCAAAGTTGCAACACTGGGCTATATTTACTTGTAAGTACTTTAATACATTTGGTATTAAGTAGAAATGTAGTAACCGCGATTCATTATGCTAAATGACAAGTTGACTAGTCGTATTTTGATAAAACTACCTTTGAGCGCTAGTCACTTACCTACAAGTTTTAATTAATTAATCATTTGATGTAACATAATAAAATACATCTTAATATATATAAATCTCGTGTCACAATGTTTGTCCTCAATGGACTCCTAAACTACTTGACCGATTTTAATGAAATTTGCACAGCGCGTGCAGTTTGATCTAACTTGAAAGATAGGGTAGCTTACATCTCAATTTATAGTCGCAATAACAAAAACCTTAGCCACAGCAACGCGTGGCCGTGTCTGCTAGTGTATTATAAAACACACACTATGACCAGGTGCAAGCGTTAATTATCCAGTTCATTATCGCGTCGATGTTACGTTTTTACAAAATATAAATGTAGAAATATAACAAAGTAATATTTCCCCAATCTAAGAAACAAAGACCGATCGTTCTCGCAATTAAGCAACAGCGAGTCATCCTTTCGTAATCTTCGTCTTTAAACTTTAGTATTGGAAATATTGCCGTTCATTTTTCAAGACAATCGTCGGTTCAGCGAGGCATGAATGAACCAATATAACGAGGTGTCAAGCAACAACGATCCGGGAAGAAGTTTCGACGTTGTTATATAATGTATATATTGGAATCGGTCTCTAGAGATGTTGTATTTTTAGTATACAATACATTCTTCACTGTCACTATTTTACTCTACTACAAGGTAGCGCAAAAGTTCCCACCCGGTATTCTTTGACTGTATTTTTCTTGTGAATAAAAAGTATGGGTCTGTTTTTGGCATTATGTTTATTTGATGCCCTAAATTTTATTACAACGTTATTCTAGAAGTTATTAAACTTTCACTAACACAAAACATAATAATATAAACAAATTAAAAATTAGTCTAATTTGCGCACAAACGAATATCAAAATAATATCATTTTAACATACCTCGAAGTTTCGGCTGAGTTACTTCGACCGTGGTCAAGAGAAGATTGGCCCAATGTCTCTATAGTTTTGATGGTCAAACACGATGGTATTTATTGACTCTCATAACTACTCCGTCTACCAACATAAAAAGATTTCACAGGGTTAACCACGAAAAAACGCACGATTTTGTTCAGTAATTAAAATAAAATAATTCATAAATAGGGCATTTTGGTGACATCAATTAACTGATGACTTTCAAAACTTTCTGGACTGTTTAGTTATTCTGTTGGATTTGAACCCAATAAAGGAAGAAGAATGAAGTGCCAGAGAACATGGCGCTGCGACGACGGCGTCGGTGACGTATCGTCGTCCGGTACAAAATGCATTTTTCATTGGAGCTTTTCGATTCTACGTTTCTTTACGTTGAAATATAGAACTTTACGTTCTAAATATAGTCGTCTCATCTTCTAATACACTGTAGTATATACTAGGTACGTACACAAAAAATATAGTTATATAATAATGAAGGGGTAAAGTTCATTGTAAGCTTGTAACTGCAACTGCTAATCCGATTCTGAAAATTTACACTTACAAAAAGCTTCACTATTTTCATGTGATATCCGGTTAAATGCAAATTAACTGCAGGAAAACAAAATGACTGAAAACAACGGCCTTTGCCGGACCTATTGCATAAAAAAGACATTTTAATTTTATTAGTGTAGAGTGAAAAATATCGGTAATAAACTATTTTGTATTTTAAATTTAAAACTAGTTAGATTGAAAAATATTTTAATTTCATAAAACGATTGAAACTGGAAATAGAAATAATATATGCTTATACCTACTTATATCAATTTATCTAATTTGAATAAGCTTCATAAGTTTATTGAATTGCCATTGAATTTTTGCGTGATACCTTCGCTTATGAGATGGTATAGGTAATAATCATTGAACTAAATCCTTTGATGTGCGTATTTTGTGATTCTTAAAGCACTTCAAACGACGTTTCGTTTCCACTCCTGAATTTCCATTTATCGACGTCTTCACTCGAGTTCACCTTAACGCGCCAGCAGGAAAAGTTCCGAGCAAGGTTTCGAGTAGAGACCGCCGAGGGGGGGGCACTGTAGTACTTTGTCCCTACTACACTTCTACTCACACTATTTCTCCGGCTGGTTTATACTAGTTCCGAGTGCTACAAACCGGAGTCCCATAAACAAGGAGGCGGTGTTGAGAGTCGGTAACGTGGCAATTAGTTAGACAGTTTGCCAAACAAGCGTGGCCTTGCCTGTTGGCGCTCGCTGTAGGCATGCATCTCCCCCCACTGAATCTAGGTGACTCGCAAAACGCCGCTTCAAACTTCACCGCACGATTTAATTCAAAGTTAAAGCCGACGTGTTACCTAAGTACTACGTACGTCATTCAATAAGAAGTCAGCTAGCGGAAAATGCATAAACTTACGAAGGAGTTAACCGCTTGAACTAATTTCACAGCTTACTTTAACTAGGCGGTTTGGAGTCGTTAACGAATCTGTTTTACGAGTGTCTTTAATGTTCTTGTACCTAAAGGTGATCAAAAAAGGAACTTTGCGTAAATTTATGGTGACATTCATAGCAATTTCCTTTTAGGAAGATAGTTTTGTGAATTTTCTATAGAAATATTAGTCAAGCTGTACTTGTCTTCTTAAACGTAACATTAATTCCTGATCGCAGCACTAAATGATCCCAGTCATTCGATTAAAGTAAACAAAATAATACCAAAAGAAAACACAAGGGTTTCAAAGAACACAGAAACTAAAGAGAAATGTGTGTCGGTGTCGAATAGATTAGCCACGTTCGGGGCCGAGGACGGGCGACGGGCGCGGACACCCGGACTCCGCCATTTATTGAAAGTCGGAGGGCAGCGCGTGAAGCCATTAGTCCTCTACACGCCTGAAAAAGTGTCGTTTTCCCTGAAACATTGCGCAGGGCGCTATTCAATTGCTGAATGTATTTTATTCGGATCCAATCGATCTCTAGACAACAAAACGCACGATGTGAATGGAGTGTCTCGCGAGGCGATAAATCACCGGCGCCTACGATACGTTTAATGAAAAGATCTTTCTACTCTCACCCTGTTTTATTGCTATTGAGCGCGACGTTTGTTCGATTCAAAGCGAGAACGTATAATAAGTAATTTACTAGATCCTATTGCTCCGTAAATGTTCCACGTCCGCTAGAGAAAGTACCTACTATCGAGAAAGCTCCAAGCGCATGCAGTTTGATTTGTAGTTCCGTCTACTGCCCAACTTTTAATCAAAATAAATGGGGCTCCTTCCATAATTGGAAACAAAAGTTTCTCACTTCTCCCTTTAGTAACAGGATCAATGTTGTTACAGATCGGATCTATGGTCACTTGAAGATGCGGAGAATAATGCCGAGTCACGGACGGGGCGCGTGGTAGATAGTTCAATTTCGCGATGACAAGGAAGAATTCACCATTTGGCGAGGGGGTTTAAAAATGAAGGAAGAAATGGGGATGGCGTGCACGAGCCGCCTGGAGGCGGTGGCGACATGACGTGTGGCCGCCCTTTACTCGCCAGCTCTCGCAACATGGCCTCGCGGCTTGCTGCTGTTTTATTATGGCTCGGTGGAAGTAAGTACTTCATTATAGCTTTGTCAGCTTCTTATGATCCATAAGAATACATTAATATAAAACAGCGGATTAGGGCATAATTCAATCAGTTACCAAAACATTTACCGACCTCTCAATCTGTTTCCTTGACAGATAAGTAGATAGATGAGTGCGCCTTTTCAATCAGACCCCATCTCGTAAAGCAAAATAACTGTACAGAAGTGATGAATTATTAAAATCACTCTGGATACAATCGAGTTTTCGAATCCAATCCCTTAAGTAAAGCTGATTATTGGAATCCTCTGAAGATCGGGCAATTCTCGAAAATTCTGTAAAGTGCCAATCTCTCTCGGCATGGGTGATTGCTAAAATTGTCGGCACGGAACACGCAAGACCATTCATTTATTATACATACTGCGGCCGCTGCATGCTCATACCCATAGCTCGTGCTCTTACGTCATTCTCTTCGCGAAACTTTTAGTGAATTATTTGCCTTCTTGACGTTTATGGCCAACTAAGAGAAATGTATTTGGAAATTAAGTAACAAGATTACGGCAGCGGTTTTGTTGATGAGACGGGAAGTTTCGGCCCATAAACCTATTTTTCGGAATGAATTTATTACAGAAGGGGTTGGATGAGAATGATACTCTTATAAGCTTTTTTATGGTATCGGTAAGCGTTTTGCGTTTGGCAGAGTTTAGATAACGGATGAAAGGTCGCCCGATAACAGGTCGCCCAATTGTTGTCAGATGTTTTCATTTAATATTCGCAACAAGGGTATTTTTCCACCTTTGTTTGATTTAAAAAATAAACAACAAACAAACAAATAGCTACAATGCAAATGAACACCTCAGTAAATCGAAAATTAAGCTCTTGTTTACCACAAAAACGTATAGCAACAAACGGGGGTGGGCCGCGGGGTTTGGTACGTAAATAGACGGTTAGTCTCACATAAACAGAGCTAACGTAAAATGAATTTTGAATAAATATTAAATTCGCAGCAGCCGAGATGGAATGTTATGATGTGGCTGGTATCGTAAATTGAATTTGGTTACATTGTAATGAGTTCATGTCGGCGGGAATCGTGTATTGGCTTGATCTTGAATTCGATCACGTAGCGTTCACTTGATTTATGTATTCCGACCACCCTGTATCTGGAGTTGAGAATTGGATTACTCGAGGCGACGGACTGAAACCCAGTGTGTCCAAATCCAAACACCGTCTATACACGGCCGCTTTACACAATCTAGGTTATGTACATACGATATTACGTACGGTTTCTGTTGTTTTTAACACAAGTCTAGTAGGTATGGCATTGCGTCTAAGTTAAGTAGGAATGTGGTTAAAGGAAACAACACTACTCTACTGTAAGTTTTACAAATAAATGGTTCCTTTTTGTGCTGTAATTAATGATCGGAACTCGCAAAGTGGAAATAAATGTGTAGTGCCTTTTACTCGCCACCTCTTCGCACATTAATAACGGTTCCTAAGAATTGTAACCTGGTTACAAATAGAAGTACTTCTGAAGCAATTATTCTTCGGTGCTTGCTTAGGTATACTGAAGTGGAGTATGGGGAAACCGTCTATTACCGATACAGAGAACATTAATTAAAAAGAAAAGCTACGAGTAAAACTGACAAATTCAGAACACTGTTCGATTGTAATGGATGGTAGTTACATCCAATCCATTAAAATAAAATCGTATAAAATTGATGACGCAACCCTTTTCAGAAGCTTAAAAAGCTGTGAAGTGACAGATTCCTATTGACAGCCATTAAATGCCTGAGGGACTACGCGCACACTTTTCCGACACTCGAGCGCTTTGACTACATTCCTGAAATTAAAGTGAATAAAATAAAAATAAACAGACCGATGCGGGAGAGTGCCATCAGATCCCTCGTGTTGTTATCCTTCTCTTTTTATCTTCACCTCAGTTTGCTTGCATTATTTCTATTTTTTTTATTAATCCCCACACTAGGATTTCTTCTGTATCGCGGGTACCGTGTACGTACAGCCATATAATTTCACATAAACATAACACCCAGACCAGAAACAAATATCTGTGGATCGCACAAATATTTGTTCCGGGCGGGAAACGAACCCGCGACACCTAGCGCAGCAGTCCGAGTGCTCAGCCACTACGCCAAACGTGCCGTCAAATATTATGACGTCATTTGTTCCGCAGGTGTGCTGGGCCTCCGCGACATCCAGCTGAGCGTGCCCGAGGCGGTCGGCGTCGGCTCGAGTGCCACGCTCGGTTGCCGCTGGGCCCTGGACACCGGCGAGGCTCTGTACACCGTGAAGTGGTACCATGGTGCGCAAGAATTCTTCCGTTTTGTGCCTAAGGAGCTGCCCAATACGAGGGTCTTCTCTCAGACCGGCATCAGCGTTGACGTGAGTTAATCAATATACATCTAATAAATAAAAATCTCCCTGTACATTATGGACTTCCCTGGTAGCAGCTAGTAGTTACATAGGTTACATAGGTACCTATTAATGCTCGGAAAACAAAATGTGGAGATAAAAGAAAACATGGAATAGCTCACTAATGGCATGAGTATAACAATGCCATAATGGTGATTATATTATTATATGGGTCGCCGACACTGCGACATCTTGCTAGTCCGTTCAACTGTGCCTTCGCAGAATACGATTAAAAAATCACTTAAGAATCTCGTAGAGGGGACCACGTTAACCTTTAGCAGCTGGCACGTCGCCACAGCCAAGCTTTAACGTTGTGCCAAAATAATACATTAAAAACCCTTTTGAAGTATAACAAATACCAAAGTTTGCATACCGACAGCATCGGGAGAAATCGCAGCGTGCTCGAATGTGTCGCGGCAAGGCCCTTGAAAATCGGGTCAGATGTCTTACCAAGACGAGTATGATTCAGTTCGTCGGCCCCCCAAAGTGGACTGACTTCTCGTAAGATGGATCGAAGCTTTTAGCTCAATTTTACTCTTACCAGCTGCGTACGAGAAGCGCACCGTCTCTCGGTAATGGGATTACTCCCCGACTCACATATAAATTACGCATGAGCACATTCCTGCCACCGCCATCTACCTGAAATCAATAATAGACGTGGGTCCGGGCAGTTTCTTTTCTATTTTGCCAGTATCTTGTTACTTACCTGTCCCTTTTCATATTTCAACAATATTGCGTTACAAAACAAACTAGTGATAGGAATAATGTTATGGCGGACCCGACTACGAAGCACTCTTTGGGGGTTTATTTATGTTGCAATAAAATTATGCTCAAACTTGTTATAGTTACCATAAATATTATCTAAAATAAGTTATTGAAGCATAAACTCCACGGAAGTTCCGTGGTTGCTCTTTCACGGCGTAGCTGTTATGAAAGCAAATCTCTCATTGATTTGGGTTCAAAACTGAGCTGAGCTTTGCGAATTATAGCTTCGGTGCACATAGAAGGTAATCCTCTTTCAAATGTTTATGCTATCTCTATTTATGCTCTCCAAACTGAGAAAATCAACGAAAATCTAAAATCAGTTCCATTTGTTTGAATTTTAGAACGTAGGTTTGCATTCACCTGTTTTCCAACCACGGCGGGGTTTCTGGCTCACCTGAGTACGGAAAGTGCCAGACAAAAAGATTAATGGGTGAAAAACATTCTAATTGGTGGCCAATACCCGCCGTCCGGACGCTTGTTATCTTTATTCGTGCGTGAATTTATAAAGCATTTCTACAATAAAACAATATTAAAAGCTGGATTTCTTTGGATTTTCTCAAGAATACAATTGCTGGTGAACGGATGTTTATGATTTTGGCCGTTAATCAATATTATACTGATTTAAATAAAATCTTTTGGGACTGCTGATTTTTATCATGAAATGTCATGGTGGAAACTTAAAAGTATATAAATGTCTTTATTATAGGTACATGATAGTTGTAGCGCATACCTACAAGTCCTAAATAGAAATCAATGCTCATACAAACGAGGGTTTTCCAGCATATCTATAGCAGTAGTGGCTGCCAAAAATCGAATAGGGGCTCTAATTGGTACTACTACTCGCGCTCCACTGCACCCATTAACTTTTACACACGGCTGGATTTATTACAGATTTTATTTGGAAAATTCATAGACATGACCACGTTATTACAAAATTTCCACTTTCTATTTAGGAGGTAAAAAGTTAACAAATAACAAATATTAGCTTAATTATTTTCATAAAACAAAATATTCAAAATATTCTCTGATAATCTATTTAGAAACGATTTTTATATATCACAAATAATTGTGCTACGCAGAAACTCACTATCTAAATCATGGCATACAATATGAGTATCATATAATGAAATGTGGGTAGAGGTACTCATACTTGTCCATGATAATAAAACAGATTTTACATTTCTTTGGTTCATAGCCTGGTTTTATCACGAATCTAATTTAATCTAGCAAGTATACGTGCGTACATACGTACGCATATCATTAGGTATCCAGCAAAATTTCAGTATGATTTACCTACCCTTGCTACATTGAAAAAGGAATAAAATAATAACTAACAGAAATATTAATCGTAGACCTACTTCATCCAGGGGTTTTAAAAGTTCAACGGAAACCTTACACGAGATTTAAGATAATGTTAAACTGTTGTTAAACCGCCGTTTTGGGCAGTAATTTTGTTATTACAGCTGTAAATATAAGATTAGTTCAACACTCTTTATTATCAGTATACATACTATTACGTATTCAGTGATTCACTGTTATTTAGGCAAAATACGAGTATAACATATCCGCGAACACTATCACCGCGGTGATAGTGTTCCTCAAGAACAATAATTATTTAAACTGCCAACTTGTCGTGGGTGTCTATTATATAACTAGCAAAGAATATTTTAAATAACTTGCAAATAATAATCATTAGCTTTAAATTGAGTGTGTTGAAACACGGCCTATGTGTAGCTATTTCATTGTAACATTGGAGTTTAAGGAATACCTGTTCAAAATACCTAGTAGCAGTTTTGAACCAAATATCCCGTGAAGATCCGTAAGCAGCAGATCGAAACGGATAGGAAATTGGATTTTTTCCGAATTTCAAGCGAGCTTTTTACAAAAGCAATTCAAGTGTCGAGACAACACCCTCTTTATGCTTGCTCTGAAAACTCGAGCTGTCTCTAGCGCTGCCTATGAAGGAGATATATAAACGCAAAGCGGGTTTTGATAGGTATATTGACGTGCTTTTGTCACGTAGATAGATACTGGTTAGAATGCTCGATGCTCTCTAGTTCTCGATGCTCGCGTATACTCTGTTATGAATGTTTTATCAGATAGCGTGCATTTCGGCGTGAATCTATTTATTGTGATCTACTAAACTGTAGAAATAAACATACCTAGCTTTCTATGTTTGCATAGGGATCATACACATAGATACAATGAATTAGAAGTATAACTAGAAAAATGAAAAATAATCTTTATTAAGGGTTTCAGAAACTACGCGGACAATAATCTCATAATTACCCAGACTCAAAGCAAAATATACCTGTGCGATTATCGAACCCATAACTTCATGCTTCGTAAGCCAGGTCATCACCAACTAAATTACAGCGATATACCCAATACAATTCTTTTTCCTTGCTGATGAAGTCACGGACAAGAGGAAATTTATGATAGGTAAGTTGTTGATTTTGAATACATCTTTTCATTGAATGCAGGTTTCCCGCTCAGGGGCTCAGCAAGTTGTCCTGCGAGGAGCGACGCGGGGCCTCAGCGGGCGGTACCGCTGCGAGGTCTCAGCCGACGCCCCCTTCTTCCACACCGTCTACAAAAGCGCCTATCTGAGGGTCATTGGTGAGTACTGTTTTATAAACGTTTACCCTTCATGAGGGCTACATACCACACCATACTCTGCCCGAAAGTACAGTCGAGTAATAAACCAAATGGGCGAAAGCGAGATCTTTGTTAATTTTTTTATCAATACAAGATAACTGTCAGTTTATCAATACGAGAGGTTCAGTGTCTTCGTGATATACGACGTTTCAACTCTTGATTGACTTCTCAGAATACATAAATCGTGTAAAAAAACGAGGTAACTACACTGACCTTAGAAGTAGGCTCAGGGTCGGGCGAGTAGGACGGCTTTTTGGGTGACTTTGCTCGAAATATTCATTTATTGATTGTATCATAATTATGATTAGTAGTTTCTGCAATCGCCTAATTATACTGATGCAGCAAAGTAAGCTTGTTGCTGGGTAGGAGCAGTTTTCATAAAAATGACATTATTAAGTATAGGGGAACTTAGTTTTCACCAAAACCAGCAGTAGATCTTTCGATGTATTTTCTCTTTGACATAGATCTCAAAGCAATCAGGCCGCTTTGTAGCGAATATAAATTTACGATCCCGCATATCTAAAAATAGTCCTCTTCATCCTGAGTCTATTTTTATAGGGAATTTTGAGGATAATTGCTAACTGGGAGAAAATCTGAAAGCTTAGGTTCACAACATCTTTGCTATCTGAATCTTTGACTCGCCACCAACTGTTTGCGCTTGTTTCCTACCTTCGATTTATCTACAAAATCTAAGGTCACAGCTTTCTTAGAATAGGTAACCACCGACTGGTTATGAGACAGTAAATATTTTACTTCGTCATAAGAAGAATTTTAGTAACGTAAGTCCTCCCAGTGGGATGTTTTTTATTGCGGAGATGATTAAAGTTAAGTAACAAACTATGAAAAAGAAAACAAATTACTAAGTAGGTACCTGTAACTAATATTACTTCCCATGTCTACGTTTGGCAAGCGATACTTATTCCAACTTGGTAATTTTACACAAAAGCAATATCGGAAAAGTTTGGTTCGTGTTATTTTTACGTGCCTGAAAAGGCTTTTAGACAAAGTCTCTAATTCAATTTCACTCGACGGGAATATTCCGAGGGTTATATTCAATAAAATTTAATTTATTTAACCCATGTTGTGTGTGTAGTTAAGTGGTGGTCTCTGTTGGCCCGTATTTTATTTACTGCAAGGTTTTTCATACAAATACCAACACGACTTGACATAATATTGTTTTGACAAGGTGGAGAGAAAATAATGTCTGATATTTGAATGATTAAATGCGACAAGCTTTCCTTGTAGTTCAAGTTTTTGACAGACTGCCTGAATTATTGAGCTTAGTGGAATACTACATTTCATTATATTTTCTTCAAAATGGAGGCGACTTAATTCAGTTGATGGAGAATCAACCATGATAGTGGCAAAATGTTGCCATTATCAATACACAAGTCCTTTATCAGCCCATCCTCTGGACCGCTGGTACACCTTGGGTAAACGTGTTGCTCTTTGTCGCAAATCTAATTTGCCGAGGTGGTACCGCCTCATGCCAATACTTCCGCATTTCTCTAACGCCCGCATTTTGCAAGTCGTTAATGTTTAATAACAGACTCCATACCTAGATATCTATAAATACATTAATTATTCTTAAACTTTCGCGAACTGAATACATGTTAATTAGTATTTAAACGGGTCTAATTCGTTAATATAATTTTGATATTAGTTTGTGCGCGAATTAGACCCGTTTAAATACTAATTAACATTAATTATTCTCCACATTTTAAGTGTTGTAGTCATTTCCATATCACCCACGCAGCTGCCACTAAAAGCTATTGAATATTTTGTCAATGTGGGCGCCTTATACATAGTTTATCTCATATCGATACATCTCCCATGTCTAGTAAACGAATATTGTATCCCTTATTTTATAGTGACAGAAGGTATTCAGGAAATATTAGAGAGCGAACTAAAACGGGCTTTAGGTAATCTCTCGAGGGATAGAAAGGTCTATCCTCACTTAATCTGATCTACGGTCACGGTACGACTTTGCAAATAAATTAATAAACTTGGTCCATTTCGAGCAAGTCTTCCTGTGTGTTCTTAATTAATCACATTCAAATTTCCAGTTTGAAGCTGTTTATGAAATGACTACCTACGTCTATACTGTTGGGAAAATAGCAAAATATACTAGTCCCTTTTGTGTTGTTTTAGGCATTCTCAGAATAATTTATTCATTAAATTAAAAATATGGTGGGTTTATGTCACACGTGTTATAAAATAGTATACTACACATGTGCCGTAAGCCAGTCTATTAATGCACAGCGTTAAGCACACTCGCTTCACGTCGTGCAATAATAGATTACTTAGGACACACGTGCCATAATGTACTATTGTTTATTGAATCTGACACAGTAAAAGTTAAATTATTTCTTAATAATATGTAAATTTTGTAGCACTAGCAACTCTGCTGAAGCTAGCTTCAATTATTGGGGTTGTGACGCGATATCAGGAATTTAACTTTGTTCCGGCATGCTTTGTAAAGTTTCAAAGTTACTTATTTAATAAATTGATAAGTTTTTACATATAAATCTTAGCAGTCAGCGTTGTTTGATATTCTTAGAAACAAAATTGTATCTTGGTCCCGCTAAACAAAGTTTTAGATGGATTGTAATCATGCTAAAATCATAATTCTTTAGCACTGCAGCCAATTATTTGGGGTTTGTTGTGTTCAAACATTTTAAGGGCATCATTTCTAGGGTTCCGTTCCCAAAGGATAAAACGGGACCCTATTACTAACACTCTGCTTTCCGTCCGTCCGTCCGTCTGTCTGTCTGCGCGTCTGTCACCACGCTGTATCTCATGAACCGTGATAGTTAGACAGTTGAAATTTTCACATAAAATGTATATTGGTTGCCGCTATAACCACAAATACTAAAAAACAGACGAGAATAAAAAGTTAACGGTGCTCCCGTATAACGAACGTGATTTTTTTGCTGTTTTTATAAATATAGGTACGGAACTCTTCGTGCGTGAGTCCGACTGGCACTTGGCCGCTTTTCTAAATCTAGATAGTATGGTTAAGAATTAATGTACCAGAGTGACATTGTAAGCTAATGTAGGCAAACTATGTACAAGTTGCAGACCAAGCTTTTAATCTGCTTATAGATAAAACTATCTAAATATATATAATATGTATACATAGGTACCTACGTACCTATTAATCTAAAAATTTTGGCACCTAGATACAAATCAACCTTATTAAAATCAACTAACCCTTTGATAAATTGGGGTAACTTATACCTACTAGCGAACTTGATGTAAAACTTATACGACCTGAAACTAAAATAATTTTGTCTCATCATTGACAAGCACGCTGATCTAATCTCAACGCTATTAAATCGTTATCACGAGATTCGGGAGAACTAAATCTTAGTTTGCTCGAGCAATCAACATATAAATAAGTGGAACAATCCCGCCGCGGTTGTGCCAACCTGGCCCGTAAATCAGAACTATTGTTAAGCAATAAATGTGAATCGAACACAAGGGATGTTTGATTAAGGTTTATCTTGGTTAATTTACGACTATTGAGGACCTCTCGCGGCGGTGCCTGCATAGGTGGGAAGATTTGTTATGTGTTATCTAATTCGTTATGGGTAGGGATCTGTCACAGAATGACTAGTCGGTTTGGATTTACCTTTTAAGGTTTCCTTTCTGATACCAACATTTTAGGGCCTCCAAATAAATGGTCGTGGCAATTTCCGTCTGTCGGCGTTTTGTTTGCCTATTTAGGATTTTTGTGTAGGTAGTGGGGCAAGTGAACGCGTTGCGAAATGTTTACTGAGTGCCTCACTCTTTGAATCGATTAGTTTCTGAGAAAGAGTGAGTGTAAGGGAGTCTGGAGTATGATCCACCAATTAGTCCCAGTCTGGGTGTTGCAACTTAATTTATATACGTAACTATAATTATAACCACCCCCAATATCTATCTCGGAAACTCCAGAACATGTTCCAGCATTTCCAATTGTATAGTATTTTGCCGGAACAAATCGTACAATTTTCGCAAAGTGCTGTAATACTTTCCTCTCAGAACGTACCACAAACGTTGACCATTTCAATTTTAAAGTTACATAACGGTGAACTGGAAAGATAAATCTAAAATCACCAGTGTTATTTTACAGTTGGGCGAGCCACGGATTCGCTATTTAATTGGCTGAACAGATCTGTTAGATAAATTGATAGAAATCGGAAACTAATGTCCGCGATCTGAAAATGTGGTGGACACACTGAAAGGTATTTGGAGACAGGCTATGTGCAAGGACTTACTTAGTTTAACGTGCTTTAATGTGTATGTTGCAAAAGGAATCTGGCTGAAATCAAAATGTTATCGAAGAAAGTTCCAAAACAGGTTCAACAGTCAAAGTGCACGTACTTATAATATTAGATCTGGGTGTTTCGAGAACCCTTGAGAGTTTTGATGGTTAAAGGATGGAAATTGAAAGGGTTAATTGAAGCGTAAGAAGATGTGTTTGCGTTGTCATAATTCACTCACCGCAGGTATTACTAGCAAAATATACTTATCTAAGATAAAATATAGTATACTTAGTCACTGTGTAATTATTTATAAAGGCAGAACAAGTGTAGACTCGGTTGCGACAGGTAAACATCAAATAGTTAATCGCGCAGATTGCTACTAAATGCGTGTCTCGCATATGACGTAAGATAATCTCTTACACATAACTATGATGGGCAGCCCATTATCGAAATATCGGATGTAATCAATTCCTGTCGTTGACGGTAAGTAATTGAATTTGGAACTTAGCTTCGGAAGAAAACAACGTTGTTTGTTTCATGAAGTAGAGCTTTTGGTGAAATCTTGACGAATTAAATAAACAGTATAAGTAAACCCACAGCGGCCAAATTAAACGAGGTGTTTGAAAACTCCCTGCGTTCCCATTAAGTAGAATTGGCAAAAAGCGACAGAACAGGAATGTAAACACTTAAAACTTTGCTTCGCGTCGAGCTCCACCGCTCCGCTGTAATAGAGGGCGCTCCTAGCAAACAAAAGCACGACGAGTTTTAGTTTGGCCCGCCATTTTGTCTGTTCGGCGTTTTAACCGCTATCTGCGAAATTCGGAGCAATATGGAGCAGCCGCGTGGAAGATGAATATGCAATGACGAATCAACGCGCGGACGTCGCCGATGTTAAAGCGAACTGCGTATTTGCGGGCACTCTTTATGTCCAGAACTATTCACATTTTCGACTCAGCGAGCAAACAGTAAAACAACTGTTTATTTTCATGTCGGAGTGGCTATTTAATTACTTTGAGTGGAGAGGCAGAGTTAGTTGTTGCGTGAATCACCTTGCACAATGCACGTCGAGACCTGCCCGACTGTAGATATATCGGGGTTAGGTAAATTGTGCCATTAAAGACTAGCATGAAGGCAATAGAAGCACTTAGGCACAATGGCTTGTTGCATCACAAATGGGATTGTGTTGTTTACCCACATTTACCTTTAGGGACTACCAACACTAGGTGAAGGTTATAGTTTGTTAATAAGACCTACGTCATAACTAAGTATAAGATATAAAGATAGCAACTCTTTTACTTATTTTGTACTAAACTCCCGCCAGTTCCTATAGATAGGTTTACCAGTATAAGAAGGTTGAATACCAAAGGAATTTATGTAAAAATTACACGTAGGTAATTAATTATTATTTACGATGATAATAATTAATTAGAAATTAAGATATAAAATATTTATAAACGCTAATTAATGTACCTTCAGATTGAAATACTCAGTAGGTACATAAGTACATTTTCTTAATTGGCGCATAATAGGTAAGTACCTACCTACCCGATTTTATGCTACCAACTTTTAAATTTTTGCACTCTATTTTCAATTAACAACTATAGAACACTTGTATTATACCTCTTTGAAGACCTGTCTGGCATTAAATATTCCGAAATTCAGGTTTTAGTTGCTAGTTATTTTAAGGTGAAAGGGATCACAGACTTGAAACGCTGCTAGAGTCTACTAGACATCAAAGGGGAATTGGATGGCTGTCGGTTTAGGCAAGCAACGTTCGTTAGTATAATGGACTAACGACCGTACCAGCTATCAGGAATTAGTATCGGGAAGATCATAGTGGATATAAATTTTGCTGTGAAACCCCTGGGGGGTGCCAATGCTACAACCAAGCAGCAGTGTGCGCGTACCTTCTGAGATAACCTTATGGTGTAACTTTTTTTGACTAAGGGAATGCTTGCCATGTTTTGAACAACCACAAATTTACAAAGAATACATACCAGTAGGAACATCATTATGAAGATGGTGGTAATTCTCTATCAAGATTATCAATAGTTAATATTATTTATACATTTTAATATACAAATATGTATCTCTAATCCCATATTCTATCCTATAATCCTTAATGGAAATCGTCCCAGACATCAAAGGTGCAATGGATGAGTCAATTTCGGTGGGCCCTCGTTAGGATAATGAGGTAGCGATCGCTCATCGCCGCAGCCATTAGGAATTAGAAATGGCTCTACAAGTTCCACAACTAGCTGGCTGCAATAAACCGACCTCGGTGACCTGAGAGCCAATCAGTTAAATATTGGAATCGGCAATATCTCACCGATACACGCTCCAGCGTGTGATGTGGAGATCTGAGAGATCAACTAGTTGCAATGCAAGTTACTAATTACTGCCTTCACGATTAAAATATTCTCAGAAAATATTCAAAGATTCTATATCCTAGCTAGACTAGACAGACTCTCATAGAAGCGGTATGTTTCGCCTGCTAACCGTTTACTGAGTACCTCTCGATTTAAATTTTAAATGATGTAGTTACCTAAAAGAAATTAGTTGTTAAATATTTCATTTGTTAAATTAAATAGTCCTACTTCATATAAATATATTTTCCGCTTCATACAAATATATTTGCGTCACCATTGATAGCGTTCAATAAAAGTTTGCACTTCTGTGTGATGACGTTGAACCTCATTAGTTACAATATGAACATTGCACAAGAACATACCGATCCGCAATTCTAATACCTGATACGTAGAATAAACTAAAGCTCCATAGAACTAGGTACCTAGTTAAGTGCTAGAAGGCTTAAATCAAACAACATAGATGGACTATTGGTACGGCCCCAAACATCAAAGGTGCAATGGGCCTTGATCGGATCGGACAATGAAGTAGCAATCGCTCATCGCCGCACAGCCATTAGGGATGGTTTCACAACGGGCTGTGGTTGCAATAAACCGACCTCACTGACCTGGGAACCCTGCACTGCGGTTCCCTAACTTTGATGACAATTCCAAGTCATATCGCTTCTCCCGATGTAAGTTTGTTCGACTAGTTTGTTAGCAATGGAACTGCCTGGTAAAGAATTTCAGAATAGAAAATAGTTGGAAGCTCCTTAGAATTTTAATGCATATTTTATGATTGTTATACAACTCGGACTGTAAAATACAAGACAGTAAATAAACCGGAAATGTACAAGGATATAGAATATAATGAAGACATATTACATAGGTAACTACAAACATAACTATATTTTATATATACGTTCCTACGTACAACCATAATTTAGTAGTACCCAGTTCAAAAATAAGAACCCACTATTAAATTTTCTTAAAAAAAAGAAGCTTAAGACGTTCAGTTTATTCCTTGCGTTTAGAAAACAAATGAAAGTCCCTTTTCACATGGAACAAAGAAAATTATGCGGTCGAACACTATTGCAGTCTACAGTATTGTGATTACCTAGTCCATACAAGTATTATGGATTATATATTATCAGTCATCTATTAACTTGTTTCATTTCTTCGTTTCTACTCAGAGCTTCCTACCGCGGGGCCAGCGGTACGTGCCCAGAAGAGCTGGTACTCCGTGGGTGACATGCTTCGAGCAAACTGTTCTTCGCCCCCTGCCGAGCCGCCGGCTAACCTCACCTGGCTACTTAACGGACAAGAGGTAAGGTCATCATCATCACATATCAGAGCCTACTGCGTTTTTTAGCATCTCTTAAAATAAAACGCGCGTTAGTCTAATAACATATCTTTAAATAGTCATTAGTACTTTTTTGGAGTATTAGAGACGAGATATTTCATAATTTTAACTGACATCACGAAATAACGATTTCATTTTGCCATCTGCATTAAATTAATTTAGTTGGTTTTCAACATGCAAGATAAAAGATGCGCTGGACAGAAACTTAATCGAATTTGTGGATTAAATTTATCGATTTGTTGAATTATAAACAGCGTAGATAATTAATAGTGTCGAGTTCGAATACGGTCTGTGGGTTACTGCAATTCAAATGTTTCCACGAATTCCGCCAATTGAGGGTTGTGAACAGTTAAAACATTATTAGCTTATTTTTATTAATACAGCAAATTTTAATATTATCCACGGGCAAACTGTATTTGGCATGCTTGGCCATCAGTAAACCTAAGATACCCAAAGTAAACTCAAAATAACCAAAGATAAGATAGATCTCAGTATATAGACTTATATAAAGAATAGTTTTCGGTCCATGCTATCTAAGCGCAACGTACCACCTGTTCAGATAACCACTAGAAAAATGATAATTCCTAACACCTACAACCCCAACGTTCACATTGAGAGATCCATCGACTCAATCATTTGAAGAGCTCCAACCCCTCAACGATAATTTGAATATGATTTGCTCCCAGGTGAAAGGGCTCGACATCCCGCTCCACGACCCGTCGTACCCTCGAAGAAAACCTGTGATAACCGACACGTCGCTCGAAGATGCAAATAGAATTATATTCAGTCCGTGGGACGCAATCTCTGGCTACGAAGAAACGGTGACCGACAACGTAATAGACATTCCGGGCAATATTGCCGGCATAGAGGGCATTCCCGGCGGTGATAGCAATAGGAAAAACAAGGAGACCACCCGCCTTCCGCCGAGGCTAGAGCAAATAGCAAATAAATTGAACATTAGTACTGAGGAGGAGAAATCCAATAAATCATCCTCGTTCAGCCAGCTTGTTATAAGGGTGCAGTCGGTGCATTTTCGAAAAGTGAGTACGGACTAAATTATACTGTAAATAATACATTAAATTATGAAGTTTTGCATACACATCATGTCTTGTGTGGCTTATAATCTTAGAGAATATATATAAAAGTTTTAGAATATGTAACAAAGTCACATAATACACAAATAGTATGTTGTTACAAAGTTACAGAGTGACAAACTTAGGTAGTGTACTACGTACCTGGAGTTATGCAAGGCGAGAATGTAAATAATGTGAAGTATTAACTTAGTAATGTTCCGTCGTTATAGTCTCATTTATTTCAAGTCTACTAACATAACCCATCAGTAAGTCATTGGTAATGTACTACTAAAATCTACTACCCTTTTTTTATTAGGGCCGGTTGAACGTGACTTGCGTGGCGCGCGTGCTGTCGGTGTGGTCGAACAGCGGAGTGCTGATCTTGGATGAAGAGCGGCCGCAGATCGCCCCTGTGATGGGGAGCAGAGACTCGAACTCGGGTAAATCAAGCAGGCCTCTTACCCGCATGGACTTAGTATCAGAGATGGACCTGACAAAAGCGTATACCCGGAAGGGACTCACTTGGCCAGGGACATTTAGGATAAATCATCTGGAGTCTGACATATCTTGACGTAATGTTGACTGTTATCTGACGTTATCATTGGGATTTAATTTTAGAACATGCGGTCATCAAGCATTATTCTCACTGTCTACCTATGTTAGTTAATCTGATGAAGGATTTTTTCTTATCATTTTTGGTTTATATTTAAGCTTTAGACACGTGATATGATTGAGGCTGACAATCAAATACGAAAAGTGCTCATGATTAATGAAATTTAAGTCTTACTGAATAAATAAGCAGAGCTTAATAATGCCATTTACAAAAGCTTAGATACATGAGTCTTTAAAAGTCTTACAATATAATTAAGTAGACCTACTACCGACAAAGTTTCGAAAACGTGACATTTTACCGCGCACGTTGTTTGCTTGAGCCTAAAACTGCTTCACCTATTCCACTAACTTCAACCAGTTCTTTAACTACCTACTTACTTTGAAAAGTTAGTCGGAGAATTTACTTAATATGAAGGTAATTAACTTAGTTAACATCCACTAAATTCACCTTAAAGTTTCTTAAACAGCGCTTTTACAATCCCGTAGAATGCGATTGTGCTATTTCTGCACATATTTTCACATTCTAACGATATTGTAGGTACCAACATAAAAACAACGATATGTACATACACGGGCTGATAAACCTGATGCCAACCCTTAAATCCAATAGGTAGTACGAAAACCTGTATAAGTAAAGTAAGATGCCTTCATATTCATTCAGGATCCCGCCTCTTGAACTATAAAATGATATTTACGAAGGGATCCCAACATTTGCTCATAAAGAAAGGGTTCTTCAGGAATAAAGATCAAAGCCAAAACCAAATACATCTACGAGAGTTTCTATACGAGCATAAATATTTATATTGGACCTTATAAAGGACCTTGTTGAAATGGTTTTGTACAATACTAAGGAATATTTAAGCTGCAGAACTTAGTTAAAACTTACGTTTAGTTTGCATAATATGAGAAAACACCATTTGAAACACAGGTTCGTTCGACCGTTGGTGTGATGAGATTATGCACGCGGTAGCAAATACGAGGCCAGAGCCAATATGTGGCCGAATCCTCAGACTCCCAACCCAAAACGGCATTTATCTTAAGTACCGTATCCATTCACGATGCATAATACATACCGATGTTTCTGCAAGCCACTGTTATTATTCCAATCTTTTACGGTCAGCGTGATTGACGCATGAATATTTTCGTTGGATGTTCCTGTTTTGTTGTAGTTTTTTTGGATTGAATTTTTTTTAAAGGGAAAGTGAGATGAAATGAGTAAAGTAAAAGAAGTGCAACTGTTTGCGCGTTTTTGTGTGTACTTTAAGTACGTTGTGTTGTCACTAATGGTGAGTTTGGCTGGCACAAATCGATCACTGACTACACTTAACTAATATATATATATTGACAAACACAATAAATACACAACTAGCTGCCATCAATTTATATCAAAAACGGAATGGAAACAGCATCATTCCAATTTCATGTGAGTTTCAGAGAGCATAAGCTGAAACGCTGGTTATGGCGGCGGTTGAAAGGGTGTTTGCATCTAGCTTACGTTTAATCGGGCCAGTTGCATAGAGATTAAATACTACTCTATTAACAAGGCTATAACCATTGCACATGAACGTTTGCCAGTAGCTAGCATGCAGCTAAGTTCTGTTCAAAGCTATATTATTTCTAGACAAGGTCATATAAATACCTACACATTCGCAGCTGCAAGCTCTCAAAGTAAGAACTAACACCACCACTCAAAGTCATTGCGAAATTCAATTTTCTGCCTTTCGATATTATCATCAGATCAGAACAGTGAGTTAAATAAGCTAGTAAAACTAATTATATTATTAGATGAAAATAAATGTGCATACAAGGGAAAATGCACGTAGTTTGTTGTATACATTTCAAGCACAAGGGCTATATCTGTATAGGCTACTCGCCTGTATACTGTAGCTTTACACTTGTCTGCGCCTTGATACAGAGAGTATGACAAGGCCTGCAAACAGCGGCACTTGTTCGATCATGAGACTGAATATTCATTTCGCGTCTTCGATAGAAAGGCTCTGCGCGGCGCCGCCTCGTCGATGCACAATCGTGACTGTTAATTCTGTTTAAGCGCCTTCATTGTGCTCATAAGCGAGGAATAAATTAAGCTTTTATGTTCAATATCCAATGGAGTTATCTAATTTCCATATAAATTTGAATTAAAAATGCAGCCCAGAAGACAATGTGAGTTCATTTCCGGGATCGCCTTATGGCACCTGGTGAATGGGTGATAGTAATGTTCAAAGAAAGATATGATGCAGGTTGATTTGTAATTAACTTTGACATCAAAATTAATTTAATACATAGTATCTAACATTATCCATTTTCAGCAATACTAAAACTCGTTGACGTTCCTAGTGTTTATAAATCCACTTATATAGAGCTGTTGCGATAGTTATCTATCAATACACAAATGGCCCCCTTATGTTGGATTACATCAGTCGATAAGCGGTTCTGACATCGTTCATTGTTTCAGGATTGAGACAGTCGACGTCGCACGTCGGCGCGCTGGCTCTCATCAATTGCTTACTCTACAGACACTGGTGAGGTTTTGGCATCTATCTACCAAACATTTCGGTAGTATTACATTACATGCCGGTTTTCTATCAAGACAATAATAATTCATCGATGTTAGACAGACGACAAATTCCTGAAATAAATGCCCGCTCGTTGACTATGAAAGTTTTTTATCATTGCCGTGACAATCCAACATTTCGAGTTTGACATAATAAACGACTTGTCATGTTTATTTAATAGAGCTCAAGAACCGTTTTATTATTCGATAATAATGACATAGAATAATGTGTGGGGCTGGCTTGAGGCGCGTGCGATAAGAGGGAAGGGGAGTATCCGCGTTCGCAAAGGAATTTATCAGTGCCTATAGGTATTTATTCTACACGCTTCAATAATATTACTTACTAATGCTTCCTAACTATAAATTTTAATAGGTGAGCACGTGTAATCTTGTGTTATACGCAATCGCTTTTTCACAGGTCACCTCGATGATCGGAAGAATAACAGAGGACATACTTTTTGGAATATATTTCATCTAAACTCAGTGCTAGACTAAAGTTATAGTGATTGAAAAAAAACTATGCAGGTAAAGGAATTTTATCAAAGTGAGTTTTATGTAGTGAATTTTATACTTGTACATAGCTTAGTTTTAATAAAAGAACAATTAAGAGACATAGTGACGTTTCGCTTTACGGATATTATGTATCTACATAACTGTTAATTCAACATAAAACTTGAGAATAAAGGAAATCCCTGTTTTATAAACTCAGTTGTTTTCATTTACTCTCGCGGTAAATAGATTTCACCCATAGTTTTACAAGTTGCCATGGCATGAAATCGTCTGGTTTAGGTTTTTTAGAACGGGCAATTGTATTTATTATCTTGGGACTACAAAAGTACCAACTAACAACATGATATTAGTATAACTCCATAGTCATAGTCATAGTGGGCATAACCTACACACCAAAGTGGTCTACCCTACTGGCCTTGGTAACGTACCCAACCAGACAGCGGCAGTGCCCCGTTGCATTGCCATGGGGATTCGGTAAGTCAATAATAATATAATGAGGGCAAAATATACCCTATTAACAATGAAGGTATACACCTACCGAAATTGTGTTATTGAATCTATAAAACAATGTGATCAGAACCAGAGGCATAGATACTAAAATTTGAATACCGAATTATGCACAAATTTAAATTGGCTGGTAAGTATATAGGTTTTAGAGATGGATACAAATTTATCCACTTGAATATACTGAAGTATGTATACGTTCTTACGTAAATTTAATCCATCCACTGAACCGTGAGGTACTTTTACATTCAGGTGATCTTTAAATTTACTAGAGCTGAGGAACATTTATTAAATTTATGAAACATTTCATAAAATATTCCGCAGTAGAAAAACTGGGGAAGAAAGGGGTTAATGTCAACTTTAGGTCTCGAGTCAAGTTTCTTGCAATCCGCCCTCAAAGCTTACAAAGTTAATTCATAAATCGTGCCTGCTCGCCTTTGTTACTACGCGATCACACTCCAAACGCAAATGCAGCGGAGGAAATGTGGATATTTGCCAGAAATAATAATACTATATGTCGCATTATAAGACGATTCGGAGCGCGCTTACAACCTTATTGCTGTGGCTCTACCGCATGCGGCCTTTATATCCAACGAGGTTAATGGTCGCGAGACACATTGCCTCATATTAAGTTAAGTAGCTGTATTTATTTTTGACGGGAACAAGAACTGTAATTTTATTTCTATTTAAATATATCGCTACTATTGCATGGTCCTCTATGTTTTTTTTCTTATTCGTTACCTAATTCATTAAATGCTTAGGTACTATTTAAGCTGAATTGAATAAAGTGAGAAAACCATTAGCCAGTTTAGCTTTCAAGAAAGCAGCTAGTTAAGGTAATAAAAAATAGTAGTATGATTTTGTTTGCAAAAAAATACTAACACCCACTCACAATTTTGCTGACATGCGTAACTTTAATTAATCTAAAGGAAAAACCGATCCAAACAGTGTCAGAGTTCAACTTTTTATAAAAAAATGTTATGTAAAAATAAACAAATGACAAAACGTGTTTTGATATCGCCGAATGATCCCCAATAACAAATGATTCCATTCAAAAAATAAACTTAAGTATAGGAAACTAAAAAATATAATTAATTGATAGTTGAAACCTATAAAGCGTTTTGAAATTCGAGGCTATAGTTTCGTAACATGCAGCGGAAAGCAGACTACAAATACTAGTTACAATTGCCAAACGGAAATCACATGCGGATGGGTTTAAAAATTCAAGTGATGTTAATTAAACAAATATAGTGCAATATTGACAGAAGCGGAAACCAAATATTCCCAGACCGCATTCCAATTTTGTCGAAATGTGATTGCAAGTCTGTTTTTGATGTTAACGTTTAAATTGAGGATCTTTTTACTAATTACAAGGATCTTTACGGAAATACAATTATACGTTTTGCTATAATTAGCGGCTTGGATTAGTCGTAGGAATGTGGATTTACTGTGAACAGCCAAATCTTTTAGTTCTATCATCTATCATGGCAGTTTGTCCGGTTTACCCAAAATTCGCAGATTATTTATAAAAGTATGTCATCGTTGTGAGACCGTCGGTTTTCCTGCATGCATACTCCACGAGTTACTCCTCGGTCACCACCTGGAATAAGTAAGTATAATAAGTAGGTACATACTTCTACACCATTATAGAGATATTAAGCTGCACAGCACATTAGGTATACATTTCTATTTTTACGGGAAAAAAGGGTATCGGTGGATAACCCTGAGCGTAGCTACCATGTCATAGTAAAACTAATGCTTAACAACATTTAGTATACTTATCCGTGCTATTGACCGTTGAAAAGTTCCTTTATCTGGAACAAATCCTGGCTTTCGATTCCAGTCATGCTTACCATAAAAGTGCATTGTCATTGGAACTGAACCAACATGCGAAAATTCAACACCATAGGCTAAGCGGTCGTGGTTCTAATTATTGAGCTTGCAAAAGACCTAACCATATACACATTGTAAGACAAAAACTTGCAGTGAAATGAGACCGAATCTCAAGAACCGCTGCCGGAAACATCAATAGTGACTTGACATAGATTTTCTAAAAGTGTAGGTAGCCAGGCGGACGCTATAGTTATACTTCGTTGTGGACAACATATAAAATAAATACGCGTTAAAATGTATCCTAGAAAAATACATTTCATCTAACATTTTCAAGTTATAAGGCTAACACGTGGTAAACACCAATTAGTGTAAGTCCGACTTACAGAAAACCCATTCGTTTATGGCATTTAGTTTTGGGTGTTAGTCTAACAACTCTGGTGTCGTGTACCGAAGCAAATATGCAAATGAGCACTGCGATAGCTCCAACCCTACGGCATCTGCACTTAACCACAGTTTGTGTTGTGTACTGCTGAATCAAGCTTCACTAGAAACGGTATGACTCGCCTTGGTCGATGGAGTCTCTCCCTTTTTACCAGACTTCCTTGTAGGTATGTATAAATGTATGTATGTATGTAGGTATGTATGTATGATCTCAACAATTATGAGGTGTTGTTAGATGCGTCTCAGTTGTGTGTGTGTGAGTGCTGGTAAGTGAAGGTGGCAGGAGGAAACAAGCCAAGAAAGGGTGTAATATGACCTAATGATATTACCTTATGCCCGCCTGCCACCTTTAATAACATTCACGGATACTAGAGAGATATCTTAAGAGCTGTTTGTGGCTATCTGCAGTTAGGTTTTTTGATTTTTATAATTAATTGATTTATTATTATAATATATTGCCACACGGATTGTCATTAGGCATCATAACGTTACCTAAAAATGCACTTATTTATACATAGCAACAGTCTGCACAAAGAGTATTAGTGACTTAACAACTTGCTTGCTTGATTGTGCTCTTCACAATCCGACGATACCGTCCCGGTTTGAACCATCAGTTATCCATATACTATCATAATATACCCAAGTAGGTTCTGATATTAGCTCGAACATATTATACAGATAGATATATACGACGGGGACTTGTAGAGGAATGGTTGGGGGATTGTAATGCATAATAATTATACTATTAAATAAGTATATAATATAATTATTCGTCAAAACGGCAGTCAGAAATGAAATAGAATTACTGAATGTCACGTACGAGCTAGACACAAATTTTACGATCAAATAATGTCGACCTTTCTACAATATTTGTTAGCTCAGGGAACAAAGGAAATATCTCGTAAGTTCACTTGAGTGTCCCGAGGTAGATAAGTGCTACACCATCTCGTGAGCTACCCACGGAACAATTGTACATGAAAAATATAAAATAATAACTTTTTCGGACATTTACCGAGAAATTGAGTACGAGGTCACTATAAAGGTTCTATCAATGTCACTACCTCTCTGAGTGCCGATTATTTTGCTTGTTGCCATCGTGGTGTTCATGAAAGATTCTGCGTGAAAACGAGTACTAACGTGTTAAGATTTTTGAGATACGTATAGACATAAAATAACAAAAGACTTTGACTGCGCACATCTTGGCCTTTGCAAGCGACAAACGGTTTTCGTCACTCAAAACCACGGTTCAAAACTTTATATTCCAGGATACTCAATAAAAACCGTACTTGACAGGTAATGTTATTAACAAAGTAAACAAGTAGATATCAGAAATGGGATAAATATTCAATTTGCATAAAATGGAGAGATGTGGGTGAAAATCCGCTCGCGCTGAGAACTCATATACGTAAGGTAAGTCAGTTTATATCCGTCGACGATAAAGGATGCAGTCGAAGTAAATTGAAAAAGGTATTTTGTGAAAATGTAAGAAGATGCTATCTTAAGACTATTTGAGTGGATTAACTGCTATCGCAAGTATGGGCAATCTAAGATATCTTTGATACATATCTCTACATATTATTCTCTTGAATTAATTTTATACTGTATCAACTGTGCGAAGTGTTACTAGCTCATGTCAGCCTCTTAATTAGAGTTCTCGGTACCTAGGAAATTATACATCGACATAACGTAATGAGCACATTTTGATAATATGAAACATTATGCGCATGCAAACTAATACACCAGATAGTGAAAAATACCTACACATCAATCTCAATTAAAAATTAATCTCAATTTAAAAAAATACCTACACACCAAATCAATACAATCATCAATCTCAAAATTTATGAAAAATCTTGTTATTTGCCTTGATGCCTAGTCAAACAAGGTAAAACACGGAAATCGCCAATCCAGTCAACGAATAATGTACAATAACTTTCACTAAACTTACTTTTCTGTACTCCCTAAAGCCAATGTCTGGTTAACTAGTTGGTCACCTCTTCACATCGCTATGACGCAGGCGCGGTAAGTAGTTACGGTCATTGTAGTGATAGCACCAATTGATGCCCATAGAGCGCAAGATACCTCATATCTGTTATACCTGTCAAAACGTACTGAACCCATTTTTACAGATGATATCGAACCTATTCAATAAATGGGATTATCGCGTCTATAAATTGGAGTTCTTTCATGAAAAAATAAATCTTCTAATTTCATGATTAGAGGCGATGGGTTCGTACATTTTTTTTTTGAAGAGGTGTAAGTTTTCACATTATATTTATTTTTCTTTTGTTTTGTGTATAAAACAATAAGTTAATGAATGGTTAATCAGTAAAACGAATATTCGAAATTACCGGACATAAGAAAATTATCGGTAAGCCAATTTTAAATTGCTTCGCCCAAATTGAAACTTTATAATTTTCATAGGTACGAGTACATTATTTAATCACGATCACATTTTATTTATGTAGGTAGTAGGTGCAGTACATGTTAGTAATTCAATGCCACTACTCAACCAGGCTAGAATAAACCACAATATGCTAGTCTATATAGCCATCTACGAGTATGTTATCAGTTTATCCTCTAAATCCAGATTTCGTGCAAAATCAGTAATTTTTAGCTTGATGACAATATTATTACTATTACGGGTATGCCAGTGACTCAAATCGAGCCTTAAAATCAAATTAGTACTCCGAAGACTCCTTATAGGTATTACCTAACATAAAATTAGGCTGTCTACCCCACTGCGGCCTCTTGTTATTTTAATCGAGAATTAATTGGTTTCCGCAAAGATTCTGTGAGCATTCCGAAACGTTCAAGAAGAGTTATTTTGCTCGGGAATTATTTTTTCTCGTAAGTGATTTAGACATTTTCCTTTATTCGCTTAGAAAGAAACGGCAGCGCGCTCATTCATAGTCATTTTTCCTTGAGGCTTTTTATTAATTTCCATGAAAACAACGCAACTGGTGAGCGAGCGAGTTAAATTAAATGCCCATAAACGAATTTTAACCAACCCTCTTCCAACATCTGATGAATGAAGAACTACATGAAGATATCTTGCATATTATGAAATTTCTCCTAATCTTCTTTTCGGTGTATACAAGATCTCTTTGTCATTAGAAACCAGAAGTTTTAACTGTAGATTGAACTAATTGGCGTTTAAACTTAGGTTGCGTTTGAGGTATATCTGCAATTCCCATCCCATTGCAAGTGAGGATGGCAAACACGATAACATTAATGAATTTGGGTTGGTTCGGTTAGCTTTCATTTCCTAAGTCTGACGTAGTTGGGATTACGGATATCGGACTTCCTTGTCACACTACCACATTTTATATAGCCTTCTCGTTCCTCCCTCACACCTTATTTTCCTGGTCCGAGATAGCAGCAGAAGCTGTCCGTTTAGGCGAATCCGGCGTGAACTTGATTACATTCGATTATTAGATTCTCCCTACTGTTTAGTACGGTTTCAAACACTGCAAATATTAGGACAAAAGCTATGCCATACGCCGCGCTGAGAAAATACTCGTAGTTTTGAAACATTAAAAAGTTAATAAGATATTTTGTTTTCACGATACGAGTACGTATTAGAAATTCTATTGACAATGATATTAGTGTACATAATTAAAATTAAAGACAGAGAAATACCCATTTGTACCTACTAACAAGAGATTGCGCACATAAAAGATACATTTTCAAATAAATTGTTTCATACAACGGCGTTGAAATATTGTAATAAACGATCTTGAGAGAAATTCTTTAGAATTACAAAGGCGATTCATCCCGTCCGTTTCCTCGAAACAAACAACTACACTAGTATCTGTCGTCTCGAGACAGGTAATTACGGAGCAAATAAATTGTCGAGTCCCATGGCCATTCAACGCACTCTGATACTTACGGAATCTATCTGAGAGTAAAACGAGCCTCTGAAACTAATTGCCTTAGAAATAATAGACACTTCTGCAAAGCGCAGATACTCCCTAAGTGGAGGCACCCGACGAGAAACCGTTCAATATTCATCAACAAACGCCAATATAAACGCGGTTGATGAACGTGATTTATTACCAGACTGTATTAAAATTAATCGTGTAGTTACGAGAAATACATTACTATGATTGAAACGCTCCGCGTTTTACCTCCTCACTATCCTGTTCTTTACCTTTCATAATTACCTTGGCTCTTGTTTAAAGTTCTGGTAAAGCTTTGTGTCTATGCGGGTGGAATCGTTCGTGACATTGACGCTTGCTTGTAAGCTTACAAATGTACCTCTGATTAACTTAAAATTTTGGTCGGAATACCCAAATTGCTGTTGCGAAGCGAGCTTTGTTACTCAGTTTTATGTGTGTAAATATCTCAACGCTAGAGACCTGACGCCCTCATTTTTAATTCCTTTTGCACTTCAAGGCTTTGCTTTTGAACAAAATTCATATCTCCCCGTAGTTGTTTACGTTATAAATCTATTACTTACACGTAGGCACGTATGCGGTGAAATAGTTTTCGGTGAAAATTTAAAAATGGTTAAAGTTGCATTACTTTGGAACTTTTAATGACGGAACCTCATTACTCAGTCTTGCAGGTTGCCTTTTGTTTTTAAATTAGACCAACTTGCCCTATTCGTTAAAGTTAGTCTCTAGTAGTTTTAAAGTAAATAAAATGTTGAAAACTTATGAATGGGTTTAGCCGGGTAAGTTTTTGTTATAACAAAACGGTGAAGGAAAACATCGTGAGAAAACCGACATGCCCGAGAGTAATTTCGGAGGCATTATCCACCAGTCCAGACCACCCCACGTGGTAGAATACGAGTTTGACAAATGCTCCTCACGAAAGTGAGGGGAGGCCTTTACTCAGCAGTGGGACAGTACAGGCCGAACTATGTACTTATTTATTTAATGTACCGTATTAGTTACCTAATAGTATTGCTTTTTTTTTCAGATAAATTAATTTTCATAGCAACCTAGCTATTAACTCCCAATAAATCAAGCGTGCTCTTCATATTTCGACACCACAAAAAGTTTGGTATCAAAATTAACAAATCAGGGATATACTACATTTTAAACTACAATTTTAGTGAGCATCGCATTCGATTGTCAAAACTCGGATACATAATAATCACTGCGTAACTTCGAAATAAAGTCAAGACACTTAAATTCACCTCCCCTACAATATATGCATAGCTTCAATGAATTAATGTTTAAACTATACACGCACAACTCCGAAGTAGGGGTAAAGAGATAAAGAACAATAAAGGGTTTGTAGTGTAGGTACCTGTGAACAGTGCCCTTTGTGCTTGGCTTTGAAGCGGCCCACTAACGAGACCGAACAAAGACCGCTATCGCCATTCGTTCCAATGAAAATTATTCTATAGAAAAACATAGCGTACCTACAGTTAACATCTAGACTTAATTCATATCAGATTTCGAGTATCTTAGTTAAACTAATTTAACATAAATTAAGTAGTAATATGTAATAAAATGAACTTTTCACACCTCATGCTCAAAAAAGGTGTCAGATTAACTCAGCAAACGAGGTTGTTGGGCACTAGGGAGTGAA
Organism: Hylaea fasciaria; assembly: GCA_905147375.1. Lineage (NCBI taxonomy): Eukaryota > Metazoa > Arthropoda > Insecta > Lepidoptera > Geometridae > Hylaea > Hylaea fasciaria. The sequence continues at coordinate 5,248,785 of LR990197.1, forward strand.
AGTAGTTTTTTTTTAATTTGTACTCGCTATTAACAACAGGCTGAAGATTCGACTTTTTAATTTTTCATTTTGACATTACTTGGAAAAAGAAGAAGAGTATCTTAATGTACAAACCGTGCAAAGCCTAAACAGTTTACTTTTTAAATTAAAGTGTAACTCTCGTCTACATTTTTGGCGATCATAGGATGTATGCTATGTGTACGTGTGCGTTTTTTAGAACATTAGAATAAATTTAAAAAGTTTGTAGTTGCCGCCTATAATCTGTAGGTGTGTGTAGAATTTAGACAACAATGTAAATTGGTTTTAAAAGATTGAATTTGATTATTTATTTATTTGAAAGTGAACGTGACTATTTGTGTAATATTCTTAGCTTTTTTAATTAGAAGTACACCTACTTATTATATTTCTCGCAATCTCAGTGTGAAAAATTTTGTGTTTTACGCGGGTCTCAAACGACTCACTCATACTCGATTCTATGTGCCACACTCGCTACGCTCGTGAGGCAAAACATCGAGTAATGTATGAGTCGTTTTCTACCCTTGTAAAATAAACTACTATTTCATCGAAGTACTCGTGTCTGAAATAAAATTGACCTACCTACATTTATACTTTTACAATTTCTCAGTGAAGGAATTGTGAGTTTGTGTAATTTGAGTGTTTTCGGAGCAGAGCGTTCCTCGAGGGCTATTCTCGCTGCAGAGTCCAGGAACTCCTCGCAGCCCCTTGCAGCTGTTATCTCGACTCCAAAACTACACCGCTTGAGAATACGTGCTCTACCGTCGAGTGGTGCAACTGCAGAATTCTCGAAAGATTTCCAAACTTCGCTCAGTGTTAGAAGTTAGGTAGGTACCTATTATTGGGTCGTGGTACGGAAATTCGCTTTGTGAATAACTTTATTGAGTTGTTGTTTTGAATGGCGCACTAAGATTGGAAATTCATGGATATTTAAATCTCGTTGAATAATATAATAATAACCCCACCCAACAATTCAAACGTTAAAGCATTTTAATCCGGTACATTCCTACTGACTAATACAAGTGCCTACTTATCATATTCATGCATCCTCTAGTCATTCCAACAAATATAAAACCTGTTGTTTTATTTTAAAGCCTCCAATATTTCAAAAACCGAGGGCTGAAAGCACGCAATAAAAAATGGTAAAAAAGCGGCCGCTTTACACATAATCTCCTCAAGACTCGAGACGCCGCTCTCTGCCCTTCCAAAGACAACAGTGGGCGAGGTGCATTTGTGGAGTTGGAAGCGCAAGTTGCGAGCACTCTTGTCGCGCCAGTTGTTATCTCAAACACTTGCGAACTGCCTCGTGGGCCCGCGGCGCGCGGCGAGAGCGGGCGCGGCCGAGAGATACCAACCCGTGCGGGCAGCCCACAATCATACATCAAAATGAACGTTATTTTTCGTTAAGAGTTATAGCTATAAGCGAGGATCGTTTGGCGGTATTTTCATGATTGAGCCGCTTTAAAATCGGTACAAAAGTTTCAATCCAACAGATCTTTAATATTTATGTCCTTTTGATAACAAATGTTAATGAATAGCAGGACACGTGGCTTTTTGATCGTATTGTATCTTATAAAGTACAAATCTCATAAAGTATCTTTAAAAATCGTATTTTCAATTCTCATCTACGCTTCAGCTTGTATTTTGTTGACTAAAGTACCGCCGCCTTAGCTGCCGCCTGCCTACCTTCCTCGGCCGTCAAACTACCTCCAGTGACTGTCCGTACTACTTGCCTATTCCTCGAGTTCCAATAAATAGCAACTATATAGCTGTACCAAGTTACGATTTGCTGTAGTCTTCAATCCATATCCGGAGACGTTATCGAATCTCATAACCTAATGTACCTACCCGTAGGTAGGTACATAAACTCCCTATACTATTATAACATACTCTTATATGTATTTCACTAACACATTTCAGGGTAAGGATCAGTGTCTCTTGATTCCACAATAATAATATTCTCGAGCATTCTAACTCTGTAGAACCATGTGGAGGTGAATAAGGTTACATTTGAAGTTGTAAGAGATGGTTTAAAAGATTTAAAAGTCAGATTTTAACAAGCCCAAACTTCCACCCTCATGTCAGTCTTAGAGAAGATTAGCGGATCATTAATTATAAAGTTTTGGGTAAAGTTAATCCGATTAGAATTTGGTTTCGAGTTTAGGAAAGTTTTCAGTGAATAATTGCATTCATTTCTAACCTTTAATAAAGAGTAAGACCTGTGAAAGAGCGGGTACCATAATTATTTTGTAATTTTTAATTATAATGCTTATTAAACATAACCTAAGACATGATATTAGACTTTGTTCCACAAAGTTTTTGAACTGTGACTTCCTTAATATACTTAGTATTTTAAGCAATCAAATTTTTAAAATATTTTCATCACAGAATACCAATAATAATATTATCGTACTCTAACATTTTTACTACCTGGATACTAGCTGAATGAACAATCGGTGCAAAACCGAAAACATAAAACAAAAGAGTGGCTATTTTCCGATTGGTGGTAGAGAAAGGTCATCACAGAGCCTCGCTCTTTGAGCGATCATGGTCTAAATCCTTTGATCCGTCCCCTAATGTGGGTTAGATTAGTGTTTCATCTCTAGCTTTCATTGTTTTCGGAGACAAAGGTGATGAGTTTAACTTGATGTCAGAACTATAAGTTACCGTAGTTTGACGTACTGTATTGCTAATAGACATAGGTATCCAGTATTTTTTAAAGAAAATAAACTTAAAACTGAGTAGTTTTTATTTTAAAGAAAATTATTTCAAAATCTGGGTCAATGAGCAAAAACCACTTTAATGAATAAAATGTGAATGGCAAAATTTCACATGTAATTGTTAAAGTAATAGATAATTATTATTTTTCTCATACTACCACATACTATTAGTATAGTGCAAATATAGACATTACTCCTCACGACGGTAGCTATAATTCACCTCGTTATTAATGTGAGCCATACTCACATTAATACAATTTTAAAACGTTAGAAACAGACAATAGATAGACTATTCAATAGTCCCGTCTCAAGTGTATTTTGTGCTACTTTCCTACGGTTTGAACGTAGGTACATAGCACTTAAAATACCGATAATGGTTGTGAGTTAAATGCGACTTGCTTGACTATAGTTTACTGAATGAATACGGCTCTACATTAGACTCTTAAAAACTATATAATAATATACCCATACTTTTACTTGTCACTGGCTGAATGCACAAAAAGAGCATAGCTAAAACAAGGAAGTATACTTATGAACAATAACGAAGATCAAATTTGTATCTAAATTAAAAATAAACAGCACCCGTGTTAGTTTCAAATAAAGTTCCACTCCACTCCACAGCTCAAGAACATCGTTAAACCGTTATCCAAACAAAACCGATATTAGGATCTAGATATATGAATATTAAATTAGTGGCGTCTACCCGGGCAGTGGTTGCCCCGAGGAATATCAAAGTTCGAAGTCCAATATCGAAGACTTGAAGGCTCAATAACGTTTTACATTCAGCCGTGGAGAACCCCAAGTGCGCCAATACGTGGCTGATAAGAAATGTAACCGACAATCGCGCCTCCTCCGGGCGCATTGTATGTAATATCCGCGGTGGACGTAGCCAGGACGGGGAGGATTCGCATCTCGCAAGGGACAATAGTTTGTCGTTTATAGGATTTTTGTGGTAAGTGCGGTGGTAGCCTAGTGGGGGAACGTCCGCCTTCGAAAACGGAGGTGGCGAGTTCAAATCCCAGTGCGGGCACGTACCAATGTGTTTCTTGTTAAACATATTATGTACGTAATTATCATCACTCGCTTTTCGGTGAAGGAAAACATCGTGAGGAAACCAATATGCCCGAGAATTATTTCGGAGGCATTGTTATCCGCCAACCCGGACTAGGCCCCCGTGGCCTATTGTTATGGCCTAACCCTCCTCACGATAGTGAGGGGAGGCCTTTGCCCAGCAGTGGGACAGTTACAGGCTGAATTATTATATATTATTATTTTATAGGATTTTTGTCGTGGTTTATTCAGGAGATATAATAAAGAAAATTACAATATTATGTTGATTGTGAGTCAATTTTGTAACAATTAATAAGTTAGGTAGGTATAGTGTAACATTAAGTTAAAAACCGCTTAGCCCTTTAACGTAAATCCTTGTTTCGTCAACGTCTTCAGAACCCATTGTACGTAATATGCGCGGTTTGTATGAAATTCATATCGGCCCGTGCGACCCGGCGCGCCTCCACACCAACCTCAGTTATTCAGCAGTGATAAGTACCAATAGTTCATTATGTTACCCGATTTTACCCGGTGGGAAAATAAAACCCACCGAGTGACTGAATTTGCGTGCTAACGATCCCTAATCAACAATTTATTTAATCTACTCTGTACCTACCTAATTGTTCTGCAAAGCTGATTAATTATTATTAAAATTAGGCTTGCAAACTTCGAAGATAAGGGATATGACATGGCATGGTAGACGTACTTGTTATACTAAAACAATTATCAAAAAATTATAAAACATTGATCCCTAGTAGATATAAATATTATACAAGTTATGAGTAATTGAGTGATAAATTTTACTACGAGTATAAGTTGGTATAAAATTCATACTTCTGACAAGCTAATTTACCTGCCTATTTGATCTTTGAACATATAAAATGTTTGGCATAAATTTGACATTTTCCAGTGCATATCATAAAATTTAAGTCGACATTCATCCAAAACTTCAAGGAATTTTGTGTCATCGTTTTATTAGCCTTTGAACCTCGAGAGCGGCCGGAGGCAGCGGAAGTCATAAATATCTCACGCGTCCCTGATCTCCACCAAACTTTGCTTGCACTATATCCATTGTACAAAGCTGTAGCTCTGTCTGTACAGTCAACTACAATAGAATCTAACTCAGTTGCGCAAATTAAATGTGCGAATAACACTTGAGGGCTCGAATAAAGGCAATGAAGTTTGTCAAACTTCAGTCAAATTGAGAATCGTAAAATACAAAATAACGCAGCGAATACATAGGACATTGTAGCACTAATATTAAATATTATATAGCCAGTCATTGACGCCAAGGAACACAAAAAGTTAGTGACTAAATGTTATATTGTATAAGCTACTTTAATTAATAAAAGCTTATACTTGTGCGTAAATAATCGTTTACCCTCAAAGAAAATTAAGGCTTCCACGACAGGTGCCGTTAGGCGGGTAAATTACAATTGCCATCGAAAGGCCTTACCTCACCGAAATGAACAGTTCTGGTAGATACGTAAATCCGTATTAATGAAAAAAGGGCTTATGTAGATTATAATATTATACATCTAGTAAGTTGTTTACCAGTTGGTATAATACTTTTGTGTTGCTAATTTCAACACGGTACACTGGTGGTGTAACTATTTGTCTAATTTTAAATCGGCCCACATAATAACATGTACTTGCAAGAGTAACTTATAATTAAAATACTGTTTACTATGTACTATACTTTCTGAAAATAATTCATTTTTTAACAGTGGAAGGACGAGTGTGGCTGTAAGTTGAAATTCAAACCTTGGTAGAGGTATTGAGTCCCGTAACCTCACGTCGCATTAGCTACTTTCTGGAGGTAAAAACATTTTCAACAGCTTTTCGCTACCTTGGATTTAACGTGATTACCCGTTTCTCATTAAGGTTTTAATCGGTTTTTAGCAGTTGTTATGATCAAATTTAGATTTTTTCTTTTCAAAATAATACTTTATTTAAAATGAGTTATTTCGTTCATCAAAAGAGTCGCAGGTAACTGGTGGATGCGAGAGGCAAATTGTCGTTCGGTGTGGCGGTCTAAGGGGTATTCAGAAGTGGACGTCTTCAGGCGGATGATGATGATGAAGTTATTTTATTTGTTTAGTCCTAACATAATAATTTGCTTTGGCATGATGGCTATGAAAGAAGGAAGTAACCTCAACATAACCGTGCCAATTAAGTATAGTTAGGATACCTAAATAAAATAAACAAATCACCATCAGCCGATTTGCCACTGCCTGATAGGTCTCTCCTAATGATCTCGGTTTTCTCACTTAACACGACAACAATTGCTTTAACTTTAGCAAAACCACCGAATAAACATGTGTTTTTTTTTTTAAACGTGAATTATTTTTCAGTGTTCGGTTTAAATTGAAATGATTTCCTGCCGGGAAGGAAGTGAGAGCGACGATGGAGCCAGAGCGAGCGCAGAAAGAATAATGAGAGAGGATAGGACGGCGCGACCTGTATTACACCGGATTATTGGAACTTATTTGTCTCTGTGAACGTTTCAAAGAGACATTCGGCATAATTGTGGCTTTTTACTTTCCTTCCTAAAAGGTAATGAAATAATGTTTTCATCCGAATGTTCCTGTGTCGTTTCTATGAGTTATATAGCGAACGCGAAGCTTACTCCTCTAAATAAAAGATCATCCGGATCAAGCTTCCGGAATGACTTAGAAAAATCAGGATAATATTATTGTCAAAAAGGTTTGGTAAATACATTTTCTAGGATTTTCTAAGAGATAAAAGTTGAATTTGAATTGAACTTGTATTATTTATTTAATAAAGATGCTAAAACAAAAAAAATATTAAAAATATTAAGAGCACAGAGAATATTGTGTAAATTAAATTATAAATCATTACCTACCAAGATACGAGATAAAGTCCCCTTTGCAGATTTATACTTTATAATTTTAGCATCGCCTTGCGAGACTACCTCCGTCTTACCAAATAAGATTAATCCAGAGTTGCTAACACATATTTCAAAAATTTCTTCTTCTTCTTCTTCTTCTTCTTCTTCTTCTTCTTCTTCTTCTTCTTCTTCTTCTTCTTCTTCTTCTTCTTCTTCTTCTTCTTCTTCTTCTTCTTCTTCTTCTTCTTCTTCTTCTTCTTCTTCTTCTTCTTCTTCTTCTTCTTCTTCTTCTTCTTCTTCTTCTTCTTCTTCTTCTTCTTCTTCTTCTTCTTCTTCTTCTTCTTCTTCTTCTTCTTCTTCTTCTTCTTCTTCTTCTTCTTCTTCTTCTTCTTCTTCTTCTTCTTCTTCTTCTTCTTCTTCTTCTTCTTCTTCTTCTTCTTCTTCTTCTTCTTCTTCTTCTTCTTCTTCTTCTTCTTCTTCTTCTTCTTCTTCTTCTTCTTCTTCTTCTTCTTCTTCTTCTTCTTCTTCTTCTTCTTCTTCTTCTTCTTCTTCTTCTTCTTCTTCTTCTTCTTCTTCTTCTTCTTCTTCTTCTTCTTCTTCTTCTTGGCCTTCAACATTGGGCAGCAGTCGCCCCAGGGCGGCCGCAGCTCCCGTGACCCTCGGACATCGTGTGAATACATCATGACAAATCAAAAGTGTAATAATAAAATTAATATGGTCCGTTCACACAGACCGGCTCGGAGAGAAGAGCAGATTTTTGTCACGTTTAAAATAGAGTTTTTAATCTTTGTGATAAGGCTTATTTTTACATATCACTTCTTTTACTATGAAGACGTGGCGCCCGAGCTTTCTTCAAAAATGACACAATATGACGTATGAGGTCAGTAAAGAAGAAAAGTTGCATTTCGCTAGTCTAAGCCAGGCGATGCGTGCACGAAGCCAACTGCTTGTTATGTCGCCCACTTACGGGGGACATATTTTACCGCACCGCTGCTATAATTCGCTCACATACGAGTAGTATTTTTCAAGTCACCGTGGAAATGAGACGTGTGTACTCGTTTCCCAGCGACTGCCGGGTCGATGACCTCCCGGGGGTGTTGAAAACGTTTTTTTTATACCCAGCTATTGTATCATCTATGACGGAATAATTCTGTCAAAATATATTATGTAAGAAGAGGTATAATGTATGTACTTACCTAATATTTATTTATCATTGTTGTTGAATGTTGTTCCTACAGGAATACACTCAGTCGACGTAGGCATACCTATTATAGGAGGTTGAACAATATATTATATAATTTGTAGTCTATTGTTCAATATTCGGTGATACAAGTAGGTACCTAATAATGAAATAAATCAAGACTGATATTTTACAATAATTCCAATAACCAGTTTCTTGCACAATTATTATCTGTATCTGTATAAAGTCTACGTGTGTGATGATAAATTTGAGTATCTCAAAAGCCAAAATGTATCGAAAAAATGGTGTCGGTACCTAACTAAGAACTTTTTACCACTTACTATCCCAAATCCGGATCTTAACATTCAACTAAATCAAGGCATTTCAACAACCAAAGCCAAAAGAACATTAGGAGGAAAAATGTTGCCGCAATATAGTAATTGAGGTGCATTTATCCGGCAATTGGGCGCGTCCCCTGCGTTTCCGTTCGTTAGCTCGCTCGGAAATGTGCCGGAAAATTGTTCGAATTCGCACAGACTCGCCCTAGTCCGCTATGTAAAGCGAGTGTGGCAGTCCAAGGCACATCCAGCCGCTCGCCTGACTCGGACCACGACTACATTGTTACGCTCACTGCAACAATGACATGTTCATCCTTTTGCTGTTACTAAGAATATCTAATGTTACTAGAATATTCTTAGGCTATTGTAAGCAGAATGTTCATTGAAAACGGTTTAGAAGGATCGCATGTCTGCTTTTTAATTTTCTCATAAAACACAGCTGGTTTGAATCGATTTAATTTGATTTAATCGTCACTCGCTTTCATAGGATTTCCTGTATCTCCATTCTTAGGTAAGTATATTACATCAATGTTTGCTAATTGGGATTGTTGCTACATGTTTGTAATAGACATGTGGCAACTAGCAGTCACAATATTCGTCAAACATTATTTGGGTCTGTGGTCATTTGCCGCTATATTATATAATGTATCTATGTCACCCCAACAGTTACATTCTTAATGTGTTTTCTCGTGTGTTAATTGTTGTGTCAGTAACGTAACGAGCTCCGCAGATGTTGCTGTTTCATTAAAACTTTGAGCCATCGTTATCCAACCCTTCGACATTATCGGACCCTATGGCTAACGTTCGTGAGTCGTGAGTTGTCTATAAAGTTTAGGCGGCTCCGAATTTGCAGATAAACTCCGCCATTATCGGCACTGGACCCGGATCCACCTGAAATGTCTCTGATATTCGGGTGTTTATGGCTAACTGCGTTTAATTAACAAGTAGTCGTGAAGATCCGAACATCCGCAGGGGGACGATGGTCTCAAATTCATCAGCGCGCTGGATGTTTACGTCACTGACAGAGTTTGCCGTCGAGTAAAAAACACAATAGAGTGACACCATTGGCATTGTTTCCTGTGTTGACATTACGTAAACTCAGCTCCACAGCTCAACAGTAACTTCACAAAGTGCGCTATTGTGCTCTTGTCTGTGTAATGAAAACGGTCAAAAATGGCGATGTTCTACTGTTAAAATGTATTACATAATATTCGGTTCAGATAAACGATCAGCGTATGTTACACTACTTACTCAACTATTATATCTGCTAAATAAATCTTTTACCTGTAGGTAAATTATTAGTTCATGCACACTTAAAGTAAGTTGCTGACATTACATTCGACTCAGTAAGCTTACATTTGAAATCCATCTATAGTCTCCCAAGTTTAATCGCCTGAACCCTGTACTCTCGTGTGTTCTCCATGCAATAAATTCTTCCATGGAAAGGCCTCTATTGCGGATAACAATTACGAAAGGATGTGCGACCCTTGTTAGGGTGCGGATAACTTTAGGAACGACTAGGATTCTTTACTGGCGCGGTCGCGGAACCTTCTGAATACACGTTAAATGCCTACATGTTTACTGTTTTACTACACCTATCTCAAGGGTTTCGGTATTTGAATCTAGCTACGTCCCTACGTTTCACCCGCGTTGACTAGGTATAACCAATTATCCCACAGGTATGTTAAGTTTTACGGCATAAATGTGACCTGTATGTATAGGTCACATAGCTACACACTAATTTCAAGCTGAAACAAATGCAATCCAAATTTTGTCAAACTCCACTACGAATGCTTGATTATAGGATAAAAGACGAGTAGGCCTCATTATTATGCTCTCTCTGATTGCGTTAAATCAGGTACAGTTCTTCGTCAAGTCTCTGAAATGAAACTCGGCCATTTTCTGCATTAAATTTCCTTAATTCAGCTTTACCGTGTCCTGATTCTTTAGTAATCAGTTCAGCAAATAAACTTTAAAATGGATCAAATTCAGTTATATACACCTAAAGCCAGGAAGTATCGCCAATAGTTACATACAGATGGCAAACTATTTTTCATTTATGGTTAGAAAACGCTAAGTACCTAAACTGCAAAGAGCGAGAATTTACCTCAATCGCTACCTATTTAAACTGTCCTAAACAAGCGTTATCGTATCAAACAAACTGTTTAGATAACTTTTGTTAAGAAGCACCTTTTTTGTTCAAACGTTAGTAACATAATTACACATAAGACCGGGCGTAGCGTGTACGAATATTAGGTATATTATCACGATTTTCTTGTGTGTAAAGGTAGTTTCATCTGCGGCGTTGCCAATTATTGATGTGCCATATTTGACCAATATTATTATTATTACTATTATATAATATACTATTACCCACACAATTATGACTAACTTTCTACTCTTCTACTCTTTCATGACAACGCCATAATTTCGGTTGCTCAAATACTCATTGTTTCTTTAATTTATAACCAAGATTATAAAATGGAGGGATTTAGACGCCGGGAGCTGTCATTAAAAACTTTTATGAGTTTCCTCGGAGTTTCCGCGTACTAACAGATTGACGAACGAATTTAAATGACTTATCGAGGCCTTCGCTGTTTCTTATCAGTCGGTTATTGACCTAAATTATCAGAATACTAACAAAGGATTGGGAGTGAACTCGAAAGGTATCTAATTCACTGAAATCACACAGAGAGGTTATCTATCTATTATAGGTATAGATAGCTAGATAGATAGATAGACAGATAGATAGATAGATAACCTCTCATGCAATATAATGGCCCGCATCATCACTAAAAGATAACCTTTGTATAGATTGGACATAATATTAAGCAAAAAAAATAGACTATACTTGCTCTCTGTCTAGCCGAATTAGATAGAACATCTAATTATAACTGCACAATGCACAAACAATGCACAGTATTGCACAGCCTACATACAAATAATTATAATATATCAGACAGTTCTATATTATTGTAGCAATAAAATATTGATTGTTAAATAAGTATGCATCAGGGCGAGTATACTTAATGGCATCTGATTGGTTATTCCCAAAATATACAGATTAGCGATTCAAAAGTGCATTAGATTAAAGTTGAGTGGGAGTCGTCACGGCCAAAAAAATGTCGGCCGAATGGCCGAATAGCCCCTATTCCTTGCTCACTTTAAAACTAAAATTCCAATAGGTGCATATTACGCATTCCTTCCACCATCAAAAGCAAAAAATCTCTTTAATCCTCATGAAAGCTAGGTTGAACACCCTAAAACAATAATTTATTTCATCCCTTATCAACTTACACCCATTCCGCGTTGGATGGGTCATTTATAACTTACTTAATCGTCGAAAACACGGCGCACAATTTACGAAACAAACATAAATCCTTTCCTTTAGCATTAATCTGTGGATAAATATTTTGTTTGCTATTCATATACCGTTTCCAATGCGGCGGAATGAGAGAGCATCATATATTTTATTGGGGACCAGGCACCGAATTAAGAGCAATTCACATCGGCCGATTTCCCGTCGTCGCACTCTGTACGTGCCACGACAATCCAATTAATAAGCAAACCTTTCGTATTCACTGTGAATATGAAATGTTTGCTGGACGGCCAATTGGTCGTCCAAATAAAATATTCATATAATAAACATAGCCGGCCATGATTGCAGCTCACGCGGATGCAGGTGACTGCCATTTGTGATGTTTTGTGTGTGCACGTGATTCTTTTTTTCCGAAATACTCAATAGGATTTGAACCTATCCTCTAGCAAATTATTATTGAGTATTTCGGAAAAAAAGAATCACGTGTGCTTAAGGTAATATTCCCTTGCTAAGCTATTTGTCTTTCCCTTGGCTTTCTACAAGGAAAGATGTACCTACGGTCATTTTTAATACTCAGCGCATCGGACCGGCGGTGACATGACAGAATTACGGATAGATTCAGTTATGTTGAAGTGTTGAACTTCCTTAAAAATGTGTGTTTTTTTTTTTTTTTAATTATTATTTGGTTCACAACTTGGAATATACACAAATCTTACTCTAGTTGAAGTCTTGCTTATTGCTATAATAAGTACGGCGTAATTCCTAATAATGTGAACACAGCATGCAGTTTACTACGGACATAGTTAATAATAGTGTTTTATTTTAACGCGTTCAAACTCAACATAATTATAATTTTGATCAACTATCTATATACTTGTTAAAATATTTAGGTTGTATCAAAACTATTTTTCATTCTTACGACCAAAAAATCTAGCTCGCGTTTTTCGTCTAGATTGGCGACAATAATGCATTATCCACATCAGTATTCCGGCCACATTGGCTAGACCCTCGTTAAGCTCGTAGATTGTGGTGGCGACATCGTCTGAGTACATCTTTTCAGATTGGCGTTGAGGAATAACGGATTACTCTGCTGTGGTTGTCTTGATTTCCCACAAGATTGCCTCAATGAGGGTGCAGACTAGACCGCAGCTCTTGCGAGCTTGTGCACAAGCTTTGTAATTTTCTCCACACAAAATTAAGTATGCTTCATGTTACATGTTGCACATGTTTATGTTACTATTTATTTGCTTTCAATATGCGGGATTGCACAAATCCGTAAGTTTGTTTATTTTTAACTGCAATTTGTTAACGACTTGGATAAGTTAACTAGGTATCGCGTTAAATTCCCGCACAGTTAAAATATAATTTATGAAGATAATAATATGTGCTTAAATAATATCAGTAACAATATTTCTTCGTATAACTTAGATGCCGTTATTAAATCTAGTCCCGAGTGTGTAGGCCACACTAACTTGATTTGACCGTATTTGTGCTCGCTCACTCGATAGATAAATATATACAATAACAAATGATTAGATTATTTTTCATTGTACAAGTAAATGTATGCTAGTTTTAGCTCGCAGGTCCGTTTGTATCGTCATGGGAAATCAAGTTGTCGAAAATGAACGTGGAAAACTGCTTCAATATACCATTGCTCCATCTTGGATCACTCTATTGTTACTAATTTTAGGTAGGTACCTAAGTACGTTTTCTTACATGACTTCTTCAAGCTCGTTTTCTTTTTCATTCAACAATAAATGTGTACTGATTAATTCATATTATGTGTATCGATCGCTGACTGACTGCTTATTAAAATATATTTATGACACAATAATTTTCAGAGCACAGAACACAAACAAAATAGTAGAAGTGTTGGAACCGCTGTCATCAAAAACTCTTGAAAGTTACCATGTCAATAAAGGTTTATAAGTCAACTGCCGTTTATTTGAAAATGTGCCTTTACGTGTTAAATATGCTTCATTTCAATAGCTCTAAAACTGAACATAAGTCATCTTTAAATGTGTGTCAGGCGTATTTTATAACATGGTATGTAAGTGTGGCAAAACTGGCGTTGGTTATGAGCTACGAGGCACATGTTTGGCACGCGCGCCCCGCCCACTTCACACTTCCACTTGTCTCTCTCTTTCGTGGCCCAGAACGATAAATTTTATAAAAGTTTTATGTTCAATTCATCATGTACAGCAACATTATTTGTTATCAGCATAAAAGTTCGAACAAAGCTCAATCTTGTAGGATTGCCAAGCTTGCAAAACTTATTTATTAAATCTGTCTGCCCCATTTATAATTTAATTTATCGAGAACTTAGAGATTCACAACACTGAATATTTTAATGCGTTATATACCCTCACGATACACCTCACGCGCTGATAAACACAATTAATCTCACCTTTCATTAATGGACCTATAAGTTATTAATAAATAAAAAAAAACAAAAAATAAAATAAAATAAGCCTTTATTGCTGTAAGATTTTAACTTATACTTAACTATACATTACTTTTTAAAATAAAATAAAATTATAACACTAGAGGTAAGAAAACTATGTATTAACAACTAAAACAGGTTATAAATATCAGTTTAAATTGCTCTTACTACATAACTTTGTCTACATGTAGGTACTTTGTACATTACAAGGTTAAAACAAAGACAAATTGTCATATTACTGGGCTAGAGTAATATTAATTTAGCACTCATTTATGTCTGGAAATAAGTTTGCCATAACCGAGGGTCTAATTAACGGAACCCTTTTGCGGAACACAGTCAGTCCTTTGATAAATACGACACTAACCTTACTTACAGGTACAATATCCATTAAAAACGTGTCCACATTTTCTTTGTGTAGTATTTAGATTCATCATGATAAAATCTTTCCGTACTCACACGTAAATGGTACTTATCAAGGCGTATTTTACTGCGATAACCTCCCCAAATTTGTTGGATGAAGATATATTTCACTGTTAAAGACATTATCTGGATTTTTCACTCTTTTTATAGAAGGCCCTATTATTCCAATTATTTTACCCTTTTTAGAACATGATACTACATAGACATAGGATATCAGATAGTTACATCGAGATACTATTTTGGTGCTACATAGCCCCTGCTACATTGAAGCTTGCTTGAAAGGGTTGAACTTGCTACGATGTATAACGTATTTTTGCTTGTTTGAGGCTGTATTTTTAAATTTTAGTTCACTAATGGAATATAACTGCTGATTGTATGGAATTTATTTTCAAAGTTAGTCGATAATTAGTATTTATTATAAGTATGAAAATATAATTTGTTATCTAAGTTCACGATTACACCCATTTCTAGATAACATTATATTTCTATTACAAAAGCAAAAGTAGGCGAGAATTGAGTAACATTTATGAATTGGGTAAGATGTAGGGTTTCGACAGCTATTGATGGATTTAGTGACTAGGTAGAGAAAGCCTTTTAAAAATGTAACTGAAGTGAGTACGTACAAAACATACGAGTGAGATTCACAAAAATGGCCACCTGCCAAGCGTAGTTCAGAGAACTTGGTATGCCAAAGCTAACATCACCAGCCAGTTCTATTAATAAGACTGAGCTAACTTAAACAAAATGCAGAATCAGACCAGAAAGCTCCGATGAAAGCGCCAATAACGAGTAGTTAGATAATTTTAAACTAACGCAAGCACTCCGCCAAGTTTTAAGTGCGGATTTCTGGTTCCAAAGAGTGGAAGAACATTTCATTTATTTAGCAGCCTGTATATAGGTAGTTGCTGCTGTTAATGTTGCTCTAGAGTTAGGTTGAATAAGTTGGGGTACTCTGCCGGTTGTCGCAACAACTCTCGGCAACTTTTTAATTGGCCAGCCTTACAGATTGAAAAAAAGTCAAGAGCCCTTTCGACTTAATTAAATTTACTCTACAGCGGGCGAAATAAAAAAGACTCGCTGTTCTCGTCCTGTGTTGCTTTCTTTTCAAAGTCCACAAAAAAGGAAATTAGAAAAAAGACTTCCTCAAATTTCGTGACCATTATCCCTACAGATTATTTTTGTAATAAAATCTATAGAGATAACTTAAAATGGGGTTAAGCAGATATGTAAGCACACTCAGTCCCGGCGAAGCGTGAAAATTAAGTTGAATTTAGGGAGTTGGATCGAGTTTGAAAGGAGCAACGGGAATGTTTGAATTTATTTAATTTGGCACACAAAACGGTATTATTGCAGAGCTCTCATTCACTGTCATTTATACTAAAATTTTGTTAAGATACATCATAAAATTAATCCAACATGCACCTCAGGGGTTAAGAAAGCCAGGATATGAAAGTCTCATTTGAATTAGTCCCTTTTGATATAAGTTTCAGAATCAGCAGCGTAATGAACTCTGGTGACTGCGGTCCCTCACAATTATTGTCGAGTGGATTACAGCCGCGTTGAACATTTAGTTGAAATTGTTGACATTCAATAACTTCATAAATAAGTGTTTCAAATGATAGCAGTATAATTCAACACTGTAATATTTTCCACTCTACATGGATTTTACGAAAAACGCATTTATAATAATGATGGCGTGCAGATTATACTGTCATCACATTTTTTTAATATCCTTTTGATAGAATGCTCTGTTAAACGTCAGCGCATGACTTATGTCATGCGCTGACGTTTTTGTTTTGATCAAGGCTTTTAGCCCCACTACTCACAACCCCTGTCGTTTCACTTACTCAACAATAGGTAAATTTAATTTCCATTGCGATAAAACATTCCATTTTGAATTCCGTTTTACCGCGGCTTAAAGCCATTTCAGTGCTATTTTTGTTATAATAAAGGCGAATAAAGAGACGCGCCAACCTCTCAACGAATCAGCTAAGCAAAGGAATATGAAAATTATATTTTCCTATGAATTATTTATATCGCGTGGCATTTATATTGGTAGCAAACTTAAAATACTGTTAGCATACAATACACTTTCATAGGATTTCATCAAAAAATATCTAATCTATCGCGCAAATAAAGTCTAAGTGCGAACTTCATTTTATCATAGGAAATTATCTCTTCAATAAAGCGCTTCGTTTCTATCCCCGAGACTATAGACTGATTTTAATAACCGAAATTGGATATTTATGTGACAGATAGATAGGGTGTATCGAGGTTCAGCAAGAAGGGCTTAAGCATAATATCCGGGAGGCCTCGGGATGTTTTCGTACGGACACTTTCGTCCCCAATTTCGAAACAGGCCAGGCTTCTGTCTCTCTCAGAGCTTTCACCGAAACTCACAATATTTCGAATGTATTCGGATTTTCAACTAGCTGTCTGTCATCCCTATGGTACCTCTATAGGGTATTTTGTAGTTTAAATAGATTGGTTTAGGTAAAATCTTTAGGTACCTGTACATAAACAAAACAAAAAATCCATTTTCGATATAGCATGAAAGCTCTTAAGCTCGGTAAAAGGCTATAAAATTCAAAATACCTCTTTTAAAGTAAGTAAGTTCTAAAGAAATACCGAGTAGGTAACAAGGGTCGCAGAATAGCGCGATTATACGATAGAAATGTACATGCACCGCTCAAGCGGTTGCATAAAATGTATTCCTCCAGCTACCAACAAAGACAACCCTTTTATTCGTTTCTGTCGTCAGCGGCGGCGGCGGTTGTAATTCTCGTCTTTTAACAAATGGAAGACATTATCACTGTCTGGCTTTTGTATAAATTCGCGTAGAATGAAAGTTAGTAAAAAAAGTTAAAGCGCTTACGCTGCTCGGGCAATTCAAACGTAACGTATATTTTTAGAACGGACAAAAACTTCGCGCGTGCACTGATATGTGCCCGCTCGGGGGAACTTTTTCACGATAAGCGGCGGGGAGTATTATTATGCAAATATTTTTGTTGTTAATGCGAAATTGTGAGGATAATGCGGTGTATCCGTGTGTGAGTATGTGTGAAGTTGTTTGGTTTTTGCTGAGTCGAGACGAGGGCGTCGTGAGGCAGCGAGGGCCGCGTCGAGTGGTGCCTGCCAGCCTGTTCTATCGCCATCTCGGAGGCTCGGCGTTCGATCACGCCCCCTTCGCCAGTCACCGGCCCCACTACACTCGGGCCTCTTACACCGGCTAATAGTTCTTAGGCGCCTCATTAAAATTACATCAGCTAGAGTGACTTAATTTGCGGGTTCGGTTACACCTCGATTGGCTAAGCCCTAACGTTTTTGAATAGGATCCATGGTTTCGCTTATTTAGTGGATGTTTCTATTTATGTCTGAAACTCGTTCCTTTTAGTGGTTTAACTGACGAGCAGATTTACGTATAACTTCTATTTAGCATAGTCCACTACAAGTTCAATGATTTCATTAGGCATACATTCATCACATATTAATTGGTCATTACTGTATTATCGACTTGTATCGTGACCGTTCGTTCAATATAATATGGTCACTTGGTCAGTATAATACATATTATGTTCAGTATACCTACAGAACGAATTATTTATATAATATATATATATATATATACTTAGTCAGGTCATAAGTATTGTCACACAGTAAAAACTTTTCTTTTAGAATGCTGGCCACAAAAAAGTTTATTGAATTCGAATTTCGAGTTGTTCATGAAAATAAAAATGTATACTTTTTAGAATTTTACTCATTTTTAAATATGGAGTGGACGCTTAAAGAAGACCGTGTTGCAGTTATTGCGTTGCATCGTTGCGGTTACGCGCCAATTCAAATTTTTGACATACTGAAAAATTTGAATATAACCAAGAGATTCGTTTATCGTACCATCAAACGATACAATGAAGACTCTAGTGTAGATGACAGGTCAAGAAGTGGTCGCCCTCGGTCTGTTAGGACTCCAGCAGTGATAAAAGCTGTGAAGGCGCGAATTCAAAGAAATCCCAAACGTAAGCAGAAACTGTTGGCCCTTCAGATGGGATTAAGCAGAACCACGGTGAAAAGGGTGTTAAATGAAGACTTAGGGCTTCGGGCATATCGAAGAAAAACAGGACATCATTTGAATGCTCGTCTAATGGACCTGAGACTGAAGAGATGCCGCGCTTTGTTGAAGCGGTACGCGGGAAAAAAATATCGGGAAATTCTTTTTTCGGATGAAAAAATTTTTACCGTAGAAGAGAGCTACAACAAACAAAATGATAAGGTGTACGCACACAGTAGTGAAGAAGCGAGCAACCGTATTCCGCGTGTCCAACGAGGTCATTTTCCATCCTCGCTCATGGTATGGTTGGGAGTGTCTTATTGGGGCTTAACAGAGGTACATTTTTGTGAGAAAGGTGTAAAAACGAATGCAGTTGTGTATCAAAATACAGTCCTGACGAACCTTGTGGAACCTGTTTCTCATACCATGTTTAATAACAGGCACTGGGTATTCCAACAAGATTCGGCGCCAGCTCATAGAGCGAAGAGCACACAAGGCTGGCTGGCGGCGCGTGAAATCGACTTCATCCGGCACGAAGACTGGCCCTCCTCCAGTCCAGATTTGAATCCGCTAGATTACAAGATATGGCAACACTTGGAGGAAAAGGCGTGCTCAAAGCCTCATCCCAATTTGGAGTCACTCAAGACATCCTTGATTAAGGCAGCCGCCGATATTGACATGGACCTCGTTCGTGCTGCGATAGACGACTGGCCGCGCAGATTGAAGGCCTGTATTCAAAATCACGGAGGTCATTTTGAATAAACTTTAGTGTCATAAGAATCTATGTTTTGTTAAGTCATTTTGGTATATAAATGGTTACATAATGAATAAACTTGTTTCAATTATTTTATATAAAACATGTGACAGAATTTATGACCTGACTAGGTATATATATATAGCATAATGAAAAGACCCAAAGAAACTAGTCCGAAGAAATACTCATAAAAACTTTTGCTCTAACAAAGTTATCAATAAAGGCTATTTCTTCACTCATACATTATATTCGTACGAGAGTAATAAAATTTAAGATTATCGGTAGTTGTTATTACTGTATAATGAAAGCTGTGTGTGACAAACGAACGAAGAGTGAGTGAGCAACAGAAGGGTTATAAATTTTCCTTTGATGTGCATTAGGTACCCTAAACAGATATGGATGAAATATCATCAAAATTAACCATCGCCACTAATTAGAGAAGGCAAAGGACTTCATGAAGTTAATTTTCAACCTACACATTTTGATTATTTTGCGGCTAACTTTACACCTATTACTTTCCACTGCAAACATTTTTCAATATTCATATTTCAATTTTTCAAATTTTTGATGAGTTCAGCGTAACCTAGTTATTTGGGGGCAAGTTCCAAAAAGCGGAAGCTTCACCGGGTAGCTTTTATCTATCATTTCACCTGTCGTCCACTTTCTGTACAACCCACCAAATAAACCAAGGAGTTTGGACTACATAAGCAGTTAACATAATACTATAGGCAGTAAGGAAGTGCGGGTTGTGAGATACACACAAGTTTCGCAGTGCAAGTAGGCCCTTCGTCACCAGATAACGCAGAGGCGGATCCGTTCCGCGCAATTATAACGGAGAGTAAAAGTTGTAACAAAAGGAATGGGCTATAAGTTTCGACGGCCCTGTGTACGGCCCTTATTTATCGCTTCCGTGAGATTACCATGCCTACGAAATACTACGAATACGGGGATGAGTGAAGATAGAAGGATTTCATAAGTTCTCTTATAATTTACTCTTACGCGGAAAATCGTGAACCCTTTTTGGGGGTTTGCAGTTGAACTAGTTTCATTGTAGGTGCTTACCGCGTTTGTGCATGTTGTCATTATTTCTTCCAAGATTCGCCGACAAGAAGATACTCATCGTCTCTTCAAAAGATGACTCAAAACTATGCCACGATTTGGCTTGCAAATCTGTTCAATCATCTGTGCAAACCAGTTTGGTTCGGTAGTCTTGGAATGGTATAAAGTAGTAAAGGGAAATAAAGGATTTGAGCTGTAAGACAAGTAATTATATCTGTGCCTTTTCTACATGTATATACATAACTAGGAGTACTTTCCTAAAAAAACGTTATATTTTCGGTCGCGTCAGTGTCTTTGTGGTTGTCAATATACCTACCTACCCATGAATGCGTGGGTTGCTGTTTTTATATCGCTCACGTCCATAGGCGTCGTTTATTAATATTACCGACATATTTATGAGATTTGTTATTTGGAAATAATCACAATATGTTTTACGTATATATTTATAATACCATTGGATTCGGTGGTTGTTTATTTTTCAACAACCAACCAATCCAATTCATTGTCTAAGTGTCTATTTTAATGCGTTTTATTTATATGGACCGGGTTAAATGATTAAGTAAGTACCTACAGACCTACATTAGGCCTGCCATGAAAACTAACTTTTTGTCAAGTCTCTACTTGAAGTATTCAATTATGCAATAATAATTATCGCCTGTTGCAATCCAAAACAAGACACGCCAAGAACTCAGGACTAACTTGATTTATATTCGTCCAGAGTTCATTAACAAAGCCACTCTATCTTGCTTCGCTTCCATCCCCGCAATAAAACCAAGGACACAAAGAACGTAATACCTCCACTGGATGCATAAAATGTTACCCCACACTCACACTCGCTCTTACCACAAGACTGATGGAAAGATATGTGGCAGTAAAATAAGGCATTCTGGTGAATTATGCATATTTAGATATTTTGTGGAAGGTAAGAAGCTAATATTCGGATGGGATATAAAACTTGACCAGAATGTTATGGTTGGCTATAAAAGTGTAAATAAACGCAAGGTTCTGCTTCAAGTCGATCACAGAGTGAAAACCACACCTAAGTCACAGAATACCTATTAATACCCTAGCTTAAGGAAGTGAAAAATGATAATTCAGTAGTCAGTATTTTTGAGTCTTACCTACATCCTAAATAAAAGGTGAAATTATATAAAAGTAATTTATTTTAACAAAGAATAATAAATATATATAATATATCAAGTACATATAATTAATTTAAACATTTCATAGTTACTAAATAATAATAAATAATATATACATATATATCGCTACAGCCGTAAACAATGGCTTTCATCTTATTTATAACATAACTAAATTTATTTGTGATTTTCTTAACATCCAAATAATAATAATAATAATTCAGCCTGTAACTGTCCCATTGCTGGGCAAAGGCCTCCCCTCACTATCAAATCCATCATACATCCACTATCCCCCAATATCCAAATATATTATAAAAAAAATCTTAATGAAACCTTACAGTTTGCAGGTGTTTATTATGCTAAAATGGTCCATAGAAAACGAAACCTGACAGAGACTGCTTCGTACAGAATTAAAACTATAAGCCGAGAGTTTTAGCCCAGTTTCAGCGTTTTTATCCCGGTCCAGAAAAGTTAGCCGAGCTATAAATGGCGCTGTTACATACATTACAATGCATTTATACTAAAACATTGATGCAGCCTTAACGGTAGCATACATTGAAAAGCTACGTACAGATAAATAACCTAATTTGGTAGTAAAATATATAGACTAAATTACAAGTAAAATACATAGTAAGACTTTCTTTATTACACTTGATTTGTATGGCCATGTTCGCGTAAATATACGTTAGGATATCGATGGAATGTAGCTGAAAGTCGTTGACAATGTTGAAAAGTTGGGCCTACGTTAGGGTTCTACAATGACTTTTTGATAAAAGGAATTCAAAGATCGTGATTAAGCCCGCTTTTCCTTTTTTTATTTGGATGTCGTAAGTCTGAGAAATTTTCTAACAAAGCACTCCAAACTGGCTGCGAGCTACGAAGGTCTACGAGAAATTCGAAAAATGTTAACATTTTACCTAGAAAGTATTTTATAACTTAATCCGTCTTACGACACTGCTACTACTAAACCAGAGATAAGCACATGTTTCTAAAATTTCGTTCCACAAAATCGAAGTCTATCACATCGTCAAATAGTCAAATGTCATAACCTCCTACACCTAAAAAAAGGACTAATTCGCGGAATGGCTCATTCTTGAATGAACCTGTTCGCCCAATGCCCTCTTCTAGCGACGGCTTATTCGAATAACGACCTACTGATAGAAATACAAGCGCACTCGAACTATGTATCGTTCTGGGTTTAGAATAGAATAGAAAATACTTTTATAGCACCGTGCGACCTAAACCCGCACTTAGGTCACGCTTTGCGCTGTTCAAAGTAGCACATTTTTAAACGGCCTGGGGGCTTACCATGACGTCTTATTGCGATCCAATTGAGGACCTAAACAGAATCGTTTAACTCTAAATTATAGTAATACATGGCTTTCGATATTATTAAGTAGGCGTCAATCCCTTAAGATATTAAAATCAACCTAAATTAAGCGTCAAGATGTCACAACAAGACGTCACGGTACGAATAAGTAGTAAAACGATTCTGTTTAGGTCCTCAATTGGATCGCAGTAAGACGTCATGGTAAGCCCCCAGATGTTCACTAACTTCACACCGTTGAAGAATATAGCCATCGTTGCGAGCGTAGTACTGAACCAAAGCTAATCAGTCATACATTTTTACACCACTCACAAACTCATAGTAAGCAAGAAAAGATACATATAACCTGTAACGTGTGTGGGACCGAAACGCCAATGTCTTTGGCGCCATATTTCTGCATGTTTTCATTTTGGTATTCGTCGGACAATATTAAGTGAAAACGCCTACCTAATACCTAAGTTAGTGATATTTACCGTACACTGTACATTTTATTCAATTTCTAATACGATTATATAATTATTGAAACATAAGAATACTTACTTGATTTAGAAATGTTGCGTTTTTTGTTGTTTACATAAAATGTAACCGACACATGAACTATTTTCACTGAATACACACACTTTCAATTATTATACACCATATTATATAATATTATAGTCTCATAATGAATACATTTATGCACAAACCAGGTCAATCACAGATTCCTATATTAAGTAGGTATTCACGTTACGATAAAGATTCGGTTACAAAATGAAGCCCTACACTATTTACTTATATTTTTTCACTGTTTTTTAGTTGAAACCTGTTTGACTATTATTTAAACTGAACAATATTAAATCTGAAACAATATCACATTAACCAACCCACGAACAATAAATATGCATCCAAAAATGCTAATAACCTAAAAAACAAATCTAGAAGTGATACGGGTAGGTGTAAATTGTGTTTTCTGGTGGAATGCCAACCTACCCGCATTAAAATTTGTGTGTTTATTACTAAGAGTCAAATGAACATCTTTTCATTGCATTAACTAGAAGATTATTTTTAAATAAATTAAATGGATGACGGGTTTATGTCGCACGTGCTATAAAATAGTATACGATACTCGCTGCACAAGTAAGTATTAAATACACGGCGGTTAGCACCCTCGCTTCGCTCGGGCGCTAACTTCACGCCGCCGTGTATTAATATACTACTTAGACAGCTCGTATCGTAATGTACTATATTGCACACCAGTTATAAAAATACACAAGGTATTACAAAAGGAGCTTTATCTAAATCTAAAGTATAGTGGGTGGGCATACTAAAGTGATCAATTCCAGTCAACATTTGGATGGCGAGAGATAGTGGAGAGTTAGAGGTTGGCGGTGTAAATAAACGGTATTTAAGTACACAATTAATATTATACACAAATCAAATACCTACGAACGTATGGTATATATTGATATACTTAATATAAATAGTATACATACACAATATAATATATTATATAAATATACATCCAATAACAGATAGAAGTAATACGTATGGAAATTAAAAACTTATGAAATGGGTTTAGGTTAGATAAAAGCTATAATATAGACAGGTACCTAATAGTATGCAATAAATGAAGCGCAATAAACCTACCTACTTACAAACATTGTATGCAACTGTTCTTTAGAGGTATAAGTAAATTTTGGGTACTATGATTTTTAGTTTTCTGTTGGTATTGTTGTATAATATAGAGGGTAATTGTATGTATGTTTTGCGTGGAAAACAAAGGATTTTCTCTCTTTTAGTTCCCATTCAAATTCAAGGCTCTATAAATAATAAAAGACACACATGATTAAATCCACATCGTAATTAACACATGAATAGAAATATCTACAACTAATTAAGGGGCATGTAGTGTGCAAAATCTCTTTGATGGCAGAGGTATTTGATCTGTGCGATAAATTGGATTAGTATCTAACCACCTCATCAAAGTGATACCTAAAGGTGCTGGTAATTTTGTCACGTTTGTACGTACATAGGTACCTAGCCAAAGGTACACTATAATATACGCATTACGCACGTACCTAATTTTAGTCCCACGCACTCTCGAAATTGTTGGTAGGTATGTATCTACATAATATTATTATGTATTATAGTATAGTAGTTACTGTTGTATCCACAAATTGTACCGTCAGTACAGTGAGCTAAAGTAAAATTATCTTAGAAGAAAATATATGGAAACAACTAGGTATGTAGTAATAACATATAAGATTATTATTTTTAACTAGCTGACCCGACAGACGTTGTCCTGTCATTATCTCTATCAGTCAAAATGAGTGACAGTAGTCAACTGTTTTCGTACAACCCGATTTATTCAGATATATTTTTCCCTGTTTCAAAATTTTCCCGTGATAACGGGATAAATAGTATCCTATGTCCTTCTCCTGGTTCTCAGCTACCTTCCTACCAATTTTCATCCAAATCGGTTCAGCCGTTCTTGAGTTATAAAAAGTGTAACACGACTTTCTTTTATTAATATAGATAATTATATAGAAGAAGATAATTAATAAGCAATCCTATTCGTACCGTGATGATGACACGTATGCGCGTACCATACTAATTTTCTTCAGTATTTATTAATCGTGTCGCATGCGTGTATATGCGTCTATTGTATATTATAATTTTTTGTAAATACATTTTGCCCGTGACTTCTATTTGACATATTGCTACGCCCAAGCCGACGCTGAAACCGAGCGAGGGGCTAGTCATTAATGATCATTAACGGCCGAAATTAATAATCAATCCAATCCAAATTTTGCTATCTGGGATTGATATCACAATCCATTTTTAGGGTCAAACGTGGCAATAACCGATCCGTGGATTGGTTTTTAAAGGCACGCAGATTGGAAATCGATCGAACGATAGGCAGCAATCCAAGATCAATTTCAATCTTGGATAGGAGATACAATATTAATTTCGGCTGTAAGTCACTATTCTTATTACCATTTATATACATGGATAACCTCTGAGTTCCGTAGCTTTTCGCTGTTAACCTCGAAACCGTGGCTTCCTCAATTGCTACTGTCATAATAATCATTATTATGCAGTTCACAAGAAATAGGTACTTAACAGGTGTTGACTTGACAACTTTGCATTACATTTTTGATACTGCTTTTGAAACTGACTGTACCTACCTATACTTTCTATTTCACACCTAACTAGTTTCTTCGCACAAAATGAGCCACCTCATTTTGTGCATTCTTAATTTGGTAGTTCTCTCAGTGGAAAAGGGTGCTGGGTAATCCTATTTTTGTGGATACAGACATGCAGAATATGAGGTATACCTACCTTTTTACATAATTTAGCAAAGGTAAGTAAAATATATATATTATTTGTACGTCTATTAAAGTATCCAATACCCAATTGAGAAATAGCTAGCAAATTTTCTGAGTAACAACTAATTTTATTTTTAATAGACAACGCAACCGTAGTAATTGTAATAATTTACAAAAAGCAGACTAACCACAATCCGCACTTAAAATGTTATCCGACAGTGAAAATAAAAAATGTTAGAACAACTCACAGCGTTTGTAACATGAAGTCATTGTGAAATTTAATTGTCGCGGTCCCGTGGCAACCATAAACACGGGATCTGTTGAAACGGTGGCTCGTTAAACTTGGGCGGAGTCTACACGGTGATCTGGCGGGGTGACGAGTAGACTGGTTGTGGTCGGTTGTTATAGGCTGACGGAGCGCTTACCATCACGTGAACGACGTGGTCTCTTTGTTCGCTCACTACTTGGCTACCTGTGGTTTGATCGTCAATAAGCCATGCATTGCGATTTGAGAGTGACCAATAATGGTTCTCAAACGCTTAAAACGTAGTAATCGATATAACTTTTAATGCTAGATATCCTACTAATATTATAAGGGATAAAGTTCGTCAGTGAATTTGTATGTTTGTTACGTTGTCACGCTCCAACGGCTGAACCAATTTTGATGTAATTGGCTATGCAGGTAGCACCCTGGATGAACACATAGGCTACTTCTTCTGTAAACAGCGGGTCGGGTCGCACTGCGAGGTGCAGTTATAGAAATAACTACATCCTACATTAAAATACCTCAAAATCAGAGTTGGAAGATAGTCGTAGATGTTGTATTTATGTATTTTGAGATAAAAATGACAATCCACCGGGAGCGTTATTCATTCCACCCTAGATGTCTGTGATTCTCATCACTATCTAGATATCTTCTCATCACTATGCAGCCCTCGCCTTACAAGCGGCCATGCCGGGCTCTAACTTCCGCGTTATGGAATCCTGTCCCGCAAAGTTATGGCCGCACCCCAGACGCAGTGACATGACACTGAAAGATTTAATTTATGGATTCTACGAGTAACTTATTCTAACTTATTGTCTGAGTCATAGGTACGTGGCGGTGAATGTACGAGTATGATCAAGTGATGAGGAGATGAAGAGAAGAGTAAACAGTAACATACAAAAATAATTACAATAATCGGTACCTCTATTTAACAGATACCATATTGAGGTAACAGCTCTATCGGGCATAAAACCGTTTTCTATAAAGAAATAACTCGATTAGTAGAGCAGAATCAAGCAACCCCAAAAGCAAATTAGTACGAAGTTTAAAGAAGACGTTACCTCAAGCAAATGGGTATTGTATACTTTATAGATATTAAGTACATTTTACATGAGCAAGAACACGAGTTCTAACAATTACACTGTATCATCAAACCGCGGATTAGGGTCACGGAACATCAAATCAAAATGTTACAGTCATGTTTATTGCCTCTTAACGCATCTCTAAATGCGGGAGAACGCGGGAAGCCTTTCCCGCAAACGCTTTGTCTTACGCACCATGAACTAAACTCCGTTCTATGCGGTTACACCATAGTATGCTCATGGCGCGTTGAGATTGCTATTTCCATAAAGTAATGAAGCATTTTACGACACCTAATTAAGAACGCGGTAAATAGGTAAACGAAGTGTCACCGAATTCTTAAAAATCATACGTCGCTGCGACGTATGGCTGACGAAAATGTTGACCAGTCAACCATTTAACACAATATTGAGTGAGTTTTATAAAAATGATTGCAATATTCTTACTTCTGACGATAAATCCTAATATCGTCTGCAAATTCAATATCTACATAATACGTATAAATCAAACCAGTAAAACCGATTTACCAATTTTCACAATCGAATAAAGAGCAATCCTGCAAAGCTGGGTTCTCGGCGTGTTTATGAATTATTTCTAGTTATGTCAATCTATCGTGTGTGTATACAATTTCGATTTAGTTCGTTCGGATAGGGTAAATAAGTTGGAGCCTGGGCGAGTGTGAGCCACACTTAAGCTGTGCTCACGGTCTGCCACCGCTGGAATAACAAGCGCAAAACGGACACCGGCAAATCCAACCCAAGTCCCGGATTTGTTACAAAGTACGGCTTATTTCGCTTACTTCTACATAATATGGCCGAAACACTTGGAGCGCAGATGCTTGCTGCAGATTTTCAATGTTGTTTCAATTTCTTAGCTATACGCCTTTTTCTTGCGACTGGGAATAAATAACTTTGTTTGAATAACCTATCCATGACGTAGGTAGCTCGTGCGAAGATATTGCAAGTTAGAGCAATAATTATGTTACACGACTTTTGTCGCTGACTATTCAGCCTAAATTGGTAAACTTTGTTGGTAAACTTTTCTCTCAATAGCGTAAAGGAATGTTTTAAAATTAAAACCCTCAACGCCGTTTAACAGGAGCACGCCGCAACGAACGCGGCCCGCATGTGTTGCGCTAGCAATTATTCACTATAAAAGTAATGTGTAACCCAATTCGGAGGCTTTGCATCGCGACAGTCTCGCCGCCAATTACTAGCTGGCAATTTGTCGGGTGACACGACAGAAGCGAGCGCGGAACATGACACCATCGCCAGAACCGTGCCGCAATACGTTTCCGCCATCTGACGCGATGTGACCTCATTAACCGCTGATTTTTAATTAATCCTTCATGTTCCGTTCACTGCCAGATTTTGCTACTTAACAAGTTACGCTCGACCGTCCTAAATTCTTTGGAACTTTGTAACTAAAAAATGCAAACTCCTTTTAACTACTTGTTCTTGCGTCCCCTAAGTTGATATAAGAATATTATCGTTGGAAAAGTTTAACAAGTCACACAACATTTACGTAAACACACAGGCTTCTATATACATCTACATAGGTCAGTAAAGAAGAGAAACCAAATCCTAAATTAAAAAGTTTATGTTGGACACTTCAGAAAACACATCAAACTTATAAAATAAACGCCTACCTATAGGTAGGTTTTTCCCAGAGTAACATCTGGTCAGTAATTTTAGAAATGAAAGTAGTGCGTAATTTGAAGCTTATTTAGTGAAACGTTACGAAACGGGCTGGTTAAGGAAAGGTCCAACAAAAAATAGGAAAATCGCACCCTCGGGACGCCCATGATTCGACCTTTCAGTAGAAGTTTATGGTTGACTGTGGTTTTTCTTACCTTTCGTTTTCTTTGCTTATCTACAACGCACTATGTAACCTACCTACTATGAGAATGTAGGAACCTAGACACAATCATGTGCCTACCTACTGTAAAAATAGTGAATATTTTGTAATTATTATTGACAGTTATATAATATTTTTAGTTGTATATAGATTAATTATAATATACTTAAATAAAATTAAAATTATTATATAATACTATATTATACCTACTTACATATAATTATCCAGATATTTGGCCGTCAAGCAGTACGTTCGGAAAGTTCAAAACAATTCATAACATAGATACATAGGTATACACAAAATACTATTTATAGGTATGATCACAAAAGTGGATTGCTGGCTGCGGGAGGTCCTCCCTCGTCGATATCCGCTCCGTGTGGATTTGTTTAGATGCGGCCTTTGTCAGCCCCAGAAGTAATTCCGAGAACCACATGATAGTCAACTACAGGACCTCAGACGGGTGAATGGAATAATATAATGGAGTTCAAATATAATATTGAACTGTGATATTCGCTCTATCAAAGATCCAGATCTAGATGGATCAAGAAAATATATTATCTACAATGTAGATGTACGCGTAGATTCTACACCTACAGTTTAGTTTCTCAACCATTGATTGAACGCACAATAAATGTTATTAATAATTTTCCAAATAAATTAAACTACTTATAAGTAGGTACATCTAGTCAACATTTATATGGATCTACAGACCACAAACAAAATTTATACGGAATCAAAATACTACATTCCTACCTATATTCTGATCTGACCAGTTAGTCGAACTATTGATGAAACAACCGACTCTGAAGGGAGACCAAAAATTCTAACTAAGCGGACATTATAGCGTGTCTGAAAAGAAGTCGACCATTTCCCAAAAACTCCGTTCTCGACCCCGAATGCTTTCCAAATACTGCTCTGCATACCTCGTTACAGATGGGGATGGAAGGTAACGAGGGTACAAAAATTCAGATTATTAGGTAGTAGGTACCTTTATAGTGTGGGTCCGAAGGGTAGGTATGGTATTCATGAAGCTGCTAGCAATGTTTTGAACTGTATACTAACATTATTTTTTGTGGACAACGGTCTTGCTTGTTTACTGGTTCTTCAATACGTTTACGTTCTACCTAGCTACTACGAGTTTATAATAATTATGTATGGACTGCTACTTATTTATGCTACTATTATATTATAATGTTATAATTATGATAAAGTAGGTATAGGTAAAAGCTTAAAGTAGGTAGGGTCATATAATACTCTCTTTAGAGATATTCCTAGTGCTTATAAATAATTGTTAAAAACCGTTATCGTTATCTCAATCGTTTTGAGTAGGTTTGAATTTCCGCAAAGTAAAGCCTGATTCTATCAATAAGAAAATATGCTTTTGAAGTGAGTTTGTAGGTAGTTACTTACATTTATAGCAAAATTATTAAAGGTAGAGACACGACAAAACGGTAAATTATTCTACTGGTAAGGATTTTTTCTGATATAGGGCTCTAGGTAAAGTATCCAGACGAACTCATTGTCAAAGCGAGCGCAGCGAAGTGCTTGAGATAATACCTAGGAGCGTTTCAGAAAATGCGGCGGTAGCGGCTGACAGGTCTGGGTAGGTAGGTATAGATTATATGTGTAAATATGGGGATAATACTATCAAAATAACATGGTACTATAGATACGTAGGTACCTACTAATATTCAAAACCCACCAAAGTGACCACGAAGGGTTCCGATCACGTTTGTTTATTCTCTTTTTTAGTTTTATTTGCTATAGTGGCAACAGAAATAGGTACCTAAGTACATCTGTAAAAATTTCAACTGTTTAACTATTACGGTTAATTCATAAGATACAGCCTGGTGACAGACGGACAGACTGACAGACGGACGACAGCGGAACCTTAGTATTAGGGTCCCGGTTTACCCTTTGGGTACGGAACCCTAAAAAGTATAACTAGTAGTTCACGAGCTGATCCGGGTTAGCCATGATAGCTAGGTGACGTCGTGGTGCCCGTGCATGGTTACGCTGTGTGATTAGTATATTTTGAAAATTTTTATTTAGTAAAAATGAGTAGGTATGGAAGATTTTGAAGGTAAGGTAAGTAGGTATTTGACTTATAAATACCGGCCAAACGAACTACGTACCTACTTACAAATATATATAGTATACCTACCATCAACAAAAAAAAAAATAAACCTTCCCTATCTTACGAATCTAAAATGTGTTTATTCTATTTTGCAGCCTTAGCAGTCTCTTAAAACATTTTAACAGTCTTACGACATTAGGTACCTACTCATGGTTTATTCATGCTGATTTAGTCCCGTCATTTGTCCCTATCCAGTGACGAATTTTTCACTAGTTCCGTAAAAATGGTTGCGCTGAAAAAATAAACTCGCCGACTGAATCACTGGAGGGAAAAAATAAAGCGAAGAACCGGCCTTAACGACCGTCAGGGGATATCATTAGCTGATGTCCACTGCATGACTGGAATTAGATTCATCTGTTGGGTGAGTGGATAGATACGGCTCGTTTATTTATAATTAGATACTTATAAGAGGATACAAGAGGTTCGTATCCGGGCCTTTTCCTAATTAGATATCTACTAAGTACTTACCTATCTAACGCTAGCAATCGTCAATGTGGTCACGTTCATCCTCTCTGTCGAACAACGGGGACGTCCTACCAAGAAAACAATAACAGTCGAGTTGACTCCTTCCCAAATGATGGTCAAGAAACTCGAACGCATATGATCAAGATGATTAGTTATAGGTAGTTATACTCGAGTATTTATATAATCAGGTATAGGTATAATAATTCTCAACTTTCTACACTAATCAAGGGAGGAATGGCGTTAACGTATTGTTATTTGAAACAGCTATTTATTACCTAAGTATATTGGCATAATTCCAACTGCGGCTGCCCTTGCTAACTTTTAATTGGCTGTTCTGATACCGGATCTCTGGAACAATCTACAGTGTTGTAGGAACCTATGTAGGTCCAATAGCTGACGACTACAGCGCTACAGGTGATTATTTTTTGTCTATAGAAACTGATTAAAGCTTGCTGATGTTTAGGTATTTCGAAGAATTTATTTATTTTTACGTTAGCGCTCACCCGATTTGTGCATTTCAAGTTAGATACAATAAGTTTATTCGGTAGTATTTCCTTGTAGGTATTGGAGTCAAAATCTCGCCGGCGGCCTTCAATAGATCGGGAGAGATCGGGAGGAAACCTAAAAATAGGACATGCGACATTTCTCATTGGGCCAGAGTGGCTGATTATGGCTTATCTACACACCTTCATCCTTACCTACTTAAAAACATACCTACGGTACTTATACTTACTTTCTGAGAGGAAAATCTACGTTTACTTATTGACTTTGCAAGTTAGTAGGTAGGTAGTGGCACCAAAAGATGACTGACCCCCATTAGATGAACGATCGACCGAAAAATAGGAAAATATAAAATACTACGCTACATACGCATGTGGGATAATTTTTTCCGTATCTCGCAACATTTTTTCTACCTAGTGCCTTAAACAGATCGACAGTGGCGGCTCAGATGAGCCCACGGTAATTCGTTACGTGAGTGGTGTCCACCAAAAGTTACGTTTCTATGAAAACCTACTTAAGAAAGGCGACCTCCAATTTAAGCATTTTGTCAGATTAAATAAATATATTAATGATGGATCTGAGTTTTGTTGGTTCTAATGAAATCTTCATCTACTCAGCTTTGATATTGTTGATACTTTTTAACATTATTAGCCGTATTTTTCGAGATATTTACCGTTCAAGTAATGGTTCAAATTTAGTTTGCTTGATCCATTAAGTGACCGGTGGTCATCTTCTGGAGAAAATGCATTTTTTTACAAGCATTGTAAATCCTAAACTTGACTCTATAGACAAAAACAAAATCACTCAAATTAATTTTGTTTAATGTATAAAGTTATTTACCAAAAGTTGAACACATGTTTTCAGTGTTAAATGCTATTTTAAGAGCTTTATTTTAGTATGAAATCCTTCAATATTCAGCTTTAGGTTCCATGCCCAAAATTTGAACTATGAAATACGCTAAAATTTTGTTTGTTCATTTTATGGTAAATTAGTATCCAAAACATGAACCATTTGAATTATAGTAGTTAAGGTTTAGGTCTTGTTTTTCGCAAGTAAGGGATAGGTTCAAGTTTCTTCGAGATTTCTAAGTCTTTCTTTTGAGAAGTCACCTACACTGCGAAAAATAATAAATCATAATTACGGAGTACTCTCGAAGAAGCCGAAAAATCTTTTAGTTATTATTTACATTCTTCTAAATGAATAGTAAAAATAATTTATTGACACTGCTACTATTTTACTCTTCAATTTAATTAAAATTCATCCCATAATTCCTCTCAAAATATTAGTTCAGCTATTGGATACAAAATGTTCATAATTAAGGCACAGCGTTCAACTATTGGGATAAAACGCTATTTTTTCACATAATGATTTTTTATAAAATTCCTGGTAGATATAGAAAGTATTTTGATTCAGTCGTTAATACTTGAGGATATACTGACTCTTATAAAAATACCAGGAAACGTCAATGTCACGAGATAACTGAGTAAAAGTGGTTCAAAGTTGGCCAAAACGCTTAAACGTTCATTTATTGGTTCCTATGTTAGCTTTCAATAGAATCATTAGGTATAATAGTTCTAAACATACGTGCTGAGCCTTAGCTCATCCCACACGCTGAATTGGGATTGACATAAAGAAGGCAAAACAGCCATTTACCTATCTATATACTTACTATTATAACTCATAAGATTCATAAGATATCATAACTCATAAGATATTAAAATCAATAGATTCCAAAGGCCCACCCAACTCAAGTCTCGTCAAAATATCATCATCATCACCAACGACCATTTCTGCCCACTGTATACCTAGGGCAGGCGTTCACTCCTTTGCGTTTAGGCCATAATCCACCAGAGCGGGGTACAAAGTATATTATTATAATCCTGCTTTATCTAGGAAAATGTTTGAACCAAAATTGGCACTAACAACGCAACACGTTACGCCATCTATGTTCGTATCTTTGTAAACAGAAACATGCATCGGATCCTACTACCCCAGATCAAGTAAAGAGTAAGTTGTACCTACCTACCGATTGGGTTCTAGAAAGACAAAGACAGTCTTGTTTATTAAATTCCAGCTCCAAAGTGGAGATGGAGCTCTGTGTACAAATATGTAGATCTATAAGCCATTTTTTTTAATTGTGATGGTGGTACTTACCTAAGTATCTGTGTACATACTTACCTTAGCATGTTTTTATAAAAAAACAACAAATATATACGTGGATCATACATTACACTTTTCGTACAAATGGAAAAATTACTGATGTTTTTCCGCCACAGAATTTACTGACATCCAAAATGATGGTACACAGCATGGGCACAGCGCCACCTAGCGGATATCCATGAAAGAAGCATAGAAACGGAAAATTTTAGAGGTTTGCCTTTGCAAGTGGAGGGTTTGCAACAGTTCAGTTTACTTACAAAAATATGATATATTTATCCGTGTGTATAATTTATTTAGGTAGGCAAATATTAGGACTATTAGGAGAGATCAACTGTTGATCTTTTGTATACTTAATGCAAGAATAAAGCCTGAAAATGTTGATATAAAAATAGGTTGGTACCTACCCAGTAGCTGTTGTGTATATAATGATTATATACTAGAAGCACCCCGCGGTTTCACCCGCGTTAACTACTATCCCGCGGGAACCATTAATTTTTACGGGATAAAATGTGTACCGGGGATAGCATAGCTTCCCAACAGTGAAAGAATTTTTCAAATCGGTTCAGTAGTTTCGGAGCCTATTCGTTACAACCAAACAAACAAAGTTTTCCTCTTTATAAATTAGTGTAGATTACCTATAATTATATGTAATTATGTAGCCCTACAGCCCGCCTTGTTACATAACTGAGAGAGAACCCGCATCGGCGCACGGCGCGTTCTGTATTTTATTACATAAAAGGTCTTGCATAACACTCCACAATAGATTGATGTTGCATAATGCCCTGTAGATGTATATATTATATTCATTATGTTTATGTTAACTCAATGATGCAGCTGATAAAACATGACATAAAACCTAGTAACCTTCTAGTTATGCGTGTAGATACCAACAGATACATGTCGGCGTTTATAGTTTTTAAAATGTTTAAAATCATTGTTTTGACTACTACCACGCGACCGTGACGTCAGAGCCCGCTCAACGAGTCAGGAAACGTTCGGGTGGTACGTTCGGGCGGCGCGACCGGAGTGGGGCGACCGATTGGAGCGCGAGGCGGCTATATAAGCGGAGCGCAGAGCGGTTGGACGGACTTCGAGTCGAGCAAGCGAACCGACCACACGACCTAATTGTGACACTGGTCACGCCTGATTCTGTTCTTTTTTCAATCTTTATTACTAATCAATCTAATAATTAAGCCGCCTGTTGATTTTGCCCGATTAATGTTGCCTAACTGTTTTTATTAATAAAATATCGTTAACTTCAGCTGACTCTTTCAATTAATATGGAGTGCGATCCCGACAGTAATGATGACGGTCAGGGAGATAGGGAAAGACCCTCACCTATCCTCCAATCAGGGCATACTCAACCCGAAATCAGAAGTGGGATGGATCTACGTACATCTTCCTTACCTCCACTTAACGAAGGAATAAGCGTCCCTGAAAACTCTCAGACGCTCATGGCATTGGCGAACATACTGGAAACATTATCACGACAACAGCAAGCAAGCATGGAAGCTAATCGAGAATTCTTAGCAGGACTACTGAAAAATCATTCGGCACCAGGACAAGTGCAACGACCACGATTGAGTGACATCTATATTGCATCTTTTAATCCAGATGGTGATGTACCGATTAGAGACTGGTGCGAACACGTGGATCAAGCTAAAAATCATTGGAAATTGACGGATTACGAGGTGTGTTCCAAAATAGCAGGCCTACTTCAAGGGAGAGCTAAAATGCTCGGAGACACATGGCTTGTTAAATCACCTGTTTGGAACGATATGCGAGAAGCCCTGATACAAACGTTTGAACCTGAAGCAAGATACTCCAATGATATACTGAAACTAAGGAATTTCAAATTTGATGGGTCAAATCCAGCTGAATCTATAACCAAAGCATGGCAAATCTGGAAACGTGTAGTAGCCGGCAATAAAGAAAAAGATGCTGTAGAAGCAGTGATTGGCTGTATAGATAACGAATATATTAGATTACGATTGCTCTCTAGCAAATGCTTAACGGTTCCTGAGCTGATATCCGTCATCTCCACAATTAAACCACGAGAATCAAGACTCGGTGAACCACCGGCAAAACGTCCTAGGATAAGGACAAGTAGAGACGAATCGATTGTTTGTTTCAAATGTGGTAAAATGGGACACATCCAGTCAAACTGTAACAAACTGGAAGATAAGGCTAGTGACCCAAAGCCGTTACTGAGTTCGAAAACTAACGCTGACAGTTCGACAAACAAAACGGAGCGTCCTAAGCCGAAGTGCAAGTATTGTGACAAGATTGGTCACACAGAAGCAACATGCTTTAAGAAAATGGGTGATGAATCTGAGAAAATCAACATAATGAGCGAGAATAAGGATATATTGACGCCGATGGAAATAAACATAAATAATCGCAAGTTTGTTGCATTCTACGACAGCGGTGCTTCGCGGTCACTGGTGAAACGTTCATTGAGTTATTCCCTGCCAGGGAAAAGAGAAGATTGTACACTAATGCTAAAAGGGATCGGCAGTAACAGCACACCCATTCTTTCATGCCAACGAATCAATACCATGTGTGACATAAACGACGTTTTTGTCGAGATTACATTTCACATTGTTGAAGACCACGAAACACCTTGCGATCTTCTTGTTGGAGCAGAAATTGTTAAAGGCACCGGACTAAGTGTTCTGGTCACTGAAAAATGCGCCATAATCGTCAGAAATGCGTCAATTTTCACTACACAGATAATTGAAGATCCCTTCCAAGATCTCGATACAGATTTGACAGATGAAAGAGAGATATGCGAGCTAAAATCCTTACTCGTGAAATTTGATGATACTTTTGTGACTGGAATTCCTAAAACAAAGGTAACTACAGGAAGTTTTGATATCCAGCTAAAAGATCCGACAAAAATTGTGTCAAGGCGTCCATATCGAATGGCCCCTGTGGAAAGACAAAAGGTACAGACAATAGTCAATGATTTGATAGAAAGCGGAATAGTGCGAGAAAGTACGTCGGAATTTGCTAGCCCCGTAATCCTCGTAAAGAAGAAGAATGGTGAGGACAGGATGTGCACCGACTTTCGAGAACTCAACAAAAATACAGTCTCCATCAAATTTCCACTACCGATAATATCCGATCAGATTGATAGACTGTCAGGAGCCACTTACTTCATCTGTTTGGATATGGCTCAGGGATTTTATCAAATTCCGATAAATGAAGAATCCATACCGAAGACAGCCTTCATCACGTGTGATGGACTCTTTGAGTATGTTAGGATGCCTTTTGGGGTTATGAACGCACCTGCTGTTTTTCAGCGAGCAATAATGACTGCTCTACGACCTTTATTGGATGACATCCTCATTTACATGGACGATGTTTTGATGAAATGCGAAACGTTTTCACAAGGATTACAGACTCTGGAAAAGGTACTTACTGCGCTAAAACAAGCTGGATTTTCAGTAAACGCGAAAAAATGTTCATTCTTCAAAAAGGAAATCGAGTACCTTGGCAATCTCATTTCTAAAGGAACTGTACGACCAAGCCCCAGAAAAGTAGAGGCACTTCAAAAATCGCCAGTGCCAACCAATACCAAACAAGTTCGTCAGTTTTGTGGATTGGCAGGATACTTCAGGCGCTTTATACCATCCTTCTCAGAACGCATGATTCCCCTATACAATCTAACCAAAAAGGATGCAAAGTTTGAGTGGACTCCCGAATGCGAAAGTGCTAGACTCGACACTATTCGGCGCTTGACGTCAGCGCCGGTCTTGACAATTTTTAGAGAAGAATGGCCAATCGAGCTACACACAGACGCCAGCAGTGCAGGGCTGGGTGCCGTTCTAATCCAACTGAATGAAGGACGTCAACACGTGGTAGGATACATGAGTATGAGGACTACAACACCTGAAAGTCACTACCACTCATACGAATTGGAAACACTCGCCATAGTTCGCGCTATCAAACATTTTAGGCAGTATCTGTACGGACGTACCTTTACCATTGTAACCGACTGCAACGCCATAAAATCATCAGCACACAAACACGAGCTCTTACCCAGAATTCACAGGTGGTGGTCGTTTTTACAACACTACGATTTCACGATTGAGTATCGCCAGGGAGTTCGTATGAAACACGCTGATTTTTTCAGTCGAAACCCTGTGGAATGCATAAACCTGACCCAGGGTGTAGACACGTGGCTCAAGATAGAACAGCGTCGTGATTTCGAACTAGCCAAAATCATCAAGAGACTCGAGAATAACGAAGCCGTGCATGAATACCGTCTTCATGACCTTATCTTAGAACGTCAATATTCTGACGAAGAACCAGGCTGTAAGCAGTGGAAGAAAGTGATTCCCAAATCATATCAATGGAGCATTATTAATGCTTACCACACCGCGTTAAAACACTTCGGCTGGGAGAAGACTCTAGCGAAAATTCGCGAAGCTTATTGGTTTCCTGAAATGTCATCCACCGTCAGGCGGTTCGTAGATAATTGCATAATTTGCAAGACTAGCAAAGGATCTTCTGGGGCGAAGCAAGTACAGATGTATCCAATTAAAAAGCACCCTATCCCATTCGATACTATCCACATCGATATGACCGGACATCTCACCAAAAGAAACAATAATCACGAATATGTGATTGTTATAATCGACGCATTTACCAAATTCGTGACTCTGACATACGCAACCAACAAAACTGCAGTTTCGATGCTTAAGGCACTTAAACATATTGTCTCACTATTTGGAGCACCCAGACAAATTATAAGTGACCAAGATACAGCTTTTAAAGCTGAATTCGAAGAATTCTGTAAGACCCATGGTATTCACCAACATTTTATAGCACCTGGAGTAAGTAGAACCAATGGGCAAGTAGAACGCATGATGAGTGTTGTAAAAAACGGATTGACAATTATTCGTAATTACGAAACAAAAGATTGGAGAAGGGGGTTGGATGCTCTGCAGCTAGCGATAAATTGCACCAAACACAAAACGACTAACGTCAGCCCCATGAAAGCTCTTACTGGCAGACAATGTGCAGTACCGGCTGAGCTAGTTTGCTTAGTTGACGAAGCAGAAGGAACAGTAGACAGAATTCAGCTTGATAATTACATGCAAAAGAAAATAGACAAACAAGGAAAAGATGATAAGGAAAGATTCGATAAAGGTAAAGCCAAAATAAAAAGATTTTCAAAAGGAGAAATAGTTTTGTTCAAAACTAATCCACGAACTCAAATCGGACTAGACCTAAAATACCCTGAGGCATACGAAATTTGGAAAATACTACCCAATGACCGCTACCAAATTAAAAAATTAACAAGTAGAGGCAGACCAAAAAAAGTTGCCCACGACCAACTGCGGTTAGCGCCAAAACCAGGGCAATCTGTAAGCCAGGATCTCGTGTCGGCGTCAGAAGAACAAACTGAGAATGGAGAGAACAATGCTAGTAACCAAGAAGTCGTTGAAATGGAAACCGACAGTCAAGATAGAAACAACGATAGCACTGTCTGAAAGTATTTCACAAGCTAAAGTAGTAAGTTGTCCACATTTTTATTCGTCGAGGACAGGGGCCTCCAAATGATGATGATGAATAATGATCTTGGAACCATTTGTCGAGGACAGGGGCCTCCAAATGATGATGATGATGAATAATGATCTTAGAACCATTTGTCGAGGACAGGGGCCTCCAAATGATGGTAATGGTAGTTTTTGTTGAGGACAGGGGCCTCCAAATTCTAAAAACGAGTTCATTTAAAATACCTGGTAGAGGACAGGGGCCTCCCTGAGTATTCTGTCTCGGTTCGGATGTCGATTTCCGTATGTCTTGCCACATAATATGTAAATTGAATATTTTAATTTCAAGTCGAGGCGACCTTGTTACAGAATGGCCGTGTCGGCGTTTATAGTTTTTAAAATGTTTAAAATCATTGTTTTGACTACTACCACGCGACCGTGACGTCAGAGCCCGCTCAACGAGTCAGGAAACGTTCGGGTGGTACGTTCGGGCGGCGCGACCGGAGTGGGGCGACCGATTGGAGCGCGAGGCGGCTATATAAGCGGAGCGCAGAGCGGTTGGACGGACTTCGAGTCGAGCAAGCGAACCGACCACACGACCTAATTGTGACACTGGTCACGCCTGATTCTGTTCTTTTTTCAATCTTTATTACTAATCAATCTAATAATTAAGCCGCCTGTTGATTTTGCCCGATTAATGTTGCCTAACTGTTTTTATTAATAAAATATCGTTAACTTCAGCTGACTCTTTCAATTAATATGGAGTGCGATCCCGACAGTAATGATGACGGTCAGGGAGATAGGGAAAGACCCTCACCTATCCTCCAATCAGGGCATACTCAACCCGAAATACATCATTTAAATGTATTTTGTTGCAGACAATAAATGGAGAAACAGGTAGCTGTTTACATGTATAACATTTAATAGTTTACAATAATTTAATGAAAAAGTCAAGAATAGGTAGGCATACTTTTGGTACAAGAATTGGTATATAGGTTGGTACCTTAATTACATAGAATTAGAAAAAACTACAGACAAGTGTAGATAGAATCGGAGAAATATGAATTAAAGTCACATTTGACTGTCGTTTTGTTCCTCTTTTGGTGCCGTTGTGTTACTTTTGAATTTCTTTGCTTGAGTTCCCTCTGTGTCATTAGGTGGGTCCTCTTTACATAATTCATTTAAGTTGTATTTCTTGTAAACAAAGTAATTATCGACAACACTCAGTAAGCACATTCCCTTTATAATTTCAACAATTATACAAAGTCCTGGGTTTTTTAAATCTGCTTTGTTTCCACCGTTTTTCAAGCAGACCAGCTCTGCCAACTCTTTGATGATCAGGTCTCGTGAGACGCTGTTGTTAAATCTTTTATTAAAAATCACAGCAAACGTAGACGGTTCCTTCAGGAAGTATTTATCACACAGCTTGCCAGCCGATTCCATGATGTCAGGTAGGTTCGCTTTGCATGTTGCCATTATAGGCAGAAGACGTAACACATGCCTGGTCTTTTGCAGCCTTGTGGAGTGTAAATCTTTGACGATTGCCGCAATGAGCTCTTCTGGACTAGGGAGGTTAGTCTTGACAAAAATGCAGTTAGATGCTCCAGTTTCAACCACTTGGAACCGTTTGTGTTTGAGAGATTTCTGTGTGTCTCTCTTCATGGAATCCACTTCTCGTCGGAGCAAGTCTCCGATATCAGTCTCATCTTCTGATTCGCTCTCGGAATTTACCTCCGCCTCGGGCTCCGCCGGGTCGGATACCGCCGGGGGCTTCTGCCCATCTTCCAGATCAGGATACAACTTCCCAGCGTACTCATTCAGTAAGTTGTAAACTTCTTTCACGCAATCTTTTTCCCTGAAGTTACACGTGCAGAAAAAACCTCTAAAGCCGGGTTCCAAGAAATACTTATTTCTACGTTTCCGAAAGTAGAACTTTTTCTTTTTTCGCGTATCTCCCATTGTTGTAACACAAGTGCTGTTACTTTGTCCTCGTAATATGCAGTTATGGATGCAGGGCGCGGTGTGATATAATAGAATAAGTGGGTGTTACGTATTGCATTGAAATATGAATTCAACAACACACCAACAACCAACAACACCCGAACGAATCGTTCGTTGATCAATCAAATAAATGTCACGCACGTCACGTCAAAATCGTCAAATTTCGCAAAACTGTCAAGTTGGACGGGAGAGACATGCTAGACATGACATTGACATGACCAACAACTTGAGTTCCTGACATGCTGTCAATGTCGAACATTTTTTTTTGTTTCGCTTCGGATTGTTTGTTTATATCGATGAATATTAGTGTCCCAACATAAAAAAAGCAAACAAAAAATAGACCTTTGCAGATTCCTACCATATCCTATAAAAAAAATAAAAAAAAATTGGTCTACTCTATAAAAAATTATAAATTGCGTGATCATACATACAATATAAATTACATGCATAAAATAGTATACACGTCGACTTGAAACCTCCTTGTCCCTTGAAACCCTTTTTTTTTGTCGGTAAAAACAACTCTTTTTTCCCAAACCTGTTTCTTGCAGATTGGTGGAGTATTATTCATTGAGTGTTCGGTAACGTGCACGAGTGAGGGCAAATAAAACAAACCCAAAAATCGTGTCACTTCGCATTTATTCCAAAAGTCCCAGGGTGTTACAGTGAAGCATCCGCCACTTTACTGAATCGTAACTGACTATTATGTACCTACGAGTAACTAATCAACTTGACCACGACGATTGCTATGACTTTCCTATTGTTAAATTATGAAATAGGTACCTACTCAAACGTTATATTTTACACTGGATAAATGCACAACCCGTGCGAAGCCAGTGCGAAGAATAACTAAAACAAATAAAATACAAATAAAAAGATACATACAACTGACTCTTGGATTCCTGTCCTGCCACTCACTAGTTGTGGGTGAATACGCAAAGTATGCTCTCTACTGTTTACATAGTAGGTAGGTAGGTACCTAGTAACCTACCTATTTAGTTCCTCTATGCATGTCTACCATTGCGGTTTTCCGTCCCCATTGATTGATATCTTTAGACGGCTTATTGATATCTTTAGACGGCTTCATAAAACTACTGCACCAGAGTCCAGCACTTCCTCGTGACTGCCTCATGCAACAAACACCAATTAAAATATATCGAAACATTTGTTTCCATTTATTTTAAATAATTATTGTTTAGATAATGAACTTCGACATATTTTATTATAATATATAAGTATACTTATGTTCCTAATTATTGTAATAGTACACTTAAGTTCTTAAGTAAATTATAACTCTACAGCAGTTTTAATGATTAAGCTAGTTTCTAAAATGTACAATTTCCATGGTAATTATTATAGGTAATGATATAAATGAACTATACATATAATTTAATCATCTAATTAGCTTAAAAAATTACAAATACTTAAAACACCTTTTGCATGTGTCACCTAAAATACTGAGATACAAATTTTAAATACTTTTGTTGGTACATTGCATTGGTAAATGTGATTCATATCCAAACTAAGATTGTACAATGGCGCGGTTATTTCTTGTATCTGCAGTACTTTGTCTTCATTATCGTCGGCAAGTTTGCGACGACCGGCTTATTTAATTTTGGACACACGGTGATGCTGAAACGAAAACATACAATCGTAAAATAAAATAATACATGTAACAACAAAAAACCACTCGAATTGAGAACCTCCTCCTTTTTGGAAGTCGGTTAAAAATTGATGAAATTTGGTATAGAGATTAGATAGGACCTTGAAGAAGGATATTACGTACATATATTATTATTATTATTATTATTTGCGCAGCAGTCTG
The DNA here is from genome assembly GCA_905147375.1 of Hylaea fasciaria. NCBI lineage: Eukaryota > Metazoa > Arthropoda > Insecta > Lepidoptera > Geometridae > Hylaea > Hylaea fasciaria. Next base: position 5,292,548 of record LR990197.1, read on the forward strand.
AACTATCATAAAGAAACTCATCATAAAGTTGCTCGATGTATTCTTAGTTTTTCAACTGAATGTCGTATGTTCTAACTGCGGAGATAAGTCTATAGACTGAAAGCCTTCAGTCAGAGAGAATAAGTGTCAAAATGCAAGCGGACTTACTCAGTGTTGTATTCAATGGAGGATAGCTTGACATTCTCTACGTATATGCTGGGGGACTTGAGTAGGCGCCAAGTGATGGGGTTGAACAGGTTGGTCTCATACTTCCACTCGACGATGACCGAGATGGGCGGGTGGCCCGTGTCTTTGAAGGCTATCAACTTCTTTTCGATGTCCCCGGGCTTGTAGAATTTTCTGTAAGGAAAGTATTGACATTTGTCATACACGGCATAGACGGCACCCGTGAAGTGAGCCGGCGACTGCTAAGCGTAAAAAAAACCGGCAGATATTTGTGTGAACTAGGTAGGTATATATGTATTGTGTATTTCGATGTTTGTGTGACAATGTTAAAAATGTTTTGATAGAAATCTTCACAACAACCAGATAAAATTAGATAATTCGTAATGTTTTCGTAATATTTTATTTTGTGTACATACCGGATTTGACCCACTTTCTGACGTATTTGCAGTTAATAAAAACTGACTTTTGTTTATGAATTCGCTACATTCAATTGTTATCGCTAACATATTAATAACATTGTTTTGATTCTGTTTATCATAGATATGGATATTTATTTCATAACAACAGTTGCCAAAGGTCATCTCTAGTAAGGTTGCCTGTTCCTCTTAGTAATGAAATTTCTTATCAAAAGTTTATCAAACATTGGTTCAGTATTGGCCGATGTGATTAAAATGTAGTAGTTCCGTGTTGATATCAATGATCTGCACCTAATAACTAACTGGATGACTTCAATGTAGTCTTGATTTTTATTAGAAATCGTCTGAAGAAATTCTTACGTAATAAATGCCGTTAAGTGGAAACTCTTTCTTGACAGATTACAGACAAGAGCAAAGTAACAATAAAAACCTAAAGGTTACCATTTGTAGAAACACCAAGTTGTAGTATTTCCATGGCATTTATGCCATTGCTAAAGACCAGCTGCTTTTTGCTACTGGTCTTTTGCTCTATCGCTATAATCACTAAAATCCACAGACTAATTAAAAATATTGACTATAACTTACTGTTCTTCATCTAGAAACTTGTGGTTGCTCTTATTATTGTTCTTGTCTACTAAAGTGATGGATACTCTTCCCGGTTCCGGCCCGTGGCGAACGCTCTCCGTAGAGTTGGATACTTTCAGCACAACTTCGTAATGGACTCCTGAAATAAAACAAAACAAGTCATAAACTGGTTCGTAACGACCACCATCTTAGCGAATCTACGGCCGTACACGGAAAGTACGAGCAGGCGACTCGCCGATTGCCCGCGCAGTTGACGCCGACTGCTCCAACATAAAATATGCAATAAAGACTGCGCCATGCACGGGCAGCTGGTACTGCTTGGAGCAGTAAAGAGCGACTGCTCCAAGCAGTATCACGTCGATGGAGAAGCGAGCTCAGAGCTCGCAAGAAAAGTGGAAAGAGTGATACCCGCATTCTGAAGAATGTGTCTTCTCGTGACCACGGTCGATGTAACAACTCAGCCGAAACGTCGAGCTATGTCAAAATTGTATATTTTGATATTAGTTTATGCGCGAATTAGACCCGTTCAGTTCGCGAATGTTTAAGAACTTCTAAGAGGAAACAGAAAAGAGTAATCCTAGTGGTGTACTGACTGCAGAACGGTTTGGCGCTGCCGGTGAGGGCGTAGAGCGCGATGTTGGCGTCGGCGACGGCGCGGCCGGCGCGCTGCAGGCGGCGGTGCACGGCGCGCGAGTGGAAGCCCAGCGGGATGCAGTGGTGCTTGTTGTCGCATGTCGTGCACTCGCCGGCCAGGAACGCCTGCAAGGGACTGGCGTTCTATATATGTTCTGTATATGTGCGCTTTCCCATCGCTTCCTGCTTCGGAGGGCGCATTCGGCCATCGGTCTCGGTTGTTACTAGCAGACGTTAAGCCGTCGGGCGGCTAGACAAAGTGACACTAGCGCAACCTCACACGACAAACGTAACACTGACCTGGTAAGATTCGCACTGCACCGCCATGAAGGGGCACTCGGGGTTGATGCTCTCCGTGAAGAACAGATAGCTGCGCTCGTGGTTGCAGCCCACGCGCTTCACCAGCTGCTGGTAGAGCTCCGCGCCCGCGCCCGCGCCCGCGCCCGCGCCCGCGCCCGCGCCCGCGCCCGCGCCCGCCTGCGTGCAGCCCGGCTGCGTGGCGCCGCCGTTGGGGAAGAAGTCCACGTGCCCGATCGCCTCCGATATACCGAACCCTGGGGGCATGGTTTCACGATTAGGAGGCTGGAGGTCGGCCGAGGGAATTCGGTGCCAATTGAAATTCAACTTAATTGGGTTCTGGATACCATTGGAATTGGCTATGGAGATAGAACTGCTCAAAGTGAGTTATGGATTCTGAAGTTACAGTAAAGTATCCCCCACAATATTGGAACGTGACGTTGACTAGACAACTCACTATACCCGACTAAATAGGACTCGATTTTCTGTGTTAATATACCAGTTATTTAGATTTAAAAACAAAACTACAACCCCTATTTTTATGAAATTTCTATGGAACCACCTGGCCCACCCTTTTATACAAAAAAAATCGCGAATCAGTCCAGGCGTCTTCGAGTATGTAATCGCGGAATATACATAAAAAAAGATTCATACGAACCGCGAACCTCCTCCTTTTTTTGAAGTCGATTATAAATACTTTCACCCTAGTTTCATGCACAAATCGTGCGCAGCCAACCCAAAAATCTCAGTATACAAGGTCAATCTATAAGAATAATTAGGTAAGTACCTGAAAAATATAGCGGCATCGCGTTACTGTGAATGACGTCGACGTACTTCGCGTCGGAGCGGTCCAACCGCACCAACGTCACTGTGTCGCTAAAGTACGGCGCGGCGGGGTCCAGCCCGGTGATCCTACCCAGCTTTATATTGAACTTCTGAAAATAATATTATTCATACTTCTAGTACAATTTATAAATCCTACTAATATTATAAAGGCGAAAGTTGGCGAGCGTATTTGTTAGTTATCCACGATCAAACGGCTACACCATGGTGAAATTTGTCATGGAGGCACAATCAGTTACTTTATATACCGAAAATTGCAGGTAGTACCGTGAGGCGCAGCTAGAAGCGCATCTGTGTTCGCGCTTTTCTCAAACAACTACAGGAACTTTCACTGTTTTTTACCAATAGATACGATACGAATGATTCATAATAAAGGTGTAGGTACCTATATAATGTACGAATGTCCTGATGTAATTCGCGGGTCGCTAATATTAAAATGATAAAAAATACTTACTTTTTGTAATGCATGACCGCAATACCCTCCCAAATGCGCACCCAGCGAATGCCCGATGAAATGGAAGTTATCCAAGTGCGATAACCCGAGGATCTCCTGAAAACACAGAAAAAAATATTTGAAGAATGACACCAATAAAACTTTTTTTTTTCGTAAAAGTTGACAATATGAAACTTAGGGCTAGTGAAAACGGACAATAGATTTAATACCATCATTTCGAATACTGACCACATGCGTATAAAATACCATACCACGTTATCATCTTGTTAAGTTTGCGTATAATATATGTATTACTGCAACGGCTAGTCAAATAAGTAGTTATTTTGTGCATTCTTACGTAGATGTTGTGCATAAGATGCGCAGTCATAACCCCCACCAGCCGTATATTGGCCACCGCCTGGCCGTACGGCGGCTGAGAGCCGGACCGCCAGTCCACCGCTACAACGGTCGCCGCATCGTTGCCTTCTAGGTTCAGAAGGGCATCGGCCATCTGTTGTATCTGAAATGGAAATGTAGGGCATATTTATGGGTTTTTTTTTCAATTTGGGGATGATAATTGGACGACGTGTTTGGCGTAGTGGCTGAGCAATCAGACCGCTGCGCTTGGTGTCGCAGGTTCGATACCCGCCCGGAACAAATATTTGTGTAATCAACAGATGTTTGTTTCTAGTCTGGGTGTTATGTACATGTGAAATTATTAGTCTGTAAACGGTACCCACGATGCAGGAGACCGCCTGGTGTGGTTCGTTATTAAAAAAAAAATAGGGCAACCTCGTAATTAATCGAAATTGGAACTTGTTAGTCCCTTTGGATATTTTGTATAAGGTAACGGACACGATGTAGGTACAGAAGCGATTATTGCATATTAGCCAAGTCGAAGTTTTCGCTTTGCGGGTAAAATAATCGTTCCAGTAGTAGAAAATCTCAAAATGGTTCCGCAGTGTAGTAGTAACAAACAGAGACAAGAGATAGAGAAAGAGAGAGAGCGAAAACAAGAGAAGAAAGAAGTGTTTTCTATTTTTTTTTTACATGAATATCAATGTAACTTTTGCTGGACGCTGGACTAAAGGAGAGTTTATACAAGTAAACAAACCACAAGGAAGTACTACCAAGAACATAAAAACAACACTAGCATCCATTTGTATGTCTCAATCATGTGATCCATCACCGATGTTTGAAGTTCTTATGTTACGGAGGCAAATGGAATGATTGAATAGGAGAAAGGTCACCGCCTGTGCTCGGGCTGTAAAGTAAAGCCTTATTTAGGACGACATTATATTTTCTTTATACCTACATACTGTCAATTATAGTGAGTGACTGCAAATGATTGATTAGATTAGATGTACGTTCGCGTAAAAAAGTTGTATAACGTATAATAAAAGCGATATTCAGAAGAGAGATTGTAATTTTAAGAAGTCAAATGAATTCTATGAAAACAAGGAAAGATTCTCACGAGAAACGGAATGAAGCGGGCGCAAATGATTTGCCGAATCCATAGATGGAATCAGTTCAGAGATCATACTTATATAGTTCATTTAATCAAATATTGCTTGTTGATGTAATCACCGCGTACATTCCAGACAGCCCGATTCAGATGCACCTATATTTAGAAGGTCAAATATTTCACCCATATGATAAGCGCTGTCAACACAGCGCAATCAACGCTCAACCATAATATTATTGCTGTTCACAAAGAAGCTTTTTCGGTACATCTGTGTTTGGAATTTATAGAGGGGCATCTTCCCACGTATACATACTTTTAACGCTCATTTTTTTTATATTTATAAGCAAGTATAATGATTCTAGAAAATATTACCGTGGCTAAAAACTCAAACAAAATTTCAAATTTCAATGTTTCGCGAACCATTTGCTACTTTGGGCTTAGCCGTAAATTGACAACAACAACTTACTTAGTTGAAGAAGAGAGAAAAGGAAAACAATTTGAATTGAAGTGAGAATTTCATCGCATTGACATAAAAGGAATCACCTATGTGGGACTCAACGCAACAGGAACACACCATAGTGAAATATTAAAGATAGATTTCCAAACGCAACCGAATCAGTTGGTATTTTGGGCATAAACCATCTATACTAAGCACTTTTCGAAGCGTATATAAGGAAATGGCATACCCATAGCTTGTTGCCGCCTTCCAAGAACCCATGCGATATAAAGTAGAATGGCCCTCGTGGGTCAAGATTGGCGAGGCGTATCTTCTCTTTGCTATCCGCTTGCAGTAGAACTGGTATCCTCCGGTTTCTCCTAGTAAATGTCGCGTATCTGAAAGATATCACTAAATAGAAACATTTGCGATTATCATACATGTTTCTTACATAATCATTAATTACTACAGTAATGTCAGGGTAATTAGAGATAAGCATATGTCTTCTTGCTACACTTTGTCTCATTACTTGGGGTATGTCCCATATAAACTTGCTCCCTTGTTATTCTAGCAGCAAGATTTTGAATGGCGTTGGCGACAATGATAATAATATAAGTACTAAATACCTAATGAAAATCGACACACTTTTATTTACTTAAAAAACACGTCTATTGTAATACTTAATAATATGATTGTGCCAAATTTCAGCCTTTACAGTCTCTGAATCCTGACTCTCAGGTGGATTGGATGAATCTATGAAGATTCTTTGTTTTTAACAACCCTATAGTATATGCCTATAGTATACACAAACCCGTAAGTAGGTACATAGGTAGGTATATACCGCACCCCTTCAATTTGACCGCTCATTGAAAATAACCAACACCGAGAAACTTCTCCGACAAAACGTCTATAATAGAGCCGTCCAAAGTCCGACCCACCCTTCCGATAATGCTAGTCCATTGCAACAAACAATTGCTTATCGCGTACGTCACAATGCAATTGCCGTAAGTATTTGTTTAGTCTCCGGTTTGATTGATTGATGTCACGGACGAGCCCCCCGGTCTTATCTTCAGACTGTGTTCTTTACTACATCGTATATAAAACAGTATGGACAAATCACTCCGGTTATTTTGGTAGTTATCTTCAGGCGTTGCAAGGTTTTTTTTAAATAACTGACTGTACCAACTGTGATTAATAATAATAAAATGTAATTGTTAATTGTTTTATTGCCACCGTGAATAGTAGTTTAACAGTGCACCTACATAACCGAAAATCGAAGCGAAATAAAGGTGTTTATATATCAAATGTAGTTGTTTCTAAATTGTACCCATACTGCCTGTTTATTGTATTGCAATACAGATATGAAGCGGATCTTGTAATTAGGACCTATAGCTATAGATATTAGATATATCTACGTTGTTTATGTGTCTACCAGATGACTGGAATGTTCTGGATAGCGTCTATACACTTTGTTTCTACAACCTTTTGTACCTATAGGTATTTACTTATTATTTTTGTATAAGTAGGTACGTAGTTTTCGAAAAACAAAAAACTTCTACGTCTCTGTGCGTCAAAAGCACAGAATAAATTATATAATTATTATGTAGTATAAGTAAGTATGTATATGCAAAAGAAATAGACATGACATTAGCAAATACTAGTCGATGTTAGAAAACTTGTCGCTTTACTAATTTGATACCTAACAGGAAAATAAACGTCTACTGAAAAAAGAAATCACTCTTCCGAAAAGAAACAAAGCATCTATTTCTATTTTTAAGTCCGAGTGCGATAAAAAAGTTAAATTGGGCATCAGTTCACCGTAATGCGAGTCTGATAACGGATTGCTCGGTATCGACCTATAAAGTATTGATGTTGAAACACGCCCCCTCTGCACCTAGTCGATAAGGGCCCTATAGTCAAGTGGTCAGTGACCGTTATCAAAGCTCCCCGGTGCACGCTATCTAAATAAAGCAAATAAGGTGTCAGCTGGCACCACGCCCACGTATAAGTTCGCCGACTAGAATTCTCACAATATTTCTTGGCTTTTCGTCATTTCTAGCTTATTATACTTGAGCTTGTAATGCAGCTTGTTAGTACTTATAACTTGTACAGCTTGTAAAACTCAGTTATAACGGGATTGATTTTGCTGTAGCAGCAAACTTTATAATTTTTTCCTTTCTCCTCAAAGGTGGAAAGAAACGCGCCGAAAGTTTCCGGTTTCCGCGCGGAAAGCAAATGCTGCACACGGCATTTCTAATAGGTTGACAGTTATTTATGTAATATAATCATATAGCAACATAATATTCGCATCGGTCTTTCTCCGAAACATAATCATTGAAACTGCTACGTACTATGTTTATCTACTTGCAATAATATATTGGTTTTTCCTGAGCGCTAAAAGCTAGTCAGGGCGTGGGGCGAATTTAATAATTCAAGAGTAAATACCTACTTAATAAGACAAATCATGTTTTTCTACAGTATCGAACTTGTACAACTTTTTTTCAGACATCATTATTTAAGTTTCTTTGTTACTTGCATTTCTAAGAACATTGTCACGTTAATAATGCTGACAAGGCAGCCAACATTAATTCGTCAGAAATAAAAAGAAATCTGCTTACATTTTGATTTGATTTTTTTGCAAACGCCTACTTATTTTGCGCATGATTGTGCATACGCATACATACTTATAGACACGACCTCGTAGAAAATTTATTTCGTATACAAGTACTTATTTATGTAGGTATATGTGCCTCAAGTATTATCCGTTTTATTCGCCATTTCCGATAAATACTTAGATAGAATTAATGTAGGTTCTAGGTTCATGTTATGTACTTACTGTACTCCCATATCTTCTACTCGCATTGGGAAATAGTTATCCGGCCGGTGTTCAGTCCAAGGGTATGCAATTGAGAAGCAGCCGTACTGCCCGTAACACTGCTCCAGCTCCATATCATCTGCGAAATAACAACGGTTGGTTATTTGAACTTTATGCGATTGAAGTAAAGTATATTTTTGATGAATTTTGACTTGAATACTTGAGGAAAACAAGCATAGTGATTAATCAATGTAATTTGAATCGAAATTTTGCTAGGTCTGCTTTTGATAGTAATGAAATGGGTTAAAAACATAGCTGTTTTGTTGAGATAAATTATTGTATTGGACCTATATAAAGACATATAATATAATAATTGTATTGACAATATAAAACAAAAGTAAGATTTGGTATGCTGGTCGTTGAAACCAGTCAATTTCCAAAAAAGCAATGTTAAAAATCCATATACTTAAATCATTGATTACAAATGAAACTAACCGCTATATCCTCCCGGGAAATTGGTGACATGGGTCGAATTCTGCTTGTCCATAAGAACCATAATGGTCTGAAGCATAAGCGTTGCACTTGTCCTGTTGTACATTTTCACACCTTTTCTCGCACAATGCCAAAAAGTCGTTAAGGGTCGCGTGCGCACCTACGTCACCGCGTTATCAATAGCTACAGAGCAATGAAATACGATCAGCGATTGAACCGAATACCAGAACGCTCTTGCTTATTGTCCAGTTGACAGTGTAATGTAAAATGAAACTTGTGTACGTCGTCTGCCCTTTATATACACTGGGAATGCACCACGCACAACCTCCGTTCAACACAAGTTGTGAAGTTACCTAACAGTCTCTCATAGTCCGCAGACGTTCCGGGATGCTGATAACAGGGGTTACGACGTTATCAAGCTGTTATTTGTTAAAATAAAAACTATTGACGCACGAACAGTCTCGCCGATTATACGATATAAGTGTGGCTTCGCCATGTACCTATGTGTGCGATAATACTGAACGAAACCGAGACGGTAATTCTAATTAATTCTAAGCACTTTCCTTATAAGATGTTATGAAACTACAGATATGGACGCTCTACTTGTTGATATGTCAATTTAGAGTGCGTAAATAAGAGGGTTCTCCCAGAGTGACGTTTTAATAAAAATTAACCCTATGATTAGAATAAACGTCTTGCGCACATATTAATATAGCGAGTGCATGGATTATCGTCGCAGTCTAATTCACCAAAACGATTCTACCAAAGAAAACAAATGGTTGAAACACAAAGGAACAAGAATTATATACCAGATTGGCAACTTATTGATAATAAATAAGAAAAAATTGGTCTTCCATAACATTACTTTTATCTTTACCTACAACACATTCTTATTGAGTAAACATCAATCAATAATAACACCTTTTTTAATTTCATAGCTTGACTAAATAAAGTGTGAGATAAAAACGCAGTAAACAACAATTTGGACTTTGTAACTACAGCTCTGATAAAGTTCCCTAATTAACCCAATAGAATAAACAACGTTAATTGACAAAATAATGGCCTCAGATTAAAGCTTTCAATTGTAAGCTCTGTTTTCGAAATAGCTTCAACAATCAACAAGTCAATTTGTGGTTAATTTATTCTAATATATTGTTCTTGTAAATAGACGCGGTATCGTGATGAATGTACGCAGTTCCCAATTAATTGAAGAGGTCATAGCACAAATAGAATTGCATTGGCGGAACTATAAGGTATCAGACAATTCAACACGTCACTCTCAATTGAACCACAAGGAATGAAATATTTTTCAACTGAATACCACTGTTTATTTTTTCAGTCTTGAATATTCTACACGACTTAAATGAACACAATCAAAAGTCACAAAAATAATTAGTTTCATGCAAAAATATAAACCTAGTCATTAGACGCGAACATTATCTATAAAGTTAACCATAATAATGGAATAACGTCGAAAAAATTATCTATAATGTTAAGCTACTTACGTAATAAATGCATATAAAATTCATAATAATTATCGTCTAACAAATATAGCCCTCAAAATCCTGACAATTACGAGTTAAGTTTTGCGCGGTTTGTTCTTCGACGGGGTCGACGAGAAATTGCAATTGAATGTCAAATCGTCGGTAAATATATCGGACATCGACATAGCTTCGTTTTTGTTGGAAGACTGAACTAAAAATCTGTCGAAGTCCTCTGCATTTTCTTTGTTATCAAGTTTTACTTCAGAGAAGTTGTAACTGGTTATCTTTTTATTCTGCGTCTCATTTCCGCTATAGAACTGCACGCTATCAACAGAATTTTCATCCCTGAACCCGCTATCCACCCTCATCCAATGAACGTTAGATATTTCCTTCAATGCATTCTTACTACTAGCCTTGGATACGTTGGTAACAGTCAGTTCTGACGGCTTTATGGCACACTCGTAATAACTAGAAGCGTTAGCGTAAAAAGTGTTCTCGTTATAGCCACTGTCCACTCTCTTAAAACTAGACGAAATGTCGTCGCCAGCTTTGGTCGCGATGCTGGCGTCGTAGTCGAGTTGAGATACGTTTTCAGTCAAGAACTTGAGATCAACTGTGTTAAAGTCTATCTTCTTATCTTCCAAGCTTAGAGGATTATCCAAATTATCTAAGCTACTGTCCAGGGACATTTCTAGCGGGCTTAGCGGCATAGCCACGCGAATTTTGCTAATTTCATGAGACCGCTCATTGGCTTTAGTTTTTCCTTTGATAGGGGTTTCATGTAATATTGTCACGCTTTGTAATTCAGTCGACGCTCGTATTTCGCTCTTCTGGGACTTCGCTGATTCAACTTTCACCAGATGTGCGATGCTTGTTTCCTCTACAATCGACCAAGTCGCCTCTTTATCTTGACCTGACGAATATTCCGAATGTGCTGAAAAATACATAATATGTATTTATATAAGTATGCATTACTTTTGTGTTCGATTGATGCTTCTGAAAACTTCACAGGGCGGATTAATTTTGTTATGTACTCAAGTGAGGGTACTTAGAAAAACCAGTCTGGAGTTGTCTACCTGGTCAGTGAGATCGCGCTACCGAGGTTTTCCCGACTTACGTGAGTTTATAATAAATTTATTGTTATATTCTGAGTGTAAGTTGCAGCCCGACATTGCGTCTGCGGCCTCAGAATATGACTAGAAAAATAATTCATTACCTTGTGAGTGATCGTGTAGAGACCCATCAATGCTCATCTCCATGCTAAAGTCGAGTTTCTGAACGGACCGACTTCTATGCAAACTGGACATACTCAGGCTGCGTTTCTCAGATATAGACCCTTTCCTGCTCCTCGGTGGAGATTCTTTCAGAGACTTGCTCCGCTTTAAAATTATCTTGTTTGGAGTTTTACAGAAGCATGGCCCTTTCTTTTCCCCTTCAGATTCAGACGCGACGCAGTCTAGGCACGTAGCCATTGTTTCCGATTCGGGTGAAGTGAAATTGTTTTTCTGTAACAAAACAATGATTTTTTCGTATGCATTTATATTGAGCAAGTATGAAAACTGTGTATGTTAAATTCGAGTAAACTGCAATGTTTCCAATGTTATAATAGTTAACTCACCTCTTCGTCACTAGAAATCCCCTTAGCAACTGGTGAAATAGATGCCGAGGCCAATGAAGATGACGCAGCAGACTCCTGATCGGTCCTCTTTGGAGTCATAAAGTCGATTGGGCTAAAAGGGCAAGCTTCTCCGAAGTCAACGACATCCAGTATTTTGTTTCTGTAACATGGCTTGTTCCCTGCGGGGCCTTTTTTGAGAGGCGTGCCGAAAGTTCGCCTCATTCCTTTGGTGATGCCATTTTGACTCTGGAAATGTCGATGGATACAGTAGAACTACAATTTCAGTATATTGCAATAGACAGTGACTGGGACTGCATAGTCATTCAAACTAATTGGTTCTTATGGCTTATTATGTTCACTTTATAATTTATATTATCCATCCAGTCCATACACGGACGGAAATCCATAGCAAAGAAGAGGTACAACACAGCATAATAAGTATGTTTATATATGTATTGTGACCAGCTAGTTGCAACCGGTGTATTACAAGCACTTTACTACTTTTCCAATGGAAGCTGCTGCATGTTTATTGCATAGTAGTGTAGAATGATATATAAAAAAAAATTGTCTATCCACTTCATTTTATAGACTTACCAAATCCGGACTAAATACAATTGGAGTGTGAGCTTCGAAGCTGGAAGGTGGCCGAGGCTCCACATGTATCTCATCATCAGTCTGCTCTGAGTCATAGTGGTCCATATCGCTGTGCTCTTCAAAGAACAGCTTCCGTCGTAAGGAGCCATTGGCTGTGATCTCATACTCTCCGGATATATTTTGATCCTGCAATTGTAGTGATCAACTATGTCATGGCTTTATGAGACAAGTTGGTTGTTTACATGGTTAGAGTAGAAATTTCAGTTCATTGGCAGCCGCATGGTGTAAGCTATAAACAGTGAAACTGTGATATTTATTTCCACACAGTAATAATCAAATGTATGAACTACAAAATGTTAGTGAGACCATGGCCCTTATAGTCTTCGTAGAAGTACAGGAAATTCTAGATAGGATCTATACATATATGTATATAAGTTATACTATATTAAGTTATACTCATTAATTATATGTTTAATTAGAATATCTTCTAAGAATATATACATTATAGTTATACTAAATACTATATAAGTTAGGACCTGAAATTTAAAGTCATTGGACTCGTTTTATATAATTCTTGTCTTTCTACATTATACCTACATAATAATAATGATTTATCTAAGCATTATTTCGTATTTTAGCTACAGAGGAATCACCTGTGTAAATGTGCAGAATGGTTGTAGGAGCTTTTCTATTTCTGGTGGCAATTCAGGCGGCAATGTTAATACTGTTTGTGCTGAAACTGAATAGTTATATATTTGTATATAGTATATCAATAAACTCAAATTACCTATGTGCAACAGTTTTTACAATGTTGATCTGGTCTGAATAAAACAGGAACTGCACTAAACAGATTATAAATAGCAGTAGATGAATTAATTTTTTAAACATCACAAAAGAAGTCAACTTCAAATGAAAAAAACAGTAAGTGCTACAGTCTGTTATTAACAAAGTCAATTATAGTAGCACATAATTATTAAAACTTAGGGGATAAAAATATCCACCTAAATAACACCAGCTGGTAAAGGCACCATACATACACAATATGTATCATTGGTTTGGCAATCTACGTCCCCCTACACAATACTGGTGAAATTGCGGCAGCCCTACCACAGACACCACTCACACCACATAAAAAGAATTGAAGTTGATGTTTATAAACATTTATCTCCCATTAAAACTTTACTCTTACCATCTCTTGTAATAACAGTATTCTCCTCTTTGACAAAGCTGTGTATTAGCAGGCTAGCATCGCATGAACTATGCAATAAAGGTTTCACACTCTTAGAAGTGTTGAAAAGTGGACTTGGCATTACCATCTCTTGAGAGAAAAATCTGAAAACGGGCACCAAGTGAGAGAAGTTCTTATACTTTTACAAATTGAGTTCATACTTACTAAACAAAAATGGGTCTAAACTCCTGCACAGATTAACATTAATGTTTCAAATTAAGTTAGGTATACCCACATACATTGTCAGTGGTCATGTGAAGACAGTCACAATAACTTGATTGAAAGTTCGAGTATATTAGAGTGCAGGTGGTTTACGGTGGTCTACTGTGATGATAATATCTTGTTAAAACAAAAGTTAGTTGTCAAGTGCACATTTAATTAATCATACTTCTCAGTAGCTTCATCAGCAATTTTTTCGAGAGCTGGATCTGGCGATGGTTCAAACTGGCTGTTGCACGCGACGATGTCCGCCGGCACTAGGGTACAAGCCTGGTCTATGTCCCAGCGAAATGTGCCCGTGTGTTTCTTCTTGTATATTTTGCACATACTTGGGCTGCCGACGAAACCGCAATTAGTATCATATATACGTATAGAATATGATCGTAAAAGTCAAGGGAGTTTTCCAAATATCCACAAACAGCAATAATAGCAATATCAATATTTCCGAGGGAATATTTTTTCTATATAGTTACCTGCATATTGGCTTGTGTAGTCTGTCGATGAGCGCTTTATCAAAAGGATTTCGCACTTTTCTACTGTTTGGAGGAGGTGTTGATTTATAATCATTATTTGGATTAGCATTACTCATTATTTCGAAAATAACGTTGGTTTGTGATTTGTATTGAAATTTGAATGAAAGAAAATCATGAATGACACTTGCTTTTTTTTTTATTTAGTTATGGCTTCGCATGGTTTGTGCATATAGCCAGTGTCAAGTATTTTATTATTTAAGTATATTTTCTTCATTTCAAATTATGAAAGTCACAGCAATATAGAAATCGTGGTCAAGTAGTCAAGTGAATTATTTACATCGTCAAAGTCACGATTCAGTAAAGTAGTGGATGCTTTACTGAAACTTCCTGGGAGTTTTGGAAAAAATGCAAAATTACACGTTTTTTGAGTTTATATCATTTGCCTACACTCGTGCACGTTAACGAACACTTAATGATTAATATTCCACCAATATTACACATTAACACTCGAAGAAACACAAGTTTGAGAAAATAATACAAAACCAACAACGTCTCACTATCGGATTCCCGCCAAAACTCCTTAATTGGAGTTATTACAGATACTCCATGCAGAAACTTTTTTTTTTTTTTTTTGTTTTTGTTATGGCTTCGCACGGTTTGTGCATATAGCCAGTGTCAAGTATTTTATTGTATTTCTTAATTTCACATTATTAAGAAAGTCACAGCAATATTATAGCAATCGTGGTCAAGTAGTCAAGTCAATTATTTACATCGTCAGTCACGATTCAGTAAAGTAGTGGATGCTTTACTGAAACTTCCTGGGAGTTTTGGAAAAAATGCGAAATGACACGTTTTTTGAGTTTATATCATTTGCCTATACTCGTGCACGTTAACGAACACTTAATGGTTAATATTCCACCAATATTACACATTAACACTCGAGGAAACACAAGTTTGAGCTAATAATACAAAACCAACAACGTCTCACTATCGGATTCCCGCCAAAACTCCCATGCAGATACTTGTATCCAATAATCTGTGGGAGTTACTCTATGGGTGGCCGGATTCTGTCTGTGGTGGCCGGTTACTGCCTGCCGCCGCGCCGCGCGCGCCGGCCGGCCGTTAGTTTTGTTTATTTTTTCGGAAGAGCCACTTCTAATCTAAACTAAACACTTCTCTAAATACCTACTCACATATTCTTGGAAAAATGAATAGGTACCTAAATGTTTTCTTTCAGTTTTATTGGTAAGATGAGAAAACCGTCCGTGCTCATTTCTTATTGCGATAGGTAACTACTGAAGAAGTAACCTATTGAAAATTTGAAGTTCTTGGATCGCTCGTTGCTATATTTAAAACTTCGAACAGAACGCAGCAAGTATAATTATTATTATTGTACTTACCAGTATTTTTCAATTATATTTACCAATATTCCGATTGCAAAACGATTATTATCGTTAATATGGATAACCTCACCGAGCCAATGGACATAGATATGAGCTCCCACTCTAGTAGCGCAATGGATATCTCGTTCAACTTGTCCGCTAATGAAATCAACACTGCTCAAGACCATAACAGTACTACAATGCAGGCTACGTCTAGTACGAGTACAACACCAACTTCAAGTGGCGATATGCACTCGTTGACCAACATAAAAATGTTCCATATTGTTAGACAGCAAGAGCTAAAGTCACACAATGCTACGAAAATTAAACTTGTTTGCACAGCCGTAATACTATTGCTATCAGTGATAACATACCAAATTCTAAACATTCAATGTGGTCATGACGTAAACCCTAATGAACTAAAGAAGAGCCTTTCAGCAAAGCTGTTTGGTCAATCTCGAGCCACAACCAATCTGATTGAGGCATTGAATGTGGACGAGAGAAGCAAAATATTATTTTTCTACGGTGGCACTGGAGTGGGTAAAACACTGACTGCATCAATTATAATGGAGCATGTCGGCTATTACTCCAATGTGTATCACTATACCATGCCGAGTTTTATGGACACATTTACTACTGAGTTTATGATTGGTCTCACTGTATGTACACATACCACAATCGTTGTTGATGACCTGAGTGCCAAAGACACTAATGTTAAAACTCATATAAAAGATGTCATTGCAAAGAGTCAGAACTTGGATAAGAATATAACTGTAATACTCATTTACAACTGTGATAATACTGCCAAAGACTTTGAAAGGCTCTGTGATAAATCTTTTCCCAATAAGGTTTTACACAATTTTAAAGACATTGATGCATTTAAGAAGCTAATTATGTTTGAGCCTCTGAATGA
Organism: Hylaea fasciaria; assembly: GCA_905147375.1. Taxonomy (NCBI): domain Eukaryota; kingdom Metazoa; phylum Arthropoda; class Insecta; order Lepidoptera; family Geometridae; genus Hylaea; species Hylaea fasciaria. The sequence continues at coordinate 5,309,039 of LR990197.1, forward strand.
GGAACACCTGAGGAAATGTATAGAGACTGAAATAGGGAACAGAAGACTTAGCGATAATGATTTTCATAACATAGTGAAGAACTTCAATGTGTCCCTCGATGGCTGTAAGGGTGTTCACTCAAAAATGAAGATTTTGGAAATCTCTTAAGGTTGTAAGTCATGATTGTTATATTTAGTAGCCTATTAATATGTAATTTACTATTTACATGAAGATATTGTTATGTAAATAAGCTGTTTAGTATGTATGTAGATTAGTGTAGCTGAGACATATGATTTGTAATAAATTATATATTTATGTAAATATATTTTTGTAATCTAATGTATGAGTAGTTGTAGTGATTTAGTTTGTGAAGAGGATTATGTTTGATTAAAATGTTCCTTTAGATCAAAAGAACTTTATTTTAGAGAATTTTACATGATAATCGGCAATGCAGAGGTTCAAGAAATATGTTTAATACAAATATACTGACAATTCTTTAATACACCTACAAGTTGACATTAGTCTACAACAAACTTATACTTTTCATTAATAAAGAGAAAGTTCTAAATGATTCTTGGTGCATCAAAGTACAAAATACTTTTGTAAGTTAAATTCATACTACAAACATAAAAAATAATCTCAACCACTTAACTATACAAGGGTGCAATATTGACCATAGTTTGTGGCTATACATATTGTTCATATTACCTCAATGTAGTTAAGTACATAAAACACCCTAGGTACTTCAATATAATCTGATATAGACTTAAAAATAACATTTGCAACATTTAGTAATTTACTTTAAAATTTTGATATAAAGCATTTAATTTTCTAGCTGAATTTAACAATGTGAATTTATGGGCATTTTAGATATGATACACAAGATAAATTTTATTAATGGTTAGGAAGCAAAAATGATTCCTGAAGCCTGGGTGGCATCTAACATAAATCAAGTCATAGCAACCATCAACTTATCTATCGACTTGAGAAGGTGATAGTTAGGATTGCTCATGATTTTAAAAGTTTATACGGCACCCATACTGCAGAGTGCATGTGTGTGACACCCTCACTTACATTTCAAGTATTACATTTATAAAGAACAGAGATAAAATATCTTTCAAAGATTATGTTACCATATTGCACTGCACCCTTATTAAAATTTTATCTAAACACCATGAAACCATTTGGAATAATAAGACTCCAATGAAATCTTACATAAAGATATATAGTCAGATACTTGAGCACAAAGTTAATTGTGAACAGGTATAAATTTATTTTAATTACAATACAAATGGTTACAATATGGTAGTAAATGATTAAGTAGGTACATATATATTTCGAATGTTAAATTAATTGAATTTCTAATATTTATTGTTAAGATAGTAATAAAATAGCAGCCAATAGAAAAATTTGAAATATATTTTTAAAAAGCTCCCCTAAATGTTAAGCCGGTGAGATAAATGCATGCAAACAGGTAAAGGTGCACTATTCACAAATGCCAAGAGCAGAATAAATTTTGAAATAGATATATCGAAAGGAAGGTGTAAGTATCCCTTCTATAAGTAAGTAGGTTTTATATGGAACCCTATAGGGAAGACGAGACACACATAGGTAGATAAATAGGTTCTTAAAATATTACTGTCTTTGCAATTTGTGAGAGACCGGGTAAATCTCTGATAATTTGTGCATCTGCGTTTGGCTCAGATATGTTTACAGTTTTTGTATTCTTTGCAAAACCACCTTTCTTATAGGTTTTCTTTAATTTATCCAAAGGAAAAAATGTGGTTAGGTTTACTTACAGCATCGATGGTAGCGGGTTCGTGTCCCATACATACCTGACCAAAAATTTTCTTTGAGATAAATAAAGAAGGATAAGATTTCGTTAGCGGGCGTTACTGCTTAACACATACTAATCTTGATACTTGTTCCATCTATTAAAAGTTCCTTATAAGGAGTAGGTACTGTCTTTACATAATAGTTAGGTAGCTATGTAATGTTCAGGTAGTTTTAGTACTACATTCTAATTGTGATGGTAAAAGTTGATCTAGGGCAACCCACTTAATTATTATCGTTAAGTACATACCGTTCATGACTAAAATTAAGTATGAATAAGTAAGTATGCATGTGTAAGTATTGGTATTATGGATAGAGTGCTTATGCTGATAGGTAGGTAGGTAGGTACATCGTGAATGTTACTATTACTATCGCGAAAGTTTGATACGCATGTATTTATTCATATGACCAAGGCCAATTCTTCACGGAAATTCGCTATACTTATACTATACCGCGTTCGAACGCAGAAATAATATGGTGGGTTTTGTGTAGGTATTTGAGGCAGGCCATCATACACGTAAGGAACTTCAAATATTTCACTATCTACGTCGCACTTAGTAAAAAGTCGAGCAAAGCACTACACCCATATACCTACCTAGAGAGTTTGAAAGATATTAGTTCAGTCATCCGATTATTAACTCGTACTATGAAACACACAACCAACTAGTGCTACTGTGTATAGCAGGATTCAACATACATTTGAGCTGTGGTTCTACTAGAAGTGGGATGCGTAAGATGGTAACGCGACTACCTGCAGCGACAGATGCAGTAATTGATCAACTACTACACTAATACTATGTTCAGATACTAGAGAACGCAGCTCAAAACTATACAACATCGTGGGAGAGCCAGGAACTAAAGTATTATAAACAATTTCAATTTTTTCATCTAGTTAACAAACTCTCTTTAAATCTTTTCCGAGAGAAAACACACTTCATGCAGATGGCCACAATGAAGTCCGTAAACATGCAAGGTGCAAACCCCATATCTATGATCACAATGTATGTATACATATATAATTTTCAAAATTAATTTTAAAATGTTGATTAAATATTAAATATGCGTAGGTAACAATAAAGACTAGAATACATTTTTAGTTACAGTTATTGGCACTAAATTCAATGATAATGGCACAACTCTATGTATTTGCAAACAGTGAAATTAAACACTACTATAAAATACTAGTACCCGCCCCGGGTTGACACGGGAAGTATTTTGTAAATCTTTAATACATGTTTTTTTATATCATAATATTACTGTAAAGGCAGCGTTATGCCATAATGCCCGCCCTCTTGGCCGTTTTTGGCCGTCTTACGTTAGTCACAAGTAAAACCGTCCTTGACCGGCTCCTTTTTATCATAACGTCAAAACATAACTCTCCTTCGGCAGTCGGGTAATAAAATGATACAAGTTGCTTTATGTCGACTCAGACAATCCAGGAAACAGCACTGAAAGAAGTTTTTAAATAGGATGTTTAGTTCAAGCTAGAGATTAGCGTCGACAAACTCACTCACTTTTCCTATTAAAATGTATTGTTAGCAGTAGAACTATAATATGTAGCCGGTAGACAATAATATACAGTTAGGTAGGTAGGTACCTATAAAATATGTTCGTGATACTGTTTTGACATTCCTGCAGTAATTATTATGATAAAAATTAAAGTTGCTAACTATACCTACTAAAGTATGTTACATAATTGTATAAAACACGGTTAAAAATGTCATTAAGTATAATCTAATTTTATTCCTAGGAAATACTGAGTTCACTGCAGACTTACAGTTAGTGAAGATCGAATAGCACATTTCAAAAGTGAAACTGTGCAACAAACACTTTATTACATTAATACAATACATCATAATATCACGGTTGAAGCTCTTCTCTCTCGATAACACGAGTTCTAGCAATTTCACCAGGCCATTCTCTTGCACAGTTAACACTTCAAAAATATAAGCAGGCTTCACAGTAACTAGTGTTAATAATCACGTAAAGTTTGCAAACCCAAATAAGCAAAGAGATTGAATACCCACAGTAATAAAGAGAAACTAATTTCGAACAAGATCAACAGCTCGCCAGAAAAGCAACAATCATAATACAATAATTTTAATTATTAAAATCTAAAATTGACGAAATTGATATAATTTACTTAAATTATAATGTTAAGGAAACTGCACTAAGCTAGATACACAAATACTAATTAAATAGATAAAACATAAAATGATGATATCCTTCAATACACAGACCAACAATAATAATTGTCATAAGCTAGACGTATTCCGAAAAGATACATTTAGACGCATAGTGCCAATAACTGCATTATTTATTAGTTACTTAATCTTACTAGCTAGGTATTTGATAACAAATAGAACACCATTTTAAGCACGACAAAACATTCATAGTTAAAAATGTAGAGAGACTTACTGAGAAATTTAATGTGCTAATAATTCTAAATCTTGAAATATTTTGCTGATTCACTTACAATGTAGATTCATTAGTATCAGATCTGATGTTAAATAGTGAGATTTCTTTGTTTGTTGATCAGCAATGATTTGCTTCCAATTCGTTGACGATTTTCGATTGTGGCCGAGATCAGGATTTGTACACTCTACTAAAACTAGCGCAAAGCATTGGATATTTTAACTGTATCACATTTTATAGCCACGTTGAAAGTTATCGAGTGATAAACGGACAAGATTTAATATTCAAATTGCTTATACTGGTGTAGATAACATTTACCTATAAGTAATTAACTTAATATTTGGGATTACAAAGAACTCTAATAAAATTCGTGTAATTTTAGCAGAATGGATAGTAAACTTCACACTTCACGTCTGATAGGATTGTCGTCTTTTTGTTAGTAAGTAAGTAATTCAAAGCATTTTCGTCGTAACTTTTTTGCTTCGTAAGACTATTATCCTTTGACGCTCTATACTGGGTAGTGGGACTAGTTAGGAGCGATGGAAATGTATCGCCGTCCACTTATTGTGACGTTTGTGCCATATGCGTGTCTCTTGAGACTGGTGTGTAGCTCGCCTTCCTTCCGCATCCACACTCTGTTTTACGCAAACGTACGCTATTACAGCGACATCATCTCCGAGAAGGTGCACTCTAGGATTCAGAATGGTCATATTAGTTTTAATGTGAGTCGGAGTGTTGTCAATAAAGAACTTATGGAATTCTACTCCCTCAATTAGATTTCCTAGAGCTTCAGGATCAAACGCAGTCACATTCGGATCACACAATTTGGAATATGTTTCGTAATCACCACTGTATATGGCATCTATAAGCAGTTCGGTAACCTTGATCACTTCTGCCCGACGCAATGAGGCGGTGCTATCACCACTAGCTTTCCCGAAAGAATCAGCTTTTGTAAGCGCTTCATCATCATGTTCCTTCGAGATGACAGTGCATGCTCTGTCTACGCCCTTCTTTTCTTTGTCCAAATCGTCATCTTCCAGGGTAGTACTACTATCGGTTGACTCTTTTACTTGAGATCCATCGCCTTTCTTATTCACCATAGATTTTCCGGAGAAATTGCGCGTAGCAAGCATTGTCGTCAGAATTGCGCCTTTTAGCTTGCGTCGAGCATTGAATTTCTTCAAGCAGTCCACAGTCTCCTGTCTGTGCATGACAGAAGCCACACGCTCGCGGTGGCATATCCATGGGTGCTTTAATGCCTCAGAGGCTGTAATCCTCTTGCTTGGGTTAACTGTAAGCATTTGGTTAATGAGGCTTTTCGCTTCGGGAGTAACTGTATCCCACTCAGGCGAAGGATAGTCATAAGCACCAGCTTTAATTTGTCCGTAAAGCCGATGCTGGTCTTCATCCCAGAATGGTGGATAACCAACAAGTAAAATATACAGGATAACGCCGCACGCCCAGATGTCAACTGGCTTACCGTAAGGTTCTTTTTTCAATACTTCAGGTGATAAGTAGCCCGGAGTTCCCGCAAATCCAAACCAGGCTTGTTGGTCTCCTTGAACTTCAATAGCTAAACCAAAATCGGCTAATTTCACAGCAGCTCCTTTAGCCTTGGTGGCTAACAGAAGGTTTTCGGGCTTCAAGTCCCTGTGTACTACACCGTTATGATGACAGTGATGAACCGATTCCAGAATTTGTTGTATACAGTGAGAGGCGTCCGCTTCGGAATAAAATTCACGAGCTACAATATCTTCGAACAACTCCCCACCAGTGACCAAGTCGAAGACGAGGTAATGAAAATGTTCCTCTTGAATGGAGTCATGTAGTCTGACGATGTTAGCATGTTGGAGCTTGCGACAAATTCGAGCTTCTCTTTCCAACTTTTGGAAATCTCGAGCTGAGAGCTTCTTAGTGTTGATGATTTTGGCAGCAAATTCATAACCCGTAGACTTCTGCACTGCTCTTCTTACGATTGAAAATGCACCTTTTCCTAGTTCTTCCTTCAAATCGTAATTATCGGAGAACCGAGTACTAACATTATCGCGATTCGGGTTAGACATTTTGAACGCGGAACTTGGTAGTTTTATTTTAAAAAAACTTACTGTGTAGACTTTGAGCACAAATCTTCGCCGCTTGATAGGAAACTGCAACAAAAAAATATATATCAATTAAATTGATGACGTGTTTTATAATTAAGCAATAATTAGGTAGGCGGACAACCTTTGTAGGAGGCAATATCAATTGAAAAACTGCCACAAGCAAATTATATCGATTGCCCGTATTGTTATTTACGAAGTTAAACATACCTAGTACCTACTGATATGGATGATAACATTTATTTGAATATGCTAATTAATATTCAAGTTGTTTAATTAAATTTTATCGTGTTCTTTAAAAAATATATTTTAGTACCTACCTACAGACTGTGCCTTTTGTTAGTGTATTTTAATAATAATAAGTAATAATTAAAGATCGGTAACTTCGTGCGTATCTACTCGTAACTCTTAAAACGTCCTAACAATCAAACGTACAATTTCGTTTTATATTTTAATCTAAGCCCTTTAAATTCAGTCTTTCATTTTTATCACTGCAAATAATTGAAAATAATAGGTAATAATGTATTTCTTCAAATATGTATGCCACTTATATTTATACTTCTCCATCTATTCATACTCACGAAATGTTCAGAAAATAGACTTTGTCAAAGAGCGGCCGAAATTCATTCCAATGAGACTCGACGACACTATTTTGGTCACTCAAACTAAATTGAAGTTCTGCATGCTTAATATAAAACGCGTAGATGCCTAGACAATAGCAATCGTAGTCACAAAAAGACTTCTAATATTAACACTACGGCACCGGGATGACATTTAGTTTGCGCAAAATAATCGATACACCATTGTCTCAACACATTCACCAAAATTCCGAGGACATTATGAACCACTTTAACGCAGAAGTACGTGCCCTACTTAAACCGGCGTAATTTTACAAATAAAAATTACAAACAACAGTTATAAATAACACTGATATTAAATTATATAGTCATAAAATGATCATTGCGCGACTTTTGACGATATTCTTGGCAATAGTAACTCGTACAAATGGCTCGCGATGTATTTTTAATGGCAGCGTTCGAGTACGCTAGAGGTTCGCGAGGGAGTACCGATCGAAAAGAGTGTTTAAAATAGCTTATTTACCTATTATGTGCCCATTTTACACAATATTCAACGAGATGAAGATCAAAAAACGAAGGGCCTAGCCCTGCACCACACTGCTGCTCCGGACACGAGCTTCGGGGTCAAATTCATAGACATTGTGTGTTGCCAGCTGAGAACTCCGCATTGAGCCTCGACCGAGTACGGCAAATATTTAATTTTCAATGTAAAGAAATTACTAAAAAATGCGGGACGATTTATAATGCCGATTGGTCGATGCCAATTTTATATTTATCACTGTATTCACCAGTTTAAAACGTTTTTCTCCGTTGGATTTTTACTCATGTAAAGACCGGCAGGCCCCCACAAGATCGATACATCTGCGCAGCGCTACACTACGGCTAAATTGAGGAAACCGTTCGCCGCGCCATCTATCGACCCGGTAAGGAAACATTATATTTCGTTCAGGAACGATTTGAAGATGCTGATTTAATAATACACACTTGAATCGTTAGTTAAAAATTCATTTTCTTCCTTTACAAACACTCTTTTATCGGTATTTTTTCTTTAAACTCCAGTATATTATTAGGTAAGTACTTAGATAGGTAGGTACCTAAGTAGAAAAAAGTAAGTAGGTAATTCATAATACTTAATCGACATACCATGCATGAAAATTATCACCATTGTTTCCACTAGGGGAATTAGACTTTCTCTCAGAAAAAAAAGCTAATGCTTAGCATCGACCGAAGCGATTACTCTTTACACTCATTATTCATACTCTGGTTTCTTCAAGTGGAGGAAGTGAGCATTGTTCATAAATATCATAACCCACCAGCACTAAAATGGGTTGAGGTTCTCCTGAAATTAATTGACATTTCACAAGGACTATGCTTATCTATCTGAAAAACAGATGTAGGTAATTCTAATTTGTATCACGTATACATACAGCGTGTCGCGTAAATTATACCTTTGCATAAATCTGAAATTAGGCTACGCTGAATACCTCGCCAGAATACCAAATGACATCGCGGTATTGTGTGATTATGTTAAGAATTGGTCATGTACAAATTGGAATTAAAATACTATATTGTCTGCCTGTAGTGTACGCCTATTATTGGTGATAGGGGAGGTAGGTATATTCTTCTGCAAGGGTTCATATAGGCTAGGGAAGTATACCATCGCTTTGCCAGGTATCCGATAGTGTTAACATTAGGTGCTCATACTTATGACCAATTCACATTACAACCAACTCAGTATATAGGTACATGTTAGAACTTAGGACCTGGCTTTGTATAGATACCAACTCTCATAAATTTTTGTCAAATATCGACTAAGGACATCAAGTGGAATTACGAATGCCCCAGATGTCGAGATAAGAAACTTCTCAAAACTCTGGCAACTAGGTATATAGGGTACCTAGTAATCCATGTCAGAGTTAGAAGTTTGAGCCTTTCAACATCTATTTACCTCGGTCGCTGGACGTTTCTGAGGGTTTTCATCTGAACACAGTAATTATTTTACCACCTTCGATATCTTAGTGTACTATTATAGTATCTGTTGAGTAACCTACATAATAATATACCCAGACAAACAGCAAATTCACCCACCCGCACTAGACTAGCAACCAATCGTACAACATGATAGCGGTCGGTCAAGCTGTCTTATCATTTTATCTAACTGGGTACGTGTTACTGTAATGGTTATTTGCTAACACTCACTGAATAAGTAGGTATAGTGTGTGTTGCAGAGATACGATTATAGTTTAGGGGTTTTTATCGATAACGAACTGCGAATACTAGTATTAGTAGCAGCTAGCTACTTTATCCAAACGCGCAGTAATGACAAGATTAGGTAATTAAGTATATTGTTAATGATAGTAGTATGTAGTTAGGCAGTATAGTAATTAGGTATATGGAGTGAAAGTTTTGAGCACTAGTAGATGTTCTGTTATGGGTTTCTTGCCTCGACTTATGCTCGGTTTAGATTTGAATAACTAACTGTGATGTGATATACCTCTGCAATATATAATGTTCATGTATACCGTCTGTTTCTCACCCCTTATGGTCGTATAGGCAAATGTAAAAGCAATCTGAACTGATTAGATCTTTATTTTTCAATTCCGACTTTTAGTTCTTTTCAATTTGCTATTTGATTCAATATGACAATGGTTACGGGTTGTCGGTCGGTAACGGCACGACAAAGGACCCCTCGTCAATGGGCTAAATCCACCGCTGACTCACAAAATCAAAACTGGTTCGCATCTTGCGCAAGTGTAGGGGACCGAACAAGGGCTTTCGGAATGGGCCCTTCCAAAATTCGCCGGTGCACAATGCACCCTCCGAACCATCCCCACGCACTCTTATTATTACGCGACTCCGGTTCCTGTCCCCCATATTGTTCATATTATTTTGGTATTCGGCTGACGTGTTTCGAACTTATCGTAGCTCCGTCGTCTTTTTAAAACTTCACGCGAAATACTGAAGTGAAAATTGTAAGACTGTCAGGTGAATTGATAAGTTGGGAAATTGAGTCGGCCTCGTCGAAAAGTTGTGCAAAATATTCGTTCGATTGGCCACGGCTTCGAATCTGTCATCTAATATTTGCAGCGAAGGGAAGTATTAAGGTTTCGAACGCTGTGGTCGTCTCAAGTTGCTTTTCTCATGAGTGGACGTGCGTGTAAATTAATAACTTGAGAATAATTATAATGTGGTGTGGTAGCGTCGGATGGACGGTGTGCCTCAGGCAGCGCGCGCCCGGCTTTGGTATGAACGAGTATTATCGATCGTGGACTACTTCGCTATCCGTGAAATGCGTTATGTGTATTCGGTGATCGCGTCAATTTGGCGGGAGTCCGACGAAGCCAATTTGTATGAAGCGGTATATGCGGTGAGTTCCAGAACTTCATTTGATTAGTTTTTCGTGTTTCAAACTCCAATTTTGGTATAGCTATAAGTAATAGTTTATAATTTGTTTCATTCCGTATTTGGCAATCTGTTTGTGTGAAACTTCTAGAATATATTTAGAACCTAACGGCTGTGGGGAGGTAGTTACATAGGTAAGTAATGTTTTATCTGTTTACGCCTGTTTCTTTTTTGTTTATTTAAATTCCTGTTAAATAAAGTATATCTTCATGATACAGTTGATTCGACAATAATACCTATTCAGATATATTCATATACTTAAGTAGTTCTCGTTTCTTTATGATATTGTTTTCCGACGAGAACTGATTTTATATACTTACTAACCTAACTTGAAAGGAATTGAAAGCTGTTCATAACAGACAGCTTTGAGGTGCCCTTAGTTTCCGGTTCACAAAGGTAGGTACTTGCATAAGTGTCACGAGATAATGTTTTATAAGAAATAAATGTAATTACCTATGTAAATAATATAGGTAGGTAAACAAGTGTAGTGTACCTACCACAATTTTGTAGTTTTTAGTTGGATGCTGTGTGATCTCACCCCTCGCAAAAACATAAGAATATCTTGAACGCTTCGTGTCAATGACCTCTCAGCGTCAAAATGCTGACCCTTCTACATTATACCCTCCTCAATGCTTGCAGAAGCAAATGGTAAAGCAAATACGAATTTATAGCTTTCAACTGCAGAAAAGTTGTTTAAAACTTTCGTATTCAAGCGGGTCACGCCAAAATAGCTTTCGAAAAGGATGTAGAATACGTATAGGTATTCCTTGTTGCATGTAGCAATTTCGTGAAACGCAATATTGGCTAGATAATTTAACTAGTCTAGTTATACATCAATTATAGAATATAAAAATAAATGTCCCCTACGACTATTCAAAAGCGGTGCCCTAACTTTCTATATAGCGCTTCGTTATTATTCGTTAACCGTTAACACAGTTTTGAATTGAAGCGTTGCCAGCTTTCCAGATTGAGCGTTTGATATGGAAAAGAAGATCGATGTTAAGAAAGACAGATGAATCGATTGTTAGACTTAAGTATTATAATTCAGCCTACATTTGACGGTCCACTCGGTCGGAGCTTTAAATAGCTGGCACACCGGAGCTGCAGTTGCCGGAGTCTGTGTTTTAATTGTTTCCGATAATTACAACCTGGGACTCTTCAAATCACGAGTGAGTAAGTTAGTTCTAGGTAATCGTGCAGTGCACTATCGTAGACCGCATCTTCGCTGTATACCAGGCGTGAAAGAGGACAAACGCGTACCTAGTCCTTATAAAAAAGTAGGGCAAATATTTGCTGCAAGTTCATTCCTACTTGCCCCAGTTTCAACACGTGATTATAATCAACTTGAGTTAATGGAACGCTAAACAAGGTTCAGGTTAATTTATGCAGCCTAGGTAATGCAGCTTGCCGTGATACTTACTTTAACTATAATAAATACCAGCCAGTCCGACATAAACGGAAAAAGCAAAAACAGGAGGAAAATTCATTGTTATTTCAAATTATGCTCCACAATTTTCACCCCTTTATCGCATTCAGTCAATAAAATTTATGTGCACGTTATTTTTCAGTGCAAACTATTGCAAATGTAGTTTTTTTTATTTGTAAGTTCTAGTTAACACAAATAAATAAATAGGTACCTACTTATATATAAATAAAAAATAGAGATCAGATCGCTGATGATTCTATTATTCTATTCATACTTCTATCACAATAATACTTAATGATTGATCCATTTGATTTCGACCGTGTCAATTATTGTTAAAGTAAAAATAAATAAATAAATTGACACGCAATAGGTAATTCATTAGCAAAACGTATAATATGATGTACTGTCTGTATTCTATTTACACAATGACCGCGATAACTCGAACCTGTTCGATAAAGCCATAACTAACTAACAGCGTAAATTTACGAAATGTATTTTACCTTCCTCTCTACTCCTTCCTACGAGAAGCTTCATATTATACGAGTATGATAATTTATGAAATTACCTGGTTTCATTGCTCTGTTTTCACTAATATATAGGTATTATCTACCAGTAAAAGTAACAGTAGGTACTTTTATTCCAGAACCCCGAAACGCAAACCAATCTATTACATATTGTTTACCCTAGAAATGTATGACGCAACTCGAGTGTCAATTTATGAATGATTTCCAATCCATGAAAAGGGATATGAGAAAGTGTATTACTTACTTGAAACGGTCCGACGACGACGCTAGCTCAAACCACGCCCAAAGCCTCGTACGTAGCAGGAATCTTCTATAGATAATCTAACATTTTTAGCTGAAAACGATGGCCATGGAAATTTATTTCTCCTGTGTGTAGTGTCTTAATCGTATGGCGTCCTTAACATTTATAAAGTAATTGCAACAGACAAATAATTTGTATGTAACACACACACACTGAAGACACATAGTTGTTTCAACGTAAATCCAATAATAATTGGCCGAGCCGTCTGCCGTCATAGTGCTTTTTTGACTTTTTATGAATTATCGTCACGTATAAGTCGCTCTTCGATTATATCTCTTCTGTTCGATTATAGCTATCACACTGTTTAGGCAATTGCACGACGAATATAAGCGTGAACTTTGTATGCTATTGTCATTGCAAAAAATTCTGATACAGGTCTCTATCAACATCACTCCACAACATTCTATCACTCTATTCTTTTACCAAAAACCTAAATATGAATTTTCAGGATCCTCACTTGAGGAAATATGGATTACCCATACCAACGTTTACCCCCTATTTCCACTCATCGTGATTATTTTTTGAAACAATATAAGTAGCTTATGTTCTTCTCCAGTAGGTATAATATAATGTAGGTAGGTATATCCATGCCAAATTTCATGACGATCAGTTCAGCCGTTTAGTCGGGAAAAGGTAACAAGCAGACGAGCAAAAAAATAAATAAACACATAAGTAGAGCTACTTTTGCATTTATAATATGTATTGGTATCGTTGTTACTATACATTTTATGAAAATGGTGGACTTCTGAGTGTTTTCGCATTAGGTGCGTACTTAACTTAAAACTACCGAACCTATGGCAAACAAGTTCGACATAGCCAATCGAACAAACAATACCACTGCCACCATCACCAATCAACAAAAGCCCGAGCTGAAAATCAGCGTTGTGGTTTCACCACAGAGTTAGATAGGTATATTGAGCTCGATGGCAGCACATACATTATAACTGTTTCATATTTCGTCTTTTTTATGTTTTTATTGTTGTGTGCAGTATTGTCAGAATATATGTTATTCTTTCTTTCTTTCAATCTGTCAATACTCAAAATATACAAAGCTTTACGTCTTGTAAGTTTCAGTCATTATTAGTGAGTGCCAAATGATTAATTTCTTCATCATTGCAACTAAATAACGATGCAGCCTTTTAAATTCAGACTGGCCTTTAATTAAGCTCTTGTTCTATTATAAATTATTGTTAACTACCCGTGCAAATTGAAAGCAACGTGAGGTTCTCTCGAGCCGAGGCGTGCCACGTGATACCGTCTAACCTACAGGTTCGCGTTAGTGTATATTATTATGTACCTGACGACCCGTGTTCGTGTGCGTGCCTTTGACGTCATGACAACGGACACCGGCACGTTACAGGAAATTTCAGGTTATTTTAGAGAGTGCAGCACCCTCATCTCATGTTATCGGTTTTGTGCGGGTATGAATAAGGTACAAACGCAGCTACCATGTCAATCGTGGAACATAATCTTATATCTTTAAATGAGCAATTATATATATATAATTGGAATCTCGGAATCGGCTCCAACGATTTTCATGAAATTCAGTATATAGGGGGTTTCGGGGGCGATAAATCGATCTAGCTAGGAATCATTTTAAGAAAATGACTTTTTATTCGAGTTTTTTTCTTTAAATAACCAGTTCATATTTTTTTATTATTCTATCGGTAAGATCGAAATATATTATTCATATTTCACCATTTTATTACTAATTCGTACTTAAATATGATTTCCAAAGAACGCAATTTATAAAAAAAAATAAAAAATCCGACCAAAGCTCGGTCATCCAGATATTTTATCATTAAGAGATCCAATTTTTTTATTTTGTTTTATGTTTGTGTTGTATCTGTGTTATACCTCTAGCTAGAGGAGTCGCGATTCGATGTGAGGCAATTCAATGTACTTAGATAAATCGAAATACCTAGTTCGGTAAAATTATGTTTCGATCTGATACTTCTCAATTCGTCAACTTATGAATCAAGAATTTTAATATCGTGTAGAAATGTAGGTAGGCACCTAAAATTATAATATCTATAAGGACTTAAGTAATTATTAAAATGATAGGACTAATAGAGAGTATACCTACCTACTAGAGCCGGAGTAACAATTAATAATGATTTCAAATAATTGTATAAGACTACTGACACAAACCAAGACAAATATCAGACACTTGTTGATCAATTACACCCTAAATCTTAATTTGGCTAAATCGGTACTCGACAAAAACATTATCCCAATTTGGCTTCACCGCGACACTTGAATTAATGACTGTTAAACATTTATCGGGCCTCGTGATGGACATTAACTAAATGTTCTATAAACATTATGTTCCATTAACGTTAAAACGCAATCACGGCCGCTTTGAAATAATTAAGCTTTATAGTTTGTTTTGTAGGTAAAGGCGAATTGAAAAATTCAAAATCTACGTTTTTAGCCTACGTCTTTATTGTTTTTGGTATTTTTAGTATATCGTCTATACTCGTATATCTAATTGAAATATCCATTTATTTTGAGTTTAAGTAGGTACCTATACCTACCTTACTGTATCCATTTACTGTTTATTTCGTCATGGAACTATCACCAGCAACCTTACATCTTCAGACTAACTTTTCTCCAGAACTACCTTTGACTGAAAAATCTTTGGATTTGTTGCTTCTACAACGAAAATTTCGTTTTTATTTATGCTTACTAGCTGTTCATGTGGTGCCTATATTAGGCTGTTTCTATGTCCCTATTGAGCACAATATACTTACAACAACGTAACTGCTTATATATGTATCACGTGTATGTATATTATATTATATGTGATAGCTTTATGATTATGTACGTTGTTGCAGAACGCTTCTTGTTCAATATAAATGCTAATTCTTGCCAAGATTGCATCGAAGATTGTCACGATATTCTCAATTATATTTCCTCGCTTCATTCTTCAGATATGATTTGATTACCAGGTAGTCCCTCTACTTACTAGGCAACATCGCACGATTTTTAAAGACTTAAAACGACTAGACTGTATTTCCGGTTTACCCTTCCCTAGTTCGCCATCTTGTCGTTTACTCATTCCTCTTTCGTGCTCGGTAAAGATCGCACGCGCATTTCACCATGCCGAAAAGAAGTGCAGAATCTAAAATAGTACGATTAAAAAATAAAATAAGGAAACTTGAACAAAGTGAACGACGACGAAGAATCATATCTCCATTGCAATCATCATCGGATGATGAAGGTACGTAACAAAATAAACAATACTATGCTTATATACTGGTCGCATAGCTGTGATTATTCATAAACCTAAGAAATCTATTTGGTATGCGTTGGGATTGACCGAGAGTCAATAACATTGACATTTTCCAATAGACTATAAAAATTGCATAACGACCAATTTTGCATCGGGGTTGACTGCGAGTCTTCAACGATGACAACAGCAGATAAAATGTGCTATCTAAAATAGATGTACAGTCTCTGCGCAAGTTCAATCGAAAACTAAACATTCGTTTAATCGTTTTCCGATTTCTTTTTTCTTTAACTACCCTCAAATATATTTTTTCTTCACAACCGTAATTGCAAAATTGTAATTATAGGTAACGAAGATCCTGAACTGGTCGTAAATAATAGCAATGTCGCGACCCCGGAACCAGCGCCGGACATCACACTAGACGCAGGGCACGAGGCTATTATGGGTATCCCGTGCCAAATTGAAGATGAGGCTGGAACCAGCCTTCAGGATACGGCCACGACTAGCGCGGATCCGGATTTAGACCCTGAACTACTGTCTGCTCTTGGCGAATCCACGTCTGAAACCCCTGAATACGGCGATAAGGTACACAATAATTTATCAAAATTATGGGCCCCCCTTTTAAAAAAAGGAATGGCCAAAGACGGTAAAGACAAGATGATCAAGGATTATCTGATACCGGACAATTGCCGACTTCTTCAAGCGCCAAAACTGAACGCAGAAATATCTGCTGCGGTACCAGACATGGTGCGTAATCGCGACAAGACCCTCTCCGCCGCTCAACAACAGCTCGGGTCGGGAATTACCGCCGTCAATAGAGGCATCGATATACTCTTAAAGAGCGACGATAAGGTTCAGGCCATGAAACATCTAAGTAACGGCTGTAGATTACTATGTGATTCACACTATTCCGCTACGCAAAGTCGTATAAGACTCATCACGCCCAGCCTTGACAGGAATTTTCACCAAATGGTGCACGATTCCGACAGAGACGAAACATATTTGTTCGGCTCATCCTTATCAGAGAAGATAAAGACCGCAAAGGTCATAGAAAAACAGAGCCTTCTGATTAAGAAACCAGTGAAACCACAAAGGCCTGCAGCCCCCCAGCCCGCAGCTCGTCCTACGTCCTTCCAGGGAAACTGGACAGCGCCTCCTCGTTACCCGGCGCACAGGGGGGGGGCGGGGAACCTACCATGCAGGCTACAGGAAGCCAGCACCACAAGCAGCGCGCCGCCAGTACGCAGCCCCGGCGGCGCAGCCCCGAGCGGCATCCCAGGAGAAGCCCCGTGCCTCGGCTCCGAGTCACCACTAGCGCAGGTTCACGCGGGTAGACTTACCCATTTTTACAATTGTTGGTTAAAAATAACAAACAACGTTGTTATACTCGACTGGATTAGGAATGGTTATACTATACCCTTGCGAACGTTTGCACGTCAGTCTTTTAGACCTAGTAATAGTTTTTCAGATTCTGAAAAACTACTTATGTTAAAGTCTATTAATGAGTTAAAGAAAATAGGAGCTATTTCAGAGTGTAAAGCTACAGAAGACCAGTTTATATCAACAATATTTCTCACACCAAAACCTAACGGTGACAAGCGTTTCATACTAAACTTGAAACCCTTAAATAGGTTTATTCCTACCGATCATTTTAAAATGGAGGATTACCGAACAGCATGCAAATTAATTCCACGTGATGGTTACCTAGCTACCATTGACCTAAAAGATGCTTACTTTCTTTTATCTATCCGGAGTTCTGACCGTAAGTACTTGCGATTTCAGTTTCGGCCTCCTAACACGACCGAAACATTAACATATGAGTTTAATGGCATGCCGTTCGGTTTATCCGTCGCTCCACGAGTTTTCACGAAGGTAATGAAAGAAGTCATGGCTCATCTAAGATATCGCGGCTATAAGTCTGTTTATTACTTAGATGATATTTTATGCATAGGCGATACATATCTACAATGCATTGAGAACGTTAATGAAACGTTAAAACTACTTCATTGCCTAGGATTCGTGGTCAATTACGATAAAAGCAATCTATCGCCGCGTCAAACTTGCAAGTTCTTAGGGTTTGTCTTCGATACGAAAAATCTAAGCCTATGTCTTCCCTCGGACAAGCGAAGTAAAATTGCAACGTTGGTTACCAAATATACTAGATTATCTACATGTAGTATCCGCGAATTTGCCCAACTTATTGGCGTGTTGGTTTCCAGTTGCCCCGCAGCTAAATACGGATGGTTATACACTAAAACTTTAGAGCGACAAAAATACCTTGCCTTGCTCAAAAATAACGACAATTACGAAATAAGATTTAATCTACCTAGAGTTATATTACAGGATTTACTCTGGTGGTCGTCTAATATTGACACTACATCCAATTTTATGAGACAACCAAATTTTGAGCATGAGATCTATACTGACGCCTCCATAACCGGCTGGGGCGCAGTTCATGGAAATAACAGGATGCATGGCAAATGGAAAGACACAGAAAAGACAAGACACATTAATTATTTAGAATTATTGGCAGCTTTTCTAGGTTTAAAGTCGTTCGCTAGCGAGTTAACTAACTGTGCAATATTACTTCGCATTGATAACACAACTGCCATCAGTTATGTGAATCGTATGGGCGGAATACAATACCCGCATCTAAACGACTTATCCAGGACATTGTGGCAATGGTGCGAGCAGCGCGGCCTTTGGATATTTGCATCGTACGTTAATACCAAACACAACCGCGCAGACGCCGCCTCGAGAGTCGTAAATGCGGATACTGAGTGGTCTCTTTCTGAGGGTGCATTCCATAATGTCGTGCAATACTTCGGCCACCCAGAAATCGACTTATTCGCATCACGAGATAACGCTAAATGTACGCGATTCATTTCTTGGAAACCAGACCCTGACGCAGTTGCCGTAGACGCATTTACTTTAAACTGGAAGTCGAATTATTTTTATGCTTTTCCGCCATTTTCCTTGGTATTGAAGTGTCTTCGGAAAATAATTGATGATAACGCTAACGGTATATTAGTGTATCCCCACTGGCCTTCGCAACCATGGTTCCCATTATTGCAGACGTTAAAGGTTTCAGATGTTTTATATTTAAATCCCGAAAAATATCTTTTACAATCTCATTTCAGGGATCATCATCCCTTGCACAAGAACCTTACCCTGGGTGTCGCGAGGCTCTGCGGCAGTCGTTTGCACGACGTGGCGCATGCGGCGAAACAATTAACCTAATGCTGGCATCGTTTTCTGACAGCACCATAAAGCAGTATAATACTTCACTGAAGCTTTGGTGGCAATTGTGTATAGATAAGAGCGTCGATGTATTCGAACCACCGAAGACATCTATACTTACCTTTCTAACAACACAATTTAACAACGGTTGCGCATATGGCAGTTTAAATTCTCACCGTTCCGCATTGTCAGCCTTTGTAGGTAATAACATCGGCTCAGACGAGTGCGTAAAGCGGCTCCTTAAGGGCGCGTACAAACTGAAACCCACTAAACCGAGGTACTCCAACACTTGGGATCCTCAGTTGGTCTTAAACCAAGTTTCAACGTGGTTCCCTAATAATGAACTGCCGCTCGAAAAGATCACCAAAAAACTAGTTATTTTATTAGCAATTTGTACCGCCCACAGGGTACAGACGCTTTCGCTCATCAAATTAGAAAATATTGCCTTTTCAGACACCGGCATAAAAATTAACATTACTAATATCATAAAGACATCTGCTCCCGGTAGAGATCAACCCGTATTATTTCTGCCGTACTTCAGGGAGAATTCAAGTATCTGCCCAGCAATGGTTCTCTCAGACTATATTTCTAGAACTAAAAATATAAGGCCAGAGAATACGAATAACCTCTTATTAACATACAAACGGCCACACAAAGCCGCCACAACCCAGTCCATCAGTAGATGGATTAAGCAGGTCCTGTCAGAGAGCGGTGTTGACATAGGGGTTTTCGGTGCACATAGCACACGGCACGCATCAACGTCTGCCGCCAGTGCCGCTGGCGTCAGCATAGAAAATATCCGCAAGACGGCTGGCTGGACCAGTTCCTCCAATTCATTCGCTCGTTTCTACAACAGAACTATCCTCAGCGAAGGCGAATTTGCTCAGTCCGTTTGCCTTATCAGAGAGAATCACAATACTATAAACCGATTATAATAAAATTGATAAGTTAATTCATAACATTGTATTCGATGAAACATAATTAATTGATTAGAATTTAAAAGTAAAATTAAGCTAATTACAGAAGTACCTACCTAATAATTTTTCTCTTATTTAAATCCAAAACTTTCCTCTCTTAACATCTACCTGGTAATCAAATCATATCTGAAGAATGAAGCGAGGAAATATAATAAATGATCAAACGAACTTCCACGATGTGAAGTTCGATCATTATTATATGAGTCGCTTCATTCGAAGATATGATCACCCTCCCTCCCTGACGTCATTGTAGAAACTACTGACGTTCCCTATAGTTATGAAAGTTTTGCTCAAAGAACTCTAAAAAATGAGTAAACGACAAGATGGCGAACTAGGGAAGGGTAAACCGGAAATACAGTCTAGTCGTTTTAAGTCTTTAAAAATCGTGCGATGTTGCCTAGTAAGTAGAGGGACTACCTGGTAATCAAATCATATCTTCGAATGAAGCGACTCATATAATAATGATCGAACTTCACATCGTGGAAGTTCGTTTGATCATTTATTATGAGGTTCTCAAAGCAATTACCCTGGTCCAACAGTAGATATATCTATCTAACGCATTGTAGGTAGCGGATATTATATTTTTGGCAATTATTGAACATAACCGTATATTATAATTATTGTAGTAGTAGTAAGTAGGCGTAGCTACAATTTAAACCTATAATAATAACGGATAATAAATATTATTATGTGTTTACATTGAATTAATATATTATTTTGATGATACAAAAAAAACATTAAGAGACACAAATAATATAAGCTAGGCACCTACTGAACAAAAATATAATATTTTTGAAAAGGCGCCTGTCTGCTGTGTGTGCTACTCATAAAAACTGAACAGATTACAACTTGTTGATGTTTTCACCGCTTATAATGTGACAAGAATAGGCCAGCACATTACAATTATTTTATCACTGATCTATGAACGATTTAAGAGTCTCAACATAATCCTAATATCTCCCTCCGTCTTATCCTATCATTGTCTTGACCTCCAGCTGCTCTGTTAATTGACCTAGCTTCATACCTTCCCATTCCATTTAAAGTTCTCGAAAACTTTGCCGCTAATAATTAGGAATCTATTAAGTATTTATTTTTAATCAAACATTCATAAGCTTCAATCACCTGTATTTTCGGTGCTTAATTTAATGTACTTAGACTCGATCGCTGTTTCTAGATTTCCCACATTTTGTGTAATTTCCAAGTCATCTACATTACCTGCGTAATCCGATATTGTGTTACCTATATAACTCGGTTGGTATTTGAAATACAGCTAGGGAGGTTGGTCGACACCGGAGACCGGACGCTTCGGTTACACGCAATCCTTTGCTGATTTATTACACGCTACGGAATAGAGCGCTTGATTTCAAATATTAATTAGAACCTGGTTAGAAAATGCGTAAGTAAGTACCTACTTACCTGCAAAAGATAATTCTGAATTGTTGTATTGTATTCGAGACGATTTAAGGCTCATTGTCAGCAAACGCATGCGAGTTGCTGGTTGCAGGAGATTCCCAAAAACTCATGCTTTAGCATGAAGTATATCAATCAGTGATAAAGATGCGTTGACATGATACGTTGTCCCGTCTGCGGGAAGTTCCCGAATGTGGTCTAGGTACCTATACATACGGTCTATATCGTGGGCCGAGTTTTCGACTCCGGTAATAGAGTCTTTGGTTTCAGAAAATTCGAAGACAGAGGAGGTCAAAATATGAAATATTTAAAGATCACATAATAAATATGTAGGTATATAAATACCTATATAAATTGCCAACGTTTCTTTTCCTTCTGTCACTCCTCTCACCGATCCAAGACAGATAAACTTATCAAAAATTTTGGCGATACGAAAATACGTTACTATTATTCCGACTATCGTGTGTGATATTTTGTTCGACAAATTTCGTAGAGGATACGATATAGTAACGGAATTGATGAAAATTGAAAGTTCCCGGACGTGATCTGAATACGAATAGTAGGAGTAGGTATTCGATGAATAACGTGGAAAAGCTCGGACGCACACAGCCACAGTCCTGCTAAAGCCTAGCTGCCGGTGGCAGTTCGTAGTCCGTACCAACAGATTTGAGTTTGAATTATTCATCCCTTATTCCCTTGTTTCGATTCTGCTGTGCTGTAGTGCCATTATTTTTTGTACGTTTGGAAATTCCCTCGAATTCTGTTTTAGGTGGTAGCATTTCGTGCTGCTGCTTTCCAGTGCCTACTTATATATGATCGTACATCCCTTTAACTTTTCGAACTATTCTATCTCTGCGATATATTTTTTTAAATGTCTCACGTCAAACCTTAGAGACGAAGAAACCGTTGAAAGCTCGTGCATATTCTGAAAGATACTCATTTAGAAACTTTTCTGAAATAATAATCCCGTACATACTGAATTGTATTCATGTGTAAATCTGAATTCTTTTGCCTTTTTTTTTGACGGGACAATATTGTTGACGAAAGGGAAAATTGGCTATTCAATAAACGAATTCGTTTTCACGAAAGTAATCTAGACCCAGCAGCCAGCACCCTTTTTATGGAAGTCTTTGTTGTTCACAATGTTTTCGTACACGAGAATCGTTTCTAGAGCTCCGTCCGTGTGCGACGTGATTTATAAACCTTATCTTTATTTGTAACGGGTGCTCCAATCCCTTATTTTGACGCCTGGGTACCACGGCCTATTAGATTTCTCGTATTTTCTTCTATTTACCATGGTCTTGCTGTCGCTTGTCAGACAGCGCCTTTTCAGTAACCACTTGAACTCTCATTTCAATTCAAGAAGCTTTACGTGCTTCTATGTAGACGACATGTGTGATGTGAAGGGTTGTTATCTATGTTTAGGGTGAAGATAGCTGTGTCTTGAGTGACGTGGGAACTACAAACAATGAGGAAACAGTCTCTCTCAGTTCGGTTAGTTTATTGTCTAGTAGGTATACCTTTTGTTTGAATACAATGGTTGGGTAAATTAGTGCTTAACCTACCTATTCGCTAAGCTCCGCGAGATTTGTTATATAATGGTATATACCTACTAGCAAAAGCAATAGGAATGTGATGTGCCCTAGGCGAATCGTTTTACCTACATCCCAAACGATTTAATCAATGACCTACTCGTTTACTTACATATTCAAACCCCATTTGCCTTAGAACGCTTCTAATCCGTATTCTTTAGAAGCTCTTATCGGCTAACGCATTACCGTCCCATTAATCTTTTATGGCGCGTAAGAACATTGATTCCGTTTCCAAGATAAAAATGACCGTATATGGATACTCTATACGACAGACATCTCTAACGCTGGGTATTGAATGTAACGTCAATCCTGGCGCAGTGATACTTAAATCCCCTTGACGACGGCTAACGTCAGGATGCGAAGGGAAATTCGGTCGACGAGAATTTTCTATAGCTTCATACATATTGGTACTTACATAGACAACCTGTTGTGTTAAACTTTTTCGTAGCTTTACTGATTTTTTAGGGTTCCATACCCAAAGGGTAAAACGGGGCCCCATTACTAAGACTCCGCTGTCCGTCCGTCCGTCTGTCTGTCTGTCTGTCTGTCTGTCTGTCTATCTTTCTGTCTGTCTGTCTATCTTTCTGTCTGTCTGTCTATCTGTCTGTCTGTCTGTCACCAGGCTGTACCTAACTCATGAACGGTGATAGTTACAGTTGAAATTTTTCACAGATGATGTACTACCTATATTTTATTTATTTTATTTTATTTTATTTATTTTGTTGTATTTGGGGGGCTTACAGCTATCATAACAAAATTTATTTACATAACAAAAGTTACATCTAGGCGAAGAAAAGCCAATAACAAGCTTTACTGTTGCTGCCATAACAACAAATTAATACTAAAAAAACAATAAAAAAATATTTAAAGCCGCTCTCATACAACAAACGTCATTTTTTTTTGCCGTTTTTATAGATAATGGTACGGAACCCTTCGTGCGCGAGTCCGACTCGCAATTGGCCGTTTTTTTATTTCTGTGCACACTATACGCAACGCAATCACTTTGTAAGAGAGACTCAAGCGTCCCTACTTTATTTAAATTTGACCTTGAGATTTCGAAGTAGGTACCTACATAAAATAAAATGATATCTGCGTTTAGGTACCTGAATAATAGTAAAGTTTCCTTGGTGGAACATAGTGCCACGCGTGTCTTTAGGTTATAAATCGGCACATCCGTGCGTGCGGAGCTGTCGACTAACGTCTTTAGGCATGAAAAATCAGTAGAGATTTATATTAATGTCGAAAAATAATCGCATTCAATGTGTGTGTGATGTAGACACCAGCAAAAATGCTGGATTTTGTCAATTTGTGAATCGTAGCTCATCCCAACTTCAGATTACGATGTACACACCTACTGTTCTAATATTTACCTAGCTATTGATTAGGTTAAAATAAAAAAGCTCAGACCGCTTAAAAGTTAGTGTTGATGCGAAAACGTACGGTATTTTTTTGCAGTAAAGTAAATTATAAAGACGCAAAACAGCGAGGGTCGTGATGAAATTCGCAGTGGCAGCCGTGCGTGCCTTATCTTGAGACGTGAAGGCTTACCTCCTCAGACTACCCCTTCCACTTAATGCTTAGGTGTTTTATATTGTTTAGAGGCTTTCTCATGTAGTAGTCTTAACGTGACTCCCTGAAATTTTCACATGTCACACCGAACCTTTTGTTCACCGCTTTACACCATTTCGTTTCCATCGCTTTGTTCTGCACAGGCAACGTCCATAATAATTTACGTCGAGGCTGAAAGTTGATTCATGAGGTGACGATAATTTATAACAACACCTACCTATTTATGCTGAAATTGACGGCAATTACGGTAGGTAAACGAAAATAAATTGCGTAAAATTGTACCAGTAAACGGATTCGACGTAAAGTGGTTAAATTTGGAAAGGAAATCGGAAACGATGGACCAAACGTTGTTTGAACGTTACCGCAACATAATATTATACTACTTAATTAACTTTATGGCTTAAGTAGAGGGACTTGTTATACCTACCTTGTAATATTTAAAAGGTTTTCTTCTTGAATTCTGACCTTTCTCTTTCTCGGATTGGTATTAGAATTTCGACCACTGATTCAGAATAGGTACGTAACACCTTCGCAACCGTCTTGCCAATCTACTTTTTAAACTGTAAGACATGGAATGTTTCGAGCATAATCGTACTTCACCCCTGTTTCCAAGCTTCTACTCATGTGAAAATAAAAGCTAGGGTGGAATAAGCTTCAAAAGGATATTACCTAACGGACCTACTAAGCGCGCGTTATTTCACCCACCCACAGCCACACGAGTAGTAGGTACTATACAATTATACATACCTACTTACTTACTTATATCAATCTCCTTTTATATTTCATGCACACCTCGAATGGTTATACTCGTATTATTACCTATTAGGTGTTTAACGCTACAAGAATATTCACTTAGGCAGTCCATCCATGGCTGTTAGTGGCTGCTTTGATAGCCATGGAGTCGTCGCCCTCAGATGTAAGAACGCAGTAAGCCAAAGTGGCTGGGCGTGATCGAGGGGTTCTATGTCTCGCAGACCGCCTGTCGCCAAATGCCCTCCCCGATCTCCCCTTGCATAACTCTCATTCGCATATTGACGACCGCTAAAACTAAACGTGGCTCACAAATAACCCTCTGCATAACTTATTCCTGTCGCAGAGCTCCCAAGGCGCGATCGATAGCTAACTAACTATATTATGAAGCTAACAAATCGATGTAACGTGCCGGTGCTCGGTAAACAACTTTCAATTAGCAAAGGTGCTATTACCTACGTTCATTGTTATTTTCTACGGAATAGCAATGAAGTTTTCTTGTCGTCTTACTAGCAGGCTTTGTAAGTAGGTACTCCGCTTATTCTTAGTTGTATTGTAAGTAGCTGAAACGGGGCACTTATTTGTTCTGGCAAAGATGGCGACCTAAAAGCTCTCCGCAAGTGTAATTTTGTAGAAATTTTGGCGCGGTTTCTTTTGTTGATTTTCGTATAAAAAGCATAACCCCATTCAGATCAAAAATTTAAGTTTGTTTCTACATTGGTAAATACGTTTTGTTTAGTAACCAGTACTGCTTTGTTACATCATTACTATAAGAAGTAAACGGATTAATAACGCGCCTTGGTACGACAAACAACAACAACAACGCGCCCAGGTCTTCTCTCCAAATCTGCATGGTAGTAGGTACCCAGCTTCCTATAGAATCATTCTCACTTAATCAAATAAAACATTCGAATAAAACCAAGCCCTCTCAGGCTCATGTTAAGTAAGATACAAATAAACAACAAAACAGAGCTCCAAAAATATTCTCCCATATGAGTAAAAATATTAGGACAAAATGGTTTTGTTCAGAATCCGAGTTCGCTAACCTGATACAATATTCGTCGGATATTTTATTCAATAACATTGCCGAATGAAAAATCCTTTTACCCATAACCAAGCTCCGCAATACAGTTTAGAATTATTGTACTTTATTCGAATACACAAGCAACTTAGCAACGTACCTACCTACCTAGTGTTCTAGAATGTTATTTTTTAGCTATTGGTTACTTGTAATATTTGTGTAGTATTTTTTGTACAACTAATTTGATGCTGATTTGAATGAATTTTGAAGTTGCTATCCTTCGATTAACTGCCAATATTTTTTTGTGGCTTATGTGGAAACCATGATTGACTATATCGTGATGATCGGCTTATTTTTAGATCATCGCCAATGAACGATGATACTTACTAACAGGGCACCAGGATTTAAAAGAACAAGCTCCTATAGCAATTTTACAAGAAAAGCAGTCGCATAGAAGTTCTTAAGCTTTCGCGAACTGAATACATGTTAATTAGTAAGTATTTAAACGGGTCTAATTCACGCACAAACTATTATGAATATTATACTAATTAACATGTATTCAGTTCGCGTAAGTAGGTATACTTATGAACCCTGCTAGTCGCTGTAGCTGTATAGCTACCTACTTACTTTGACTTTGAAAAAGTAAAGGTCTATGTTTTTCATGGGTTGATTATGAACTGAACCTTACACAAGAAAAAAATAACAACCTATCTGACTTTGAATATAACTTAGGTAAGGTAACTCTTTACTCAAATATCTTAACAGATTAATGCAAATCCAAAGTACCTAACTGCTAGATGCTTGCTACCTCGTTTATATCGCATTTATTTTATCCTTATTTCGTTGTATAAAAGCTGGGTGTTGCAGATCTTTTCATGTAATAAGTTCCTAGGGGGTCGGTCGCTAGTGGGGACTAGATCGGGGGGGGGGACGTAGCTGGATAAAAGTTATTTAATAACAAGAAACACCCAGCCTTAGCTATGTGGAGATGCCACCAGCGATCGTGATCAGACTCGCTATTGCCAGTATCATTATAAAGACCCGCGTACATAAAATTCCTTTTGTCTGTAGAAGATCCATGCGCCTTCACTACAAAATCACTCCATTGAACTAACTTCTTGAGACGTAATGTCTTTGATGTGCTTCAATGTGCTTATGTATATTTCGACAACTCTATCGGGGTAAATGTTTGTAGTATGAAGGGCGTCAAGTCAAAGTTTCGGGTCGTCTAAAGGGTGGGGTTGAGTACCAATCTCTACTGCTTTTGTCTTTGAATGTTTTAGAAAGAAGTCTGTATCTGTCAATTCATCGACGTAACCCTTATGAAAGCTGAAAGTCCATGTGTGGCGGACCAATCAGTGCCCCGCAGCCAGCGCTCCTGCTCACCCCGATTCGCGAGGTGTAATTGAACCCTTATATCTAACAGAATTATTTTCTCGTTTGAATCGAAATAAAATAGAAAGTATTTTTCTATCGACGAGATTTTTCTGGGTAATCTCAATTTGATATTTCGAAAGCAATTTGTGTTTGTTGATTTGACGTTCTCGATAAACAGGTGGGGTAGCATGTTATACAAGAGTGGCATAAGTAGCTACTTATGCCACTACCTACCTATTGTACCTACCTAGGTTGGAACTATAGTAGGTAGGCATTACCTTCCTTCTATTTCAACTAAGTAGGTACCTACCTAAGGTACGGTCAGTAAGCGCCAAGTAGGTAAGCATTATAGCTACTACTAAGTATAAGTAATATACCTACCTACTATAATATGCAATTAAGTTTGGCTTTACATGTAAAAGCGAAACTCGCTACAGATTAAACGATACTAACTTGCCGCAGGAGATAATGGGAAGTTAACTAAAAGCTGGCTAATTTGGTTCATATTTTCATGCTAGCTAAGGTTACCAGTTACCCAATTTTACTTACATTCTCACTTTCATACTTACAACCTAATGCTTGTAACTTGAACCACGTAGTGACTAGAATTGAAATTTTACAAATTCGTGTAAATTAAAATTAGTAGATTACCTAGCTATAGTGTATATATGTTACATTATAATCTTAATATATGTATATTTTATGTACATACCTACTTATACACATTACCCACAGTTTAATTTTTAATATCTGGGTAGGAGTAGGTATAGGTACAATCCCATGAAATGTTAGATCACTTTTGTGGATAGCTCTCAATACTATGGAAAGCCCAAAAAGCTTTCCGAGAATAAAAATGCTTTCAGAGAGAGATGAATACCTATAGCCAAGGCTCAAATATTTTCATCTCTATATATAGGTAGGTACAGCTACTACAGAGCGGGACACGCCACGACCCGAAAATGTGTTGATATAATGTAGGGCTAGGGCGCAACTCGCATAGGTACTTACTTACCTTGAAAAATTAGTGAATTTGCCACGAATATGCTATGAAACAATATTGCTCGATTTTATATCCAGCTATTGGCATAAAGAGTGCATTACTCAAGGTAGGTAGGTACTCGTGTGACACGGTGCGTGCGTGAGTCGAGGCAGGCAATGGTTAACCATTGGGCAAAAAATAAAGGATAGCATTTTGGCAACGTGCTGCCTTCACTAGACACGTCCCAATGGGTCAATTATTTTGACACGCTCATGGCCGTTAATGACTGAAGTATAAATACTTATATAAAGGTGTATCCCAATCTTGATTCTTGTGCCTAATCCAGACACCTCATCTCACCTTAAGTCACATTAATTCCAGACTTCCATCTGGTCATTTGAAACCAGAAGTCACTTAAGTATCTACTTGAATAGCCCTATATTTTCTTTTCGTTTTTATTGCGGACAATCCCAGATATCAATGTCATTTAGGCTGTATAATTTACGAGCTACAAACCCGATAGGGCCTCGTGAAAATGGGACATTAATACTTCAATCAGCTAAAGGCAAATTCTAGTAAAGCTAGATCGGAGTGCGATCGCTACTTTAATCGATAGATTTTTATGTCGCTCGTAGGCTTACACTCCAGTGTGAGGTAAAGCTCGGCAGCGTAGCTTAAGTGGCTTTGTGCACATCGCCCGTTGCGGCGGCGACGGTGGCGGCACGCCGGCTGGCACCGCCCTGTTTGCATTAAGCCATTTACCTTTATTAACACTAATTTAACATAATAGAACCGAGTTGCAGCTCCACGCCTGTCTGGCTCGTGGAACTGGGTCAATGACAACCCCGACGAGAATAGAACTGCCGCTTTAGGGGTGGATGAGTTCTATTGTTGCCTCGCACGACTAGCGAGACGAACAGATGAGGGTAGCTACGGATATTTCAGTCGTTGTCATTGGACATAAGTAGGCAAATTATGGAGTGGTAATTGAAATATAAAATTGCTACAGAAAATCGGGGACAAGTTGACTTATTAGAAAGACATAATATGTACTTACAGCCAAGCTATGCAGATAACTTCGACTGCACACACTCAAAATGACTGCCATTTATAATAAAAGAGTAGCAGTCCTACTGACTATGATAGAATAGGTAGGTAGGTATATTTAGAGACGCGCTACCTACTCCACGACACTGAGCAATGAGGAGATTCGAGTCTCGAGGGAAGGCTAAATTGTCTTGAAACCCGCCAGGAATTTAATGACAAGAAAAATAAGAGGCGTGGGAGGATACAAGAGTCTCCAGTTTAGGAGACAGTTGCTTCAGAAACTCTTGATGGTTGATGTTAGGTACTATTTTTGAGAATCTCGTAGTGGACGGATACTTCATTAGGTCATTATAAGTACTTACAGTTATTTCAGGTTTTTCTTATCCCGATTTGTGAGTTTTATTTAGGTAAGTACCGAAATGGAAAAAACTAGGTACTTACGGCAAAAATGGCATGATAAGTTTTATGTTTGCATAAAGCCGGTTATGCTCATGGAGAAGGTAAAGGGGGTGTGTCTGAAATGGAGGTGGTCAAAATAAAACGAGGTGTGAGGGGCTCTCCGTTCTGCTTATACTTTACTCTCCTTTTGGGACGAGACCCAGTTACGCTATTATCTAGAAATAACTCTATTTATTATGAGGGCTCTCAGTAAAACAGCAACATTATAATGAAATGTTTCTGAAACGAACAAGAATTAATATTTTAAACTTGTTTAGTAACATTTCAACATTTTTCGCTTCAAGATGACCGTGTTTGATTGAAATGTGGTTGGCCGCTGGTAGCTTTTACCGTAAATGTTTAAGTACATTATCAGTTTGCCAAGAAAAGGTATATAGAGGGAAGGGAGAGGTAGATGAATTTAAGTAAATAAATATACTTAAATTCATTTTAACACCACAGAAAAACGAAACTACACCTACCAAGTATTAGAAGAAAGGGAACATACTTAGTTAATACATGTAGTTACTTATACGAGTACGTAGTCACAAAGACCATGGAAAAGTTAAGAATTAAGGACTAGTCTTACCCGAAGTAACGAGAGGATGCGACGAGCATGTCGTTCATCTGGATGTCGTGATGACGTCATTTATTTCCTTGCTGTAACGGGGATACAGCCAATGGGGACAATATGACGTCATAATTTCACGTATCGTTATCCCCGCGCGTCGTCGTACCGTAAACAACTCTATAGTTATACTTGTAGAAACCAATGCTGATGGTAACCACACCTGCCCAATGCAGTAGTACCTACCTACTCGACATAATATAAGTACTTACATATTTTTATAAGTAGGTAGGTACCTACCTACCATAGATAATAACAAAATGCTATTAATTAACCTACCAAGTTAAAACAAATAACGCCACTCGCAGTACAAAGAAAATGAAAACAGACGAGTAACAAACACCATTTCGTCTTATTAGCTTCAATTTGCTAGCGTCTTGCGTCTGGTGGAAAAGTAAAAGTCTATTTCTTTAAGCAAAATAAAATGATACCTCTCAAATTGCTTTTTGTGTTTTACCTCCCGCAGATGAAGACAGTGTCCCTAGTTATAGATAACTTTTGGAACACCGTAAAATATACCAAGTGTAAATGTCATTTTTATAAAGCAGATCGTAGACACTATGGTTTATGCCACTGTTTTTAAATTCTATAGTTTCATTCCACCGGGATCCTAATCTACCTTATTAATAGGATCTAACCCTATAAAATGTATAAAATATTTAGGTATATAAGCAAGAAATTAGTACCTACTGACACCTACGTACCTACACAAAAATTTAATTTCATATTAAATACCTAGGCTCAATCTGACCAGAATATTTTTTAACAATTATAATATAAAATAATTACTATAGTAGGTACGTAAAATAAGTAAAAACATAACCTAACAAATACTTCATAAGTATATAAGTACTATATTTAATAGGTACCTATACCTTCTCGACTATAAATATACCTACCTAGGTAGGATAACCTGACCAGTAGTAAATACTGATGTAATTTGAATAGCAGATAGCTGAAAACAGCCCCTTATAGCTAATTGCTTGCCCTATCTAACCTCCAAGAGACTATAAAACTCGTTACCATTGAAAAACGACCAATTCAACTTTATCTCGTCTCGAAACGAACTCTGCAAGTGCCGTTTCACAACCATATCTATATGTTATTTCCCTTTGACTGATATTTTCCTAACCAGCGTCATGCGATCCGGACCGCGACGCGACGCGACGTCAAGAACCTTCAAAGGCTTCGCTACATTTTTGTGTACACTTAGCTACTGTACACAAACTCCTTGTGGCTTGCCTATTTAATTTTGCGCTCGAGTAAATTTTCCATGCGGAGAAAGCAATTAAAATGTTCACATTTTAATCAGCAGTTAGTTGTTTTTTCGGAAAACTTGACTTTGTTCCGACTTTCGTTTCATTATGTAAATGTGATATTGTGATCCTACATTTATGTCTTGAATTAAATTACTTAGATTGAAAAAGATAAGTAAACCGAATGATTTCTATGAGGAAGTAGATTATTCCCGACTTTTATGAGAGAGAGAGCCTTGATGGAATCTAAAGATCGAAGATTCCTGGTAGGTACCTACCTATCTGTAGTAGGCACATAGTAACTATGTATTTACCTACTAATTAGGTTGGTACTTATTACTTACATGCTGATAAAAATGTGTGCTAAACCATATGGTTTCTGATATGGATATGGTTTCCATATGGCTTAGAGCTCATCTGATGATAGAGACGGAACTGAAGGTAGACAACGAAGCTCCAGTATAAATATATACTGGAGTTTCGTTCCGTATCATCAGATCAGCTCTCCACCATAATATATCTATCTATCGGAACATGGCAGACATGAAATAAGTAAGTATATTTTAACTCAGTACTTACCTACAACGAAAACTTGATTGAAATTATGTTGCACGATTTGACCAACGCAAAAAATAAGAGGGACCTACCAATCGATATTGTCAGTATAAGTACCTACCTACTAGACGTGTGCGCCGCGCCGGCGCGCCGCCGCCGCCGGTAAATTTTCCACGCCGCCGCCGCCGATTTTGGGACCGGCGTGAAATCGGCGTCAAGTCAAATATACTTTTTAGTGCATTTTTGAAATTAATCTCCTCTTTCAGTAGGTAATTTTTATTTTATTATCTTCGCTTATAGCTATTTAACGTAATAGGTATGTAGGTACTGTTAAAAATATTGGGGGAAAATAAAAAAGCGCTGTGCGGTGCGGGCACCGCAACATTAAAGTCACTCCATACTACAAACGAAATTAAACTCTGTTTTGTTGTCGGCACGGCTCAGTGCTTTGAGAACATTTCTGCGTAGCGGAGGCATGCGCATGGTTTGATTGTTGTATGACCATCAGCCTATACTGTCCACTGCTCGACGTAGGCCAATCCTGAACGCCACTGAGCCCAATCTTCGGCTCGCATCATCCAGTCTCTGCCAGCCGTTTTTCACAACACCACCAAGCCAGCGGGCGTTCTACACTTTGTTTTCCTCACGAAAGAGACAGAAAAGTGGAAGCGCGCAGACAAGTGGAAGTGAGCGGTGCGCGCGTGCCAAACATAATATTATGACTCGTAGCTCAAAACCAACGCCAGTTTTGCCATACATACTATGCCACGCTTTACGTTTGTCACACAATGAAAAACGTTTTATGTGCAGTTTTCGAGCCCTTCAATATAAAGCATATCAGTTAACACATAAGGCACATTTTCAAATAAACGGCTGTTGACTTATAAACCTTTTGACACAGTAGCTTTTAATATTTTTTGGTGACAGCGGTTTCGAAGTTAAGTCACTTCCACTCTTGTCTATGTTCCGTGGTTTGCCTAGACGAGGCCCCTACTTTAGATTTCGCCTACTGCAGCAGTTGTCGGTTCTTCGAGAGGTGTGACCGGTCAACTTCAGCTTACTAACCCTTTTGAGTCAAATTTGAGCTAGGTCGATCACCTTTGTTCTCTATCAGATCACTTCACTGCGGAGGATCCGTAGTGAAGTGATCTGATGCGGAGGATCCGCAGTCCTTCAGAGTCATCATCACCATCAGCCTGAAGACGACCACTGCTGAACATAAGCCTCCCCCTTAGACCGCCACACGGAACGACAATTTGCCGCTTGCATTCAACGGTTGCCTGCAGCTCTCTTGATGTCGTCGGCCCATCTAGTGGGAGGCCTATCTAGGCTGCGTTTTCCATTCCGTGGTCACCACTCTAGAACCTTTCTGTACTGGTCAACAACTTCGAGAGTATCGTTCCCAACGATCAGAGTTCCTGAGCTGGCTGAGCGACTATAAACTTGTCGACCAGTCTCACCCTGAGTGTCCACGTTTCGGCTCCGTAGGTCACGATTGGTAGGACGCATGCATTTAAGACTTTCGTTTATAGACACCGTGGTGTGGACGACGAGAAGACTCGAAGTTGTTTCTACCTAGCTGCATCATTTACTTCTAACAATGATGGGCCTTGTAGGTGTGAGACGTAATTGACGTGTATGCCAGTTTCTTTCCATTCCACCGTCGTAAACATATCTTGCAGGGCGAGTACATTTACGTGTATACTCGTATAAAATCCCCCTGTCTCACTCCCCTGCGCAACTGGATTATGTTTAGTCTGCTGGTTCTGTACTTGAACACAGTCGCAGAATCATACACAGGCATCTCAACACCTCGGTACCGCCATTCAGCTTGGCTTCGCTGCTGACACTCGAGAATAGGCTAGGCTTTCGGCTTTCCTGCTGCTTCTAAGAGCTCTGTAATAATTGTCTAGTTGTTTCTTTATATTTGTGTTTATTAGTGTTTTATTAATTGGAAACAGTATAATTCTTGATTTTATTAACGTCTATAAAAATGTTCCCACGCCAGTTTCACGCCGAAAACACGCCGCCGCCGCCGATTTTTGATCGGCGCCCGCCGCCGATGGATTTTTCATCGGCGCACACGTCTACTACCTACTTACTTACTTATTTAGAAATTTATATTAATACTAGCTGATACCCGCAACTTCGTTCGCATTTTTATATAAAATGTAAACTGTTTAGAAAATCAATTGATGTCGCGGGGAACAGTTATAGGTAAGAATATATCTGTCTCTTTCTCACTCCCTTTTCCTCTATCTTTCTCCCTCTCTAGCTCTTTTTCTATCTTTCTCCCTCTTTCGCTCTTTCTATCTCTCTTCCTCTACCTCCATCTCTTTCCCTCTCCCTATATCTCTATATCTTTCCCTATCTTTCTATCATTAATATCCCTCTCCACTCTCAATCTCTTGCGTTCCCTCTCCCTGTCCATCTCATCCATTATATTTATTTCCCTCACCCTCTCCGTCTATATGTCTTCCTTTCCCTCCTTCGCTCACTCCCTCTCCCTCTATTTCTATTTATTTCGCACTCAATCTCTCTCATCTATTTCCACCCACTCTCCCCTTCTTCTAGCCCCACTCTCCTCTCTTTCACTCCCACTCTCCACTGTCTCCCCCCACTCTACCCTCTTTCTCCCCCACTCTCCCCTCTTTCTCCCCCCACTCTCCCCTTTTCTCCCCCCACTATCCCCTCTTCCTCCCCCTCTCTCCCCTTTTCTTCCCCCCACTCTTCCCTCTTTCTCCCCCCACTGTATCATCACTTTCTATTCACTCTACACTCCTTCTCACCCCACTCTCCCCTCTTTCTCAACCCACTCTCCCCTCTTTCTCCCACCACTCTCCCCTCTTCCCCCCCACTCTTCCCTCTTTCTCCCTCCACTCTCCCCTCTTTATCCCCCCCTCTCCCCTCTTCCCCCCACTCTTCCCGCTTTCTCCCCCCACTCTCCCCCACTTTACTCTCATTCTCCCCGCTCTCCCCTCTCTATCTCCCCACTCTACCCTTTTTCTCACCCCACTCTCCCCTATTTCTCCCCCGTTCTATCCTCGACCTCCCCTCTACCCTCATACCCCACTCTCCCCTCTCTATCTCCCCACTCTATCCTTTTTCTCACCCTACTCTCCCCTCTTTCTCCCCCCACTCTCCCCTTTTTCTCACCCCACTCACCCCTCTTTATCCCCCACTCTCCCCTCTTTCTCACCCCACTCACCCCTCTTTCTCCCCCCACTCTCCCCTCTTTCTCACCCCACTCACCCCTCTTTATCCCCCACTCTCCCCTCTTTCTCCCCTTTTCTCCCCCCACTATCCCCTCTTCCTCCCCTCTCTCCCCTTTTCTCCCCCCCCACTCTTCCCTCTTTCTCCCCCCACTGTATCATCACTTTCTATTCACTCTACACTCTTTCTCACCCCACTCTCTCCTCTTTCTCAACCCACTCTCCCCTCTTTCTCCCACCACTATCCCCTCTTCCCCCCCACTCTTCCCTCTTTCTCCCCCCACTCTCCCCTCTTCCCCCCACTCTTCCCGCTTTCTCCCCCCACTCTCCCTTATTTCTCCACCGTTCTATCCTCATTCTCCCCTCTACCCTCATACCCCACTCTCCCCTCTATATCTCCCCACTCTACCCTTTTTCTCACCCTACTCTCCCCTCTTTCTCCCCCCACTCTCCCCTCTTTCTCACCCCACTCACCCCTCTTTATCCCCCACTCTCCCCTCTTTCTCACCCCACTCACCCCTCTTTACCCCCCACTCTCCCCTCTCTTTCTCCCCACTCTACTCTCTTTCTCGCCCCACTCTCCCCTCTTTCTCACCCCACTCTCCCCTATTTTTCCACCCACTCTGTCCGCTTTCTCCCCCCACTCTCCCTTCTTTCTCCCCCCACTCTCCCCTATTTCTCCCCCCACTCTCCCCTCTTTCTACCCCCACTCTAACCTTTTTCTCCCCCCACTCTCCCCTCTTTCTCCCCCCACTCTCCTCTCTTTTTCCCCCCACTCTGTCCGCTTTCTCCCCCCACTCTCCCCTCTTCGTTCCCGCTCTCCCCTCTCTTTCTCCCCACTCTACCCTCTTCTCCCCTCACTCTACCATCTACTCCCCCTTTCCCCCACTTTACCCCTTTCTCCCCCTCCTCCCATCGCTCTCTCCCCCCTTAATTACTTACCAATTTAAATTACGATCCTTTTAGCCGTTTATTGTGGTCCGTAGGGGGTGCATCTAAAGAATACCTCATAATTTCAACCCCCTTGCTTATCCCCCTTTAGGGATGATTTTGCAAAAAAGCTGAAACCCGTATTTATTTATTTCTTACCAAAAGCCTAAATAAGAATTTTCAGATCCCTAACTTGAGGAATTATGGATTCCCCATACAAACTTTCAACCCCTATTTCATCCCCTTAAAGATTATTTTTTGAGACAAAAGATAGCCTATGTCCGTCTCATAGGTCCAATCTACCCCTATACCAAATTTCATCGAAATCGGTTCAGCCGTTTAGCCGTGAAAAGGTAACAAACAAACAAACAGATAATAATACAGATAAACAGATAAACAGAGTTACTTTCAGATTTATAATATTAGTATGGATAATAAATATAAATTGGATATCAATAAAAATATGACTAGATGCTTATCTTGGCTTTCCATAGTTATTCGGTCGAATTATCGCAGTTATTATTTTAAGCAAATAACTTGCTTATTTATAATGATAAAGTAAAGTAGGAATAAGTTACCTAGGTAGGTGTCTCAATGATTTATACTAGTTTAAAAGTCCAGTACTATTTCCATTGAACAGCGGCAATTATAAAAGTTAAACTAGCAAAGTTGGCTAAATAGTCTCATTTCAAACTGTAGGTAGGTAAGGTGCATTGGGGTAATTCAGATAGGAATTTTGATGAGATGAGTAGAGGGTTATACTTTGGTTAATTATTCAAAGAAGTTTTACATTTACTGCCATTATTTGTTCTACTTCTATTTACTAAAGAAAAGATTGAGTAATTAATATTAGTAAACTATTAAATATGTAGCTGGATTCTGAAAACTGAGCATTTTAAATACTGAGTCATATTTTTTTGGAATACGGGCAATTACGAACTATCATGGGGTTAAACCGAAGTGATTGAAAATTGGACTTAATTGCATCCTGATCGAAGGTTTACAATTATGATGGGGTTATTACAAATTACCGAAAATTGCGCGAAAAGCACTTGTTGGACAAAAATGGACGCTACGCACGTACCATTGACACTAGCGATTCGCGACGACTGATGCGGGGAGAACAATCAAGGTGGCATCTATATTAAAGTTGTTATTAGAAAAATATTGTTTCGTATGGTAGATGATTTTAGGTTTCGGAATATCGACGTTTAACCACCAATACAACCTAACTGACATTTTTGTCAAAAAATTTTTTTTATGAAATTGTATTCATTAACTTCATATCTACCGCCCATTAAAAACTCCTATATGATTTTGTGCTCCTAACGGGTGTTATTGTTATCCTGCCAATACCTCTTATAAGTCAGAGACAGATTGTTGGCGCCAATTGCTCCTAACTTCCGTGAACTCATAGCGTTCGCATGCAATAGACACGGATTCGCGCGCCGGTAACCTAAATGTAAGTTTTCTGTTAATATAACTGTTTATTTTAGTGTTTAACGTTTGTTACTACCTAAAACGAATACTATAATGTTATTCTGGTGTTCTTATGGTGGTTTAAATTGACATTTTAGGCATAATCCGTCACTAAAGTTATCAAAAGGAGATAGGAGTTATTGGTCGAATATATTTTTTGCATTTGGGTTTGTTTTTGTTTCGATCGTATAACACTTAGGAGGTATTTCCACTACCATTATAGTCTTTTTACAAGAAAAAATAGGCACGGGGGTAAGGAATTTACGTAATTCTTTATGATAGAGTTTAATGCATTTTTTGGCGAAAATAATGACACATTTTTAATAATTAAAATATCCCGTAGGTTCTTATATTTTCACCATGTCAATCCGACTACAGGACGAGAGCGCGAAACCTTTCCCATTGCAGAAAGGCGTGAGACAGGGAGATGTTATTTCTCCGAAACTGTTCACGAACGCATTGGAGGACGTTTTCAAGCTCTTGGACTGGAACGGATTCGGCTTCACCATCAATGGCGAATACATCAATCACCTTCATTTTGCCGATGGTGTAGTCATCATAGCAGAGTCACTGGAGGATCTCAATACTATGCTCTGCGACCTCAGTAGCGTTTTCCAACTGGTGGGTCTTAAAATGAACAGTCATGCCCAATGGCCATGTTGTACCCTTGCCGGTAATCATTGGGAATGATACCCTCGAAGTTGTTGACCAGTACCTTGGCCAGATCGTCCAGGTAGGTAGGTCCAACTTCGACAAAGAGGTCGCCCGAAGAATCCAATTCGGATGGGCAGCGTTCGGAAAGTTGCGTGACATTTTCTAGTCCAAAATTCCACAGACAAGGGTCTTTAACCAGTGTGTGTTACCAGTGATGACATATGGTACCGAGACGTGGTCCTTAGCTGCTGGCTTTTTGGAGAAGCTCAGAGTCACACAGCGGGCAATGGAGAGAGCTATGCTCGGAGTTTCTTTGCGCGATAAAATTCAGAACGAGGATATTCGCCAAAGAGCTAAAGTTTACGACATAGCTCTCAGGGTTTGCAAGCTGAAGTGGCAATGGGCAGGCCACATCGCTCGTAGAACTGACAACCGACGGGGAAAAAAGGTTCTAGAGTGGCGACCATGGACTGGAAGACGCAGTGTAGGTAGCCCCCACTCGATGGGCCGACGACATCAAAAGAGTCGCAGCAACCGGTGGATGCAAGTGGCAAACTGTCGTTCCGTGTGGCGGTCTAAGGGGGAGGCCTATGTTCAGAGTGGACGACGTCTTCAGGGTGATGATGTACTTATATTTTGTTTCGCAGAATGAATTCTAATCGTTCAAGACGATAAGTTGAGCTGTCATTGAACACAACTGAGCACAATGATGTGGACTCCGACAAAAATGAGAGACCCATCAACCACTCAACCATCAATGTTACTTCCATAACCGATCCTGTTGAAGATTTGGCACAGGTTTTTAGGGTTCCGTAGCCAAAGGCAAAAAACGAAACCCTTATAGATTCGTCATGTCTGTCTGCTTGTCCGTCCGTCCTAATGCACAGCCACTTTTTTCCGAAACTATAAGAGCTATACTTACTGTTGAAACTTGGTAAGTAGATGTATTCTGTGAACCGCATTAAGATTTTCGCACAAAAATAGAAAAAAAATGGGGGTTCCCCTTAGCTACTTAGAACTGAAACTCAAAAATGGGGTGTCTATGGATAGGTCTTCAAAACCAGAGTTATTTTACTTACTTTATTTACTCTTAACTAACAGAATACCGACGAATTCATTTACATTTTAGCGAGCATTATCTCCTAAATGAAGAAGAAATAAATCCTATCTACCAAATTGGTATAAAAAGTTATATCAATTTCTCCTAACATACCTACCTCTTTATCAGAGTAACATAGACAAATATTTTTGACTTCACCTTAAAAATACCTATATTTGTAACCAAGTATATTTTTGTTTTAGCAATATTCGGTATATATTCAGAAATATAACGTTTTTTGTGTCTCCTGTAAAATTTGGTCCATGTGGGTTAGGAGGTATTGGTGGTTAAGCGTCGATATACCCATTTTCGAAATTACCCCAATGCACCTTACAGAGAATTTTATTGTTTCTGTTTTATATGCCGTGTAAAATTTAATTCACTGATTATAGTTCCGTCAAAATAAATTTGGAATCTATTAAGTAAGTGCCTACTTACTAACTGATTTAGCTTGAGAATTCAATCATAGCGATTTTACAAAATCAATATTATACCTATAAGTAAGCTACTAATCTTATAACACTAGCTGCATCTCGTGGTTTCACCTGCACCATGATAACAAACAGGAATATTGTAGATTCCTTCCTGTTAGCGTAAGAATTTCCAGTATCCATCGATATAGACTAAAAAGAGGAAAATGACGTAGTATTTCCCACGTATTATTCTTCCTTTCACCAAATAATGAAGATGCACTTTCCTTTAGCCGTTCGCCCGCTTCAAATAATTATTATATGTCATGCACAGACCATTTCAGTTAGGCGTTTAGTTAGGAAAGTTCCTCGCACGCAGCGCTCCATTAGCGGAGTGTAGTTTGATTGGTATGTTTGTAATTACTTATATAGCATTTGTCGAATTTTGTGGTAGAAGTCCTGTAAATATGACTTTTTTCCATGGATTTTCGACGAGTTTTGGCACAAGCCTACTCACAGTATATAGGTATAATATATAATATACTACTTAGTCAAAAGTTAACCTATGAAGTAAAAAAAATGTAAGAGACCAAAATTGACTTTTGTAAAGACATAGAAAAATTGTGAGCGTACTTACAGTTAATTAACGTTTGCCAATCAATCGATATATATAATACGTTCGTTCGGTGCTCCAATGCACATCTGTAAGGAGTTAGCACTGCCAGATAACTATGCTAACTGTAGGTACCTACATATTTTCGTAGGTACTTATAGTAAGTATACCTGTCAGTGTATATTCGAATAAAAAAATATAATCCATTTTTCTTACAAAATAAAGAACACAATAGGTTCGTTAGGCTCAAAGCGTAGAGCTAGTTAGATAGGTAGGTACCTACTAAAGCAGTTTGTAATACACTACCTACCCACATATTGTCTCTACTCTGACAAAAGGTTTTTTGTTGAGAAGTGTAGGTGTCATTGTTCTAAATAACCACATAGGATGGTAAGAATATAATACCTATTAGGAATAGAAGATTGTATAAGATCATTGTAATGTCAAGCACCTACAAAATTTTGTTCTCGTATTAAAAAAGTGTTCAGAAATAGTTACTTTGTTAGATATGACACAGTGAACATAATTAATTATGTTAGAGAACAGGAGGGAAATTTTAATCGTAGGTAGTTAGTTAGTACTTGTCTCTAGGTATAGGCTAGTATCGTAGGTAGTAGGTACTTACGTATAAATTAAAAGGTTCTACATATTTGTAGCGTATGCTAAGTAAATGCAAATAGGCCACCATAAAAAAACATAATAAGTAAGTACTTAATACCTTAGCTACGGATAATATTTGGCACAAGTGTTCCTTTAGAGCTCTTGAATATCTCTTCAGCTGACACCATCCAGCTCTAAGCGATGTCGTGGAAAATAAAAATATTTACCTACGAGGAAGGAAAGGTGTGAATACTTTGGAATTTAGATTAATATTTATAGTAAGTATATAGTAGTACTTCGGGACTTTCAACTCTTGTCGAAAGTCACTTTATTATGAAATTTCTGGGGTTGATTCTGTTTTATCGATTTATAAATTGCCACTCAGTTATCTCGTGTCATGGCAAGCTGATATAAAAAGAGCGAGGCCTTGCCACCGGCTTATTATAAAATGCAAGCGCGGCCTTCATGGTAGTCTTCTATCCATGTTTTTAAATATTCAGATTCAAGGTTAGGAAAATAAATAATTCAAATGCGGCAATTTGTCTAATATGTTATTTTTCAGGTAGGGTTCTACGGACATTAATAAGTATGAATGAAATAAATATGTGCTTACGTACTTAAATAGGTATGTTCCAAGACAATCAGTGTTTTTAAATGAGATATAAGAAGGATGTTCCGACGGATATTGTATAGCTAATTATACCTACAGGGTCCCACACAAAGCTTTGATCGCGTCAAATTCCTTGTTCTTCGAATATCTACCCATTGCGCTTTAAGCTTAAACCCCTTGTTTTGAGTTATGAATCAGGTCAACGGGTTGCTTCGTGAAATACGACACTTGGCGAGAGCGGCGTCCAGGTGTGAAAGTTTAACGATATCAAATATTTACAAATCGCCGTCCCGGATTTTAGACGCGTCCGCCCCATTTCCTCATCAATTTATATCTCGACACCTACAGTTAATTAACTCTTCAGAGACGTTATTTAGATGCTCTCGATTTGATGAGATATTCATCTGTCAAAAGGCAAAAGCTCAGTGAAGGCAAAATTCCTAATGATAGTCGAGCAATATCGTAAACCGACTGACTCAAGACTTGTAATTAAGTAAGCGAAACTTTTGTACAAAACCTACCTAGGTACCTATTTACTGAAGTATCCAACAGTCGTAAGCTTGATCAAGCACGAGCCAAAGGAGTTAGAGAAGGAAAATAGCGTAAGTTTTTCTTGTAAATAGGGTGATACGATGTTAAGTATACGTAAGTTGAATAGGTTTTACCTAGGCCAGTTTTTTACATTTTCATTTTTCATAAATTAATGGAAAGTTTAGGGTCTTTCAAATATGCATAAATACAAAGATCAGTTATTCTACTACATACGAAACTAATAAAATCTGTGTATTTTGCATTAAGTTGAGAGCAAAAGCCGTTCCAAAAAAAAAGGGAAATCTGTCCAAGGTACAACATCCCTGATGTACTTTGGCCCGTGCCAGTTGTAGTTTGGACAAACTAGAATAAAATGAAGATAATACACTATATATAATTACTGTACGGAGTAAGTTTTATTTTTATTTGTTATTTAACTACAACCAATGACTGATCATATCAAAAACAGTAATTAATAATTATTATTAACTCAGTAAAAATACATCTTTCAAAAAAACCCTTACCAACAGTCTTTTGTCTCTATAATAATCATCCATATTATTATATTCACATCAGATCATGTATGTTTCATAAATATAGGTACCTATTTGGCTTAGCAGTTTTTGAGAAACCCCGTTTTTAAGTAAATTTTGAGGTTAAAATATTGCCATAATTCGATCAAAGTCCAAGGTACATAGTTAGTTGGGTGTCTAAGGTACCACTCGCATCAATTTCTATAACAATCTTCATAAAAATACACTTAAAGTTGAGGTTTGCAATAAATACCTACTCCATCTATTACCTAGATATACTGAGATTAGAGAGTAAATAAAACATTTTTAATAAATGTACATTCTGCTAAATACAAATACCAAAATTAAAGCCCGAAAAACGTACTTTTTGAACAAGAAATAATGAATTACCTTTTTCTCTGCACTGAAGCGGCGCCGGCGAATCACAACTAACTTCACGATGGAGTTGACAAAGAGTGCTTTAACTGCCATAGACAACATAAATTTAAAACCCGGGATTTTTCGAAAAATTGTGTTTGGCCTAGGTACAACACGGTCTGACGTACAACAGCTTCCCCTACTTAATCTCCGACTCGATTTGTTTGTAAGAAGAACAAAGTTATGACGTATGGATTTTATTTTCCTGACCTAATAAAAATTAACTTAATAATACATTTGCTTAGCTGTGGCCTTATTATGACCCTAATGGATACATTTATAGGCTGTATCGATCGACGCAACTATGTTTTATATTCTGCGCCGTGATGAGTGCGACGTAAAGTTGTTATATTTCATCTCTTCAGCGATGAGAGACGCTGTCTCTTGCGTAGTGACTATTTTACCGGCATGAGACTTCAAATAATGAAATCAGCTTATTTGCTACGAGCAGAACTTTATATGGCTCAAAGGAAGCAAATTTATAGACACTCCTCATGTTACCAATTTATGTCGAAACTAAATAGGGCTACCTCCTGACCGAAAATAAACATTATCTTCCTAGCCTTATGTAGGTAGGTACAGCTACAATAGGCTAATGTTGGTAGGTTGGTACCAAACTTAAATATTATATTTGGTATGGAGATGAAGTTATGCAAATGTGTTATTCGAATAATGTGGCTTGGTATCTACCTAATTGCAGCCTAATTG
This sequence comes from Hylaea fasciaria, assembly GCA_905147375.1. NCBI lineage: Eukaryota > Metazoa > Arthropoda > Insecta > Lepidoptera > Geometridae > Hylaea > Hylaea fasciaria. The sequence continues at coordinate 5,353,464 of LR990197.1, forward strand.
TAAGTAGGTATTAACTACGTCGATTAAAATAAAATATCATCCTAAAAAAATAAAGCTGCCTCCATCATGATAATATTATCAAACAATTTGGTTGCTAAATTTTCTCGCCCCCGATCGGTAAACGATGACCCAAAAAGTTAATTATTTTCTTTTATTCCCCTGTTGACCCTCGTTAATTAAAAATCTTTCGACTGTTTGCGTAAAGTGGCTTCCAATTTTTAGTCTCAAAGGGAATTAATCGATTTCTCGTCCTTGGCTATCCCAATTATAACATTTTTGTACATCTTTTAGTTGGCTATCGTAACTAAGGTAGGTAAGGTGAGGTACCTATCGTAGTAGGAAAGTATAGGTAGCTTAAAATAAGCTAAAACAAACTCATTAAAATGAGAGGATGTTACGTACGTAATTACAATAATATGTTATTAATTCGTTTTACATGGAATATGGATTGCCCTAATAAATTCCATAGGTACCTACACATTATATCTAAGTACCTATAGATAGAGTGATTTGAAGCGACGCAAAGATGTCAACGTAGATTTTTGTATGAGTCAGAAACAATTAAAATTCCGCGTTGACTGGGTTCAAAGATTATGATAGGACAAAAAAAAATCGCCAAATGTTTACTTTGTAAAGGTTCTAAAATATCACATAAAACCAGTCCCGTTGCGATTCAACCTAACTGAAATAACTGTAAAGTGTAGCCGCGACGATTTCAGAGCAATCCGCTTCGACACCTGGCATTTCAGACTATTCCATTTCAGAAAGAGAGGGCGTAATTGTAGTTGTACGGGATAGAAAGGGATGAGGCTGTTGGTTATGGCTCGTCGGGTGCTGCGGTCTGACCGGAGATTAGCGTAAATTGTCAGTCGTTAGGTGTTCTGTGGGTTTGTTCTGCACATAATAAGTATTAAAGGCAAAACGACGTAGCGTTTCTTTAAACAGTAAGGCCGTAATTAATTGTATTCAAATAAATAAGCCTGCGTCTTGGTGTCAATATAGGTAGGTACCTACTAAGTGTTTTCGAGAAATATTTAGTCTTGAGTGTCAGTTTTTTTTCTTGCACGTTTCTTAGCGTTCCCTCACTAAGAAAGTACATACACAGTGGCGGATCCAGGGGGGGGGCCATGGGGGCCATGGCCCCCCCCCAGAAGACCCAGGAATTACATCACATTTTCGACTCATCTTCAGGTGTACTTTTTTTACGCAGCATACATACCTACTCACTCATGAAGTGAAGTCGAAAATGCCGAATGTCTTTACTATAAACTAAAATAAATAATGAAGTTAGTAGGTAATAATAATAATGACGTGACGGTGTCCAAGCAGGCAGTAGCGGCGCGCGTGGGGCGCGGCGATAGGCCTGCCATGCCGCCCTGCAATTAGAACGCTATACATAATTATTTTAGCTACATTCCCAGTGAGAGTTGCCACTTCCGAAATATCCTTTTCCACTTTACGACGCTTAAAAACATGGCTGCGTACGTACAGTGCCGTAAATAGGGCGGTGCCGCCGGTGCCCAGGCACAGGGCGTAGACTCTGGGGGGCGCAAGAATTAAATGGCCAGACTATTATTTTTTCGGTTTGCTCCTGATAAGTTCCCGCTGCGCCCCTAGTGCAGCACTAGAGGCACAACTTATCACACTGATAAATACCCCAAAAAAAATTCAGCGCTCGCTGCGCTCGCGCATTTATATTTGGTTTTGTATTTCATTCAGCACACTGATAAAAACCCAAAAAAAATTCAGCGCTCGCTACGCTCGCGCATTTATACTCGGAATTGTTTTTCATTTAGCACACTGATAAGTACCCCAAAAATTTTTCAGCGCTCGCTGCGCTCGCGCATTTATATTTTGATTGTATTTCGTTCAGCACACTGATAAATACCCCAAAAAAATTTCAGCGCTCGCTACGCTCGCGCATCTATATTTGGGATTGTATTTCATTCAGCACACTGATAAATACCCCTTAAAATTTTCGCGTTTAGTGTGCTGGATGTATGTTGTTCACTTTTAATTTTAGCCTAAATATAAAACTAAATCAGATAGTATGTACTTACATACAATTAGAGAGGAATGATAAAATGTGTTTCGAAATAAATATTTTTTTCATTTCGTTACGTTTTTGCTCACTAACACCAACATTATAATTTTAACAAAAGGGCGGCAAATTATAACTCCGCTCCGGGCGACAGTGACTCAATCTACGCCACTGAGTAGGCCTATACAGTATATATAGCAATGATCTAGCTAAGGCACCTATAATATCTAAAAAAAACAAGGGCGCTGTTATAGAAGCTCGCACATGGCGCAGAAAAGGCTATTGACGGCACTGCCGTACGTACGCGGACAGGGGAAGAGCGGACGCTGTGCTGTGCAGGCTTGCACTACTACACATCCACAGGGATGTCCGAGTTGATGTTGACAAAATTATTGATAGGTTTGCTAAAAGCGGCACTAGGCGAGTAAACATTATTTTGTAAACATACAAGGTAATTAATTAACTTCTTTTTTTGTTCCCTTGTGATTTTAACCTTCGAACCTTGTCAAAATAGCCCCCCCCAAAATGAAATCCTGGATCCGCCCCTGTACATACATACCATTTTCTTATACCGCATGTGCCTATCAAAACCTTTACATTGATAACATTATGCCTGTTTAGCTAGTTACTCAATTACTTGCTGTTTATTTGAATCTACCAACAGCTTTATGAAAGTCAGCATCTGAGAATAATACTTAATCATTGCTTCTGTCTCAATCAACGCAAGCTTAATTAGCTAAATCATGTCCCTACGCGTGTCTGCCTAATCTCAAATAAGGTGCCTTAACTCATTTGAGATTAGGGATTCATTACGTATACTAGGTACGTAATTACCTTTTAAATACCAACTTATTGACATAGGTAATGTTTATTAGTTTTTTCGTAAAATATTATTTCTCTCAGTTTTGGTAGGTAGTACCTAGGTAAACGCAAGTTTGTGTGCTTTGAAAATTTTATGATACGAACAACGTTATACTTAGCTTAGTAAAAGACTTAGCACCCTGTTATTCTTAAAAGGCATTTCTAGGTTACGATGGAACCTTATTTGCTGAGCTCAATAAGTACCTACCTACTTCCTTTTCTTCTAGTCACATTTTACAAAGTTACATTAGGTATAAGTAGGCCTAACCATTTTGTTAGACTAAAAATTTAACTCGAGTAAGTAGGTATACCTACCACAGCGTAGGTAACACAACGCAACCCAAATTTATAGTTTGTTTGGACTCTAGGCTTACATTGCCGAACGAGTGCAGATGTGGACTAAATCAATTTTACAAAAATGATACGTTTTCAGGGTTTGTTTCTATTATGTAACCTAATGGCACAGAGTAAGATGACAGATTAAAAAATTAAGGTTGACCGCAAACTAAAATAATATAACATTGCATTTAACTTTCTGGTGGTTCTACGTCGTAGAGGTAGGTCTACGACTAGATTGGAGGTAGGGGTACGAATATCATAATATTTCCTTAATCATAAGTTTCTTTGCTACGTTACGTTACATATTTTTGTTTTAAAATAATGTTATATCTACTTATAGGTTAGGTACCTACAGTAAACATATTTTTTACCCGACTGCCAACAAACTAAAAAGAGGCATACATAAGCTATAAAGATATTTAATTTCACTAGCAACATCAGACTAAAGCTCTTCCCTGTTTTGTTGGATAATGGGTTCCTTGTTTTTATTATTTCGTTTTTAATCATAAATTAATTATATTCGGAATCGCAGTTGTATCTTATGACATGGTAGGTATAGTTTACCGAACGTAACATTATTTTAAATTAGATTCCTGAAAGCGGCCTATTTGAATAAAATCATTAATTTCACGTCAGGGCCGCGTTGGCGACGACGGCTCGGCAAGCGCGTAGTAGGTAAAGCCTTTTCGGACTTATTGGGAAATATGAAATTATGCCTAAATAAATCTTAATATATTCACGCAGCACGATCCCCTGTGACTTAAGTACGTTTTAAGTAATATGCCTACTATGTAAATTAACTTACCTAGCCAGTAAAATATTTGCAAAAATGGCGCCCTTATGCGTAATAAGTTTATAGGTTCGTAGAGCCTCTACGGTAGTTAGTTACCTACTGATATTACGTAAGATCTCACAAGCGTCTCTATTATGAAAACTTAAATTGCTCTGAAGTTGCGAAGCGTGAAGCGAAAAGTTTCAGTTAAATAGAGTGCTACGTTTTCCTTTTCCTTTTTCACTTGAATATCCCTGTGCTGTGACGCAGTCTGTCGGTACCTAGGTATAGTAGAAAGTACCTATAGGAACTAGGTACTCGTATACTTAGTCTACGCGAAAGCGAGCAATATCAACATTATTTCACTTGTTCTGTATCTGTACCTACAATGTACAATGTATGTACAATGTATGTATGTACCTACATAATTATTATCTACTTAGGTTAGGTACTATTAAGCAATAAAGTAAAACTTTTAAGTTATAGAAGTAAGTATACATTACATGTTAAAGTAGGCAACGCGAAAGGCACTACAGATTATAGACGAGTCCAACACAGGGACTCGAATCAAATAAAACCGGCGAAGTGCTAGAGAGTTTTGTACCATTACCTACAAAAACGTATACTACAATAACGTATAATATGGGAGCCCCCTTATATATTTATTATATTCTGGTTTTTAGTATTTGTTGTTATAGCGGCAACAGAAAAAGGTACAGTCATCATCTGTGAAAATTTCAATTGTCTAACTATCACGGTTCGTGAGATACAGCCTGGTGACAGACGGACAGACATACAGACAGACGGGTGGACAGCGGAGTCTTAGTAATAGGGTACCATTCTACCCTTTGGCTACGGGACCCTAAAAATATTTGTTACGTACTATTATTTTAACTAAGTACGTTCATAATTGGATCATATTATCAACTTATACATCATATTATATATATGTAGGTAATAATATATATTATAAGGTAGGCAATAACACGCTCGTTAAATTGAGTAGGTAGGGTACATCGCGGTTATTGTAATTGGCACATAACACGCTAAACTTCCACTACCTACTCAATTTTACTCTTCGCGAGCTTGATAATGTTACTAGGTTATTTCCGTTCCAATTTCACTTTGGAATATAATGCACATGAGGTAGGATGAGAGTTTCGGAAGCCGCACGGTGTCCTTCTTTTACGGCTACTGCCTTTCAAGTACCTACCTAAGTTACTTACTTACTATCGAAGACCGAGTCGACGATCTTTCGAACTTTACCATTCCATGCAACTTTATGAAATAAAGTTTGATATTGTATTTTATTCGCTGGTCTGTTTGATTATATAATATTGAAAGATGGTCCTCTACATTTATCGACAGACTATAAAATGACTAGGGTAGTGGCACCAAAAGATGACTGACCCCCATTAGATGAACGATCGACCGAAAAATAGGAAAATATAAAATACTACGCTACATACGCATGTGCGATAATTTTTTCCGTATCTCGCAACATTTTTTCTACCTAGTGCCTTAAACAGATCGACAGTGACGGCTCAGATGAGCCCACGGTAAATCGTTACGTGAGTGGTGTCCACCAAAAGTTACGTTTCTATGAAAACCTACTTAAGAAAGGTGACCTCCAATTTAAGCATTTTGTCAGATTAAATAAATAAATTAATGATGGATCTGAGTTTTGTTGGTTCTAATGAAATCTTCATCTACTCAGCCTTGATATTGTTGATACTTATTAACATTATTACCCGTATTTTTCGAGATATTTACCGTTCAAGTAATGGTTCAAATTTAGTTTGCTTGATCCATTAAGTGACCGGTGGTCATCTTCTGGAGAAAAGGCATTTTTTTATAAGCATCGTAAATCCTAAACTTGACTCTATAGACAAAAACAAAATCACTCAAATTAATTTTGTTTAATGTATAAAGTTATTTACCAAAAGTTGAACACATGTTTTCAGTGTTAAATGCTATTTTAAGAGCTTTATCTTAGTATGAAATCCTTCAATATTCAGCTTTAGGTTCCATGCCCAAAATTTGAACTAAGAAATACACTAAAATTTTGTTCGTTCATTTTATGGTAAATTAGTATCCAAAACATGAACCATTTGAATTATTGTAGTTAAGATTTTAGGTCTTGTTTTTCGCAATGAAGGGATAGGTTCAAGTTTCTTCGAGATTTCTTTTGAGAAGCCACCTACACTGCGAAAAATAAAAAATAATAATTACGCAGTACTCTCGAAGAAGCCTAAAATGTTTTAGTTATTATTTACATTCTTCTAAATGAATAGTAAAAATCATTTATGAACACTGCTACTATTGTATTCTTCAATTTCATTACAATTCATCCCATAATTCCTCTCAAAATATTAGTTCAGCTATTGGGTACAAAATGTTCATAATTAAGGCACAGCGTTCAACTATTGGGATAAAACGCTATTTTTTACACATAATGATTTTTTATAAAATTCCTGGTAGATATAGAAAGTATTTTGATTCATTCGTTAATACTTGAGGATATACTGACTCTTATAAAAATACCAGGAAACGTCAATGTCACGAGATAACTGAGTAAAAGTGGTTCAAAGTTGACCAAAACGCTTAAACGTTCATTTATTGGTTCCACTACCCTAATTCCTAGACTGAAATGAATTTAAACTGGTAGGTCCGGAAAACGATGTTAGTACCTAAGTATACTTACCAACTTATTTCAGTTTTCCCCGAAAGCCGTGTAAAACGAACTAAAGTTATGTAAATATGCATAGCTACTTTATCAACTTTGAAGTTTCACTACGCAGAGATGGAATACTAAACAGTTATGTTTACTCGCTTGTGGAATATTTACTTGGCGTTTCAAACGGCTACATTTTAGGTCACACGTACGTTCACAGTGAGCAGTGTTACAGCCGATGAGGTAGGCGTACCTACCTACTGCACACGTCCAGTGTCCACAACCAGTAGGTATAATATACACCTCTCCTGTAATGATTATTCTGTATATATTGTCCCATTATTCCGGCTTATGTTCCGGAGTTTGTTTTGCCACCCGAAAACCGAAAATAGATGTTATTACGTAAAGTTCGCATCTCTTGTTTACGTGAGATCGATAAATAGTCACCTGGATGTCTGCTTCAGTGCCCGATCCCGAATTAGCCTTTTAATTTTGTGATGAAACGATTGTTTGATCTCTGCTTCCTTTCTAATGAAAGATAGTATTTGATCCACTTTATGTGTAGTTATACTTGTTTAGGCCCTTTTGAAATACCTAATAAGAACGTTTTGGTAATTTAATTATGGCCGTGAAAGATAAAGCCGCGTTGAATGTTGTAGGCGAATCGATATCAGCCTAAGCGTGTACTTATGTATTATGTAAGTAAACGTATAAAGAACATATCCAATGAAGCCAAAGAAAATAATACTTATCCAACCCAGCGGCGGGCAACTTATTAGTTATTGTGCGCATAATCCATACGCAAGATGAGGTCAATGTACGATTTGGGTTAAGATCCCAATACTTGGCACAATACTGGTTCATAAAAACGCTGGATGAATTGTTTTTATAGAAATATGTTCTAATTATGCTACCTATCTATAATTGCCTATCCAAGCCCGGTTATGGGCAATACAAATTGTCAAAATCTAATAAATACAAAAGCTGTCCTAAATTCAGCCACAAGAAAACGTATAGGTAGGTATAAGGATACTTATCTACTAAAATTAATTATGCTTTTTTATTCACTTGAGGTGAAAATTAAGGAATATCTGCTATTAGTCTCGATACACCTATTCATATAATTATTTTACTTAAATACATAACTGAGCTAGACTCCTACAATAAAGAACAATCGATTCAAATCAGCATCTATAAAGGTTAATAGTATAACATCATTTGCTACTTGTACCTACGTACTGTAAGTACCTACTTTGAGCAAGTTTTTAGGAGGATTCGTCATGGTTCTCAGTCTATACTGGCCCAAGCACTCAAGCAGGTATTCAGTTCGAGTGGCTTACCGATTTGTGTCCACCCACAGATCGCAGGCCGGCGCCCTAGCCGCCGCGCCGCGCCGCGCCGCCTGGTGTTTGCCGCGGAGGCGCGTCAGCCGTCGCTCGCCGCCGCCACCGGCCGACCCGCCCGCCCCTGTCAACAAGAGTAACGTCTACAGAAGTCCCCCAAAACAGTGATCGACACACAAACCCCTCCTTTGTCAAACACGACATTTACCAACCTTCAAATTGAGACCCGCGACCGAACTATTTAATTGTTGTTTCTCGGCCGGTCCCACAATTTTTTAATTGCCCGGATGAATGGTTATTGCAAAACGTATAGTTTAAAAATATTGGCGAATAAAGAATGAAACTGCTACTGTATTTATACTTATGTTCACTGCGGCATGTTACGCTGAGCCAACGGCGTCGATGTGTATAACAATAAATAGTTGGTCAGAAAATTATGGCGGCATGTAGTAGGTAGTACGTAACGACCTAGATAGCATGTGTTCATTACAAACTTCGGGCACCTACTCGGCTGTCCTTCCCTTCCATTAGGAAGTTATCTCAGTAATTCTGAGATCGCTGTAAGTGGGCTCCAACATGTAACTAAGCTCCAAATGTTGCGAGGCATTTTTGTAATTATCGCCAGAGGAGTCTTCTTAGTTGTTTGTGACAAAATTCACTTCAGGGAGTAGGTTATAATAAACGCTAAGAAGCGGTTAAGCCGGTAAACATTGGACGAAGACGCGGGATATAAAAAGATATTTACGAAGGGATCTATTGTTCTCTCTCATTGTCTCTCTCCGGATGTATTTACCCACAGATTTTACAAAGACGATCCTAGAACTCGTGTCCCCTTTTTGTAAAATAGGGACAAAGTAGATAGTAGGTAGGTACCTAGATCATTTTGAAGACCTATCTATACCTAAGTGGTTTTCTAAGTAGATAAAACTTATATAAAATTTGGAACCATCTTTTATCGCATTTTCAGCAGCTAATGGTATACTTGAATAGACGGCTAGAGTAAGTTCGATAGAATATACATACGTCTGCACACGATTGCATCCAGAGTGCAGCTGCAGAAGCCTGAGACAAAAGCTAACAATTATGAGATTCCGTGTAAGAAAATGAGCCCAACCACGCTCAAACCTTGGCATAAGTTCCTGAACCATTGTTTTTCATTAAAACAGATTAGATTTCACGCAAGCACAACTTTGAGTTTCTATTATAATTGGGGAAGTTCAAGAAGTTCTGGTTTCGGACTTTAAAACATTATACTTAAGTATAATATTTGTGTCTTGTTGTCCCTTTTATAATTAGGTACCTTTTACTACCTATTTTACGAAAAGGGAAGCCTCGTCACTGTTGGAACACAACCCGTCAACATATAATAAGATATTATATCATATCTATTTATCTATCTTATATAAGATAAATTATGTTATATTCATTTTTAAAACAGACCTATATTATTTTTACGGTACGTTCCATTTCATACTTAGAGTTCAGGCGAGCGGCTGTGACCGCAGTCCACAACCAATTGGGGCATCGCTTATAATAATATCTTGTTCAATAAAGTTCTGTTCGCGTAAACAGAACCCACACTTTCGTCGACTTGAACTTACTTATGTATTTGCTTTATTAAATAGCCATTCCGCTTCTCCAAGTTGCGCCAACGGCCGCCCTATTTATTTCCAGTGTGAACCAGTAAAAACGAAGACGTTTCTAGTCAATATGTAGCTATAAGTGAAGCCCCCAAGATATGCCGGAACTTATAAATTTAAATTATTAGTCAGGCTCGATAACATAATCTATTCTATAGTAAAGGTAAGGTAGGGGCTTAAGGCTTCATCTTTAAATACGGCTTATATAGGTATAGGATCGGCGACCAGTTATTTTATTGGTTCATTGGGTTCATTCACATTTCAAAGAATGAACCTATTTTAACTTAAATGGTGGTTCTTTGACAACTTTTGACTATGTACAATGAGTTTTCGTTTCATTATAACTTAACATATTAGGTACTTACCTATGTACGTACTTAGGTACGTACTGAAAAAATCTTGGAAAATGGCAGAGATGAGGACGTGAACGAAACATGTTTACTTAGCAGACGCCTTTTATTTTGACTTGAAAAGGAACGGCCTGAAAGAATACCTACTTCAACAATGAGTGCTGACTGAGCATTAAGTTTCTTTTCAGCGTGACATGTATTCAGTACTTACCTACCATTTACCATGCCTCACTCTACACCTATTTGTTTAGGTACACAATCTAAAAGGTATATTTGACACCTGTTTACACGCCCCGTTTTATTGTTGGCGGCAGTCTACGGACATTTTCTCCCGTGTAACGATATAAATGAGCCTTTTAAGGGTTCCCTTACAATTAAGTGACGGCGATAAAGTCTAATATTGTCTCTTTTATTTCAACTGAATCGAGTCTCTGGATCTTTATGTATATTTACTTAAATGTTTAATTTAATTAAGTTGATGTTTCATTTTCAATGCTTTGTACAACCTCTCAATACACTTAAGTTTGTCAATTCATATATTATAATATTTTTAGGTTGCCTTACCTGGTTGTAAGGAAACTTGTTTTATATTCTACTGTGTAAGAATAGATTAATACAGAACTGACAACGGAAACTGACAAGGATCGAGGAAGCCGTGACGTTACGCTACTCAAAGCTTAATTCCTCCTTATCAGTTTCCCGTGGCAACTACCTACCTACTTACTTATATTATTTTTCCAGGATTTATCTATCCAGCACACACACTACACCTAAATCTTTTCAGGCTTTATAGGAGCAGGACTAAGGTAAGTAGGTATAGGAGAATAAGTATATAGGTACCTACCTATATACTTACCTTCTTTATTTAAGTAAACACAAATTCATATTCATACAATTATTAGGTTACCTAACTAGTAGGGTAGTGGAAAATAAAATAAAAATGTTATCTGGTTGGTAGGTAAGGTAGTAAGTCACATGAAAGGGTTCGTGGCTAGGTATACCTTTTCAATTTCTATTCGTAATGGTGGAGCTCACTTGACGCTATTAAAGTTGTGTAGCGTCGAATGACAAAGCTTGCTTGGCGCCTTGGATGTCTTACAATAGGGATTTAGTTTCCATTTTATATTAAACTCGTACTCTAGAATTCACGAGAAAATAAGAATCTTTGTGATGTGGGTGTAGATAGGTAGACTATAATATGATGTACCTACTATGATTCTATGTTCTATCAACCAATCAAAGTTCATACTTACAACCTAGGTACCTACTGATAAATATCTAATAAAATAATCTAACGCTCTAAAACGCTCGTGAAGAAACAAGTATAAACACTGCTGAAATGTTCTTTGGAGGTAGGAATACAATACCCGCCTGTGTATAAGGTTTTTTTTGTTTACGCTTCCGTACCTCAGCATAAGCTATGAAAAGTTATAACGTATACCTAAGCCTATAAGACTCACCCATTGGTAATCTGTTTTGGGGGAAGTATCGTCGAAGTTTTCCCGTCCAAGTTAACAAGAGTAAGCAATCTGTATTTCGTGAAAATCGTCTGAAAATATTTTGTATGAGGAGACTAACATTATGTTTCCATGGACTTTTAGTTTTGTGGCTTATCTTATTTGCGTTCGTTGTTTTTGTTTATCGCGTAATGTGCGCGTACATTCAGATAAAGGCTAGGAGTAGGTACTAAATAGGTAGGTGGGTACAGTCTGCCTCAGAAGTAATTCACAGAAAGAAACAAGTCACCAGGATTACACATAATATATACCACGATTGAATTCTATGAACCTAAACATTTTATTTCTCCATCGTCTATCTCGAGTTTCTCGAGGGTAAGTTTTAGACAAAACATTAGACGCAAGTCACGCAAGTGTCAATAGCCTCTGCACAAACGCGGTCACTATAGAAGGCTCGTATTCACAGCATCGGACAAGACCGTCTCTAGAATTGGAACCTTTGTCAGAGGAAGTATCCTCTTACAGGCTTTGTGTGTAGACTGGCACCCGACGGGATGCGCCAGCTAATTGTACCGAGTTCCTCGCGCGGAACAAGTCGACGCTTTAAATAACTATCTCTGGACTATCAGCATCAGTCCTTGCACCGCATCCCACTTGGAACATCATGGAATAAGTTACAGTTTAATCGCGAGTGAATAGTAAAAGTTCAATTTCAAATAAGGAATTATATCGGCTAAAGGAGTTGCCTTAACTTTTCGTCGGACATCTATCTACGCGTTTGCCTAATCAACTTCAAAGTCTATTGCGCCATAACTTAGCAGGTAGGTATATCTACCTAATTTAATCGTTTCGTTTTGATAAATAATGCGAATATTTCTAACCCACTCAAGTAAGCACTTTTGTTATAAAACATTATTATAAAAATAATATTTTATAACAAAAGTGTTTACTGTTTCAAATATTACTGGACAAACCCTTTTAGAAGGTTTCAAGATTTACCTATCTGTTAGGTACCTACAATAAAATTGAGAACGACAATTATTATCTATTTACCCCAGCTGCTTTTGTATCAAATATCTGAAACACTAACAATGTAGGTATGTATAGAAAACCAAACTTAACGTCCAAGATTTCAATAATAAATGTTAAATACTTCGGTACACCATATTTTTCGTTTGTAAATCTGAGTGCAAAAGTAGGTATATACATATAGGGTAGTGGAACCAATAAATGAACGTTTAAGCGTTTTGGTCAACTTTGAACCACTTTTACTCAGTTATCTCGTGACATTGACGTTTCCTGGTATTTTTATAAGAGTCAGTATATCCTCAAGTATTAACGAATGAATCAAAATACTTTCTATATCTACCAGGAATTTTATAAAAAATCATTATGTGTAAAAAATAGCGTTTTATCCCAATAGTTGAACGCTGTGCCTTAATTATGAACAATTTGTACCCAATAGCTGAACTAATATTTTGAGAGGAATTATGGGATGAATTATTGTAATGAAATTGAAGAATACAATAGTAGCAGTGTTAATAAATTATTTTTACTATTCATTTAGAAGAATGTAAATAATAAGTAAAACATTTCTAGGCTTCTTCGAGAGTACTCCGTAATTATTATTTTTTATTTTTCGTAGTGTAGGTGGCTTCTCAAAAGAAAGACTTAGAAATCTCGAAGAAACTTGAACCTATCCCTTCATTGCGAAAAACAAGACCTAAAATCTTAACTACAATAATTCAAATGGTTCATGTTTTGGATACTAATTTACCATAAAATGAACGATCAACATTTTTGTGTATTTCTTAGTTCAAATTTTGGGCATGGAACCTAAAGCTGAATATTGAAGGATTTCATACTAAAATAAAGCTCTTAAAATAGCATTTAACACTGAAAACATGTGTTCAACTTTTGGTAAATAACTTTATACATTAAACAAAATTAATTTGAGTGATTTTGTTTTTGTCTATAGAGTCAAATTAAGGATTTACGATGCTTGTAAAAAATGCCTTTTCTCCAGAAGATGACCACCGGTCACTTAATGGATCAAGCAAACTAAATTTGAACCATTACTTGAACGGTAAATATCTCGAAAAATACGGGTAATAATGTTAATAAGTATCAACAATATCAAAGCTAAGTAGATGAAGATTTCATTAGAACCAACAAAACTCAGATCCATCATTAATTTATTTATTTAAACTGACAAAATGCTTAAATTGGAGGTCACCTTTCTCAAGTAGGTTTTCATAGAAACGTAACTTTTGGTGGACACCACTCACGTAACGAATTACCGTGGGCTCATCTGAGCCGTCACTGTCGATCTGTTTAAGGCACTAGGTAGAAAAAACGTTGCGAGATACGGAAAAAATTATCCCACATGCGTATGTAGCGTAGTATTTTATATTTTCCTATATTTCGGTCGATCGTTCATCTAATGGGGGTCAGTCATCTTGTGGTGCCACTACCCTATCTATTATTAATAGGTAGGTACTTATTATAATAATAGTTAGTTAGTAGTTTATATAGTACGGTATAATGACATCTACGCTCGTAGTAGGTAGATTATTAAATAATATGATACCTACCTTCTTATTTAGCCTGTTTTAGATTTATCTATCTGATAATTTAATCACAAGTCACGACTGTCTCTTGTTAAATTCATTGAGCCACTGCGCTACTGTGTATCTGCGCTACACCATCCCGACACGACTCCGGTGAAGGTCTTTTGAACACAGACACTATTCTCATGGGAAATTCTGACGATTCGCTCCATTATTAAAAGGAATACCTCATTGTCAACAAGATCGTGCGAAAATTAATTTAACGCCATCTTTGCCCTACATTCTCTTACTTATCCCTTTTATCTACTCTTACTACTTAGGTACCTCTGCTAATTTTACAGAATAAAAATTGTTTATAAAATTACCCTGGGGCGAGTCGAAGTAGGTAGAGAGGGGAATAAGAAAAGTTATTTAATAAAATGAAAGCAAAATAGTCGTTTGCGATCCTGAATACATAAAAAGGGATTATTGTACCATCATCGAATAACAGATCACGTTTAGTAACTCGTCTACCCGTTTTCGACCCTAATTCTAAGTCAGTATAAAACTGAACTAAAACCTCTTTTTCCGCTCGTACCTACCTCTTTTACATCTAAAATGTTCATGAATAATCAATTTATACTCGGTTCAACATAGCCCCTATACCTACTTTAAAAATTTAGGATGGGAGCTAAATTGAATGGGGTTTTAATGCATATCTAGCTTAGGTAAGTGAAGTGGGGGTTGAATGCATAACTTGAATTATGAAATGTAAACGTAGATAGTACGTATTACTTATTTATATTTGTATCTACGAATTTTACTAATAGAGTTGCAGATACAGCTCCAGGTAATAAAATACCTGACAAAAATATCTACATTCAAACCAATTAACTTGCACCTAAATCGAATCCACGAGTTCATATATAGTATTGACCACAATAACCGCAGCCCGCACAGGTAACTAGGTGAACTCGTTATGCGCTACTGGAAACAATATTTACCGAGTTGATCAAAATGATAGGTAGGTATTCCAGTTTACTTTCAATAATCTTACAAAAAAAAAATGACAGCCTTGCCAAAGTAGATTGTAAGCACCTATCACCCCTAATCAAAAAGAAAGCCTTAAAAATTTAACGATTACACGTCCACCGTAATGAAACGGCCCATTTCCGCGTCATAATCACGTTAGCTACACCTACTCGTAATTCTCGTGAACCAATTATTTTCATATTTAGTGTCCCGCATGTCTTGGATGTGGGGGCGCGGGTGCGGCGGCGTGGCTCCGACGTCGATCGATACTGGACAGGTACAGGGCAGCTAGTTACACGTAAATAATAAAAACGTTCACCGCGGCCGACAACTTCCCTGTTAAAATGTCAATAGCATTCAGAACCAACGCTGCACATGACTACGGATTCTTTTAATGGAATTCTTCGAAGGACGTATGCTGGAGTTAGTTAGAAACGTTTAGATGCCTATTATTGTTGAGGCTTTGATGCCATGATTAATAATATTACGGTACGAAACTAATTATTGTACAGTTCACAAGCGTTTTCATTATGATATTCGATTGTTTTAGTAATTTGCATCACTTACCGATAGGATATTTTTGTTACACTAAACAGATATTGCTTTTATGTGTATCCTTGACCTTTGTTTTGATATTTAACGATGTTGGGGAGATACACTACATCCCCTGTTTGCAATACAGTTAGCGAAAATAGCGAATTCGTCCGTCAGCGTGTAGGACGCCCGAAACCTCGCAATTTTGCGGGTAGTTGTGTGCGGTCTCCACTTCACAAATCGTTTACTCACCGGATATTGGCGTAGCGCCGCCGATTGAGTGTTTACTACGCATCACAATTCTTTGTCGATTTTTTGCCTACCTGTAGGCATAGTCTCTCGAAATCTCTTCACTGTAACTGTTTTGTTTTAAAAGTAGGTACCTATTGAAACTAACAAGTGAGAGGACAATATTCTTAGTTACGTCAGGGGGTTTCATTAAAACCATACGATACTCAAACCTCAACAGATTCCTCACAATCATAACTATATTATCTTGTCTTCTTTTTTCAGGCTTTCCTTGGACTTTTCCCCTTTGGCTGTGTACGAATCCGGAGTTTCGTTTTTACCCAGGCAAACGAAAAAAGCGCGTCGATGAAGAGAAAAAGCATTAATTGTGATCGTATTTAATCGTCAAACATCAAGATCTCTACAGTTTCACCGATCCGAAATTTGATTACTGGATTCGAGTGCGTGAGTAGAGTTCTGAAATCCTCTAGCACCATTCGAATTCAGTGCTCGAATGTGGATGTGCAGCGCGTCAAATAACACCAGGAGATTGAAGATTCACTAACAAGAAGTTCATCATTTTTTGCATATATACTTAGGTACATAGTCCATATTTTTGTTTATCTAGGACAGATAGCCTGCGTGGTGAGTTTTAAATGAATGGAGTAAAATTTACAATCGAAATGAAATTAGTGAGGAAAAGCGAGAGAGACAGAGATTTTAACTCCACGAGATTAAACATCGCGCACAAACTTAATATCAAAATATACAATTTTGACATACCTCGACGTTTCACGTGGTCTCGAGAAGACTGGAGAGTGCGGGTATCACCGTCCGGAGCGGCAGGTGTTCTTTCCAACTACCCGCTTTTGTTATTATGTTTTCTGTTCGCGAAAAGTTAAGAACTTTTATACTTAGGAATTGAAATAAAACAATATAATTTTAGAGGCTATGTGTATTTGCTTTTCTTCAACGATTATTATTATTTCCTTAATTAAAGTGCATAAATAGGAAATCGTTATTTACATACATTCAGGAAATCAGACTAATTATATCCACTTACAATTACTTTATTGTTTAAACAAAAACAGCCAGCTGTCACATTATTTTTTAACATAAAATAGGTTCATAGAAAACAAAAGGAATAATAAAAACAGCGTTTTTACATTAACAATGATTACTTTAGATTATATAGGTACTTAGGAAACTTTCAGAACCAAATTATTCTTGTAGTCTGAAATAGTATTTTTACTGTTTGTTTTTTATACTAAATACAAATTACCAGTAGCAATAAACTGATAATTCAGTTTCAACACATAAACATAAACCGTTTTACAAAAGGAACATTACACACAGAATAAAATTATCAACATCGTCGCCACTACTTAATCAGAATCAATATTTACAGACTTATAAAATAACTTAAAATTATTAGTGAATTGTGCAAAAGCGCTCGTAATGAGGTAATAACTTACATTGTGTAACTGGTGACTACTAATTGACTATGTTCTTTTCTAATAATTATCCTATCTACAAGTTATCCGAGATCAAACTGCCAAAAAAATTTATAATAAATCAAAGATAGAGGAAGAGAACACCGCATCAACATCAGTTTAGTAATTTTCGAGATTAGCGCAGTCATACAGACAAGAGACCCACCCCACACCCTGGATTTTTTTTATTAAATAGTGTAGTGATGATAAATTCGTCGAAATATTTCATGAGTGACTGAAAATGTTTACACTGTGATAACTCAGTAGTTAGTCACGGTATCGACAGGTGTTATCTCGGATAACGCATCGATATAATCATTGGAAACCGACCTATAAAATATCATACGATCATCCCAAAACCTAAAGGTAACAGAATTGTCATGGATCCTAATTACTCGACAGAAAGCATTACTGGCACATCACTCGTACCCATCATTGAAATAATAGCTTTCTTTATGTTAAACAAGTGGGAATTTATCGACACTCAGTTGGCATCGTGAAAACGCCTCGTTAAACGTGGCTATAAACGAACCGCTGCGCGTTTAACTGTCATTATATTACGACGCCGCTCCTAGATATGATTTTGGCGGTGTCTTTAGGCTTCTCCATGTTGGTAGATTGGATTTTCTTCCACGTATCGCCGAGGGCTTTGCTGAAGTGGTCGTCGACGCCTTTGGTGGACGTGATTTTCTCCGTTTCTTTTAACCGCGAGTTTTGGATTTGCTTCCAGGTGTCGCCGAGGGCCTTGGCGAAGTGGTCGTCTACCGAGACGCTAGCGTCGTCCACGTCCATGGCGATGGTTTTGGTAGGTTTGGGTTCGTCGGCCGTGGCGGCTGTGCTGTGGAACTGTATGGGGCTGCTGGCGCGGTCCTCCGTGTGCGGTTTGGGCGCGTCGGACTTCTTGAACAGGTTCATGTAGTTGTCGCCGAGGGAGCGCCGGAAGTGCTCGTCTATCACGGGGTCGCACATCGACACGGAGCCTGCGGAAGTGGTGACAGTTGGTGATTCCGTCTTTTTTTTATTTTATTTAGTTGTGGCATCGCACGGTTTGTGCGTTAAGGTAGTGGTCAGGTATTAAAATAATTCCGGTCTTACCACAAAAGATGTAAACCAGAGTTGAACAGATGAGTCTAAATATTTACTCCACAAATCGACGTCTAAGCCTCGCTTTTTCTAACTCAATAACAAATTCACAAGTAAAAGGAAGTAAAAGAAAGTTAGGAATACCAGGATTTAGTAGGTAAGAAAACGCGTGTGATTAGGTACACGTCGATTTACTGGAACGAAATTGTAGATATTTCTTTACTCAGGTCTAATGTTTTGAGGTAAGACGGTTCTAGCTTATAATTTGATAAAACTCCTATTAATGGGCAAGAAGTCAAGTCAGTTAACAGTCAAGATCAAGAATCAGTAAAATGGTGGATGTTTCACTGAAACTTCCTGGGAGTTTCAAAATGACACATGAATATGATTTTATTGTTAGTACTGTCACCGAGCGGTTTCAACCAGAACCGCTCATCTCATGGCATATTGAAATATCACCACGTATAAGTAGACTATGTGTGTGTTTGTGCGTGACTTACCGGGAGGCGTGTCGTTGCTCTTTATGACCGAAGGGCGGTTGTAGGGCGGCGGCGCGGGCCGCGACCGCAGCCGCATGTCGATGGGGGCTTCGTGCCTGCCCGGGTACTCCGGCGGCGGACCTGTAACAATCAAGGTTATTATGGGAACCCTCATCCTAGACTTTTGGCTGGGCTGCAGATGCGAGCACGTGCTTTTTTACCTCTGGCGATCATTAGACATATTATATTGTATTTTGTATGGTTTTCCGAATTTTACAATATTGCTTCAAAAATACTATCTTGAAGCATGGAGCCAAGAATACTGCCTGCATTTCCGCATCGAATAGAAATAGCTATTCTCTGCCTAATATTAATTAACCAGCCCTCTTGTCACATTTGATTGAAGATCATTAAAAAATATTTACACATCGTTTGTCCTTTCTGTGTTCTATACATTTTGGTGTCAATAAAGAGTTATCTATATAAAATTAAAGCAATAAAGGTACAATTTACATTACTGAGTAAGGCGGTACCTACTCGTATCATGCATAACTGCTATTGTGATGTCATTGCCTGCACCATAACTTATACATTCGCGTTCAGGAATCTACGTTTGCATGTTCAAATACATGAAACAAACCGTATTCATGCATGCCTAGTGCCTATTTATCATATTCGGGGAGCACGCGTTTGTTTATTGTTGCCATGATTCGACTATTGCACTTGTTAACTTTTTTATTCAACACAATGAGATGAGCAGTCCATTCCATTGACTGTAAACGCCACTAGGAACCAATAGCAAACCCATAAAACACTGTTCCCGTGAGATAATAGCAGACGCGGGTACAACCGCGGAACCCTGTTAATATAGCACGTAACCTACTAATATTATAAATGCGAAAGCTTGTGCGTTTGTATGTTACTTCTTCACGCCCAAACGGCTGGACCAATTTCGATACAATTTGGTGTGGAGGTAGGAAACACCCTGGATTAACACATATGCTACTTTTTCCGAGAACATCGGGTAAAACCGCAAATCCCATATCTCCGTGGGCTTACGTTTTCCGTTGAGAGCCATGTTGTGCGCTGTGTCGGCTCCGTCGGAGAGCTCGCCGTCGCTGTGCGGCGCGCGCGGCGCGGCCGGCGCGCAGCGGCGCTCGTTGAACGACTGCGACCGCAGCGCCATCTTGCCGTTCTCTCTGGAAACGATGAACATACGGTTGCAGTCATAACATGAACCCAGTATCAGAAATGGACTTAACTCAAGCGTATACCCGAAAGGGACACGCTTGGCTACAACCCCTATCAGTTGGATAAATTTAATACACGTTATTTAGTTGTGGCTCCAATTATTCGTACGACATTTTAAAATATCAAGATAGATATGCTTCTGCAGCCAAGCAAAAAATAGTGCATACGCCGACAAAGACAAAACATAATCGTATCTACTAAGTAATCCTACTCCTCTGGCTATTTGTATACACTTTTTCTTTCCCGGATCTGAAGTTAAATGTCATATCTGTTAGATGATTAATCTGAGAGTTATAATCAAACCTCAGGACCAATTAAACTACTATTGCAAACATATCCTCGTATGTCGGTACTCGTGACCCAACGGAAAATTGTCGAAGAAACTCCTACATATCTAGGCCTAAAGACTGTTTCAAATGGTGTGTGATTATATATCTGTAGCAAAGGAATATCGAGCCATCAACAGAGCGTTTAAAACAATTAAATCATTAACTATCTGCGCCATCATGCCAATAATAATAAAGGTCGCTACATACTAACGTAGGTACTGTGCACCTACTCTCTCAGTCCGAACGGAACGGGGAAATTTTCCAAACATTATTTCTTAGAAAATAAACGGGAAAAGCGTACCTACGTGACGGGATATTGATGTTTTTACGTTGATAACCCCAATACGTCAGCGACTAGAAAATCACTAGAGACTAGCAGACACGGCCACGCGCTGTTGTGGCTAAGGTTTTTGTTATTGCGACTATAAATTGAGATGTAAGCTATCCTATCTTTTAAGTTACATCAAACTGCACACGGAGTGGAAATTTGATTAAAATCAGTTCAGTAGTTTAGGAGTCCATCACGGACAAACAACGTGACGCGTAATTTATATAAGAAGAAATGTAGTCACAGAATTCACGAGTTCTTGTCTATAGCCGATTCACCCCAGCCCAGTCTCACCTAGGCCTGTAGTCTGGTACCCTCGCGGACCTCCGTTCCCTTCTCCATTTGCCAGTGAGCTCCTTGGGCTGCGACGAGCGCGGCGCTTCGGGAGACAGGGTGCGGTCGCCTTCAGACTCTCCACTGGACGCCGTGCTCGGAGTCTCTGGAAGTCAAGAGGTTTCTTCAAACATTTTGCGTCAAAATCTTGTAGGATGATCACAGTAATTTTGATATATTAATAGCTACTTAAGTATACATATACCTACTTAAACGTACTTAATGAAATTGTTTTGAGAACTAACTTAGTATTGCAAATTTTCTTCGATATTTTGACGTACATACTCGTAAATTACGGATGAAAAAAAGGATTATAGGTAGGCACTAAACAATCCTACGTTTATACGAAATAGGGATGTTAAATTGTCGTCACTGAGTGAGGCGTCAGTTGGCTCCCTTATCAAATTAAGTTTAGGTCTAAAGAAACGTTGAAAAGGACTTAATATCCTGTCACATTAAATCAAACGAAAAGCTCAATCGAGTGTGAAATCTGCGGTGGCCTAAGCCAGAACACATATCGAGTTTCACCGAGATCCTCCCTGGGCCTTGTAATTTGTCAACGGGATTAAAAAACAAGGAGAGCATTTTCAAACGAGTTATGTTTTCTATTCCAACCTTCAGTTCTGAGTAAGAATAACGAATTGTTATTCTATGTAGTTAAATATAAATAAGGTAAATTGTTGTTTACGAGGCCTTTTCAATAAACCAGATTTCATTGCAGTCACTACTTTTAAGTCTGGGACTCGTCAGGGAACTACAGCACCGGGCAAATACCTTTTGATGGAGACGCGATCCACGGCTGCCATATAGGCAGGTTAAATTTAGGCGATTGCGGAGGTTCCATCGAGAGAAGATGCAGATTGTGCAACGAAGTCCGGGCCAGTAGCAGCAGGTAATGCGGAATTTCCATATTCACAATACACGAACAAAACCAGCTATCCTCGCAGCACTCAAAAAGTCACAGATAAACAACACATTTCACCGAGTTGAGGATTTAAACGGAACCGCTCTACTTCACGGCCAAGTTAAAGCAACCCAAAGCTTTTTAGCAAACGATGCAAAAGTTCCACCAGACGACGCATAGGCGTCCCGGCACAGGTAACACTGAAGGCCGACTGAATAAAAAATGAACTGGAAGAGATTACATTGGAATAAATAAATGAGATGAACAAAAAACAAAACCGAAAAAGGAAAAAGAGCATCACGCTACATCCACGCGGCCGGACGTTGCGGCGCTTCCTTCGAGCCTCCATGCACAGGATGTTACTGGAACAACCTGTTTGACCGCGTTCGATTATTCACGTCGCCTCCCGAGATTCCTGACCAATTACTAATGTGCATAACTCATTGACAACTAAATTATGCACAGTTTAAATGAACCACATCGCAAAGCTGCTACCCTGATTGGCGACTTTTGCGAACTACCCATGCAAATTACACACGTCTCTTATGGTGCACTGAGAAAGTCTGAATATAGCCAAGCAATTAAGACGAAGCATATTATCATGGCATTTTGATTACTGTGGACCAACGGAATGAGAGCGAAACGCGGTCATCTCAACATCAATCTTCACAAAACAAAGGAAATGATGACATCACATAATATGGAACTCGATCTGTCGTCGTCATATCAGACAAACACATTGTTTTGTAATTTTAATCAGTGACCTTAAAATGAGATGGTGCCGATACCTACATGTATTGAGGAGCACGTATCATTCGTGATCCTGACAAAGAATGTTTGATCAATCGACTTTTTGGGATCTAAAAGACGCGGACTGATAAAGTGTTAAAGGTTTATTTGGTCGTAAAGATAACATCCTATATCCCGCACACATCAACCTGTTCGGTCCATTCATGAAAGTGCGTGCGCGCAGGGCGCGGGGATTAATGAACCCCCTCTGCTCCGATCCCTTCCTTCGCCTCTACACCTTTATAAATAGATACTTTGCAATATTGACTAATATTCTAAGAACCGTAAGGCTTGCATTTGATTGCAGCGTTGCATTTTGTTAATTGATATTACTGAAAATGGAATTTACAGTCTGTCTCGTACGGCGTAGAGTTGAGTTTTGAGCGGTGTTCGTGTGGTTATGTTAGATTTTAAATTACGGTGGTTGTATCCTTGGAAGGTTGTTTTATTCTGATGCGGAGGTGGGGCGCGGCGTGCGGGGGTGGGTAGAAGCTGTGAGAAATTGCCGCGCTCTCCGTAGGGCCGTATAGGCATTAGCTTTTTTATTGTCTAATAGAGCGGAGGCAAAGGTTTACCGACAGGTAGAGTTTGGCGCCGGTGCTTTAATTACGTCTGGAGGATTCGGCGAATAGAAATGAAATGAGAAATTAATAACGAGATTAATTGCTTTCGGGGTAGCGTTGCCGACACTGCCGACACAATAGTTGTAGGAATGGAATTAGAAATGGAATGTCGGCGGAGCAGCTATTTACTTGGAAAAATGTAATGCTTCTGGAAACACAATAGACGTGCATCGATTCTCATACTAGCACACGAATGATTATAAACGAATTGAGGCGCCAACTCAACAAAATCATTTGTTAGTCCACAGCTTGGTAAAAACATCCGATATTATGTTATAATTTACTAAAATTTCGGTCAAAATAAATAGGATCACTATTCATGTTTATGTGTAGTTAGAGTAGGTACCTACTTTTCTGGGGATTTCAATCACTTAGATAATCATATGACACTCATTAAAATATTAAATCGTTCATATTATACTTCACAGACAAAATAATCCTTGAAAAATATCCAGAAAGCAGCGACTTAACAGGTGTTCCGTGATTTTCCTCATTCCTTTTATTTTTGTTCGCGGCGCGACACCACTGAAGCGTATCGTCGACGTATTGTAGCGAAGGGTACCGTCTATTTACGACGAGTCGCCTTCCATTGTGATCGGTAATGAAACTGTCGTAAAATCCTTTTTTGTACAGCCTGTATAAAATTGGTTCGGGATCAGGAATACTGTATCAATAGGGGTTACGGGGCGTCGTCGCTTGCTTACATTTGGAATTGTTGGTATATTTTTCTGAGAAAGAGTGAGCGTCTCTTGTGGCGTTTCGTTTCGACTGTAATATACGAAATTTTAGAAAGTTATTAGATAAAATAACTACTTAACTAGTAAGAAAGGAATTATAACAGCCGATAATATTAACGCTTTCAACGCCAGACTCTTCAAATAATTATACTCTGTACTAGTACATCCCTTGAGGTCGAATTTTATCAAAGGATCGAGATAAGAAATTATTATCTTTGCTCTATTGACTATGGTGAATTATAATCCTTCCCCGAGGAGACCAATAAGTAAACAGATGTCAAAATAGATCAAACTAAAGCAGAAGTTCCTCAAAGCAATTTGCCTACAACTTTAATCCGTTCCACGATAAATAAACATTCATAGCTCCAAAATCTGTTCCACGGAACTCAAACAAATCGCTTCCAATATAATTCCAATGAAACGGAAATCAGAAATCATTTCGGAGCACGCCGAAATTCGGATATTATTTCCGACATCCTAATAAAGTTTAATAAGGATGGGTAGTTCATTACTATCAACTTTATTTCTTTGGAATAGGATTCAAATATGCTATAAAGCATCTCCTTTACTATAAATGAAGGGTCGTAAGTTCGCATGCGCAGCCAGCACGGCCTCAGGCGGTACATCGGTAGCCCCCGCAATCGCACCCCACGCTCTGGGGGATGTTTACTTGCACGCGTATTGATTTTTAAAGTGGATGCTGTATGGCTCGAGATTCGTGCGGCTGGGTTATGTGTTTTAGAAATGGAGATTGTTTTTATTATGCTTTTTCGAGCGAGCTCACTAATTTTACGTAGACGTGGCATAGGGAGACTATATGCTGGTTATTGGAACTATTGTTTAGTTTGTCAATAGATTAATATATTAATGGCTGTCTGTGTCTAGTACTAAAGAAATGACAAAGGCAGCAGTAATTACAGACCAAACTATTAAACGTTCAAGAAACCCGTCCAAAAGTACTAGACGTTTTTTGTTTCTCGTATTATAATATTACGAGACGGCCTCAACATTTACTAAAGCGGTAATTAAACTAGGCCCAAGATGAGTTTGATCTTTTGTAAGTATTATTTACAATTGTTATTTTATTAACAATTGTCACATTTCTAAAACCAACCAGCGAAATTAATTTATACACATATAATATTGGCCTAGTAAATCTGGCAAGGTAGACAAATTTGTAGATTCCACAAATTCCAAATATCACTAATTTCGCTCACCAACCACTAATGGTCATATTAAATTGTATATCGGTTCAAAGGGAAGCGAAGGAAGACAGGATATAAAGGAGGGAGGGAAGGGGGGATAGTGAGTGAAGCGGCAAATGTAGTCTCGTCATCGAAGCTCGAGTTATATCTCATCGAATTTAACTTAATCCCTCGAGATCTGTAAAGACTACTAATCTAATGGCCAACCCTCTTTAATCATGTGGCACATCTGTTAGTTTCTAATTTATAAAGTACCTACTGCACGATTATCTTATCATTCAACTCTTTACCAACTGTGAAGTTTTCTTTAGAGATAGAAAATATATGGTATACATGATAATCACATAATTTATACTTGTAAGACGCCAAAATTCACCCTCTTTTTTTCGAAGGTTGGAAAGTTTCATCAACGTTGTCACATCTAGCAATTACGAGAATTTCTCTAGAAAGCTAAATAAAAATGTGGAATGTACTTAGATGCATATTATAGAAAGTTAAACTCAATCAAGCATGCAATATTCTTAATGGCAATATCTTTCGATATAAATATGTCACACGTATGTATTATATTTACAATATGTCACCATTAAATCAGATTGCATGACATAGATGCATTAAGATAATGCTAAATGCCGAAGCATTGTGGAATAAAATCTGTGCAGATAGTTATGAGCGATTGCACAACTCTTTCCAAACATTTGCATGTTCAGTGCATGAAGTTTAGTGAATAGCGAAGAAGGTATAACGTATCACGAAAATTATATGTTGTTTTCCGCATTATGGCTTTGCAGTATACTGTTAAGCTAATAAACGGGTAAGTATTCCGCATACAAATGATATTTTACGTCAATTTCTAGAAATCTCTCTAGATGGCGGAAACTGTTTTATGATTACTAATATCAGGGAGCAGGCTGCTATGAAGTTGACAGCGGGCAGGTATTATAATAATATGCTAGTCAATAGGCCTCTATTAAGGCCGCTAATAGTAACTTTCATGCATGAGATTTCGTTGTAAGCCAACCTTAGGTAAGTAGGTGCCTAGTAGTGCCTACTTACTTCATTTTCTTAGATAATTCTGGGAAATAAAAGAACATCATTATTTGATTGACTTATGGAAGCAGGCAAGTATAACCAAATTACAGGTACCTAGTTATTTATGAGTTATGTAGGTACTTAGATAGATATAAAATGAAGACCGTTTTATCTAGAGCTCAAAATTTTACGGCCCACTTGGGAGCGGTATAACTTTTAGCTACATCCAAGTGCTCAGAAATATGCAGACAAATTAAAATTAATGGGTTTATCTCGAACCTGTTCCAAAAATTATGAATCGACGACCTCTGCGCCTGGCGGACCTATTATATTAAGTAGAAATTGTGATGTATAGGTGTGTGATCACACGGTCACAGGTTAATGTCTGTTGTTAGCTAATAACAGTAATATTGCACAAAATAAAGATATATTTCAAAATACCAATGGAATTTGATAAATTCTACGAAGTACTTACTCCCTTAAGTACTTACTTTTTGAAATGCGATCGGAAGCTAAGAGAAAATAGACTTACGAACTGCGGTTAATCCCTTTCACCTACGCAATGGGTGGTTGGTTCTGGTGGGATACTTCTTCAACATTCAAAATGTCAAAAAAGTTCATATTATCAACACCAAAATAATAATAATAATCGATAGCGGTTCGCACTTTTCTATGGGCAAGTAAGAAAAGCATCAAGTATTTATTCTAATTTTCACGACGAAACTGTAGCGACGCTAAAAAAATCTTTAATAAGTAATTTTATGTCGTATCATCTCACTAGGAAATAATTGCTTCGGCAATTTGTTTTAATTAGTAGATAGCACGCGTTTCCTCGTCTCAATTTTAATATTGCGAAGGAAGGAACTACATATCATATGGGTTTCATTAATGGTGGTCATTATTCAATATAAATTACCATTAAATATTCGAATTCATTACCGTTCGCGTGACGCCAGTAGCCGCGTCCGTGTCTGCAGGGCTAAGAGCATCATGCGAGTTGTATCATCGATGTAGGATAACATCGATACAACTTCGAGACCTGAACCTTAACACTAGACCGTAAGGTCTAATATCAAGATGACTCTCATCCCTAAATATGTAATGTAGTAGCAGCATTGTTACCGAGGCGAAGCGCGAGCAAACCCTGAAGGCACGTTTAACAACACGAATATTTTGGCAGCCGCCCGCCGGTAGCCGATATTTGCATAATAAAATATAAGTAGGTATACCTACTTACCTAATGACCGTATACCTACCAACCTGTAGCATACTGATATTGTGAAACGTAACATTTCACTTTCAAATTTGATACCTAATTCACGGACCCGGCAAATTAGGCTCTATCGTTATGATGAGCCTAGCTGCAGTTCGTATATTTTCTTACGAGAGAGAGAGAGATTAAAACGCTAATTTAGGAATGCGTCGATACAAATTAAATTCATTTTGTTGTGTACAGTACACACGTCATGAGGCGCTTGAATTTGGTGGTAGTCAAAACAATTGCGAATCTAATTATGTATCATAATTATCAATAATCATGTTTACAAAATGATCGATTGTCTTTGAGGTGTAAAGATGTGTGTTTACATAACAAAGACGAAGCACGGAAGGCGCTAAGCGGATGTTTGTAGCGAAAGTGCGGAAAGCAGCGTCCAAACATTCCGCATTCCGTCGTGGGTATTGTTGGAGTGACTGTTGCGACTAGGTTTTGTAGTTCATTTTTTATGAATTGACCGTCTGCTCAATGGTTGAATAATCTATAAATCTTTGAAATAATTTTGTACTTATCTTTTATTATAAATAGGAGGTGTAGCTCTCAGAACTGGGAGGTTTAACTTACCCAACACTTTGGATGTAAGTATACTAACCGTAATAATGGAATAAGGTAAAATGGCAATTCCCGTAAAATTACATTTTTAGAGAGATCAAAGTCC
Organism: Hylaea fasciaria; assembly: GCA_905147375.1. Taxonomy (NCBI): domain Eukaryota; kingdom Metazoa; phylum Arthropoda; class Insecta; order Lepidoptera; family Geometridae; genus Hylaea; species Hylaea fasciaria. Next base: position 5,381,804 of record LR990197.1, read on the forward strand.
CGAAAAATTATGCGCCACACTATGACGAAGCACATTTCGGAACTAGTAGCGTCATCTACTTCAGAACATGTAAACAAAACGCCAAGCAACTTGTAGCGCCCTCTATCAACTGGTTCCAAACGAAGCATGGAATATAAGGGTCCGATATTGTATAACAGTTCCCCGATTTTCATATAGAGGGAAGCACAGAACATCCTCTAAAAATGGCGGCAAAATCAATACGTAAAGGCTGAACTATTGAAGGTTATAATATAGGCATTAGGCACTTTCTTTTGAGTCTTCTAATTTTATGTATTTAAGTACCTACTTAAGTTTATGTAACTTATTTACATGTTTTGAGCCATCTGGTGGTTTCCGTTTAAAAGGGAATTAATTAAATTGATTAATAAAGGCAGTGATAAAGGGCAGAGAGATTGTGTCCGAAGATACACGAGTTCTTGCTATGCACTACAATATCGTCCCTTTTGTAGTTTGAAATGTCTTGGAAGCTGGTATTATTAATGATTTCTCAATTCCGAGGTACCTAAGTAATGGTATTTAGCTTTTAGTTCACATTTTTTGGGATCAACAGTAACCGTCAAAGTTGTCAAGAAAAGGGAGGAAAGCCAATGTAATAAGTCTATCTATTCATATAATGATCATGCTCTATGAAATTCCAATGCAATTGACTTACCTAATAGCTTTACTAGGATTACACAGCAACTTAACTCTAAAGTATATTGTGCTAATTCAAAGAAATATCGTAGATTCAATGGAAGCTCAAGGTAATTTCTAAATGATATCCAAGCTTGTAGTTAGAGTAAGTACATTCAACAGAAGAGGCAGTTCCACGTATGTAATGATGAATGATCATCCAACCCCCTATTGAGGCAGAGCATGACGGATCCGTATCGTTGCGCTCAGACGCATAGCGAATGAACATTTCGCCCGTGACCTTCCAGTGAAATGTACGGTTAAATTATATGTGCATGTTACCAGAAAAGAAAGGCGAATAATATTATACATTATGAATAATATTATCTGATATATATTGTCTGACTTCTGAAGATCGGATAACACGAGACCTCAATGTACTTACTTACTGATGAAATAATATCCGTCAAATTTGAATATTTAAATGGACAGTGTTCGAATGGCATCTTATTTCTATTATTGAATGAACTAATGATATTTCAATCAACGGATTTTTTTATTTTTATTATTTCAAGAATGGCTTATACCTAGGTACTTGAATTGGAATGCGTGTTTTGGTGCCGTCTTCAAGGTTCGACTTAATTAGTTAGATAATAACGTATCAACAAGACTGAATATGACATTCCTTACGTAGAGTTTACTAGAGTACTTAACTTACCTTATAATAATATTTTTTCCTGTAAGTATATAAAAGTAGTATGGTCCTGCCCCGTCAAGTATGCGACGATCTTTGTATATAGTTACATAACCTAGCATATCACCACGTAGTCGAGTACGTGGTAGCCCTGACATGCTTTGTTGAATTGAATCGCGAGTATAGAGATCCCTTTTGCGGCATCAAACGCTGATTTAATGTCTCATAAAATAACCGCCATGCATATAAATGGAATTCGGATAAAAAACATACTTACCCGTATTATCATACCGACTAATATAATGAAGCAGAGACAAATATCTCAATTCTTAAACGATGCGCATAATCGTTCAGACGCCAGCTTAATCACTTTATGAACTTTCTACAATTTATTACTGTCTTCATGAGTATTTGGTATAAAAAATGACGTAGTTCCACCGCAGCATAGCTTTACATTGCATCACCTCAGACACGGGCGTTGCCTGGATTCCGTGCATGTTTAGTGCCTGCCTACTTACTGTTTATTGAGAATTTTATTATCTCGAACATGTAAGGTGCGTTTACAACCATTCCTAATGTCGTACAGCCGAGTCCGCGCGATAAGACGAGAGGTCAAGTGAAAAATTGAAAACCACCTTGAAAGGCTACTAACATTCCTAACTTATTAATAAATGCTGAACGATGCGAGGTGTCTGAAGTCATGTCGCAGGAATTGCGGAACGAATCGCAAATGCATAATTATTTTATGCGAAGATAAATTGTGCTGAATAACTTATTGGAATTATCAATGAAGTACCTACAAAATATCAGTTATTGTCGATATCTCACCAGTTAGTTATATTATATGCTACGCTTAGCTTAGTTCCAGGTGTTACTTTGGTAATATACAAATTGGAAAATTTTATTTAACTTAATAATGAGGTTAGGTTGTTATACCAATTTCAACTATGTATAATAGTATCCATAATATTTGATTTAACAACAAAATAATGACACCTACTCCATCCATTTCCATATTATGACCTATTCCCATTTTTTTAATCTAGTCGTTTTTAAATCGTCAGTTCTTTTGTTTGTTTTAACCAGTCCAGCTATCCATATCCATTCCATATCTTCCATATCCATTCCATATCTATCTGTCATCGAACTCTAACTTCTACACGTTTTTGTGCCTCGTGCTTTTTTGTTATGTGAAAATGTGCCCTAATATCGATGACAACACATTTCGCAAAACATACATCACGCTGGTTGCTAAGTATCTATAAACCTTAACTAAAGACGGGAACTAATTGCGTTTGCACAAACACATAAATCAGAACGAGGCGATAGGAGCAACGAGTGTCCAGAACGCCTGGAATGCGACCGCGCGATTGATGAGTAACATTTCAGAGTTTACTGGTTCTATTGACGGACAAATAACAAGTCCGACCGTTGCTGTAACTTGTGTGATTTGTGTTTTAGTAAGAGAACAAAATTGGGGCAATCATCTTTGTATTTATCATTTACTAGCAGACACGGCCACGCGTTGCTGTGGCTAAGGTTTTTGTTATTGCGACTATAAATTGAGATATTGCAAGCTTACCTATTTTTCAAGTTAGATCAAACTGCACATGGTGTGCAAATTTGATTAAAATCGCGGACAAACAATATGACGCGTTATTTATATTATATACAATGTGTCTGGTCACCGGTGTCGGAGACTCAAGGGGGGTTAAATATGGGGATTTTTATCGACAAATTACTATCTCGATTTTCTCTTGGCCTCTCCATACTAAAATGGCAGCCATTTTGTTTTTTTTACTTCGCAGCTCAGACGCCTACACTGATTTAATCATTGCTATCGATGTAGACGTCTTAGGAAGACGAAAGAGGTATCATTTGAAAGCTAACAATGAAGACAATCAATTTATGATACATTTTATTCAATATCTTTTTCACAAAATAACATATCAATATTAACAAAATAAAAATCGTATTTATTTATTGCATTTTTTTTAGTTTTTTAAATTTTGTATGAAAACTAACCTGTCAAGCTATTTTACTATATACATGATAAAGCAGAAAGTGTACGTTAACGTGCCCAACACAAGAGAAGAACTAATTGAAAAAATATTACAAGTCGGGGATGTAATGAGGGCGGACAAAGCCATGATAAAAAGAGCTACACAACATGTGTCAATTAGGGCAACTGCTTGTCTACAACAAAACGGAGGACATTTTGAATCGTGGCTGTAGTACCTAGTTTAGTAGTACCTAGTTTAGATGGTATTAAATTAATAAATGATAATTAATGGTTTTACTTTGTTCTTTTCTTGCCTTTTCCCATCCCAATCATCATAGCTTTGACGTGTGCTATTAATAGAGTTTTTAAGGGTCATATTTAAACCATCATAGCTTCGAAAATATTTAACTTAGGACCTTGATGTAAGATTTATATTAATGGAAATATCTTGTACTATGATAATGCAATTAAAAAAAAATAGCTTGACAGGTTAGTTTTCATAAAAAATTTAAAAAACTAAAAAAAATGCAATAAATAAATACGATTTTTATTTTGTTAATATTGTTATGTTATTTTGTGAAAAAGATATTGAATAAAATGTATCATAAATTGATTGTCTTCATTGTTAGCTTTCAAATGATACCTCTTTCGTCTTCCTAAGACGTCTACATCGATAGCAATGATTAAATCAGTGTAGGCGTCTGAGCTGCGAAGTAAAAAAAAACAAAATGGCTGCCATTTTAGTATGGAGAGGCCAAGAGAAAATCGAGATAGTGATTTGTCGATAAAAATCCCCATATTTAACCCCCCTTAAGTCTCCGACACCGGTGACCAGACACATTGTATATTAAGAAGATAAAGATTACATACGATTGACTGGCGCTGCTAGGTTTTCAACTTTGTGAACATTATCAGCATCATGTTTATAGATAGGAGCATTATTTTCTTGCATTAAGTTCTTACAGGAAAAAGGGTCGGAATGTTCAGTGCCTACCATACAATTATCAAGTAAGGTCAATGTGGGGAAGTCCGTCATACTTTTCTTCAAATTTAAGTTCAAGTCAACATAATGAGTCGAAATATGCTTTGTAAAATAATTTGTGTAGTTGGAAAAGGTGGATAATATATTGATTTACCTATAATAGTCTAAAAATAAGATCAATTGTAATGATCCTTAGATTTATAGCATTTTTTTTAAAAGTTTGGCGTGTAGACGGTCTTCCGATGTAGTTTGAGGTAAGTCCGTCTAGCAGCAATAAAATCGTAAGTTGTGGGGCAATATGTTATATGTATGAAAAGTTGCACTGATGGTAACCTGGTGATGAAATATGTGTCGTATCTGCCCGCCCTAAGGTTTACATTTCAAAGATAATTAATTTTATTTAATTTTTGGGTAAGACCGTCATATTTTCCATGACAGTAGTTGCAAACATTTTCACAAAAATTTAAGTGATTCAAAATAACCAAATGACAAAAAAAAACAAATACCTTCAAATTCAAAATTAGTGGCAAAATCAACAATGAACTTTGATCATTTAATGATTTTTTATCGTATTACAATTATTTTTTCTTGGCACCGTGCCCCACATGGGTACGCACTTTTGTTTTAGAGAAGATAATATTATTAATTCATAATACAAAATAATGTAGGACATTACTTTTTCTAAATAATAACAGGAATATGAAGTGGGTTATAACTTTATAAGCGAAGACCGTTCTTGTTGACCGTTAAACTTTTAAAATCGGTTTTGCAATAACCCATCGATCCCCAAAATATCGCCATAATGTGGAAAGCTACATGGCTTATAATAATTTCTGAAAAAAATAATGGATTGGATAGTTTTTAGTGGACTACTTACTATTTCTAAGTATAATAGCAAGTAAATAGTAATACTATAATTATATGAGTCATAAGTATTATTATAGTATTCATTCATCCATAAAATATGTGCTGTTGAAAATGTTGACAATATCTGCCATTGGGGCAAGACCGGCATATGACGGACTTTCCTTTAGCTTGGTAGACGGTCTTCCAAATTGTTACATTTTAATGTTAACAATTTGTTGAAGGTTAAAAATACGAAATTAAAGCGATTATAATGAATTCAAGACCAGGAATAATCGTATGGATCATCCAACGATTTGAGAAATCATAGAACCTCTAAAACTCTTTAGTTTTTCCGCGTTTTCTTTCAATGTTTAAAGAGACGTCACACTCCATATTCAAGTACAAAACGTGAAAAAAATTTAACAGTAAATTTCTCCTAACATAAGGATATGAGCCACATCTATGATTCTCAGTTCGAAGTAGCTCCATAATATTGGTTTACTAACCGAGCCCTAAGGCGCTAGCTATTCAAAAAAGGAAGTTATTGCCGCTAGACGGACTTACCGCCTAGACGGACTTCCCCACATTGAAATTAAAATTGTATCACCAGCCAATAACGTGCCGAGATTCAATGCATAGCATAATATACTTACCTATTAATACCTGACTTGTGGTTAACCAAGGATAATTAAATTGGAGCAACAGCCTTTGCTTTTGTTTCTCATTCTTCTTGTCCTTAACCCCTACATTCTCGTTGTTAGTTGAGATGGGAGCGGTAGAGAAACCTTCGCATTGTGCGTCCATGCCCCCTTGCTAGTTACCAGCCTCTGCCCAAGACATCCCATCTCCTTTATGCAGCGGAGTGTGATCTTGGTACTGAAGACTATCTGTGGCTCGAGTCTTATGATAGTAATCCATAAGGATGGTTTATTAACTTATTCAATCGTGATTTGGGGCAGAAGAGCTACACAAGATGAACTTTTATTGCGCAATATATTTTAATTCCTAATCATAGTGGCTCGTTAGTTGACTGTTAAGTATATCATTGAAACAATACGAGTCGGCCCGAATAGCTGGAATAGCTGCACTCTCGCTTCGCTGCCAACGAAATGGAATCCGTTGGCCATTAGAAATTCTACTCTACATGATGACTTCATCGGCATCGGATGCCTCCGGCGCGTGCCTGCACCCCCCAGTGTCACCGCTGCACGCACATCGGCGCTGTCACCGCACTCAGGAATGCGCCAACTTTCATATTTTTGTTAATCATTTTACAGTCAGTACCGTCAGTTACAATATTAGAACGAATGTGTGTCATTCACGAGCGCTACAATAACTGACCCGAATTGTTCAATTTACGATCCCCGAAATAAATATTCGCGAAAGATGACAATGGCGATCAACAATAGGTACACCTTCGTAAGACGCTCGTAACTGTAGCTCTACGACTGACTGTAGTCCGCAACGCAACCTACATTCAGCATTCTTTTCGAAACCGTAACACGCCGCCTCTGCGTTCCGGATATACGTATACACGCGCACGCTACATTCACCCTAATATCGTTTGCAATAAAAACCATTTCGATTTGATATGATTGTTAAAATGCCAAGAATGCTTAGAATTGCATTTCTAGAGAGCTGTAAAGTAGCTACATACAAAGTAACGCGTGGTTGATATAATCAATTGGTAACCACGAAACCAGCCCTTAGAGTAGGTACTAGTCAACTGCATAGGCAACAGAAAAAGAAGTGCGCAAGTTTTGCCTAATTCTCATGCAGAAAATTATGTGTGCAATAGGATGATATAACAATATAAGCCTTTAAGTATATAATATAGGCCTCTTATTTTCACAAGATTTTACCGAAAGCTCATATCATACATAGCTTTGTATTTATACTCGTAAATAGACTACCTAAAATCCACAAACTAACTTTACGGAAGAGCTGCTGCCTGAAACTGTGTCTTCGTGAATTAGCGTGGCAGCGCGCAGTAGGTACATGTGCCGGCCAAATTCCTGAACGCTTTCTCGCATGGTCGCTGGACTGCGGCCAGTGCGCGCCGAGGGTCTCCGCCGCGGTCCCGGGGCGGCGGCCGCGCGGCCCTGCCTCGCCGCGGCTGCGCGAGCGCAACGAAAGTGAGCGCGCCGCGTGCGCCCGCGCTGTCATCGCATTGCATAATTACCCGCGATCCGACCATTGTTTGTAAACATTCAATAAACAAGAACACATCATTTAACAAATTGCGTGATCGCATTTCGATAAGTCAGTTGAATAAGCAAAAAGCGCCTCCACAAGATTTCAAATTTCTCAATTTTTTGTCGACGCATTCTTTAGTTACAAATTAATGATCTGGTTCGATAATATCTTTATTGGCCCCATATTTTGAAATGAACAACATAAGTATTATATACGACGTTGATAAAATGCGACGCGGTATGAGCAGAAAGTTATTTGTTTCGATAATAAAAATGCGTGTGGATATTTCAGGTGAAGGGATGCTTCGCGACTTGAGCCCAACGACCTGCAGATTTGTGGGTCGGCGAAATTCGCGCGGGACGCGTTTCACATCGCCTATCTAGCGTTCTACGTTCTACGTTCTCGCGACTCTGTGAATGCAGAGCTTTCTCATTGATTCTGATGTTAACTCTATTGTTAAGTTATTTATTGTCTATGGAGAAAGTTCATTTTAATTTACAATTTTAACCCTTGTATCGACTTACCAATATGGGGACGCATGACATTTCGGGATTTAGCACCATTATCAGATTCCGATCAGATCAAAACAGTTTTAGCATCATTGTCAGATTCGGATCAGATTAAAGAATGCAAAAATACTCATATTTTATCGCCCTTGCGTCGTGGCTTCTGTAACATTTAGATGAAATAGATAGGTAGACAGATATTTCGCTGATGACCTGTATCACCTCTATTTCATAGGAATCCGTCAGATTGTTTATCAAGTCCAACGTCTGCGACAGATTTCGGGAATACCGAGTTCACAACCCGGACCTTTCAACGAATTCCGTCTCGGTCCAGCGCATCGCAAACAAAACTGCAAAAACATCCGCCGTGACGACGCGACGGCCGAGTGCCGAATGCCGAATGGTAAAGAGGATGTAACACCACGTTTACCGAATGCCGACTATCGCCGACCAACTGGCGACTGTGCTGTGGTACCGGAGGAACCAAGGCCTAATCATGAATGGAACCTTTATCACAAACCAGTCGCGAGAAACAATGGTATCCTTTGTATGAAACAACCGTTCGAAAACTTTTTGTCAGAAAAGAGTAAGTACTTGTAGTTGGAGGTGATTGTGGTCTTTGTAAAGTTTTCAGGCGCACAGATAAGTTTATATAGTATAACCTAGACAAGATAAAGTACAAAAGCTTGATCATAACCTAACAATAGGTACTTAATTCACAAGATGCATAAGAGAAAGACGTTATAAAGCACGGATGGGCCTGCTGTATTTTTTTTTACATTTAGGCAGGTACACACACATAACATCATTTGACTACAGACAGAGAGATAAACTGACTTTTGCATGACAAACTATTCCAAAATCGAGTTCCTTTTTGTTGAATTTGACATCTCTAACTATACCTCGTACTTTATAGTCGGGTTTTTAATCTCATTGAGTTATAATATTGTCAATTGAGATAAGATGAGATGCGAGAGAGAGATGGGAGACAGAGAGATTTGTACTCCATGGGTTAAATGTCTAACTATACAGAGCAATGATTTCATATAATATTAACGTAAATCAAGAGACAATTTTAACTTATAGCTGGACTCAATATCTCCTGCCTACCAGCTTGTATTCATTAGCACTTTAAAAAGAAAACTGCGACAGCGAAGCCGTGGTATAAAACAATGTCAGCTGGAATCTGGAATGCGACCCGCCTACAAGGCCGCGTGCCATCTCGCCTCTACACTAGTGTCTACTCCGTACTTTATAGGTAGCCGTTGGTAGGGTCACTACGATGCGATACAATACGAAACTTTTTATGGTAGGTACATATTATATTACCAATTGAGAAAAAAACAAGTTATAATACTCTACTCTATACGCATCTCCGATAGAGAGAGACTAAACAAAAGATTTCAAGATCTATCTCAATATAAAATATCTGTATCTTGTTCATTACTTTTATTGTCCTAAGGCGAAATCGCGGTTAGATCAGTCTTATTTGATACGTACCTACCCCTAGATATTCGGTAATTTATTATACATAACAATACAAGATCGTGAACATTAAATGTAGTTTAGACTGATGGTCACCCTACCTATTATGCTGCTATTATAGCCACTAAGCTATCCATATAAATTGTTATTTGATTAGTCGTCAAATATTTTCATGTGTTTACACATACATTTTCAACAAATTACATGAATTTTACGTATTTAAAAATAAACTTTATCAGTTGGAATGCAATTTGTCTGGTTACAATAACATTTTCAGTTACTGTGTTTCCTTGTTTAATCTAATAGTACGTACCAATATGTTAATTACTACTACCACCTGCCTACTTTAATAACATGTTCAGGGTTTCCAGAAAATATCAAGCGAAAGATGTTAACAATAAATATATTTACCAAATCCTTCGGAATCGCTCGCAGGGTATGCGGGACTTGGCTGGACCATGGTCGCCGCGCGTGACAATACGTCCAGCGCAGATTCCACCTTCTCCATCTTTACCTAAAAATGGTTAAAAAATTATATACTTTGAGTCAAAACATATTCTATCACAAACATCTTTTAATACCCTTTTACTTCTAGCAATACGAGCACATGTAAAATCCAAATGCGATAACTTCTACTGAGTTCCCAATGATATGGTAAGCAGTAAACAGTTACTCACTCGTGCAGTTAAAAGTTTTAGCGTTTACGGTAAATCAGATTTCTGCACACAACCTCAGTTTTGAATCGCTAGGTCAAACAGGTCGAACAAAAGGTCAAAACTTTTCAAAAGTTAGGTACTACTTACCAGTACATCACTATTTCTAGTTTTGCTTAAATGCTAATGATGTGGTTATGTTTATTTTAAAGGGATTTAAAGTGCTGGCTACGGTATTGTGAAGTCTGCTTTGATGGTGTAAATATTCATCAGATTTCATAAAATTAGATCTGTAGTCAAATGAGCCCTAAAGTAGGTACCTAGGTATAGATGAAAAAGACTGCATCCTCATAATTACCTAATTATCTACCAAGATACACGTATTATTATATTTATGCTGTAGTTACACTAATGGGTTCTGCTTAATCATCTGTATAAATGTATGTCATTGGTGCATCGAAACTATCTACTAATGACTGACATAATTAGCTACTTGATACAGCTAATAAATGCGTCGGAACCGTCAACTGAGATCAAACAGATCTTGTTTAATATGATTTTGAGTGGTTGCCTAATTATACCGAGACCGGAAAAGCGGTATTGAAACATGGACAAGAATCCGCGGAATCCATGTCTGGCACCGTAAAAATATTCGCGATCGGCATTAAAATATCGCAGACTAAAGTCATACAGGCGAATACCAAAGCGGCGGAAATTCTTCGCGATAATGCGGCTAGACGTTGGACAGACGTGCGCCAAGTCGTGGAGACCACGTAAATATGCGAAGAGTCAGATGATCAAACAAAGAGTTGTGAAACGTAGCGGCCGCATACCGCGCGCCCGGGAACCAAGCCAATGGTCAACGCTATTGCAGACGTACCCACGCTAAACGATATGCGAAAATATGACATTTTGATTCGACCCAATAACGCTCCGTCTGCATCGAACGAGGGCTTGATTGACTCGATAGTCATGAATGTTTCATGATGTTGCAAAGAAAAAAATATCAAATGGGCGCTTGCTTGAGCCTTTCAGGCGATAGTTGGTACCGCGTTACCTAACTGCAGTGGTATGATATTATGATTGTGGTTACGACCTCATTCCCTAATCCAATTTCCTGTTATTTATGCTCATTACACATTCCAGAACAATTTCAAGATAAGAAGAGTAAGTAGGTACCTACTCCATGCAACGTTAGAATGTATATTATATATTATATTGTAATACACTTATTTTTAGTTTAACAGCAAAAAAAACATCTAATTTTAAAAGATAAATCGGGCCAAAATATTGTGGTTATATTATAATAAAACTAGTTTAGTACGGATTCTGCATAATATTAAGAATTCTTCAGCGACAACCACGCCAGCATAAACAAATAGCACAATTGTTTTTGTCCTGAATATCTATGTCGATAGCAATAAACTAGTTAGAGGTACTAAAGATGAATAGTTTTTAGTTATACTAAAAATGCTTTACGCGATTAAACGCATTTCCCGCATGCTTAGCAAACATTCTTTGCGTACAAATTCCTCTGCATTAATCTAAATGAACATAATGAACAAGAAATTTCCAATGAAGAAGTAACGACTAAAGTCACACGAGATTCACGCAGTAAGTACCTGTTTATTCTCACGCAAGGTACTACGAGGTGTGGAAGAAGGGAAGGGTAAACAACGGCATGACGAGTGCTGCGATGACTGCGTTAATGACGAGGAATTTGGTACATTAACCACAATAGAATTTTTCTGACCGGAGACGGAGTCACGAGTAGGTAATAGTGTATGAGCGACGGTATGCAGGTAGGTCGTTAATCGAATACATCATTCGACACATAGTTTGTCGGATGGACACGAAGCGGTACAACGGAACATTGGGACTCATAATGGTATTTGACACGTAAATTCCATTTCGAATTTGTGTGAAGAAAACGGATGTTTGACGACGAAGACGTGAACGTGTGAAAATTATACCGTACTAGTAAATGAGAGCACCATAGGGTATGATTAGTAAAATGACATGTCGTGATTCTCACTTTAGGTGAGCCGATGAATGTGCGTGCATCGATTTGGTAATACAAATGAAAGAAGAGAAAGACATCCATGATCGTTGGAACCTGCCTGTAATCTGCTGTGGTTTAACGTAAACAGATTCATGCCTAGCATGCACTAATTCATATAACACATCCAAAACATTTTGTAAAGTTGGACCAGAAAACTCGAACATTTGTAGGTGCAATAGACAACGTAAACGTGGCTGGCATCAGATTGGTAATGTTATTTTTACGATGATTCTCATATTACGTATGTATTAAAACGCGTATATAGGTAACTATTCTAAAAACGAAAAAGGATTAATGAGATTTCAAGAAGTTTCTATGAAGTAAAAACAATAAGGAAAACTTTTTTCAGGCGTTAAACTGATGGCGTTACTGCACATTGTGACCTCTGATGATGACAACTGACTTGCCGTTTCTATTACTTTTGATTTTTAATGTAATGTAGGTAATAGATTTTAATTTAACAGAGGCAAAAGCAAACACGTATATACCTTACAGTACAATCATAAACATTCGCATTGTTATTCCACAACCTATCGCTATCACCTGGCAGTCTCCAAACGCAAACCACATGCCGGTCGAACCTTGACATTCCGATCGTTAAAAATAATTCTCTATTTCAGTAAAACGATAATAGCTACAACTTTCTAATTTCAGCTCTATTTATGGTACGCTAAGGTTGTATGTTGAGATATTCTGGCGGCCCGCATTTGGGGTTATTTTATGGCCGTAGCCACCCCTGCTGTGCATCTGCGCACGTGGCTTTCTTCGAGGGGACGAGGGAATCCGGGCAGATGTTTCCCTTGTTGGGGTGCCGAATTTCTATTCAGTTGTAACGCTTCTGTTCGTAATTATAGAGAACTTCTGTAGACGCGACGGTTATACTTGTTTGGCCGATGCCGTAGGATTACTTAGTACTTACGTTTTACATTAACATCTAATTTCAATTGTTTTACAATAGAAAACAATGGAAAAAGACTTCAATATGTTTTTATTTTAGTGAAATTTACTTGAGATTTCGTTATTTTAACCCTCGGGTTATACTAATTATATAATATTCGGCATGCAAATATTCCGGCATTTTAGGGTGGGGCTTATCGTCTTGTTTGCAATTTGAGTCTGCCAGAAAAGGCAGGCATGGCTGGCTTCGTACGTCACGACTCATGTTATAGTAATGCGGAAGTAGGCATGCAGTAAGTAGTACTTCATCAGTACTAAGTAGGTACGATACAATTGTTTCCTCTATAATCATGAAATCCATTACTCACACTCCTAATAACAAATAAACACTTAAAATTTAAGTAAATGAACGGAATTCGGAAGCAGTTAATGGACTGTGAAATTCTTTAGGAAGAGTCGGGCAGACTTCGGCTGACGTAAATGCCTGGAGCTACCGAATCGATTCAAATTCCTTAGGCTTCTGTTGGAACAAATAAATGTCAAGACTTATTTGTTTGGGCTTTTGATTGACGCTGACGACAAATTGTTGAATATTTATAAATGTAGATCCAAAATGAGATGTTGTGTCTTTTTTAAGTCGGACTGAGATGTGTCGAGTTGTAGACAGGATCTGTAGCTTCGGGGTAAACGTTTGGGCTGAAATACCAGGGCCGGTCGGCTAATTTGAATAAATGGACAGGATTCTCGCGGGGTCACTCGTATTGGCTAATCGTACGGCATTTTATCGCGTGTTATCGTAACATGCGGGCACTCGATACGAACGCTGTGCGCCGCTTAGCGCGCTCGCATTCCACTCTATTATGTTCGAGATTCCGCGCCGTGTAGCCTGAAGATAGAGTCAACTATAAAAATGTGTAGACACATCAGTACTTTGTCACAGTAAATATTTTGCAAAACAGTCCTCGATTTACTTAATACATTTGCAACTTTTCTGATTGCGATATAGTACTAGAGTATTGGCGTGTAGGTGACTGTAGTGGGTCCGCGTAGCGGCGAAATTTTTTGCGTCTCTCGCTCTCAAATCAAACCGGTAACAACTCATTACATTATAGAATTTGTACTCTGTACAGTATACACGCATACTATCTATTAAACTGTGACTTACACATACTGCGTGTTTCGTATTCTGTGACAGTCTGTAGCTCTATCGTAGTCATTGCCATGTATGGTGATGTTTATTAATTTAATAAATAACGATAACTAAAAGGTAAATGCGGTAGGTAGGTAGTATATTTACCTACCTCCATCAATGTCAAGTTACGGATCACTCTTGCGTTTGTTTATAGATGTAATATAGGTAGGTAGGTAAACTTTATACATAAATTGAAGGCAACTACAGGACGTGAAGACAACAGAACAATATCACATTAACAAAATTAAAGCGCTAAGTTTAAAGCTAAGCAATGTTACGTAGTAAGTAGGTACTTACACAGTGTATGTTTTTCTCACGGCGTCTCACAATGCGAAGCGATAAGTATTTTTTTCTCACAACAAAAATAAGTTACGGATTATAAGCAGTTGCTAGTCCTTAAGTTCCGTGAAAAAACTAATGTTCTATAATACTGAAACCTTCATAACAATGTTACTAAACCGGCAAACAGCGAAAATCGATAGTCTCGCTCGAATCGCATAAACTTTACGTCAGAACAACACAACACGCTACCGAGTACTGGAACGCAAAAAATTTAATGACTTCTACAGTTTATTGGCCATTGTCCGTTTAACGCGCCGATGTATTTATTTGTTGTTTATTTCATAAAATCCAACTATCGCGCCACGGCTCTGTTGACGAAATAGTCGCGTTTGACATTTGAGCCGAGCCCACTGCGATCGGAATCCACGGAATGTCAAATATTTTCAGTGCTGCCATCTGTGCGAAGGAATCTTAATTCGCCCAGAGGCGGCACACTTTACTGAGGGCATATTATAACGTCGCCACTTCCATCTAACGAAATCTAGCTCATGTACTCAATTTCTGAAATGATATTTCACCTACAATTGATCAAAGAAGTCGCAGAAAATCAAATTCTCGATAAAATGAGTAGGGAAAACGTTAAATATGAAAGTGGCGCGCTGCGTTCGCGAATCCACCGGAATGCGGGCGGACTAGTGCCGCCTCTGACGTCACAGCAGCGGCGGCGCAGGCGTGTGGACGTACTAGCTCTTGCCCAATCTGTGGTCCGCCGCAGGGTTATCGACATACTCGCAGAGGCGTAGTTGCTGTGACTCAATCTATGGCAGAGGCATAGTGACTGTTATCTAAGCTTTGGTACATTTAGGGTCGGCACTCGCCCGTGCGCTTTGCGCATGTAGCGTGCTGTAGGTACGTTTCGGTTCGATAATTGTGGAATTCATGATAATTATAAAATCATGGAGTTTCTGAAGTGAAACCAATTTTTCTTATTTATATAGGCATAAAAAGTAACACCATTTGCTTTGAACATTATCATTAAAATTACAACATACTACCTGGTGTCGCCTCCTTCAATTTCAAATTTCATTGAATAATTACTTTTGCAATTCTATTTACCAATTACTTTGTTATTTAAAATAAAGTAAAACTAAAATAAACAATGCCACTATTTTCACTTTTTCGATGTTGCCACCCTAAGGTTTTGTAGCGCCATCTGTGATGGCAAAGGTTAAAACTATTAAGGAAAACTTATTAAAAGTTCTTATTCCCAACTAAAATAAAAAGACGGATGTTAGGCCTTTTTACGCCCTACTTTTTTGTGGTCTTGAGAGCTAGGGCTAAAACCTTTTCATAATGACTGGCACTGGAAGTAGGTACTATCAAGGTAAAACGTAACCTATTTAGTAGTAAGAAATAGTTACATGTTGCAAAAATACATACAACTAGCTATTGATAGTGGTTTAGAAATAGGAAATTAGAACTCGTGATTAGATGACACAATTTTATTTTATTCTAACACAACATCCTCATAAATCTCATATAAATAAACGCACCGAAATTAAAATTCATTATTATAATAAGAAACGGTTATATTTATTCTTCTAGAATAGGAGTAATAACAGAAGGCCTCAGGTGTTTTATGAAAGGTGTTCTTTAAAACATAATGTTTCACAAGATTATCCAGAAACATTAATAATTAAAAAAATACGTTATTCTTGACGAAAAGATAAGTCTTATATACTTTTAGTTAATAATCCTTTACTTAGTTCGTTTTTATTTGGATTAACAAATTATCATACTAAACCAATAATAAATTCGTGCCTTTAATCAAGTCGCATTCAATATTTGTATATTATTCTTCAAGAATATATGTAACCGTTAGTGATATTAGATTTTGGCAAATTATTATATTCTATAACAATAAATAATGTGTCCTGTTTTTTGCGAAACATTCTATTCTAACCGAGTACAATATACTGTGGGCACTGAGTAGACGTAGTACCTACCGTTTTTTGCTACAGCTAAGGTCAGTGTAACTAACAATTAGCTCTTTGGATGAAATTCGTGTTCACTTAACATAAAACTATTTTTTTTCTGAAATTTTTACTATAGCAGTGATTATTAAATCAATAGTTGTATTTATATTCGGATTAGCTTTGTATTTTTTTTAATTAACCGTTCTAATAGTGGGTTAAGGATAAGCACATTGTGACATTTACTAAGCAAATAGTTACTTACTAAATTAAATTACTTCTCTTTAGCACTACTTCGTGGAAAAGAGCCGACATCCTACGTCCGAAAATCTTAACACCTAGTTCTTTATCAGTTTCATCCCTATTAAGGCTGCTAGACTTTATAAATAAGTTCCATCAAATATTCTAAAATATTCTATACAAACATCTTACTTTGGAATCAGCGGGTACCTACGGCATTACTTATCGTTATAAGTTTAATCATACATACAATACATATTATTTCTATTACAATAACATTGGTTCTTGATTCGTATAGGTAGGTAAAAATGTACATATTAGATATGAACAATATATATTATATATATATACTACATATATTTAGAGATAAATAGACTGGCGTATTTGACA
Organism: Hylaea fasciaria; assembly: GCA_905147375.1. Lineage (NCBI taxonomy): Eukaryota > Metazoa > Arthropoda > Insecta > Lepidoptera > Geometridae > Hylaea > Hylaea fasciaria. The sequence continues at coordinate 5,398,837 of LR990197.1, forward strand.
CGAATTCTTTAATAATTGTGAAAACATAATTATAATTATATAAGTAGGTACATAAATTGATATATAACTAAATAGTACATAAATATATGTTAAGTAACAGTATTGAAAAGAGCCCAAAGTTAATTAAATTTCTACATTAATCATAATTATTTATATTAGCAATTTCACTTTCTATCTAAAATACCTACAATAATACAAATGCTGTGCTTTTGCCCATTATAATATAATAAAGTATGCATTTATTATATAAATACGTAGGAATAGTGTACGAGTGAAGGTAAATATATTGATTTATAAATTCATTATCTTGGTAGGTTGTATAATATTATAATTAAAATGTTTAATGTGGTGCAAAAAATAATTTAGGCATTATTATATGATGCGAAACGTTATTCATACTTAGATCTCATTACTAATGTTTATAAATGTAACCTTTTATAAAAAACACATAGGTAAGTAAACAAATATAAGCACCAAATGTTAATCTCTTTAAATACAACATCAATGGAGATGTGAATAAAAATACTTTCTTGATTTACAATAAATATATAAGTATATCTTTTAAATAGGTATCTACTAAATTATACAAAAGTTATTCAAACCACAATACAAAATTATGCAATTGGGAACTTTGCCGTACCTATATCTTGGTAATAAGACGTACCTACGTCTAAATTTCTATCTTATCATTATTTTTGGTTAATTTTATTAATTTATATAAATACATTTAAAACTTCAGGGGACGGCTCAACGTGTCAAACAAATTATTATAAAATATAGGAGTATAGATATCAGCACTCCAGGGATATATTATTAGTTTAATTGTTTTTGTGGCATCGTGGCACGTATGTTTTTATGGAAATATATATATTATATACTAGAGGATCCCAAGCGTTGTAGAACGGTTAAGCTACGAAGAAAATTTGATATTTTACTACTAAAGTTACCTCTATATTTTATTTCAATAAAATTATGAATTTAACAATCTAATTTTCAATACTTAATGCGCCTCAATGCTTATCTGAGCACAAGGCATGAGGTACGGGAAACTAATGTTTAAACATATTTTATTAACACCAACTGCGTTAAAACTATAATTTTTTTTGTTAACCTAACGCCAACAATATACTAATAGGCATATGCCAAATAAATTAATCACATTCTAATAAAGTTGTTACAAATTATTTAGCGGAACTTTGCAGGCATGATAGGTAGTATTACATAACTCATATCATGTGACCATGGTCACACGAATGTCATCGCCAATGTCACGCATCACATTATATTTTTATTTTGAATATAACACAATAATAATACGTATAGATTTTTAAATATTTCCGTTATGTTTATCACACCAGCAAAGCTACGCTAACTTAACCATTAAGCGGTCAGTAAATCGTTTACTTATTGCAAATAAAGTACCTACGTAGCTATTAAATAAAACATCTAGGTACCAGTCGTTCTGCTACTAAGATTTACGCAAATATTATTAGGGTTTTTCTGTTTAGTCATAGAAAATTAATGTAATAAATCTTGAAAATTTTGTCGTTTGACGAATCATTGGATCGACAATTCTTTCACGTCGTTACGAGTACTTATTATATCTTTGGTATTTGGCATTCCTTGTTCAATCTTTTTCCAGTCCATGTTTGAACCATGAGATGGATTGTTTTGGTTGACCTATAGGCCCTATAGCCTTTTGGGCGGATTTAAAATGTATCTAGGAGAGTCCTCCCCAACTAAGTTACTATTATACTTACATATAAATAATTATGTTTGTTTTTGTGTTGTTGTCTGTATAGTGATGTAATATCTTTTGACAGCAAATAGAGTCATAGTAGTTTGTGTTATAATTGAAATGTTATAGTTATATCAACACATTTTCGAGAAACTTCGTAATTACCCGACTACGATGATGTATGCTATGTTATGTTATCTGTTCACTCATAATTTGTTAATGAAACGTAATTAGTTATGAATTATTTTAGTTTTAGTACTTTTTTCTCTTTCAGTTTAAATACCTAAGCTAACACATATATAAAGTACCTACATACTTCCCTGCTGTTACTGTAAGGTATACTTATTATGAATTAATCATCTCATGATAAAAATTACAATAATTATAATTTAAATGTTTCATAGTTATTAGAAGTATAATAAATAAAGTACATAAGAAACAAAAGTTACCAGTTACAACTTAATGCACTATATAGGTAAGTATATAATATTTTATATAAGTATTATAATTAATGCTTATCACAATGAAATAAAATTATTTTTATTATTCAAAAATGATATGTCATCGTACATAACGTCTTCAATATGGACTTTTTGGAAAAAAATGGTTTCTTAAGTGGGATAAAAATGAACGAACTATTGTAATGTAAAGTAGTCAGTCCAGCTTTGTTGTTTGCATTCATAATAATAATTATATTTAATTCCTGTGATGATATCTCACAGTCAATTGACGATAAACACATTATCCCGTTTAAGAAAGCACTCTCATAAATATATAATTTATAATATTATGTCTCAAATATAATATAAACATCTTATGTAATTATAAATATTAAAATATAAACTGCAGCAATATAAACCTTTATAAATATTTCGAATATGGAAGGAACACAAATTACCCGAAAGCAATATAGGCCGTGTTTTATAATTTAAGATGTTAATTTAATTTTAAACCTTATTACGAATATCGATCAATTATTTCGCAATATAAAATCACTATCCACACCTCCGCCCTAAATTCATAACATTCTTTCCCTAACCTCTCAAAACATTCTCGAAACGTAATTGCGAAATAAATTTTCGAGCACCTAATGCTACGAAACGCACAATACCGAATACAATAAACTATCTCTGCATATTACTTAGTTCATAAAATCATCACGCGTCTCAATAATATTTTAAGAAAACAAAAAGACGGACACTTCAAACTATACTACCGTCCGTCCGTCGCGAAACGAGATACAAAGCCACGAGATGGCGCCAGCTCTAGCCAGCCTACCCGGCGGACTAACGTTAGGTGTACTATGCTACGAATCGTATCACTGGGCCGGCAGTCTGTACATGCCATCGCTACATAACGAGCGCTAAATCCTTAGCGATTAACCACACTGGCAGTAACGACAATTTCGTTAAATGCAAGTCTAGGGAAAATTGGTAGACAGGTGACAATCAAAATCGTTATTTTTCTTTGAAAATGTACAGATTCTTTGACAACACCCTTAGGGCACAATTACGTTTAGCTTTGCCCTACGATCTCGGTTTCATCCCGACTTACATACCTAATATGTAGCTTTAATACTGTTTCATCTTCGATACGTTAGAACTTAGCGACCGATATCGGTAGCTAACTTATGTAAGTACAGACTGTCACCCGTCGCGCGGAATCTAGAAACCTACAAAAACAATTGTTTAACGAACTGCAACGGGCGGTCTCTGGAGAGGATCCTGCGGCGGGCGGGCTCGGGCTGCGCCGGCGCCGCGCCCGCGCACGGCGCCAGGCGCAGCGGCCGCGTGGCGGAGGAGGCGCCGCAGCGCCGGCACTGCGTGCGCTTCACCCCCAGCGGCCGCCGCCACCACCACATGCCTTCGTCGAACTGATGCCCTTTGTCGTACCCCGGATCGACGTCGTACTCGCCCCTACTGCCGTACCGAGCCTCGCCCATCTCGAAACGCGACTCCGCCCTGCTCTTCTCGAACACGGCCCCGCTCCCCGTATCGTACCGAGGCTCGCCGCTCTCCTCGTACCGCGAGTGACTCCCTCTATCGTACCCTGCACACGCACCTAAACTACTTTTGTCGTAGCGACCGCCGACCTTGTCGAAGAGCGCCGCGTCGGTGTCGTAGTAGCCGCCCTTTTCGTATCTCTCCTGTTTTTTATTGTAGCGCCCAATACTTTTATCGTAGGAGTTGTCGTAGCGATCGTAGCCTCCGTTCTCGTAGTCCGTGGATCCGTCGTAGGTGGTCGGGTCGAAGTCGGGCGAGAGGTACCTCTGCTTCGCCCGAACTCGCGCCGACCACGCGGAGTGTTCGCTGTCGCACGGCGTCACCGGCGCGCTGCGTATAGCCTTCGGCTCGTAGTAGTTGTACGTCTCGTCTGTTAGGGATCCACGTTTCTGTAATCGAGATAAAGATAAACGCATTATTGCTTGTAAATTATTAGTAATGATTGGTCGTATATTACAAACTTTTATTTGTGAAATTATTAGTAAAAGTATGGTACATTATTTGACATTGATGTCAACCGACCCAACCCTATTCCTGCTGTCTATCTTGTCCATCCAAAGTTTGTCTGGTAGATATCCTTTTCTGCAATAAGACCGCCCATTTTACCTTTCTGAGTTCTATACCTTTTTTGGTGGCAATAAAGAGTTATATCTATCTATCTGAGAGAGTAAGCTCTCTCTTTCGTTATTGAATTCGGCCGCATTACGCTGTAGAATTTGACTGAACCCATCTATCTATCCGTGCGGTACATATTTACTCACAGCTAGGGTCACAGGGCGGACACTCCATACAAACGGCTGAATCGAACAAAAGACAAGCGAAACTGCATACGAAGCAATAGCGTCATCCGCGTTAATACTGCGTCGGTACAACACGCTCAGAATGTCATACATAATACCAATCGTATTATGTCATAGTAATTTAAAAATAGCGAGTGCCTACTTCTATGTTATTAATACGTTATCTATGTTAAAAATGTCGTAGACGTGGGTGATGTATATAAGTATATACTCGTAGCACTAACAGAGGCTATACCGCCGCGGCGGGCGGCACCGTACATTAGCTATAGTTGGGTGGGATAATAACTTAACAATACCAAACACTAATTATTACATGTTAACACTAATCATTAATATTAATAATTATTACACGTTAACTTGACAAATAAAGTTAGTTGCTTTATAGTTTACTTAAATGAATAATCAGAATGAATCATTAATCAAGTAAGTACAGCTTTGAATTATACTATATTTGGAAGACAAACATTTCAAGGTGAACACCGTACCATGTCCTTGACTGTCATTTTAGTTGACATTGGATCGTTGATTATACGTTCCTGCGACTTATTTGTGTCCATAATGTATTTACTTTTTTCGTAGTCAAACGTCGTACCTATAATAAGTAGATGTAATATCACTATATCGTCGTGAAATGGCAAAGTGATGTTTTGCATGCTTGCTTTGCACCGTGCTTTGGAGGGTTGTTATCGATCGATAGCAGTCATTAAGCCACGTTACAAGGTCCTCCGGTGGTCAGATGAACTTTGACACCATAGGCTAGTACAAACTTCATACGACAAACAAAAACATTCTAAATCCGGTCAAGAGCGAGTCAGACTCGCGCGAAGAAGAGTTCCGTCCCATTATGTATAAAAACGGCAAAGAAACAGGTTTGTTGTATAGGAGCCCCCTTAAACATTTTTTGTTTTTAGAATTGTTGTTGTTATAGTGGCAACAGATACACGTATCAGCTGTGAAAATGTAACCCGTCTAAACACCACAGTTCGTGAGATATATAGCCTGGTGATAGACGGACAGACACACGGACGGTTGGACAGCAGAGTACTAATACTAAGAATAGGGTCCCGTTTTCCCTTTCGAGTACCTACGGACCCCTAAAAAAGTCGCGTCTTACCTCCGTATCAAAGCAGGGCTGCCCAGAGCGTCACACCTCCTGCAGAAACTTGACCGGACACACGCCCTGGCGGTTGTCCCCGGAGCGGATCATCACCATGCCGTCCACCTCGTCGCCCACTTGGATCACTATTTGGTCCCGAAGGAGCATTAGGCCGTTGTCTCCGTCCGATACCTGGAAACGATGATACAATTCCTATTAATAACTTATCCACCAATCCAGACTAGGCCTTCTTGGTGGATTATGGCCTAACCCTCCTCACGAAAGCGAGGGGAGGCCTTTGCCCAGCAGTGGGACAGTTACAGGCTGAATTATTATTATTGTATTTTTATTAATAACTAGCTGTGGCCACGCAGTGTCACCCGCGATGACTACTAAAAAGAAACGTAGAATAAATTACTGCTTATAACATCAGGGTGTAAATTCTCGTAATTACACAAAAAGTTGAACGAAAGTTGACCGAAATGTGATTGGATTATGACTAGACTGAGAATTGGTATTCTGCTCCCATAAATTTACAACTTCATCTCGGTATAATCAACTTACGATCTAGTTACAGTTAAGTCAACCCATTGTCTATGACATATAACTTCAACTCATTTTTGTTACTAGAATACCATTTTAGCGTTCGGTTACATTACGATATCATTTCGATCGAGCGAACGTTAAATGTCACTTTTCAAGTTACGAGAATACCATTTTTAGACTTTAATGAGATTATAAGTTGATCGGAACTAGATTTTGAACATATTAAATTACCAGAATTGCCCTACAGTTGTCTGCTAGTGAAAGTTACGTTAAAATCATTCCAGCCGTTTCTAACAGACACAAGCAGCAAATTTCAAACCGGTTATTTTTTTGTGATAAGTTACTACCCTATACCGGTTAATTAGACATTACGAACAAGCACTTCAATTTTATTTACTTATTTGTATAAATAAGTCGCTCCAGTATTTCAGAGCTCACTCAACTTTAGTAAGTACAAACTCTATGCCATTGCTAGTTATTTAACAAACATTAATCAAACGCTGTGATTAGGTCGTGTCATTGGAAGAAATCAGAAGTCACTAACAACTATTATTATAATGCCATTAGGAACCAATCCATGTAAATAAGAACACATAATTATTAGACCATCCACAAATAAGAAATTGACAAATGACAATGGTGATTTACGTAGTATTTATTTCCTATAACGATATATACCTAGGCTGCTACCACAGAACACCTATAATATTAGGGACACTCAAGTAAAGCGAGATGGCATGATCGGAATTTTGTATGACATTTGAGCGTGTTGTCTTTCTCTTTCGTCGCTTTGAGTACCTTTTGAGTCTTTTGGCCACCGAAGTTGTTCGATGTTCGCTAAATGACGTCACTACATCGGACGTAATTTCAAATGCTAGAATTCAGGATCTACTCGTATGTATATGATCGTGAGTGCATTTTTCAGCCATTTTATAATGAGCTGAGTATAAATTATTATAAGAAGTTTAATGCCTTATAACCATAAACCTTATAACCATCTAACAGCCGAAATTAATATTGTATCTCCTATCCAAGATTGAAATCGACCTTGGATTGCTTCCTATCGTTCGATCGCTTTCCAATCTGCGTGCCTTTAAATAAACCAATCCACGGATCGGTTATTTGCACGTTTGACCCTAAAATAGATTGTGATATCAATCCCAGATAGCAAAATTTGGATTAGGATTGACGATTGATTGTAAGTACTTCGAGGTAAAAGTCGAGGTATGTCAAAATTATATATTTTGATGTTTGTTTGTGCGCGAATTTGACCCGTTTTTAGCTAGTGAATTATGTAAGTAGTACCTACTTATTTTTACAAATATACTACGCACCTGGAGATTATGCGTAACTTGCAGCGGTCTCTCCCCCGCCTGCAGCTTGGTGCAGTACTTGGAGGGGAAGTACCCTATCTTCCCCAAGCACTTCCCCTTCCACCAGTCCGGGTCGGAGGTGTCGATGACGGTCACCTTGTACCCAGCCTTCAGGTCCAACTCGTCCGCGTGGCGGGACTTGAAGTTGTATAGGATCACGTACAGGTTTGTCGGCAGGAGACGTTGGTGCTTCTGAAAATGTGTAATATGTGAATTAGGGTCGGATTTCGTTTGGTTGCTCGGAATTCCATATTATTGATGTCTCTTTCTCATGATTCTCTGATGGCAAAACACCTAGAAAGTAAAACAAATAAAGCTATCATTTCATTTTGGCAATGTAGGAAAATGATAGGTAAAACATGGGGACTAACCCCGAAAATAACGCTGTGGCTCTATAACACGGTCATAAGACCCTCAGTGACGTACGGAGCCGTAGTCTGGTGGCCGAGAACCACACAGATCAACACCATCGGTAAACTACAAAAATTCCAAAGACTGGCGTGTGTGGCTGCAACGGGTTGTATGAGGACAACCCCAACGGCAGCCCTAGAGGCATTACTTGGACAACCACCGTTACAGTTTCACATCCAGCAGGAAGCTGCGGCGTCTGCGTATAGACTCCGGGCGTTAGGTATTTGGGATCAAAACAGACAATCAACACACACGTCAATAGTGGCAGCTTACGCAGAAAACAACCCAGACATACTTTCCATCTATGATAGGGTCCCCAAACAGCACTTTTTCACCAAGAGCTTTAAAGTGCAGCTGCACGAAGAACCGAGTGATAGTTCCAGCCCGGATGAGGTCAGAATATACACAGACGGCTCTAAAACGAAAACAGGTACAGGGTCAGGCGCCTTCTCGGAGGACCTTAACATACATATAGCTATTGCTCTAGGACCAAATAACTCCATCTTCCAAGCGGAATGTGTAGGTATAATCCAAGCAGCAACAGCAATACTACACAAAAAGGTAACAGACACAAACATTAGAATTCTCTCGGACAGTGCTTCGGTCTTAAGAGCACTCCAAAGAGTGGAGCATTCCTCGGGGTTAACAGTTCAATGCCGCTATCTACCGGAAGAGGTCAGTAAGTATAATCTTTTAACCCTCCAATGGATCAAGGGGCACAGCGGATCCAGAGGCAACGACGAGGCTGATAAACTGGCAAGGAGAGGCTCGGATATGCACCCCGTAGGACCTGAGCCAATGATCCCTCTACCTTTCGGCCAGATCCGTGCATGGATTCGCGCCAGAACATCCAAACAGCATAAAGAGTACTGGGCAAGTATAAAAGATTGTAGGCAGTCAAAGGAAGCTTTTCCGGACCTCAGTCCGAGATTCTCCCGCAAACTCCTAAATCTCAAACGGGACAAGCTCCGGCATGTAGTCGGTATAGTCACCGGTCATTGCCTATTAAACAAACACCTATTTACTATAGGTGTCACGGACAGCCCCTTATGCAGAGGATGCATGGAGGCAGAAGAAACGGCCGCGCACGTGCTCCTTGAGTGCGAAGGCGTGGCGTCACAAAGGGCGCAGTTCCTGGGCGCACCGGGAACCCTGCAGGAGGCCTGCACTGATATCTGCAAGCTGCTCGCCTTCCTGGAGGATATCGGATGGCTGAACTAACAATCGCCACCCGACATCACGCAAAAAGGGCCGACCATTCGGCCTAGTTGCGGAAAAGAAGCCCGTTCACCAAGTACCAAGTGTCTCTTTCTCTCGCTAGAAAGCTGGCGTTTGTTAGAGCGAGAAACATTGCAGGAAACCGGACGCAGTACAATGGATATAATAATAATAATATTTATTTTTAATTGTGGATTTTCAGTTTTATACCGTCTGTGTCTTCACTGCTAAGTCGCCTCATCTCTTTTCAAATCTTGCCTATGTGGTATAAAACTTAAGACCCAAGTTAAGACCCATCGGAAGATAATACAACCTATTATTTTTCAAATGATATGTTGTATGGTTTTATCGCTCGTATTAAAATTAAAACTTTTATACTTAAGAGTATATAAATGGTGTTTCGACCATAATGTCGGCTCTAATAGGAATTAACTGATTTCATTAATTCTAGAAATTAATCAAAAAATTTTAAGAGACGTTGACACCTGAAAAATGATCTCATAAATAACAAGAAGCTTTGACATCACAAAACTTAAAAAAGTCGTGGAGTTGAGTAGGCATTAAAATATCGCTCTTCCACTAGCTGGAACGAATGTAAAGTGGCGTGCAGTGAACCTAACAGAGTGGATGCTTAATTTATTTGCCGACAAATGGTGCGAAAAGTATTTGGGAAATTCTTGAAATAAAATTCGAGTTCAGACTCCGAGCGAGTAATCCACGGCACATTTTATACGTGCCGTTCACGTCATTGAGGTGGAAATACTAGAAAATTAGAGAATATAAAATTTTTACGCGCCATCCGGTCGGTGCTATGTGGGAAATTTTGCAAAACTATAAAAGGAAAGAGGGTGTTACGGTTTCGTATGGTAGCCTTGAATCGAAGCACCATTGAATGCAGGCGCGCGGTTTAACGATTTCGCCAAGGTGGCCCCCTTAAGATTGTATCAGTAGGTAGGTATGTACATCCTACCCTCAACATTATAGTGAACAGTTGTGTTTACAATTTCTCTAACTAAAATTAATTATTAATAGCGGCAAAAGTCTGTTTTCAAAATCATTTTTTACAATAATACCGTGCATTGAACTAAGTGTAATAGTGTATAATAGTGGAAACCTACTTGTGGTTTCAATAAAGCACAATAACAAGTGAGATAACTGCGCGCCGACTTCTACCTACCGTCGCGCGTAATATCGAAGCCGATAACATCAACTTTTCCGTGTTTACCATACAAGAACGGATTAAAATACAGTGCTACGAGATGGCTGGAATCTGTGAGGCTTGCAGAGCCAACATTACAGTTACCCAAAAGCGTATCAAATGTACTCATTGCTCGCATTTGTACCACTCAGAGTGCATTAACTTTAACAATGAGTTGGATTCGAGATCCAATTGGAAATGCCCTACATGTATCGCAAGTATGCGCAAAGGCGGTGATAACAGCAATACACCAGTGCGTAATACAACCAAGCCAGCAAAGGAGCTGCCCGTTGGTCTGCCAAAGGAGGGACCGCCCTCACGGTCCACTCCACCTGCGTCGAGCCAACAACTGTCGCCCGCAGCAACGGTACCAACAGGTGCCAGTCTGTCCCCTACACCTGATTCAAATATAATTTACTCTTCAAGTGACTACAGCATAGTGACCCAGATCGAAAACATTTTGGATTTGAAGCTAAACATGTTGAAGAAAGATATGGTTAAAGAATTAAAAGGCTCACTGGTTGCAGAGTTTCGGAGGGAACTGAAGGCTGTGAATGCCAAATATGACCAACTTGAAGGCTCTCACACAAAGTTATTAGATGCACACGAAATTCTCAAGAAGGACTTAGGCGTATTAAATAAACAAACACTCGAAGATAGAACTAAAATACTGGACTTGCAAGCACAGCTCAATAAACAACAGCAATGGGCACGCATGTCCAATATTGAGATTGTGGGCCTCCCTGAGACACCGAACGAATCCCCCGTCGAGCTTGCAGTGAAGATTGCCCACCATGCCGGAGTTCAGCTGCAGCCTGCGCAAGTGGAATCTGCGTACCGTGTCCAACCTATGCAGAAGGTGGATGGTCGCCCGAAATCAATCGTAGTGAAGCTTCAAACCAGGATGCTGAAGGATCAAATCATCTCTGGACTGCGCCAAACAAAAGGAATAACTACCCGTGATTTAGGCCTGGGCGGCGCTGACAGGAGATTCTTTGTTAATGAGCATCTGACCCCCCAAAACAAGCAACTTCTTAGCGCGGCTAAGTCGCGTGCAAAGAGTAAGTCTTACAAGTTTGTCTGGGTGAGGAACTGTAATATTTTTTTAAGGAAAAACGAAGAGTCTCCTATTGTTATCGTGGGCTCAGACAAAGACCTACAAAAAATTGTGTAACTGCTATAGAATTGTTGCCTATTTTGTCACTTATAACTGTTTATGTTACCAAGTTACTCACTATTTATGTAAACAATAAAAAATATTTGGCACTCACATTGTATAACTTTCACATTTATTTCAAACGAGCACTTGATTCATATATCTCCATAGACACTAGCATAAAAAAACACACAAACCAACTCACTTATACAAAACACCTAATAACTCAACTCACTACAGCTCCCTACACATACTTACTCAATGTAAAACTGGTTTTAACGATATTTATGCAGTGCAACAATATACTTACATTAATATTTAATAACTTAATTTTTCATTCACCAATAATCACATTTGTTCTAGCTCTGGGCAACTCACGCGCATATACAATTATTATATATTTCTATCTATATTTATGTACACATAAAAGTCAGCATAATGCTCTCTAATAAGTTAAATCTATTTTATCAGAATGTTCGTGGCTTGCGCACGAAAACATTGCAGTTTAGACAGAATATACTTACGCATAACTATGATATTATAATTATAACAGAAACCTGGCTTAATAACAGTTTTTACAAAGGCGAACTGTGCGATGACCGTTATGATGTATTTCGTTGCGATCGTACCGAAAATACGTCGGCTAAGAAAACCGGCGGTGGAGTCATGATGTGTGTGAGGCAGACGCTGCATGCCCAAGAGCGGCCCGAGTGGACATGCGCCGGCGTTGAGTGCGTGTGGACGACTGTGCCGGCGCGCTCGCTCGGCGCTGGTGATAAGAGGAACCTACATATAGGGGTCGTCTATATACCGCCCGATAATTCCCAGCCATCGCGACTCGCTGCATTTAGTAATCTACTGGTCAGTGTTCTCGCTTCGTGTCCGAACGATCATTTTATAATAGCGGGCGACTTTAACCTTCCTGGTGTGTCCAGTGGCTAGAAACTTCAAAGGAATTTTTAATGTATGAAATTAGTTCCCCCCTTTGTACAACCGTATAAAATTGTATCAAGAATTGCCATTTATAAAAAAAAAACAAGTATGGTAGAAGTTGTCACCTGATTTGCTAATATTTTTTCCTAACAAACGACTACCTTTTAAATTTTTCATAAATATTTTGTATTTAAGACAACAAAATGAACCGAAAATATTGTTATTCATTTAATTTCTCGTAAAACTACTGATTATCAATATCATAATAGTATTTTAATTGTAGTTTGTATGGTCACACTCAATTAAAATGTCTGAATATTTTCCGGCGCTTGAGTTTGTAAATTTTATGTTTCGTTTGGTTTTGGACTAATAAGCAGTGAAATTATCTTGTATAGTGAGAAATATTGGTGTAAATGTCGAGTTATATATCATTCTCCATTTCATCATTGGTTTCCTACTATCTTTTACCTGTTGTGTGAGGCAGTGACTCATTTTACAATAATTTGTGGTTTTTCTGTGCTTAATCAGCATAATATAAATAAACTTTTGAACAATATGGGTGGAAAAGGTGGCAAGGGTAGTCACAGAACATGTGAAATATGTGGTATGATTCCCCACATGAAGAATTACCATCAACTAGCCAACAACAACTACAAATACTTCCCATCAAAGAGTCGCAAAATGGTACGTGTTTTATTTAATTGCATTAATGTGTACACCCATAAAATAGTTTCAGAGAGATGACCAGATAAAAAAAACGTGTAGCAGAATAACTATTAAAATGTTGAATAATTCATGAAAAAAAGAGAAAGCAATAAATCATTTTCTCATACATTTTGACAGGACAATGTCTGTCGTGGCAGCAAATTTTAATATAGAATACTAATATTAAAATGTGATTGCAGTTGCTGTTCCAGAGGCCATTGTCTAGGCCCATCAACAAGCAAAGAAGCTGCGTTGCAATCTAGGAATGGTAAGCGTTATTACTATAGTATAGTTCAAGCCAAGCCAAAAACTGTAAGTAAATAATGAATAATGATTTAATCATTGTTTTTTTTTTTTGCAGATGTAATTTCAACCATATCCACTAAGATACATAGTGAATGTACAGAAAGTGATGAAAAATCACTGAAAAAGAGAAAACTTGTGGATAACAGAGTTGCCTTGTTACCATACACAGGTATAATAATAATTATTATTTTGTTATAAGCTTTGTAAAATAATAATATGAATTATATTTTTTATAAAATGTTATTATTTTTGTAGATTTATCAATCCCGAGGAAAAAGAAACTCATGGAACAAAGAAAATGAAATGCACCCTTAACTCATTAAGAAGAAGTGCCAACCTTATTGAACGAATTGAATCACCAGTACTCAAGGAGATGGTACTTTAATGCCTCCAAAAATCAACACCGCAAACCCAAAGGAAGGAGGTGGACAACACAGAATAAACAGCATTAGCAATTTTTAAGTGTTCTCCTAAAACATACAGATATTTTAACAAAATTTTGCCACTTCCTAGTGAAAAAATCCTGCAAAACATTTTGAAAAAAATCCCTATGTAGCCAGCCATCCATAAAGGTATACAATACAGGCATCCATAGGTAACAGCCAGCAGCAGCTACTAAGAATATAGTATATTATTGTGTGAACTATGTATGCTATTATAGATCAATCGGGTATCTCGAATTATTGTAATGTAAATAATGTAAATAAAATCTACACCATCTACTTACAACATTATTCATTTTAAAATAAGGTTCCCTGCACAAATTACATACCTAATTATAAAAAATAATACGAAATGATCCTGAAATCGATAAAGAATTATCGACAGTTCACATCACTATATTTGACAGCTATTTAATCGATACATTTTTGTACATCACTAGTGACAGCTATAATTTGTTTCGTTATGTTGGTAACGAGGGGGGAACTAATTTCATACAAAATGGTTTTACACTATCAAAGTATCGAAGTGCCGTCTCTTCTAGCGTAGCGTTTGTATTCTCTTTGGGTGTGTCCTGGTCACATATGGGGCCGACACATCACAAACGTGGTACTGCTGACCTACAAGAAGCCACGATTAACTTAATTGATGCGTGTAGTTTATCTGGGCTGAATCAACAAAATTTTCATTCAAATAGTTGTGATAATATTTTAGATTTAATTTTCAGTGATACTCCGGTTGACATATCTCGCTCTTCTACATCTCTTGTAACGGAAGACACATACCATCCTTCTTTAGAATTAGACGCATCAGATCTTATGATCCCATGTTTCAAACGTCAAGCGATTAGCAAATTTTGTTTTTATAAAGCAGACTACGATAAAATAAATAGTGATCTTACGAGTATCGATTGGGACTCTCTGCTGGTGGGAGATTCTATCGATGAAACTGTCCAGATACTTTATTCTCATCTTCGAAAGATTATCGACGAATATGTCCCGAAAAAACGTTGCACATCCTCGAGTAGTTATCCTATCTGGTATTCAAGATCACTTATACATGTAATTAAAGATAAATTTGCTGCTCACAAACGTTGGAAATTGCGCGGTAATCCACGAGACTATGACGAATTTTCTATTCTACGAGCCAGACAGAAGAGAGTGCAAAATAAATGTTATAACACTTATAAGGATAATATGCAGATACTACTTAAAAAAAACCCTAATCATTTATGGTCCTACTTAAAGTCATTACGAAATAATAACTCTGGGTATCCTAATACTCTTACATTAGGCAATACAACTTACACTAATGCGTTAGATGCAAGTGCGGGTTTTAATGATTTCTTTGAGAGTATGTTCCAAAAGCCAGCTTCTGCGTATGATCATAATTTAATTTCCTACGCCGAGCCAAATGATGTAGTTCATAATTTAAATATTTCCGAATCTTTGGTTCTCAAATTACTTAGTTCCGTAGATAGTAATAAAGGTGCGGGCAGTGATGGTATACCACCAATTTTTATTAAAAGATGTGCTAGTTCCCTATCCAAGCCTTTGCACAAAATTTTCATGTTATCAGTCAACGTATATGGTGCTTTTCCGGCGATATGGAAAGAAGCAAAAATTGTGCCGATTCATAAGAGTGGTTCACGAAGACAAATTGAACATTATCGCCCCATTTCAATATTAAATACCTTTAGTAAAATCTTCGAGAAAGCCATATATCGGACTATTAGTCCAACTATTTTCAATTCAATACCAGAAGAACAACATGGCTTCATGAATAAACGCTCCACCGTGACAAACTTAACTGTGTTTACTAACTATGTTTTTCGCAGTATGGATGAGAGGGCGCAGGTTGACGTGATCTACACTGACTTTGAAAAAGCGTTTGACAGAGTGGATCACGTCATCCTGCTCCACAAATTACACGCGCTGGGAATACGTGGAGACCTTCACAGATGGTTCAGCTCCTACATTTCCAAGAGACGTCAAGCGGTAGTGGTTGGCGGCGCGCGTAGCGATTACATTACTATCAGCTCTGGGGTCCCCCAAGGGTCAATTTTGGGTCCATTGTTATATAATACGTATCTTTTCGATATTAACACGTGCTTCACCAATTCTAGATTTGTTATGTTCGCTGACGACAAAAAAATATACTTAAAAATTAAAAATCTTGAGGACTGTGATAAGATTCAAGACGATTTAAACAATCTTAGCAACTATTACCTAAGAAATAGAATATCCGTCAACTCAGCCAAGTGTTTGCAAATAACTTTCACGCGAAAACCTAAACCCATTAATTTCACGTATCACATAAATAACAGTCCTATTAATAAAGTTAGCTCTGTTCGTGATTTAGGTGTAAGACTGGACTCTAGGATGACGCTCGTGGAACATGTCGACACTATTATTGATAAAGCCTACAAGCAGTTAGGTTTCATAAAGCGTGTATGTAATTCTTTTAAAAACATAGATTGTATCAAAGTTCTATATTTTACCTACGTGCGTAGCATCTTAGAATACGCCTGCAGCATTTGGTCGCCATGTTATATTATTCACATTCAAAGATTAGAATCCATACAAAGTAAATTTATTAAGTTTTTAAGTTTCAAAGAATACAGAAATTTTGAAAAATATTCTGAGTCATTGAAACATTTTCAAATTGAATCTCTCGAACAGAGGCGTAAGCAATATGATATTGTGCTACTTCACGACATATTATCTGGGAAAGTGGACTGCTGTGAACTGTTGTCTAGCATAGCCTTGCAGGTTCCTTCTTACCGAACGCGGCAAACACCACTACTTCACGTTCCTCATTCTAACACAAACTACGCTCAAAATTCTGCCCTGTGTCGCGCTGCCCGAACTTATAATAAGCATTATTCTGGCTTGGACCTGTTCTTCTTATCTAAACATGCCCTGAAGAAAGATTTTAAGAAGTTGCACTGCCTCGATTAAAAACATACGCACTTGAACACTCATACTCACCCTCACACGAACACGAACACACACACACATACACACACACCCTGTGCCATAATTCATCAATATAATTGTAAAACTGTTAACTATAAATTAATTAATACGATAAGTAATCCTGTATTGGCCATATTTTTATACCAAACTTACTGTATTGTTTATACTTATTGTAAAACGCTGTTGGATTACGTGAATAAATAAATAAATAAATAAATAAATAAATTGTCTCAAGTAGTGGAGTATTCTTTATCCAAATAAACGTCTTACACAATAATTTTCAAAACAGATTTTCTCACATAAGACTATAGATGAAAACGTCTTCCAAACAAAAAAATAAGTGAATTAAAATCGGTAGGTACCTACGGCCGTTTGCGAGCTACGGTGGCACATACAGACAGGTACAAACGTTAAACTTATTATAAAACAACTAACTTAACAGAGGAGGCAACACACGTAAGCTGTTTACGTCGAGGATTCAATAAAAATAATCAGTACCCCTAGTGTGTTTTTACGAGCTCGACGTAATACGCGTCACCTAGCGCTTTTGTATGAAGTATCCTGTACGTACAGCGCCCCTACCGGCGCGTTTATGAACGAAAAATCTTTGTACAAACCGCTAGTTGACGCGTACTGTGTCGAGTTCGTAAAAACTCACACTAGGGGTACAGTAAGTGACAAAGATTCACTTACGCTATGCTGCTTGACAGGCGACGGGCACGGACTGGCGCTATTGGAGGACAGACTCTTGTCAGGCTCATCGGGCAGTTCCACACTGCTCATCCTTCCCCCGCGAGCGCTCAGCAACTTTCGGCTATGCACCGGCGACGACGGCGCTGCGTAGTTTCATTAAAAAAAATATTGAAAAAATATAAAAATTCAATGAGACGACCCGTTCAATATCGTGAAGCAGACAATTTTTAAGTAAACTTTAGGAGTAGGTACAAATTGCTTTCGTGTTAGTTAATTTTTAAAGTGGTTTTCTCTTTGTAAAATTCCGAACTTTATGTAGGTACGTTTCTTCAGGTATATCGATATCGTTAAAGATTGAACGTGCCGTTTCTTAAATGTTTTAAAGCATGGAAAAATAATTCGTTTTCGGAACAGAAGTAGTACCTATATCAAATTTACTATATCGTATGACTAGATCTATGTACCTACTTATTTGTTTTCACGTTATCTAGACTTCACTGTTCATATAATTAAGAATCCACACACAATACATTTTATCTTTTGGGATTGTGCCTTTACCATGCTTTTCTATTTGGTAAGATGTAAGTATATAAGTAGGTAGGTACAATATGAATTTACATCATGTTCTTTCAAATAAGTGGCGAAACAAAAACAAGCCAATATTCATACAAAAATTCTGCATAAACAAAATGCGAAAATCAGTTCCAAGTTTCCAACATATCTTAAGACATCCCTTTCGTAAATCATGATTCGCGAATACCGATCCACTTTCTCCGAGACTTGACACATCTTCAATAACGTTTGCGTAATGGCGTAGATTTTTTCGATGATAGACCATCGATAGATGGTGTTCGTTATTCTCATAGTTCACGTGGCCATACTAGTTCATGTCTCCCAGGGAGTTACACGTGTTCACTTGATTCGCATAATATAAAGGCAAATTATCTTTGACGTATTTTATTTGCTACAAATAAGCTTAATTTGTTTTACTACTCCTCTATGCTGCGCAGAAAATTTAGATTGGACTTCCCAGTTACAAATTATCTGATCAAACCAACATAATCTCATCTATCTACTAGTAATTCTCTGTAAAGTTGATATATAAAATTTGCTTCAACGATTAATTTGACGAGGCTCATAAGCCGGGCATTATTAGATCATAAAGATAGTAACTTATCTGCTAAATTAACGTAGAACAATATCGTATCAGCAAACGATATCGGCGCCAAACACTAATTAATATAGGATACTTAATAAGAGCTATCAAGTTATCGATTACCTTTAAAAACAATACACGTCTGGTATACAGATTCTATAGGGAGGATCTAACGAAACCATATTTACCTAGTATATTATTTAAATATCGTTTACTGATACATACAAAACTATTAAAAATTAAATCAACCTACATGATTGTGTATAATTAAACACCGTGTAGTTATTTATTCTATTCAAGCCATGTTTCATGCTGCAGTTACCTAGAAAATAAAAAAATAAAACATAAATCGCATGCGAACATTTGTCATGCCGATCTAAAAGAGTAGATAAAGGAAAGAGGAAATGTAAGCAATCGAGATGATATCGATTTCGATGTGGTTTATTTTTCATGAACTTATGAATTGAATATTGGTGATAGATTGACGGTCTGATTTTAAAAGACTTACCGTCATTATAAAACGACGTCGAAAACGCACCACAAACAGACAGCATAAAGTAACCAGATATAGGTAGAGTTTCACGCTAGACACACACAAGCTAAGCCAATGGAAGACATTCGACCGCGAACATCAATTGTGCCCACAACACAGCTCGACATCAAATATTCCCGAGTCCAAAGAACTTTATAAGCTTTGATGTCAGGTCGCATTAATGCTATGATTTGAATTTTGAAGCCACATAATACAGTGGGAGTCAATTAGAGCGTTCTACTAAAAATCTGTGCGCGGCACCAGCAATTCCCAAATGGATACGGATATATTTACAAAATATTTTATTTTTATGAAAAAAACATATTTTTCGATTCGAATTCCGACACTGATTGGATTGGAAATTCTATGAAATCCGATGAACAAATAAAAGGATTACTCCCGGAGCTCACAAATCCAGACGCCCCAAATGGCTCCCGACCGATATGCGATATATTTAGTAGTTAGATAACAGCGAACAATTCTCGTTATTTGGACTCGAGGCGTTGGTTACTGCGTACATAGCACGCGGCTGCCCTGCGCCGTGCTTTGGTCGCGTCCGGGCCGACGCCGCAGCTCCCCGCACTCCGGCGAGTCCAGCGACAGACTCTTCATCCTAAGGTTCAACTTTTGGCGTCTCGGTGAGTGCGGCGCTATAAAATTAGGCAGTATGAGCATTGAACACTTACCCTTCTACTCTTCTATTCTTTGCCAATGAAATGGTCATGAAAGATAATTCTAATTTCGTGAGTTAGTTAGCTTATTGACTTTCTATGATGTAGGTACTATTGGAATTGTGTAATGGTAAGTTATTCGGGTATAATATTTAAGGTCAGTCTAAAGTCTAATTTGAATCAAAATTAATGTTGGTGTTAATTTGGGCCGACCGATTCACAATATTTTGACAGTTTCATTTGTACTTCAATGATTTACGCAAATAAACTGATTATTAAATATTGTAAATAGGACTCGATATTTGGTTTATTTAGAGTTAATAACAAGCAAACTATATTTACGTAAAACAATGTTAGGATCAAAAACGTGCTGAAGCGGTGCAAAAACGGAGTAAGAAACAGGAAGATGCGTAAACAGAGACAGAATCTAAAGTACTAGTCGGATGAAGTGGTATCGAGTGAAGATGGTCTGCTAGAAGTGAAAGCTTCCTTTACTAAAGATCTATTAACGGATGCAATCTGTCTTCAGCAGTAAACGGTGACAGAAAAGTGGCATCTCATGAACAAGTTCACAGATGCAAGTATCAACGTGGAAGAATGCTACGGGGGTCTTTAATATTGGTACCAGGTAAGGGACTGGTGCGGTCTGCCTGCCTCAACATTTGGGCACTCTTGGAATTCTTCATCGAACCTGTGTGGACAAGTAAACAGGAGGGAGTCTGTAAATATTTCCATACTAGATCTACAAAGCCCATTCGCCGGGAAGGCCGGGATGCCCTGCAACTAAACTCAAAAACGAAAACTCGAGTTTCGAACAAAGCAAACAAAAACGCCACTCTATTTGTGTTTCTCTATGTTGAGCTCGGACCTAGATTACATGTCAGGTGACGTCATCCGTCGGCGTGTTAGGGGTCGTTCCGATAGTGAGATCGGTGGGTCGAGACAGAAGCGAAGTTTGAGTCATGGAAGTTAGTTCATGGTGCAGGTAGAAAGGTATAGCGGTATCGTGTAATGTGTACGCCGATATAAAACGCATGCAATCACCAGCACGCCGCACAAGCCATGCACCACTTACATCCGCGCACTCGCAGGAATACTCGTCCGAATTTAAAGTGCAATAAGTGCTCGAAGGTAACCAGAGAAATAGTAAATAATGTTTCGAATTTTATTGTAACAGTAACAATATGTACATATCACAGAACGCGGGGCGCTTCGGGGTAACACAATAGAACAACATCCGTGAAGCGGTTATCGAAGACCGAGCCGCCGCGCTGAGCCAGTACTGCCGTGAGGCGATATCGACGGGTTCCCGGGGGTAATGTCTCTTATCATTATTTCTTGCGGAAACTCGCGGTGGATTTGAGAATGGAGGGCGGAGGATCGCCGTTTTCATTAACGAAACAGAGGGGCTGGCCAAAGGGTCGCGTCGTCGTCTGCTCCGATTCTGTAAAAGATAACGCGCGGACAAAAGGAAATAAATAAACAATAATAAAACATAATAAAACACAACACAAATAAAAATAAACAGTTAAATAATAAATTATAAAAAAAAACCATGGATACGTTCGGGACGTGGAGTCGTTCGAAGTTAACCTACGGAGAGCCGGAAGGCCCTGCGAGAGGACAGGTTCAAGCAGCTAAAGGTATCGGTCGAGCTTCGTCTATAACATTAGTCCTATACACTAATCTAACACTGCAATCGCGAAACTAAACACAAAGGAACATAAAGTACGGAACACACAAACTGAAACGGGGCACCGTAATGATGCGGGCAGTCGGGACAAACAAAGCTGCGAGTGTGAGAGCGATGCGCTACGGCTGGGCGCGTACTTTCCGGCAGGGAAATGGACCGGTGCTGCGGAGAGCCGCGGCGGGAGCGCGAGCCCCACATCGACAAACTCTTGACGCCGGCGAAGAGGCGCCGCCGCACGCCGCCGTCGGGCCGCGTCGCCCCGCCTACCGACAAGCAGCGCTCAGTACCGGCCCGCGCCGCGACCAGTCCGTACGAGGCGTGCAACGATACACTCGACACTACTGAGTACTGCTGAGTACGAGGCGTGACGGGAGGCGACCCGAGCGTGGCGCCAACCTGAGCAGGAGACGGGCTGCGGCGCGACGGCCAGGCCGGGCGCCGCGGGCCGCGCGGGCCGCGCCGCCTCCTCGGCCGCCGGCGCCGGCGCCGCCGACACGCGCACTACCGGCCCGCCGCCCGGCTTGCCGGCTATTTCGTTCGCCCGCTTCAGAACTTGGTACGTCTGATCCACCTCCTCCTCTGAGCATCGAAATCACACCAACGCCTTAGCTCACGGGTTAATGTGTGCGCGAGACGACCTATCGTCGGTTGTTAGTGCTCTGTTTCTGTACAGTGTCTGGTCGGGGGGTTCGACGATGTTTGTTAGTGTTATCGAACGCTCGGCGGTCGGATACGTGCGAGGGGACACTCCGGGGTGACTGATACCGTACCCTCGTCGCGGAGGCTATCGAGATCGTCGTCGAATTCGACCGACCCCTTAAAGGAGATCTTGGTGAGTCTCTGCCCCGGCAGCCACCCTTGCTCCACCCCTGGACAATGTTCAACTTTAGCTGCCGACTGTGTCCGTCTGATCGATGCGTGTATGATATTAATTGGTGACCGTCATCGTGTGAGTGTTCTTAACAAGCTTGATGAGAGCCGTGTGTTGTGTCTCAAATTTAAATAAGTGTCCAAGTAAATAGCCAATTCTGAAATTACTTTGACGGTAAAACTTATTATTCTAACAATCCAAGAAAACACAGTGTATTCGATGTAGAACTTACCACAGCATCATTCTGAAAGCTTGAACTTAGTGGAATTTATAGTAATATGAGTTAATACATTAACTTTTAAGTTTTTTGCACTTTCCACAAATTTTCATTATCTACTGAGTATTGTCAGTGATTACCTTAACTATATTCAGTGCATTGTAATACATTCCTTCCATTTCTTTGTGTTGTTAGATGCACTTACAGTGCTATAAAAATCCAACAAGAACATTTATAGCCCTATTCGTTCGTATTCGTGTTTATTTCTTGAGAGGCATTATTGAACATTACTTAATTTTGTATGAATTCAATATAAAGTGTAAGAGAACCATCATCACTATTATTCTTTAATCTTATTATTGCCATTGTAACAATTCAAATCCACTCTATCCACATTCACGTCTAGTTTGCTACTTACTTTCGTCGTCAAAAGGGATGTCCTGATTCACCCGATGGGACTCTATTTCGGATGTGCTTTTCTGCCTGCGCAGGAGTCGCGACTTCGTCTGACACTTGCCGACTTGAGGCATGCAGTCGGTGTGCACATTCAACTTGCACAGGCGACAACGGAGCCCTTGGCGGGTGTGTCCTGCATAAAAAAATATTATTATAGTGTCCTGTATAAAAAACATAATTAGAGTATCGTTCACGCTACACCCACCCCACCAATCCTTGCCGGAATCTGTTTCCCCATATTATAACCTGGGAGTATTTAAGTCACGCGTGAACCGGTTACTTCAAGTTAAGCGTGCACCATCCTAGACTGCGTCGTAACTTTTTTATTTTTATTTTTAAACGTAGCCTCACACTAGGATTGCTCCTGTATCGTGGGTGCCGCTTACAGACATTTAATTTCAAAAGCACATCACGCCCAGACCAGAATTAAAAATTTGTGGATCGCACAAATATTTGTTCTGGGCGGGAATCAAACCCGCGACACCAAGCGCATGTAATGTGATGTTGGTTTATTACATCTCGCGTTAGGCCAAAGTCTCTTCTGGTGTTACACGCGACGTGGTGGAAAGTCAGGAACGGAATCGGCTGCTATCGGATCACTTCCAAACAGATTTATTGCCTGAAAGTGGTATTTAGCCAGACCCTAATCTCGATCAAGTATTCTAGATGTAATATAAACTAAACCCCTGCATAAAGTTGCAACAAAATCTATTTAGCCTTGAGCCCATAAAACGTAGAGAGTGCTAAGTATAAGCTCTAGGTATAAGTGCTCCACGCTTATACCTAGAGCGATAACAAGATTATACCCTTATACCTAGCTAAGTTAAAGATTCCCGGAACGTAAAAACCGTAGATGTATCCCTCGGGACCGAGTGACGGCAAAGGATAAACCCCTTGAAGTGTATTATGATACGCTAATGCGTAAACGTGACGAGCGTCTAGAATAAGATATCACTCGCGGTGTCACATTTCTTTGCGCATAATCTTTAGGACATGTCTGCCTGAAGAATATAGAGAATAGAAACGTGTAGACGTTCTTTACCATTGGTTACTTATTCAGAATAATTTAGCGGGTAGGGCATTGATCTGAAGCAAATGTGATCGACGGATTGCGGAAAGTGCAACGGAAAATGCATCTTCAGCTCTTGTTATTCGTCGAATGAGGTAGTGCAGAGCACTGCGGTGTCAGTGTCAGGGTCTGTCAGGGCCCCAAGTACCTCCGACTGATATTACGGTGATCCGCTCATAACTTTATGATCACGGTTTCAGTGCAAAGCATACAGATTACCCCTCCATACTACCGCTGCTTACCAAGGATTGCCAACTCCAATTCTCATCACAACATCAGAAAAAATATCGTCATTAAATCTAAAGTCTCGCGAGTCGCAACCTAAAAATCAAATTGATCGTATTATTATGATTTCGCATCCATCAAAGTTTGCCGAAATTTACCGAAATAGTCGCCGACCCAGAACCTTCTGGGACTTCGCGTAGGTACCATCGGGACTGGAGGTTAACGACATTCAACAAAAGGTTTCGCAGGCAACACGCTGAGGCCTTAATTTCTTGCGTTTCTATCGCGCTATAGTTAGTCTTAATAAATCATGTTAATCGCCTTATTATTTTTCTATCAAATCACGCTAAATCAACATATTTAGAGCAGCCCCGTGGTTGGGGCCGCCGTTATTCCCCGTTGCTAGCCGGATTATTATATTTTCTTAGGTTTACGTGTTAGTTCCAAATATCAACTAAGTTAGTGTAATGGAGTTGTGGCGTGTGATGTTTTGAACACCTTTCAGCTTTCATGGTAGAGTGAAACAACAGGTTTTAAGTTATTGATTTATGACTTTACTTCTTTTGAAGTGAAAACTTGAAGAGGGAGCAAGAGGCGTGTAGGTCACGTAGGCCCAAACCACCCACTCACTCGGAAACGTAACTGTTTTAATGGCGTAATAGGTTAATTTATTGACTTTAATGGCAGTTTATGAGGTAACTATGAGGTAAGTAGTTTACGTTGGTAAAAAATAGCTTTGACGAAATCACGAACACAACTTTTTAATTAGCGACTCAATTGACTTTTAATATAATAGTAGCCAACAGTAGTTGATATCGAACCTTTCATGCTTACCATTTTACCAATGATCAATTTCAGAAGCTCTACGCGTATCATATTAATGACAACAATAAAAATTCCAAATACATAAGTAGGTAGTCAATGTTATTTCATTCATTGGAAACTCGTGAATGACTTACGAACTAATGACATTTAACATGAGTATTCTCAGCAATACAATAGTTAGCGGTTATTTTTAAAGGCAATGAAACACGACCGTGAAAGCCTATTGGAAACGTTCGATGAACTTTTACCGTAACAAAGAGAAATTTCAGGTTCACCTACGATAGTGCCTAAAGTTGCTATTCCAATTGTTTACGTACGACGTGCTAGTTGTGCCAGGCACGGGCCGCGCAGACAGCTTAGAAGTAGCAAATATTTGTTCGAATCAGACAGAGTTGTCTTCGAAAATTACGTGTAAATAATGTGTTTGAAATTGGCTGTAGACACTATAAATATGAAATTGATGTTATGTTGACTCTAGTGGAAAAGGTTACGACGCTTGGTACCTATCTTGGGAAAATGTATTGCGATGACTTTTTATAGTTAGCACATTTTGCTCTAGGCCCGTAACTTTAAATGAGACGGGACGCGAAATATTGAACAAAGCTAAGGTTTATCACGAAGAAAGAAGATACCTTGAATAGAAGGAACTTTGAGTAAATTGCGCAGATTAAGGACAACTTCTTACCTCTAAGCACTTGGGAGCAAACGTCGCAAGGCGTGATTTTCTTATACGTGTACTCTTGAAAGTTATGCGCATCCGAATCTCCTGCGCCTCGCATCGCGTCTCTGGCAGCTCCATTCCTCCTAAAACACAAAGAAAATTTTTACTTTCACGAAATAATACAAGAAATATCTTCACAACAGAGCATCGGGAGAATGCCGGGCTTTGATTAGATAAACATAGGTATATTAAATCACCGTCTTTCCTTTACTTTCATAAATCATGTCGGAAATAGTGGTTAGACTAGCAGCACGACGTAGGTATAATCAAAGCTTCACAATGGCACGATCAGAACGTGTTATTTACATGAATATGAAGCGCCGCTCTAGCTGTATTTACCCTTTAACGGGGGCGGGTAGGTAATCAATGAGATTCAAGCAAAATCTGTGTAGAGTGGATCATTTATCAAATGCTCTCCACCAGCTGTCACAGATTATTATACGTCATATTATATTATGGATCGATGACGGCAAGGTCAAGGGGACAAAGCACGTGATTCCGTGAGTACACCGTAATCATTTCACTATAGGGACTATGAGCGACATTAATGACCATAATTTACCATGAAAAAATAACACGAAATGTCGTCCACAGATAATGGACTTCAAATAGCATCCTGGAAACAAAGCTACAACACTGATTTTTATTCATTGCTCACTATAATAAAGCTTACACAGTGAAAGGATTGAAGCGCATTAATAGGAGCGTGTTTTGCGAAAGATTGCTATAAGCTAGTGTTCAAACGCTGGTGTAAACTTATATATCATGCTAAATAAAGGAAACATAGGCTACGTGTAGAAGGACGAGCGGTAGATAAGGGCGGTAGATAAGGTATAATTTCAGGGTAAAAGAAACACAATAAGGTAGGTACCAACATAGGGTCAAACCTACGGGGCCTAGTTACCTCATCGCCATAACCGTCGACACCGCGTGGTACATTTGATTTTTTCTTTATCGATGCAAAAAGAGAGAAACATCAAGATGAACAAAACACAAGATAAATGTGGGTAAAAATACAAATCTGTCAATGGGGTGCAGCAATCTGTGGTGTCTATTTATTCACTCCGAAATATCATACGATTCACTATAGATCACGTCAAAATGTATAGTTAACTCTAGCTCTATTTCAATACAAACGCTTCAATGTGAACCGTATATTATCTCTGCCAAGACAATTGACACGGATTATCCGTATCGTGAGCATTGAGAACAAACACCACAGCTCACAGTTTAGTAAACATACATTTGATCGTATTATTTCGGGGAACTCTGTCTGTAGACCATAACTATCGCTTCCCGAAACAACTACAAACATTTTTGACAAGCATGTCAGTTACGATTTTGTAAGTGATAATTACAATTGAAGCAATTAAATAACGTGAATAATTGCCAGACATTAACTCGTGGAGAAATATGTTCCCAGGTGTGGGTTACATGTCAGTTCTATGTACAAATTGTATTAACTGTTTTATTACATTAATCTTAAGATATACCAACAGAGATTTATGAAAAAAAATGTATCAGGAGGATCAGGAATTCTTAGATATATCTATTACCTGATAGTGAATGATTGTGTATGTACAAATTGTCATAAAGTTGAGTAGTTTTGTGTGTGAATATGAAACCTTGCACTGGCAAGCAACGCTATCCAAATACCATGCACCTAGTGAGAATGACAGCAAGAGAGCGTTGGTACCAAGCTTGGTTTAAGTTGGAACGATCAAAAATCGCTCGTTAAGATATAACTTGATTCCCTGTACCAACAAAATTATAATACAGCTTGGTGTTGGAACGAGTGCAGAGCTATTCCCTTTGTATTGAATAAACACAAATTCTGTAACTTTTGTATGCATCTCGTTATCTTCAGCATCGTTATTTGCAAGGACCGCTCGAATCTCACTTTGGATTTCTTCAAGCAAAACTATATTCAACTATGTTTTCTGAATTTTCTGAACGCCCGATGTATTCGAATCAGTGTCGCTATCGATATTTTTTATGGTTATAGGTGATTCGATACGAATTAACTGCTACCACGTCGAGAAACCTTATGATCCACATAAGCTCTGCTCCTAATCCTGTTTGTCGAACGACACCTAATACTCTTTACATAATAGGAGTATGTCTGACTGACCATTAAGTGCTCGAGATTTAAGTTCTTTACCGTCGCGACTGAAGTACTTGAAGTGTCCAATGGAAAAATGGAGATAAAAGATTTGATAGGGCTCGAGAAGAGGGCTCGGTAGGTATTCGAGTGCCGATAGTAAGTATCGTTATTAGCAAGTTCAAAAGGGTTAGTCTGCAGTGAAAGGCAGGTTGCTACTACTTCACACACCA
Organism: Hylaea fasciaria; assembly: GCA_905147375.1. NCBI lineage: Eukaryota > Metazoa > Arthropoda > Insecta > Lepidoptera > Geometridae > Hylaea > Hylaea fasciaria. The sequence continues at coordinate 5,427,202 of LR990197.1, forward strand.
CAGATCGCTTGGCCCGTCCGTTAGATTAAAATCTTGCTGGTTCAATTACAGCGAACACGGCCTTGTTTGAGTGAAATATTGACAACAGGCTCGAGTCTGAAGGTAGGTTAGCACGACATTGACGGCGCCACGTAACAGCTCTATGTTCAGATTAAATCTAATTGAGCTTTGGGTTAGGCCAACCTGTTATTGGCATAATATATTGTTCTTTAGGTCAACCTTATTTTTTAATTTTTCTTAGCGATTGTAATAAAATATTAGAATTTAGATTTCACAGAAATGCAACCACGAAGCATAGATTACAAGCTATATACTTGTATACTTATTACATTTATGGTGGTAGTAAAGTTAGTTGCTAGACCTAAGTTTGTTTCTAACGGATTTGCTCTCTCTCTCTCTATCTCTGAGATATCCCGGGGGAAAAGGGAATTCCGCAGGAGAAACGGAAACGGTTCTTTGAAACTATTTTACTTTATTCAAGTACCACTGTCCCCGTTAAATGTGGATGCGGCTTCGGGGACACCGGAACGACATCTAAATTATATTATTAAAGTCTTATAGGACAACTGAACTACGTATGTACCTAAGAACATCATTCAATGATGGAAATTGTTTCATTAATAAAAACTACACTATCCCTTTGTGACATAGTACTATAAGGCTTGTTTTATACAGGGTTCCTGCGGGAAAACGGAAATTATGCGGGTGAAACCGCGGGGCGATTACCTAGTTAATATTAAAATTTGGTTCCGGCCGTATTGTGTATCCTCTATATACGGTCTATCCTTTGTGGCAAACAAATTAAAAATTTTCGACTCTAGAGACTATGCGACACGTTATAATGTGGACCGAGCTGGACGATCCACTTTTAATCCGCTCTTTTCCGATAACTAGACGAGGCGGAACAGTTAAGCTGATTTTAGGGTTCCGTACCCAAAGGGTCAAACGGGACCCCCTATTACTAAAACTTCGCAGTCCGTCCGTCTGTCTGTCTGTCCGCCTGTCGTCAGGCTGTATCTCATGCACCGTGATAGTTAGACAGTTGAAATTTTCACAGATGATGTATTTCTGTTGCCGCTATACTTGCCAACAAATATCATAAAACAGAATAAAATTAATATTTAAGATGGTTCCCACATAATAGGCAACGTGATTTTTTTGCTCGTTTTAATAGATAATGGTACGGAACCCTTCGTGCGGGAGACCGACTAGCACTTATCCGGTTTTTAACTTAATGGATTAACAGCGTTGACCTAAAAACCTAACTTTATCAAGACGAACCGAAATAAATAAAATGCTAGTGAATCATCCGAAATGGTCGTGCTGATATTCCGAATGATTGTGGACTAAAGTGATTTGTACGATACATTATACCGCCATGAAATTATGTCTCTTTGATAGCTGCCAGATGCAGTTCTGGCGAGTATTATGTTCTAGTACCCGCTCGAATCGTTCATGATTGTTTGAAAAACTCTATTTATCTTATGCCAGCTTTTACAACTATAAACCAACATTGTTTCGCTTATCAAGCATCCCAAAGCGTTCATCCATCCTAGCGCAAACTAAATCTTCATGAAATATCAATTCTATTACAATCTTTTAACCCAAGACGGGAATGTCTTCGGTCACGGTTCGAGCGCTGTGAAAATAAATCATTTCCATGAAATACCTAATATCAGATAGGTGGTACCAATCAATTTGCTCAATTTAATCAGACTTCCAAACGCGCATATTGAGAAGGGAGATGAGAGAGTAGATTATTTATTAATTTAATGTTGTAGCTACATTTTGTGTTGTGTTGTGACATGTGTGACTGTGTGTATGTATGTAAATGTTTCTTATAGCGTGCTATCGAGAAAATAAGTACTTTACCACTTTTGGACACTTGATTAGAATCTTTTGTAGCGAGGTATAATCATTTTGGTAGTGGGAGAGATCGTGGCATTTTTTTAACAATGCGATTTACTGTTACTTACATTATTAAATTACGATTTTTTATCAATTTAGAGTATAAGAGCGCTCATGAATGCATTAACATAATCCCGTAATAAACACGACTGTTCATTGCTAAGTTGACACTTCCCGTAGGTATATATTACTTCACTATTTGATTGACAGCTAGTAATCTATAGGTAATATAATTGGCTACAGCTTACGGTTCCCCTAACAACGTATCACAGTATCTGAGGCAATATTTCCGCCCACAATCCCTAACAATGGTCACACAAAATCACAAGTCAAGTAGCAAAATGGTGCAGTACTTTCTTTCCTCGACATTTGGTGTGGCTTAAGGTATTCCTTACTTGTCCGGCGGCGCGGCGTGAGGTGGGGGAGCACTGGGCGGCTTGAGGCTCCTAAACGCCTTGAGCCACTTGTTCTTCATGCTACCAGCTGATGACGAGGAGAGCTTACGGTCGACTGCTGCTCCACCGCTGTCCGCCTTTGCCGCAAATAACTCCCTCTGCATAGAAAAAAAACAATATGAATATACTATTGTTCTTTTTCAATCTGCTTTGATTATTGAGTCAATTTATCCTAATCATTGTAAAGATACATTGCGATAAACATCATTGATCAGATAATTGGCAAACTGTTTGAATATTATAAAATAAAGGACGGTAAATCAAATATAATTCCTAGCTACTAGGTACTTATGAACAGTAACTAATCCCAGACTTCTAACTCCCAACGGAAATTTCCAAGTAGGTAAACATGAATTTAAATATCTGTTCGTTATTTTTGGGCCGGGAAAATACTTTCCTTCTACTTCTTTATTTCGATAAACTAAAGGAGCCTTTGTTTTGAAAAAAACTTGGAATCCAAGGCTCAATAATTGTTAGTCAGCTACATATTTCATGAGTAAACCGACATGCTCAAGATATTTTTCCTCATAAAATGTAAATAAATACGACCCACCTACCTACCTACATACATTTGCTCTTATAGCCAGAAAGCCTATGAAATAACTGCTTGTCCCGCAAAGTTGGGATCTGTGTCATGCAAATTTAAGTCATTTACATGCCTTTCATTCTTCAAGCCCTTTTCAACTTAGTTAAACTTTTTGTTTACGTACCGGGTATTCATTCTCTAGGCTTTAGTTGATTGAGATAAATAAAGGGTTGAACGGTTTTGCTTCTGATATAGGGATCGAAAAGCGTCCTCGAAAGCTAGACTTCTTATTGATACTTATTCATAAGTAACCATAATTAATACCTAATGTAAGCGTACTTATTATTAATTAGAGCGAAGCAAGGTTATTGCGATAAAATCGAAATGTTCAGGCATCTGAAATCAATCACGTTGCTCATTAGAAGTAGAGCGCAGCACAAGTACATTATACCTTTGACTTTGAAACATTAAACGCGGCACCAGAGCGGTCACGCACTACGATCGAGCTTCGTGAGTCCGCGGTCGCGTGAGCTACCCGCCTGGCTTCTTCGATAAGATTTTATTTTTTGGTAGTTAGTGAATTTACAACCGGCGACGACGACTCCTTTGAATATTCAACTGCATCAAGATAGAAGTTGGGATTCGTGTCAAGTCCAAATAAAAGCTGCGCCGTAAAGCTCTTATCGCGTCGGATGGACGATGCGATGCGACGACGCTCAAAAGGATTTATCTACCGTTTCTATTCTAAATCTGCTCTTTATTCATACCGTCGCGGCGCTTCAGGAACTATTTTTTATCGTGGCTTGGAGATAAGTGTGACTTGCCCCGTACCGCTTTTACAATGGGCAATGGTGATGCACACATTTACGATACAACTGGTTCTTTATCATAACGTTCAGTTATGTTACGCAAAAATTATCTCAACATTAATCATCTGTAGGTACACAGCTGGTTTATCCAATAGGTAGGTACCTACTGCCAGAAGCTTAGGTTAGATGTCGTCAACATTTTAACCATACCATGCGAAGTGGTAAATTTGGCTCAGATGATGCTGGTGAAATCCAGCCGTAGTGGGTGAAATATTGTTATGATAATCGCGATGCAAAACATCCAATAGAGAAGGGGAAATTTTAATAAACTCACATCATTAAAATAGGCCTGCTCCAGTCGTTGTCTAGTTTTGTTTGCTTTGCTGTATTCAGGAAGGCTGGACTGCCTTCGCATTCGCATTCTTTGCTCTCGGTCCATAGTCATCAGATCAGATTTCTGCGATAGCACGAGATAGTGCAATCGGTGGACTATATCCATCTTGAGCAGTTGACTTACAAGACGATTCAACCGTATTCAATCTTATAAAGTTTGTAAAAGTGCCGAAAATTAAAGCTCAAAGAAGAACAATAAAAAATTTCAATAGCGGCCAATTAGAACTATTTCATTATAAAGACCGTCGGAATTTGTAAAACGTTAAAAATATTTTGTTGAAATACTGCATCAAATGCATTCGCGAAAATTAAAACATAGTTCGGAGAAAATATTCAATTTTCTTGGAAACAACAAAAATATATTTTGAATCACGCGCGTTTCAAGCAGCTGTGCAGGTATGCTGCGATCCGCTTAGTTGGGCGGGCGCGACGGTACTGAACTTACTGAAGGTACCGAGCCTAGGGCGACGGTTGGCGCCGGATGTAGCGCGGCGGCGGGCGCTCCGGCGTCGCGCGGCAACCGTTTGCAAACAACACGCAATCGGAACTGAGACGAACGCGAACCTGCAGTTCCGATGCCTACGCAAATAGGCATCCTATCAGGCGGAAGTACGTACTACCCACCTACTTACATACTAATGAGAATTCGACTAATAGCGTGCTACTTCTAACAAGCATTAAGGCAGAATATCATAATATAACTAGTCTTTACTCACCTAAATAACCAAACACCTAGGCGATTACAATATGCTTAGGTACCTTCTGTTGCTAGTCTAAATAGGACTGTGTATAATAATATCTACTGTATTGTGATGGGACTACAATTACTTCGTACGTATAAAACTATCACAAAATAATAGGACAACATAATGTCTAAATAGTTATTTTATTGGTGAGGTAGACCTCAAGGCCACAGTATAAATCTCTCAGTGTAAATATACTCGTCAACTATTTATTATAATAACTATGATAACAATAAGAGAAATTACCACTTTTGCCAACAATCAGGAAAAAGTGTAACAAATACATACTTAAACTTTTACTACAATAAATATCACAAAATATGTACTATAATAATGTAGATAAAAATGTAAGTAGATATGTACTTTTATTGTGCATTTTCAATTCTTAGGGATCTCTCTCTCGTTTAGAAGGAAAAAGGACACCCATTTTTGAAAATGAAAGAGGTACTTATTTTAAATCTTAGGTCGTCAGATGCGGAAATTCGCAATATCATACACCCTTAGATATGTGTTCAATTAATAACAAACATATAATGTAGGTAATGTAAATCATTATTCAACTTATAATAATAAATATAATAATTCAGCCTGAAACTGTCCCACTGCTGGGCAAAGGCCTCCCCTCACTATCGTGAGGAGGGTTAGGCCATAATCCACCACGGGGGCCTAGTCCGGATTGGTGGATAACATGCCTCCGAATTAATTCTCGGGCATGTTGGTTTCCTCACGATGTTTTTCCTTCACCGAAAAGCGAGTGATAATTACGTACATATGTTTTAACAAGAAACACATTGGTACGTGCCCGCACTGGGATTTGAACTCGCCACCTCCGTTTTCGAAGGCGGACGTTCACCCACTAGGCTACCACCGCTTATTCAACTTGTTGATACCAATATAGATTGAGCTAGCTTGTATCAATGTGTGAAACCCATGTTTATTTAACATTTTAAGACATAATCCATTGAAATTTTAACTTAATCATAATAATTTTGAATCAGAGTATAACTTGTTAAACAAGATTTTCTAGAATAGACCTCTCACAAATGGAATTGACACTTACATGGTATAATTGGTACCTATCACACTACAGGCATATTGTGTTGCATTAAATCTCAGAAATAGTATAATATTATCAAAAATACATCACGGAAATTATACCCCATTCATAATAACAACATGAAGTACAAGCAAATTGGATTTGGCAGTGGATTTTATGATTGGTAATTCAACTTACATACAAACTATAACATATAATATATGAATTTATAGCTAATGAACATTTTCAAATGTTATTTTATAATACAAACATAATGTTCCTTAACATAAACATAGCACACACTTATAACATAAAGAAAGACTTCTCATGAATTTAATCACCAATATTGCAACATTGTTTTTTTTATAGGAAAATATTAACTATTAATGTATTACTTAAATGTTATATCCAATGTTCATAACAAAAACTAAACAGCCCATACAACACAATTGTTAACTTATTAGAACTTAAATTACAAATAAATAGGTATTTTTTGTATGTCCATGATTTGAAACAATACTTACTCACACATGGAACATTATTCATCCTTCATTATTCATGCAATTTAGGTATTTTCGTATCAATTAAAGGTAAGTACTTAAAATAGGCATGTCATCATGAAATACATTTTTAAAAAAATATTTGGTTTGACCACTGTCAGTGTACAACTAAGTTTGTAATAAGCATTTTGCAACATATTTATAAATAGAAATTACGGTAACAACTATAACAGTTAACATCTATAGAAAACTGTACGATTAGTTCATTAAAAAAGTATTTATAAACTTTCTACAACACTAATGCACCATCTGGATATGTGCTTCTTTTATACTATTGACCCTTCTTACTTCATTTCTTTCATATTGACATAAAAATTATACATTCAAACCTGAAAAATGTAGTTAGTTTACATGTAATGGACTTTTATTTTTATAAACATTATGCTTCAAATATTTTAGATTTCCCATTAAGTTTACCTAACTGCCCCAGCATGAGAACAGTGTTAATCATATTCTCGGAATATATGCGTTGGTTTGTTTCCATTCTCCTCAATTTCTGTACAATATACTTAGAGAAAAACTCAAGTTCATTTCCACTCCCATGAACCACGGAGACTGCACCCTCTATGCTTCGCATTCTTTTGGAGTTATTAGGATTAGTTTGTGCAAGTGAACTTCGTGAGATCCTCTTATTTGCATCATTGGAATTGGTTTCGATTGCACTGCTATCACTGTTAACAAACGCTTGGTTCAAATCCTCACGTAAGGCATTTGCTTCTTCTTCGTTAAATTGTATTGTCAAGTCATCAGGGACAGTTACCATAGGAACATGATTATCCGAGAAGAGTGGCGATGGCAGGAATGATACTTGTTTACGAACTTTGACAATGGACGGCTTGGGTTTCAGTGCTGTTACCTCTTCTGTAACACCGACAGTATGTCTGCGGCTTGATTTATGTTTATCTTTTTCTGTATTATGCAGTCGACTCCCTGTTTGTTTATTGCTCCAAAAGTTGACTTTGATTTTGGGTTTAGGCTTTATTTCCGGTTTTGGCTTGGACAGAACAGTTGGAAATTTATAACGTACATTGTCATCATCGCTGTTGCCCTTTTCCTGCCTTTTAAGTTTGACAGGTGATGGGGCAGTGTTATTAAGGTATTGCTTATTAATTTTATACCTGATATTGTCATCATCAGACTGATATCCATATTTTTTAGATTGTTTGTCTGAATGGGCCGACTTCATCTTGTAAATGTGTAATATATTTGGTATAAATTAAATATAGCACATGGAGTTATTGTACTTATCTGAAAAGAAAAAGTTATTACTTAAATTATAATCAAAACATTGTTTCACAGAAACCTAGGTAGGTGGGACCTACATATTGATATTTTGGTTAAATAAAAAACAAAAGGCAATCGTAATAAAAACTTTATACTATTAGGACAGTAAAGTTTCCCGCCCAAACCCACAAAAGCTGAGGTATAACTACCAAACAAAATAGAGTCAAATAAGAATTTTATCGGCTAAACGTTGCATTAACTTAGTAATTACCTACGACTTCATAAAATTTAATTATAGATTAAAAATATTGAACACAAAGTTTACTTTTACTGTGAAAACATACGAACACAGAGGTATATTTGAGGTTATGTGATAAGTACCAAAATTAATAAAAATAAGTAATAAATATTTCTCTTAAATCTTTGAGTACCTATATACAGTTCCTATGCTAGTCTTCAAATTGTGCTTGATAGAGACTGGGAAACTTAACTATAGCCTTTACGTTTTATACAAAATATGTGTCGTCATCAATGCCTATCAAACTTTTACTATTACATAACCTTACGATAAAATTATTAAATAACTTACCTTAACAACCAAGCTTCACTATTTTGTATAAATTCACTCACAATATTTCATCTACGTAATGGGAAAATAAATAAATTCACAATAATTATAAACACAACGTTCCACGGACCAAAGTACCACTTGTTTGTGTGTCTGAGTGAGTGACGCAAAATGGTACAATATTCAGCCGCAATAGCAAAGTGGCGCTGTACAGGCGGGAAAAATGACATTGACAGTATTTGACAGATAATTCAGTCAGACTGTACCTACGATAAGGTAGGTACTGTCAAGCTACATACAACGTGAAAGAAAAGAAAGGAAACTGAAAAGAGTATAGGCAAGTAGGTAGGTAGGTACCTACCTACATTGGGTACGGTTAACAAAATATTTTATTTTTCACTTGATCAAGCTTGATAGTTAGGTACCGGTACGTAGGTACCTACTCAATGTTTATTATATTGAAATACTAGCTGCGCCCCGCGGTTTCAGCCGCATTACACATACGACGCCTATAAATATTTAAAAGGTTCGTGCATATTATTGTGTCATCAATGATCATAGTTGACATCCGCGATACTGCAAAAATGCTTTACGATTTATAATATTACGGCTTACACATGGTAGATTTTTTCCTACTTACTTGACACCTATCGTTATATTTTGGACTATTCACACACTATCTTTATAAATTGTAGCCTATGTGTTATTCTGATGTATAAGCTATATTATTGTAAAGTTCGTTAAAATCCATTCAGTACTTTTTACGTGAAAGAGTACCTAACAAACATCCATCCATCCATCCATACTTACAAACTTTCGCGTTTATAATATTATTAGGATAATTTTATTTGCTAGCCTATGTAGGTACTTCAAAAAAGGCCAAGTACCTATAGCTAGATACCTACCTCATGAAGGTAAAGTGGTATTCTTAGGTAAATATCTCAATTAGCGCACTTTTGCTTCCCTACTAATAAAACAATATTGCTTACTCAAATCTTTGCATGGAAAGCTTGCAAATGTTTATTATAGCTGGTACTTGATTCGCATTGCGATTCAGTCAGACTGCAGGCACCATCTGTTAGTCTATCAATTCTTAACTATTTGCATGACCTTGCAGCAATGCAGGAGGAGCCAAATGAGCAAACGACTTATTATACTTATTTGTGTTGTTGTTCATAAAGGTGACATTCAAGATTCGTACAAATCAGCACCTTTCTGCTAGTTAGGTACCTACTTGCCTACTTCTAAATGTCATGAAATACAACAAGGAAACGTAATAGAAATCAATATATACCTACTTACCTAATAAATAGCTTTTCAGAACTAAAAATTGTAAGAAAACCCTATTTCAGTATGTGAGGTATACCTACTCACCATGTGATTCTTCATTGATATCCAGCCCATTTTAGCACGGAACTTGAATTTACGTTTCTTTTCCGTGGTTAAGTCTATAGTTACGTTTTTCGAGAGATTAAAATGTCCGTTCACTCGATATCACAATAGGCACTAAGTAGTTGGTATTTGTTATGAAAGGCAAAATATTTCAGATGACGCGAAAGGGAAGGTTACGTCGGCTCGCGAGATCTCCCCTTTGACTGAGCAGTGAGCGGCAAATGGGATGCTGTGCGCAATGCGGCAGCGCTAAGATGTTGTGACCATTTTTTTTACTTTATCTAGGTACTTGGATATTATGAAATGCTAGGGTAATAGGTATCCCAAAAAATAGTGCAGGTAGCCAAGTTTTAAACAAAATAATGCTACAAATAATAAGTCCTATACATACATGATTATATTTACAAAAACGAATTTATCTAGGTAAGTGTATTATCTCTACGCTAATGTTCAACCTTTATACGAGAAACATACTTACCGGCTCCTTTACTTGATAATTTGAGATCTAACACAAACATAAAACACTTTATAAAATTAATATTACAGTATCAGATACCTACTTGATAGTTGGCGGGTAAATTTCAAAGTTATTGATTCTAACCCCCAGACATAATACGCATGAGCCAGGTCCATTCATAACATAAGCATGCGCAGTAAGGGCACCAACCATGAAAGGAATATCATCATGTTGTCTGTTTACAAAACACATTCATTTTGGTTCTGTCAAAGAGAGGTCGTGTTTTATCAACACTGCGCCCTTTTATGAGGTCTCCATGTTATTCAGTAGGTAGATAGGTATAATTTATGTAACGTTTCTGAATGTTTCACATTCCGCTCCATATACCTAGTTTTGAAATATTTTTGCGGAATTAGTAGATTACCTACCTATAGTACCTACCCATACCTACCAACCCGGACTAGGCCCCCATTGTGGATTATGGCCTAACCCTCCTCACGATAGGGAGGGGAGGCCTTTGTCCAGCAGTGGGACAGTTACAGGCTGAATGATTATTTAGGTATTTATTTATTAATATGTATATCTATTACTGCCGCAATCTGCAGCGTTGCTGATCCCGATTACGATGGCCGAAAGCGCTGCGTAGCGCAGCTCTAGACTATCACAGCGCGGTCAGCATTATAAAGTTTATATCATTTTAGTCAGCATTATACAGTAAAGTACCGATAATTATAAAATTATTATAAAGTTTCACATGACATAGTGAGACTAGAAACTTTATTTTGACCACCTTCTACTTGGCTCAGCATAAAACAGACAGAAATCGATGTCACAGTAAAATAGTCTTGTTTGATAGTGCGGTACCTACCCTAAAACAAACACATTGAATGTTGCTAGTAGAAAAACACTTACTTGAGCTCTTACTGCTGCTAGATGTAACTGGGTGGCTCTGTAGTCGTATTTCTTCAGAGAAATGTCCTCCTGTTATAAAAATTAATGTAATTAGAAGATAGATTAAATTATCTTTCCATTTAGAACTTTTAATGAAGTCTGAGCAATAAAATTAAGACATCTAACGGAAATTTAACGCATTTGGCGAATTAAAAATTCATCGTTGCCTATTCTATGAGATGAGAAACACGGGGGTTGATAGAAAGCGTAGTAGAAAAGTGCTGGTTGTATTAGTACTGTATTCCTGCCATAGATGGCGGTGCAACTAAATATAATTGCTTTCCTTTTTTCCTTATACCAATAAGGCTTTTTCTATTGAAAATTACAAATAACATGGGTAGGTATACAATACACCTGTGTTATTTGTATTAAACATAATATTGATATTAATAAAATAAATAGCGCAAGGCCTGAAAGATAACACTATATTATTATTTTATTTGCTTTAGATGTAAATGGATGAATTTGAGTTGACTTGCCTGTATTTCGTTGACTTTGCTGTAAATATTACTTTCCAAGCCGCGACTTTGAATACGAGCTAGAGAGTCAAGGCTATCCTGTAAAAAAGAAGATAATATGATTAATAAATACCTACCTTAATTAAATAGTCCCTAGGTAGGTATACGTCATGAAATTTACAAATAGATTTTTATTTCACTACCATAATATTCATAATGGTCAATAAAAAACAGAATGATACTTGATGCTAACAAGATAAAGACGTACACTAAGAAACTTAGGTAATTGAAGATGTCGTTATTACTGTCCAATTGGTATTATTTTCAACTTTTTTTGCGCATCATACATTCCTTAGTCCTACGAATTCTACGAAAAGTGTCGTACCTACCTAATATAGTAATTTTGGCGGGAATCCGGAATAGAGTCGTTGCTGGTTTTGTATTTTTCAAAAACTTGTGTTTTTTGAGTGTTCATGTGTAATATTAGCGAAATATTAGTCATTGAGTGTTCGGTAATATTATGCACGTCGCACGAGTGTGGGCTATAAACTCAAAAAGCATGTTACTTCGCATTTTTTTCAAAACTCTCAGGAAGCGTCAGTAACGCATCCACTACTTTACTGAATCGTGCCTTTGACAATATATAATAATAATAATTTACTTGACCACGAGGATTGCTTTTGTGCTATGCGACGCTCCTATTGTGAAATTATGAAATACTTAAATATTATGATACTAGACACTGGCAAAATGCATAAACCATGCGAAGTCATAACTAAAACAAAAAAAAAATCTAAAAGAACGAAGACTATTACTATTTGGCGGGAAACTGCAAATTAAATAAAGATAGGTTAGGTTTAGGTACATTACGTACTATGTAGGTACAGGTAGCATTGTTCTTGTTACAAAGATTGATAGGTACCTATGTAGGTTAGGTACCTTGTTTGTTACCTTCCTACTTGTTATTTTAGAATGTTTTTTTCAAACTCGTGTTTGGTGTGAATATTTAGGCATACGAGGGTGAATCAAAAAATTCTTGGAATCAATATTAAAAAATGCAAAGATTTAAATAATAATATTTTATTTTTCTACATAATCTCCCTCCAATGCAATGCATTTAGAATAACGCGTTTCTAACTTCCTTATTCCTTGTGAAAAAAAATTATTTTCTTGACTCTCGAAAAAGTCCTCTACGGCAGCTATAACCGCGTCATTATCGTGAAATTTTGTTCCACGAATTTCCTCTTTTAATTTTGGAAATAAGTGAAAATCACTTGGGGCTAAGTCCGGAGAATATGGTGGGTGGTCAAGGAGATTGAAGCCAGCACAGCGGATTGCGTTGAGCGCAACTTCCGATCGATGAGCAGGAGCGTTATCTTGAAGGAACAACACGCCCAACGACAGTTTTCCACGACGTTTTTCTTTAATCGCTTCACGCACTTTCGGGATTAAATTTGCATAATAGGGTCCAGTAATCGTCTGGCCTTTTGGCATGTAATCAATAAAAAGGATTCCTTCACTATCCCAGAACACAGAGGCCATAACTTTGCCAGCGGTAGGAGCAACTCGAAATTTCTTAATGGATGGAGAGGATGGTCGTTTCCAAGACATGCTTTGTCTTTTAGTTTCAGGATCAAAATGGTGGACCCACGTTTCATCCATGGTGACAAGACGACGGCAAAAATTATCCGAATCACGCTGGAACATTTCGAGATTACGCTTGGAAATTTCCAAACGTCGCTTTTTGTTTTCGTCGGTTAACATTCGTGGCACCCATCTTGCAGACACTTTTTTGAACCCCAGTGAATCAATTAAAATGGATTGAACGCTACCAAAAGATATCTTTAGGATCTCAGCTATATGTTTTATAGTCATTCTTCTGTCTTCCAAAACCAGATTCTCAACCTTTTTGACATTTTCTTCTGTAACGGAGGTTGAAGGCCGCCCAGAACGCGGGTCATCTTTACAGCTTGATCTACCTCTTTTAAATTCAGCCACCCAGTACGCAACCGTAGAATAGGGTACAGCATCACCCCCTAATGTCTGCTGAATGTCCAAAAAAATTTCCTTCGTAGACATTTTTTTCAAACTGAGATATTTTATCACCGCACGTTACTCACTTTTATCCATAATTTTGACTTTTTAGCAACTCGTTGCACAAAAAAATTTATTTCATGCGAACGAACTGACAAAAACAAGTGACAGTCTGCATAAATATAGTGTGATAGACACTCTTTAATTTGAATATCGAACTTGATCCAAAAAGGTTTCATATATATGCACTTCTAAGAACTTTTTGATTCACCCTCGTAGGTACCTACCTATTAATATTATTTTATTACTTACGAAATTAGAAATACAAGTAGGTACCTACTTAGCTATCTACCAACCTAGGTTACGAAGCTATTTATTGCTGAATCATGGCTCTGCTTCGGCATTGAACAATTAGGTAGTTATTTGCTAGTAGGTAAGTATGTAATAAAAATCACTTGCAAAAAATAATCAAGCACATAATATAGGTACATATGTCTGTAGGTAGTATAATGTACATGTTGATCTTCTTGACAAACCTGGAGCTGTTTGATTTGAATTTCGAGGTCTTGAGCATCCTTTCTCAGCTGCTCGTAGCTCATGCGAGCCTGGGCGCCGCCCATTCGGTCTAGCAGCATTTCTCCACGAAGCACAGGCGGCATACTTTCCTATATTAAAGAGGGCATCTTGTTTATAAATTTATATTTATTTTTATCTATATAGCTTACCTACCTACTAAGCTTCCAACTCCCCCAAGGCATAATAAAGGTACTTAAACATCATTAATATCTACTTACCTTACTCAGAGGTTCATACAATACCTACAGTAGATACAGCTATAGTTACAAATCTGAGTACCTAGGTTAGTTGGTTGGTTCCTACTTAGGTAGGTACTGTTTATCATCATCTCAGTAAATATTTGCATTTCGTCTTCATAAAACTAGTCAAAAAACATTCTCAGAATAACAAACAATATAAGACAGTCTCAAAAAGGGGAAGGGCGTTTTTATAAATGGATCGTGGGATTAAGGCTCTTCAACGGAAATATGCGATATCATCTTTACGGTTTTTAGTATGGCGAACATGGTGGAAAGGGACACATAAAAACTCTGTGCGAATTGTACTTTTTGTAAGATTACTGACGGATTAATGCGGTACAAAATGAACTTTATATATCACAGGATGTGAACATCAGATCACTATAAAGATACCTACTAACATATTATGATGTTCAATGGCAATATTACTTGGTATAGAGTGTATATTGATTGGATTAGATGGCTGTTAGAGCGTCTTTAATTCAGACAATGTTGCGTTTCGCACCACGGCCGGTCGGCACCTCGATGCGTACCTAACGACCCAGCTCTTTTGGTTGAGACTCGCACGAAAATCCTTTCACGGCGCGAAAGGACCGAGTAACCTACCTATAGGTTATTCTGTGTCGATTTGCATCGCGATGGTACGAACCAGCCGTGGGGCAAAACGCCTCATTACACGTATTTGCAAATCGTGAGAATGCCTAAGCTTAGAGTTTTTCTTTACCGCAGCGACGTCGAGAGGCGGATCATCCGGCTCCGGCGGGTAAGGAGGTAAGAAAGCTCGTTTGGGCGGCCTCATTGGCGGCGTGGCTGTCAACAGGGCTCGAGCCAAATGCGCCAGGTCGGCTGTGCTCGAGACAGCTCGGGCTTGCGCACAGAGGGACTCGTAGCGGCGGAGCTGGTTGTTGCACTGTTCAAAAGAAAAAAATATAGCATAGAGCGCATTCATATATCATTATTATAAGAATCGTGGACGTTGACGTTAAAGATTTTCAAGCACAAAGCCATACCATACATTATTTATTTTTGTTCTAGCCAAAAGTTGCAGTTATTTAACCCAATAAGTAGACATAAGGGTGTTAAACGTGTGTATATACCTATCTGATGTCTGTCTGTGTGGAATCGAAGCCAAACGGCTAAATCGATTTTTATTAAAGTTTTTTAAAGCATTACCTACCGACCTACATTGAAGCAGGATAACATAATAATTCAGCCTGTAACTGTCCCACTGCTGTGCAATGGCCTCCCCTCGCTTTCGTGAGGAGGATTCGGCCATAATCCACCATGGGGTCCTAGTCCGGATTGGTGGATAACATGCCTCCGAGATAATTATCGGGCATGTTGGTTTCCTCACGATGTTTTCCTTCACCGACAAGCTAGTTATAATTAAGTACATATATCTTATACCTTTAAATGAGCAATTCTTGTATATACATATAGATAGGTAGCTACCTAAGCAATAAGAGTTTCTCGAAGCTTTTATTTCTAACTTACCGAGATCCATTAATCAATGGCTACACAGCTTTGCACTACCCACTGTCAGATGTTCCCATGAGTCAATACCGTATAGTTTCCATTACGCGCGAACTCAATCAATAAGAGTGATCAGGGACCATCTCTAACATTAACTATTTAGTGTTAAGTTTAGCTAACAAAGTGTGCTTTCAGTTTTTTTAATCATTTGTGTCAAGCCATTAGTTTTTAAATAACACATTGTTATGCCAGATAAACCTTATATTATGCTATATTATATAGCCTACCTATAGGCAGTTTGCCATTAGATAAGAGCTTGAACGATCCAACCAACCGTGGTCATGTTAGGACCACATGGCAATTACATCGTTACTAGGTTTATGCAACTACAGTTTACCTTATCTGAAATTATTTCGCCTTCTTGGCAAATCGCTTCGCTGACCGCAGTGGTAACATCAGTCAATATCTCTTCTAATTCCTGGAACAAAAATTACAACAAAGTCAGGCAGGTGTAGTAGGCCTGTACGTTCTATGAATTGTGTTTATAGGTATCTATAGGCTGTAAAGACTATTCTTATCAACTATTGAATATGATGAGATGAGACATGGCCACTTGGCATGGAGTTTGAAATCAGGGCTGCGTGTGTCGCCCCGGCAAGTCGATTTGTCCTACCAAAACCGAATGAGTCCTAACTGTAGGTACCTAGTAGTACCTACCTACTACCTACCTATCTTATATACCTACCTACTCGGTCCTACCAAAGTTATACATAATATAATAACTAGGTACTTTATAATAATATCAACATAAATATTCCTAAAACCAAAATATTGTAGGCTTAGAAAGCACTTAGCTGAAGCAACCACGGCTCACAATTATTACTAAGAGCACCAAGTTTATGCATAGTTATAGGTACTGACAATAAATTCCAATTTTGGCGTCTACAACTCCGTGAATGTCACTTTAATTAAACATGAAGTTAGTTCAAGTTGGAGCGCAGCGTTTACAAATGCGGGTGAGGGATGCAAACTTAATCATAAGGATGCCACGTACCATGTATAATATTTCCACGGAATCATAAGTCACTGCTATTTAAATTTTAGTTCAGATAGTAAAACATGTTTCTATCTAATTTATCACAAATAAAATGTGGTACATAAGTAATGGGAATAACATATAATAATTATATTACTTTAATTATAGAGAACAGTAGAAATCTTTTATAATGATAGCATAGTTATATTAGGATATATAGTAGGAAATATACGCACTCTCAACATTAGCATGGAACATTCTCCAAGCGTATTAAATTATGTTAATTATGTGTGTAAACGGAAAACAATTTCTTATTACTTATACCTACTTAGATATAAGTACACTAAGTAGTGTAGTATCGAATACAATACAACAAGTCTAGATAATTATACCTACAGACGGCATACAATCTTACCCCATTCTACTTAATTAGACGTTACTTTGAAGAACCCTGAACAATCTAGAAAATTCAGATCATCGTGTCCAAGACATTATAACTTAAAGCGACCAACCCTATATAGAGTTCATCGAGCTTGGATTTGTCTGTGCAAACTTACTGAGCATCGAATAGAACTTGTAAAGTTTGTAGGCATTGTAGATTATGTCCGCTTTTACAAGTTTTAGACCCTAGAGTTTCTAGGTATTAAATAGAAACATATTAAATAGAACATGAAGTATTTCTTATCTACTTCTAAGCCTACATTAAATACCTACATTAAAATTTGAAATGATTGGCCATTAATGTGATGAACCAATTTGAAATGTCCCAAAAGCAATTCGTTGAGGATTTCCTTTGAATTAAATACATCTTTTATGGATATCCTCGCACTTACTTTAGCATTAGCTAATGAATAATAAACTCTTTGAAATTGCATTTAGTTTTATAGTAAGTACTTAGATAGGATATAACATTATACTGTCGTCACTTAAATTTATTGAAATAATACAAATAAGAAGTATAATACATAATTAATGATAGCATCTTACTCCTACTTTAATTAGTACGATAATTACACGGACAAAATATTAAAAGTCAAAGTCAAAGCATATTGTAAATAGGCAATTAAATCGCACTTTTACAAGTCAAACAGCTAAATTCTCGTTAACAAAGAGAATAATAAAAACATAAAGTATGATACATTAAATTAAAAAGTAATTGATTATGGTTTGAGTTTTAAAAAAGGATGTTTCCCTTTCAAGCACTGTACCAAGATTCTGGGCAGGAAAAGGAAACTCCGTTGACTCTACCAATGCCTCGGAATACGCCCGTTAGAAAAGATTTTTGAGATATACCGTATTGATTTCAGATATACCGTAGGTACCTAGCAATATCACAATTTGTTAACCTTTGTAGGTAGGCAAAACAAATAATATACACAATTTGAGGCATGATTGTCTGAGAGAACTCGTAGGAAGGAGCTTTCATTAATAATATATGAAAGTATTCCGAGATCGGCTTCCGAAGAATGTGGATCTGTTGTTCAAAGTAAGTAAGTCATGATAGAAGGAATTATTAACTTACCTTCTATTTTCATGACCTGCAAATCATGCAATATGCCTACCTATATAATACTTACTATAAGTAGGTACGTAGGTACATCATGTTGTGCCCTTAGGTACTCATTACTATTTTACCACTTTTAGCCATGTAATTAGGAGTCGGTGTCCCTGGAGTATTTTCAGCGGTCAACACACGGTAATCAAGTGCCTATCTCTTACACGCCATCTCGCTAGTACTTACCGAGCCTCGTGGGCATTTTGAAGCCTGCTATTTTATTTAATTTGTTTAATTTAGATTTGCTACCAACACTGTATATGCTAGCTTGCGTGTCATAGTCCAGGCTTAGCGTGTTTACCAACTTGACTCACACTGTCACTCAATGGTCAAAACTCTGGGCACCTATGTTAATAGGTTTCATAGGTTGTATGTAAAAAAGGTTCTAAGGAGTGTTGTCATCTCAATAAAGCTTTATTGAGATTGATAAGTAGCTACTTATTTCATGGAAATTAGAAACGAAATACTCTGGGAATTTTCTTCTATGCAGGTCTACGAATAAGTAATTCGTAGATGCAGGTGCTATAATTTTCAGAGTTAGAGGCTTTTTGGTGGTAAACCTACAAACGCTTTGAATAGGACTACTTCTCAAGAACGACTACCGGCATGGAGACTGGGTGACAGATATAAATGTAAAAGACCCGGTGGAAACCAATATAGGTACCACCGCGGAAAGTAGAATACATGGAATATGGTGCCTATGTTTTGTAAATAGTTATCAAAACAAGCACCTACCTGTAATATAGTTGGCAGTGTAAATTTGTGGTACTGGTCGAGCATCGCGTTCGTCGCGGTTAGCTGCTGCACGTAGGTGTTGTGGGAGTCGTAATACGTGGCGAGGGCGGTCGGACTCGGCGTGTTGCAGCAGGTCAGGAATGCAGCACGATAGTCGGAGCGACTCTGTAAAAAACAAACACGAAAATTAATTAGGTACTACTGGGAAAGGCGGGCAAACTTTGACATTAGAGACTAGCACTACCTCAATCGACGAAAATTAATTACTTTTACTGCCTACCTACTTATATAGGCCCTACTATCTTCACGTAAAGTAGCAGCTTGTTTAATATTATGGAAAGAAAAGCTAATAATAATAGTAAAAATAATAGTATACTGTACCCTTTAGGTACTAGTATACTATTATCACTCTTTTCATCAGTCAATTTCCTGTATTCATGATACATTTTTTACACAATTATTTTGAAATGTCCTATTAGTTATTCATTATTGATATTCGTTGGTAAGTGTTGGCCTCTACCTACAGGCCAACTCAACCACGGCGTAGTCCCGCTTCAATAGGTGTTGGGTGTTATCCTATCATAAAACCCAATTTCATCATCTACGGCCTTCACATATATAAAAGATACAGCGCGGGCTAATCATCAAAACACTACACACTTTTTAGAGTAAAAACCTATTGACTGTTCAAAACCATGCTATTCTCAGATCCAATAATAGTAATTGTGGTACAATGGATCGAAGAAGATAAGAGGAAAGTGCAGTCAAGCGGATATTAAATATGGCGATGGAGATGGTAATCAGAGACATTGTGTACGCGTAGGTAAAGCTGGCTTACGGAAATGCAGACAACTTCCTCGATTACCTGTACCATATTCTACTAAAGTACTTTTAGTACAATAGTCGATAGTCTTCCTGCTCGCAATACTTTCCTAGATGAGGCTTGATATACTTGATTATATTTAGGTTTAATTATGAAAAGTTTGTCATGACAGTAAATAAAAATAAATATTTCATTTATATAAATAATCCCAGTTTACATTGTCAATCTATATTCGATTTCCTAATTTGACGCTCGAAATATTATTTTTCTGATCTTTCCCAGCAAATATAAACGGTAGACGGGCGGATTTTCGACGGAAATGGATAAAATAATCCCGTTATTTTTAACGCGATTCCCCAAACAACCCTTTTCGGCTCGGGAAATAGATACAATATCACTTAGATCCCCTTTAAATTGGGCGGATGGGCTACCTTTAACCGACCCAATTTGATGATCATTCCAATCTATATGCTGTCGAAGGACAAACACCAATCCTCGATAAACTGATAACTACTAGTTTTTATGACAATTTGATGTTATAATTTGATTGTACGGATTGATTTTAAAATTATTGTATGATTGGATTGGATGATTGCGAAGTATATAGTATGACCGGGGATTGAACCCTCTGTACGGGAGGAAAAGTTCGCACACTAGACCAATTTTAAAGCAGCATAATAAATTATTTTACGAGTGTGAAAACTTATGAAGTGGCGAAATGAATGATTGGTCCTTTTCGACCTTCGATCAACGGAATGTTCCTGACGTTTAATTCGTCCCTACCTGTTAGGGAATAATCGGAAATGGGTTTGCGGTTCCATTTCAGCTTTGTCGAGGCCTTACTCTGTAGTAATGAAATGGTCCTTTACT
Source organism: Hylaea fasciaria (assembly GCA_905147375.1). Classification (NCBI taxonomy): domain Eukaryota; kingdom Metazoa; phylum Arthropoda; class Insecta; order Lepidoptera; family Geometridae; genus Hylaea; species Hylaea fasciaria. The sequence goes on from LR990197.1 coordinate 5,448,023, forward strand.
TCGAAAATGTCCCAACATTCACGGCTCGTTTTCTCGCAAACCCTTTATAATAGGCACACGGCAGCTACGGTATTACATTTTAAGCAACATATAATAAGTGTCAAAAAGTACAACCGTATTGAGTTAGTACACATTTTGACTTAGCACATTAGGTACCAACATAAAAATGTAGTTACACCTTTATGTAGTTAAATAATTATATCGCTTTGTCCAGACGGAGAATAGGTACTAGGTAGATATCGGAACTTTTATATCACCTCAGTGAGCGAACCATCCGGAGCATTCCTGGGTACCTTTGGACGCCTTGAACGTGTAGGTATATTCATCGTTAAAAAATACAATTTCTTTCATGTATCATGTCTATTACTTGAGTGCGTAATTTTAGTTCCTCTTACAAATGTCCGATGAACGTAACTGTGAACGAAATGTTCTTACCTTGTTAAGCTGATCGTCAGCTTTTCCCAAGATGACTTCGCAGCCTTCCCGATGCACGAACAGCTTTCGTGCTTGAACCTTCATGTGGAAAGTTTTCTCGATGAGCGGCGTGGACACCAGCCTCTCGAGTGATGACGCTGCGCTGTTGTATCCGACCACGTCGGCTTCCACTTCTTGCAGCAGTGTCTCCCATGTGTGGAAGAGGGAGGATGGACATGACGCTCTGCAATGAAAGAAAGTGTATTTTAGTAGAAAACTATTTATAGTGGGTGAGCGGAATGGGTCTCTAAAATTAGTAGTAGGTAGGTACTCAGTTGGGTAAACTATATTTGCCATAATGCAACCGATTTTTTCTATGGTTTAGAATATGATAACACTGCGGGGAATTAAGAAAATATATAAGTAGCCTTTGTGTATTAGGCACTTATACCTGCTTATGAGACTTGTCTCGTTGTGAGCGTTGCCATGGAAATGTTTACGAGAAATGTAACTATGATGTTACAGGAACATTTACACTTTAAAACTTCAAATATCTATCAATGGTAAAGTTATGCAATCACAAACGAAACAAACAAATGTTTTGTAATAATTAAGGGAATTCCCGTAACTTTTACAAATAAAATATATATTTATTTATGTTTAGTTGTTAATTTTCATTTTGTTTTTATATTACCGAATGATTTGTTGAAATAAATATATCCTGTAGGTAAATTCCTAAGTCATCTTACTAATATTATAAATCCGAAAGTTTGTGAGTGTGTATGTATGTTTGTTACCTCTTCACGCTCAAACGGATGGACCGATTTCAATGAAATTTGGTATAGGGGTAGATTGGACCTATGAGACGGACATAGGCTATCTTTTGTCTCAAAAAATAATCTCGAAGGGGATGAGATAGGGGTTGAAAGTTTGTATGGGGAATCCATAATTCTTCAAGTTAGGGATCTGAAAATTCTTATTTAGGCTTTTGGTAAGATAATATAAATAAATACGGGTTTCAGCTTTTTTGCAAAATCATCCCTAAAGGGGGAAAAGCAAGGGGGGTTGAAATTATGAGGTATTCTTTAGATGCACCCCCAACGGACCACAATAAACGGCTGAACGGATCGTTATTTAAAGGGGGAGAGTGCGATGGGAGAGGGGTGAGAGTGCGGGGGAGGGGAGGGGGAGAGTGGGGGGAAAGGGGATTAGATGGTAGAGTGGGGGGAGAAGAGGGTAGAGTGGGGAGAAAGACGGGAAGAGCGGGAAGAAAGAGGGGAGAGAAGGGGAGAAAGAGGGGAGAGTGGGGAGAAAGAGAGGGGAGGGCGGGGAGAAAGAGGGGAGAGGGGGGGAGAAAGAGGGAAGAGTGGAGGGAGAAAGAGAGGAGAGTGGGGGGCAGAAAGAGGGGAGAGGGGGGAAAAAGAGCAGAGTGGGGAGAAAGAGGGGCGGGTGGGAGGAGAAAGAGGGGAGGGTGGGAGGAGAAAGAGGGGAGGGTGGGAGGAGAAAGAGGGGAGATTGGGGGAGAAAGAGGGGAGAGTGGGGAGAAAGAGAGGGGAGAGCGGATAGAAAGAGGGGAGAGTAGGGGAGAAAGAGGGGAGAGTGGGGTAGAAAGAGGGAGAGTGAGGGGAGAAAGAGGGTAGAGCGGGGAGAAAGAGGGGAGAGTGGATGGAGAAAGAGGGGAGAGTGGGGGAGAAAGAGGGTAGTGTGGGGGGAGAAAGAGTGGAGAGTGGGGGAGAAAGAGGGGAGAGTGAGGGTAGAAGGAGGGGAGAGTGGAGGGAAATAGGGGAGCAGGGGAAGAGGGGAGAGTGGGGAAATAGGGGAGAGTGGGAAGAGGGGAGAGTGGGGGGAGATAATTTAGTTCGCAGATAGGTTAACCCGCAACTTAAGACTTAGGCTTTAATTCATCATCATCATCGTCACCGTTTTGCATCAGTGCAATAATAACTGTGAAAAACTACCCCATTGGCTTGAAATTTGGTATTTTGATAACTTATACACCAACTTACACAATACACAGTGGGCTAAACTGTGAAATAGTAAACTTAATATAAACTTAATTTGCATGAAATGTTGTATGCAGATAGTTTAGAGACACAATATAGGCTACAAGTCATCATCATCATCACTGTATTCCTGTCCATCAGTGCAATAATAACTGTGAAAAACGACCTAGCTTCAGTATTTTCTCTGACACAATGTTACAAGTCCTATGTAATAGCCAGAAACGCGGGTGAAATCGCGGGGCGCAGCTAGTATTATATAAAACTACTTAGATATACATACCCATAAACTTCAACAAAACAACACGCTGTCATAATATCATTAAATACTAAAATAAATAAATTAATAGCCCATTAGCCATTATACTGACAAAAGCAATAAGCGGAGTAAAGTTAAAAGCTTTTGCTACAAACAACCGCAGTTTGTATAGATTGTTGATGTCGTTAGCGCGAAAATATTTATTCAAACTACGTTGATGATATTTTTCTATTTGCATGAAAGTTTCTGGCAACATTAGTTGGGCTAAAATGAAATTTTCCCAGGTTGTTTGAAATAGTACGTGTTACCTTAGCCGTATTTTATTGGAATACTAGTTGATGCCCGCGACTTCGTCTGCGCAGGATTAGTATTTAGAGCAGCTTATAATTATTAGCGTGACGTAGAAAAGAACTAACGTTATGACACATTTTTATGGTTCACTATTTTAGCTATAATCATAATGGCTTACACATAAGATATAGATATATACTATGGCAGGCTTTTTTGTAGAACTATTTAAGATAAACATTTCCATCATACATTACATATTATATGTATAGCTCTAGCGGTTTTGGCAGCGCACGCCTGAATAGCACGCAGATGGTAGATTTGTTCCTACTTACGAGTACTTGACACTTATCGTCATATTTTAGACAATGCACACAATAGCTGTATAAATTATAGCCTATGTGTTATTCTGATGTATAAGCTATATTATTGTAAAGTTTCATTAAAATCCATTCAGTAGTTCTTACGTGAAAGAGTAACAAACATCCATCCGTCCATCCATCCATCCATCCATCCATACTTCCAAACTTTCGCGTTTATAATATCAGTAAGATAATTCTTAAACGAACAATTTTTTGGATCTCATGTAAATGTGTGATGGTACCTTGCAATTTCTTTTTATTATATTTTAGGGACATCCTACTCATATACTATTCATTGTAGTATTAATTACCTACAGTAGATAATTTGGCACAGTAGACTGGTAAAGATCGAATAACAATACGTGTTCATTCGGCACCGAAACGAATTACTAGATTCGTTAATTTATGCAGCGATTAAAACAACATTTCTCCTGTCGAAACCGTAATGGATTACACGTTAAATACAAAAATGACTGATTATTCTGATTGTTCAGTAGCAAATATAAGGTTGAGTTTTCATAAAAAATGTTTACCTTTTCTAATTATGATAAAATAATTATTGTGTGAAACGCAGAGGCGAAGTGAAGCTAGTCAAAAACGCAATAACATTATGTTTGTGTGTTTCGTTTAGTATCATGCACGGGTAAGACTAACATAGTATAACTCTACTGGTATTTAACTGTATGTAGTGTGCTGACATACATCAGTCTCGCATTCCCACTAAAGCTGACACTGACGCCTGCGGTTGCCGGCTAAGTGGGTAGATAGAGAAATGGGGGCAAGCTTCTCGTGTGCGTCATTTTGGCTCAAAAGTTGTGATTGAAAATCTGATTCAGAACAGAACCTTCCTTGAAAATATCTCTATATAATATATTATATCATTAGATACCTTGGAGATTTTTCAGAAATAAAGTCGACTAACTTGTGCTGCTTACCTACTTAGAGCAGTTCTAATAACGCATTGGATCAAATAGCGAACTCATTGCTAGGTCGTTTCGTTTCGATTTGTGCAAAATATAGGAAAGTATTAAATTCTACATTCCTGAACCAAGCGAGGGTCTGAAATCAATCGTTTACCGTAACGATTCTATGCGTGTGAACGTGTGTGTGTGTATTTTTTTCCAGTACATAAAAGTTATAGCCAATGGAGCTCGAAAATGCGACATTTGTAATTAACTTTTGGTCTTTGAAGTGAAAAATGGTGGAAGAGCGCGCGTGATCGATCATTGTCTATCAGTTTGCTTTTTCCATTTTTCTTGCCGTCACTCCACATGATTGTGGTGTTGAGTTTTATCAAAGTAATTGCACTGTTCATGTTTGTTTTTATGTAATTAAAAGTAACTCTAGTTGCGTGCACAATAACATAACGATGAGTTCAGACAAGTTTACGAGTTTTTGTGGCTCGAACGAGATAGTAGTGGATCTCGATTTCAAGATGCTCGATAGTTTAGTCTATCACCTGAAAATAGTCACGATGCAATAGATAAATGCATTTAAGACGACTTTAATAAACCAATCACAAACATTAGTTGTACCTACCCACAATAGTGAATTCACTTTTCTAAATGAGACCAAATACATGGTATAAAAATTGTGATATGAATGTATGAAAGTTTCTTAAAAGTTACAATATAGTGCGCTCTCTAATTTGACATGAAAGCTTAAGCTCTTGTGCTAAGTGCTAAGATAGGAATTGGGGTCGGAGACTTTGATATCGTCGATTTAGGGCACACATAATATTATAATGCAGCTGAATTACTCGTAATAAGTACCTGCTATTGTATTAAACCTCTTTTGTATGTTTACGATCATGCTGTAATTTTCTTCATTGGCATGCTTTCTGTTAGGTATGCCAATTAATTCACCGGTGATATTAATTGACGTTTTTTCAATAACAGGGTCGAAAAATCACGCACTTTAATATGCGAATGTTTTGTTCTTTACCTGATTGTCTGTAGTTACCATTAAATGTTTTACATCAAATCAGTTCGTAATCTCGAAAATTAAGTTAACCAGGCGAGAATATCCGGATGTAGCTCCGAGCAGGTCTTATCTCTGACTCCAACCTCTTAGAAAATTGAGACCGCTTCCATCAATTGGGGCAGTCAATCACTTCAACAATGAAATGAAACACGGCCCTACGTTGGGGTTTAAGTGGATGACTGATTTACATTCAAGAAAAAACTAAGTAGGTACTTTAAGTATCCCTTGGTATTCTTTTTTCAGTTTACATAATGTGTATGAGGGTGTGTCTATCTGTGTGTAAAGAGTTTTGTTGGAGGATATTATTATTATCTATTTTGAGTTATCGATCGCTTATACTCTCTTCATCAGCTAAAGGTATCTGAGACCTTAATGAGCTAAAAGAACATTACAATTGTATATTTGGATTTTTATAGTAGACCTAAAAACTTCAAAATATTATTGTGAGGCAATCTGAAAATATAAACGAAGCAATTGGTTATGCTATCACTAAATATAATACAGCAAATGTATTTTTTTGTAAATTGATTCATAGGTTGGGTTTATTCGGTACCTATTCAATCGAGAAAATATGTCTTTCAAATCAAACCGGCAAATAAACCCACAGGTACGCTTTCAATCAAGAGATTGATTCGCGCGTGATAGGTAAAAAGTTCGATTCATCATAAAATCAAATAAGTAAAACGAAAGTACCTACATATTATATTTGAACTTTTTATAGAGGTAGTAAAATGATGACTGATTCAAAACAGCAAAATATCATACCAAGCGTCCTGTTTCTGTCTGCTAATTTAACAGGTATGTATGTATACGTCGTGAAACAATTTTGTGTCGACCTATCCTCCTTACCCTGAGGCGGCTGACGTCAGTGATTAGTTTCACCACAGACAGGGCTACAGTTACTACTGACGATACCAGATTATACAGCAGTTACTATCAAAGGTATACATGAGATTAGAGAGGCGGAAGGAGTTACTTTGCGGTAACAGTTCCCTTCAGGCACAAGTGGGGCCTGACACGACGTTGGCAGATGGCTTTCAGTAACTTTCAGGCACGGACCTCGTGAGGGAAATAGAGGTGTCACTGAGATAATGATGTTTTCAAATAACTTGTCTTTGATTTAGGTATTAAAGTAAAGGTTACGAATATGTATAAAAGTTACCAATAAAAGATTACAGATAAAGAGAATAACGTGGGATCGAGTAGGTATATCCCTCCAGTAGGAGAGTAGTTGCATAAAGTAACTTTGTATACACGGAAAGTAGTTCTGTAGGTAGTACCTATCAAATAATTTCATTATGAGTTTTTAGTTAAAACAGTGCATATAAAAAGGTGTGCACGTATGACTGCGTTCCTTCTGTATCAGATAGATCCATCCCATTAGCTAAAAAAGGTCAGCAGGGTGTAGGGTATCATGACACTGCAGATATCCGTGAAGGGAGTGCGCCCTCCATCGGCAGACGTGCTTGAGTGCACGTCGGAGCGTCTCTGACAGCCTGACACACATTTAGAGATTTGAAGTTTATTTCAAGTGACTTGAGACAGATTTAACAAGTTACTTAATGTTACCTTACTGTTGATCCCTAGTAACGGTTATTTTAGTGTGCTGGATACCATCCTAACATCAGATAACTGACCAATTGGTCACAAGTTGAGCTCTCGTAAATATGATAAAAACATGTTGGCAAACTATGATAAGTAATTCACAACGAGACTAAAAGTTAGTCGAGTAGGTAAATCTCATTATTAACAAATACCTATTATAGGTAGGTACCTAATGGTGCAGAGTTCGGAACAAAAATACATGTTACTTGTGATAAAGATCACTAATCTATCACTTCTATTAACGATCTAGCTAGCTAGATGATCTATCTCACATTCTTAGGACTTGAGTGGGGTTTGAAGTATAAGAACGTTTTTATTTTAGACATTTGAATGTCCTTTTCTTACATTATGTCCCGACCAAGACGAAGGTTCGCTTTTTAAACCGTCACTTTGAGTGATAAAGGAATCGAGATTGGTAAAAACATTACCTACATTATTTGTACGTAGACGTAGACAAAGTTAAAATAAGTACTCCGCCCGATTTAAAACCTATACGACAATTATGAAGTAAATTAGTGTGGGTGAGAAGTAATAAATTGTTATCCTCTCTACTAAAATGGTTGCTATTTATTATTCAGCAAGAAATCTAAATTGGCTACGTTAATAAATTATGAGGTGATGTGAGTTCTGTTCTCCTGGTTCTTATATTTATGGCAGAAAATAGCAAAGTAAATTGAGATGTTATTTTATGATACCTTTCACAATGACTATTCACGTAAGTATAACGAAATCTTTCACTTTAAAATTTAATCACAAATTCGTTCTGCAGTGGTCACGCGTTGTTGAAAATGATCGAGACAACTTATAATTATTTGCAATGGAATATAATAAAATGGGACATAATTATATAAACTATTGTAGGTATATCATTATTAGTTACTATCTAATACACGTCAGGCACCATAATTGGCTGTCAGTTGTGTGAATCTGCAAAGTGAAACCTCAAGCATTATTGTTGGAATTCCTTGGTCTAAATAATATAAAGGTAGAATGAAAATTTTGCCGATTCGCGAGACCCGTTGTTAATATTTGCTTACACGGTGATCCTACAAATATATAAGGGATCAGCGGGTTTCTCTCAACTGCCTATAAAATAGGTACGTTATATTATGTGGAAACATGTAGTTAATATTTGTTTAGGAGGATTTGGCTATGGTGCGAGAGAGTTTTGAATTTTCAGTTGATTTATTTTCCATCTGCGTGTTCGCGACTTTGTAAAGCGAACCAAGTTTTACGTATATACCAGCATATACTAAGCAAAAAATATATGAGGATCAAGAACATAAAACAATAATAATATAATAATAATTCAGCTTGTAACTGTCCCACTGCTGGGCAAAGGCCTCCCCTCACTATGCCCCCTGAGTCTGTCGCGAACATAACCACACAAAAAAGCTTTCATAAATAAGTTTCATAATTATGTTTGACCAACTCTATAATTTGTAGTACCTACATAAATCTAGACGCAAATATTGTAAACCTGTACTATCATCATAGATATACTCCAAATCACAATTTATTTGACATTTCACATAAATTGTATTACGACATGGAACTCCGTAGTATAGAATATAGAACAGATTAGAAAATACTTCTAAGAATTACAAATTCTATAACTTTGATACCGGATTTCGTAGCAACAGTACAGAAAAACCAGTCCTCTAAAATTAAAACTGCTTCAACTATGATGTATAATTACAATAATCCCGGCTCATCTCCAATTTGATGAACAGCATAAAGCCAGATAATTAAATACGATAAGGTTCCAAACATTTAACCAGCTCAATGCATGCGAGTCCGTTGTCCTAATGGGCCTTCGCCACACAGTCACGAGAGCGTGATTCCTCTGCGGTCGGCGCGGTTACTACCCTATTTGTATTGGCTTCTAGCTAAACGCAAATATAATGCGTCTTGAGTACGGTTAGTAAGTTGAACAGTCTGAATGGATTTAATATCTCGCAACTAACGAGAATTAATAAACTTGATGCACCTACCTAGTCAGGTCATAAATTCTGTCACATGTTTTATATAAAATAATTGAAACAAGTTTATTCATTATGTAACCATTTATATACCAAAATGAACTTAACAAAACATAGATTCTTATGACACTAAAGTTTATTCAAAATGACCTCCGTGATTTTGAATACAGGCCTTCAATCTGCGCGGCCAGTCGTCTATCGCAGCACGAACGAGGTCCATGTCAATATCGGCGGCTGCCTTAATCAAGGATGTCTTGAGTGACTCCAAATTGGGATGAGGCTTTGAGCACGCCTTTTCCTCCAAGTGTTGCCATATCTTGTAATCTAGCGGATTCAAATCTGGACTGGAGGAGGGCCAGTCTTCGTGCCGGATGAAGTCGATTTCACGCGCCGCCAGCCAGTCTTGTGTGCTCTTCGCTCTATGAGCTGGCGCCGAATCTTGTTGGAATACCCAGTGCCTGTTATTAAACATGGTATGAGAAACAGGTTCCACAAGGTTCGTCAGGACTGTATTTTGATACACAACTGCATTCGTTTTTACACCTTTTTCACAAAAATGTACCTCTGTTAAGCCCCAATAAGACACTCCCAACCATACCATGAGCGAGGATGGAAAATGACCTCGTTGGACACGCGGAATACGGTTGCTCGCTTCTTCACTACTGTGTGCGTACACCTTATCATTTTGTTTGTTGTAGCTCTCTTCTACGGTAAAAATTTTTTCATCCGAAAAAAGAATTTCCCGATATTTTTTTCCCGCGTACCGCTTCAACAAAGCGCGGCATCTCTTCAGTCTCAGGTCCATTAGACGAGCATTCAAATGATGTCCTGTTTTTCTTCGATATGCCCGAAGCCCTAAGTCTTCATTTAACACCCTTTTCACCGTGGTTCTGCTTAATCCCATCTGAAGGGCCAACAGTTTCTGCTTACGTTTGGGATTTCTTTGAATTCGCGCCTTCACAGCTTTTATCACTGCTGGAGTCCTAACAGACCGAGGGCGACCACTTCTTGACCTGTCATCTACACTAGAGTCTTCATTGTATCGTTTGATGGTACGATAAACGAATCTCTTGGATATATTCAAATTTTTCAGTATGTCAAAAATTTGAATTGGCGCGTAACCGCAACGATGCAACGCAATAACTGCAACACGGTCTTCTTTAAGCGTCCACTCCATATTTAAAAATGAGTAAAATTCTAAAAAGTATACATTTTTATTTTCATGATCAATTCGAAATTCGAATTCAATAAACTTTTTTGTGGCCAGCATTCTAAAAGAAAAGTTTTTACTGTGTGACAATACTTATAACCTGACTAAGTATATTACTTATTAGTTGTTGAATTGCTGTATAATATTTATTATAATATTATGACGATATGGACGGATGACATGTACTACCTACCATCACGGGCTAATGAACTGCCTACTAACTAAGATTTAATAGGATTAAGAATGTTAAGTCTATGCCTATTGGTTGTCGTGGATGTATTGCATTGTAGATAATCATTAATATCCACCGAAAGCCTAACAGATGAAAGTACATGAAGGCAGTTTTTACCTTTTAATTGCCTTTCTATTCTGTATTAGATAACTTTTAAGTAATATTATTACTACTAAAACTTTTTGGGCAAGTATAGCGCTTACCAGCAGGTGAAAGGCATGCTCTTCACGTTACTCTGTTGTATAAAAAAGGCTGCAAGAGATCTTGAGAAAAGCCATCATTATAAAGTACTTTGTATAGCTTGGCACTCGTTTTGCAGCTGAGTTCCGGGCATAAACTGCTTTCTCAAAAACCACAAGGTTCATTCCTTACCTTTACGTAGGATGTTTCTCAAAGATCTATAAATAAGTCAGTGGGTAGACTCCAAAGCGGTGCATTATCAAGTAGAAATTGAGCGCGGTACGCCTGCAGCGTAGCTGCGACCGACTTACCTCGGAAATGGGTGGCTTTATAAGAGGATCAGCTCTTTAAGGAAGGATTTTTCCTTTTCAACTTATAATATTTACCTAGTTTCTCGTAAAAATCTTGTTTTCTCTTTTTTTAATTGAGAAAAATAGTGTTGTATGATACGCTTTCAACACTTTTTAGCTTCACGGAGAAATCAATCGGCAATTTGGTAATCGGCCTTCATTATTTAAATTTCAGCAAAGAAGTTAATCTTACATTTATATGTGTTTAATGAAATTAATGTGACACCTTCGTGTGGATTGGCTTCCTTCGGAAGGTATGCGCACATGCAATTCATCAATGTCCCACATTCTGTCTGAACTGAAAGTAGAGTGCTTTCAAGTACCTTTTCGTATTTTGTCCCGCATACCTCATCCCTAATGTATGCTACACATTGAGGCACTTTTGGGAACATATTAAGTTCCTCTTCTCTGAATTTGTTCAAAGAATTTGAACGCATAAGGAGCCAGATTAATCCCCGAGAGGTGCTATATATTGTGATATTTCTAAAGAGTTAATCAAATTTACAGGCTTGCTTGAACCACGCTATCTGTTAGCTTACATAATGCTAATAGTACGTCTACTTATTTAATATGAGTAGACATTTCTACTTATTTAATATAAGTAGACCTTTACGTACTGAGAGGGTTCAAGGCTTGGGTTGGGGTAATCAAACCTGTACCAAAATGATTCCATAGAAAGGAAAGTTTTAGAATTTCGTTGAATGACAATTCCCGAAATTTAATCACCAGCAAGGACCAGTTCAAAGAAACTGTAAAAGATATTACGAAAAACGTGCTGGATATAAACATTACAATTAACTTGTTTTAAGTCTTCCCAAAGATATAATCCACGCCCAAGCTCTTCGGTGAGTTTATCTAAAAATGACTATTTTAATGCAGCGTTTCCAGGACGGAATGAAGTTATTTACGAGAGTAGTAAAACATATTTTACCCTCAAGGTGAGAGCAATATTAATGTTAGTCTATGGTAGTTTTATGAGGTATTGCGTAACGTTATTCGGAAAATGATAAAATTTTGACGTGTGAAAATCTAACGGTAGTTACTTTCAATGGAATTGACATAAACCTGTAAATGTTCATTATTTTATGTATACAGATGTTGTAATAAACAGTTGATGTTTGTTGCATAAATATTTTGTATCCTTGATCAAGTTGCAGTAGAACATGAGGGCATAAGTGCCTATACTTACTCTAAGAAATAGCAGATACTATATATAAATATACCGTTAGAAATTGAAATGTGTTGATTAGCTTCTTTCTTACAAAATTTTTGTAATATCAAACGCAACATCAGGCAAATAACCCACATAATCTAGGTACCTATATACTTAACACGATAAAAGGTACACTACAAATTGACTACTATAATTTACGTACCTGTGTTACGTACATGTATATTTTTCACAAATTTTCATTACCTTAATTATTATTTATCAACGACCTCTATCATTATATAAAAATATTTAATCGTTTGAATAAACAATGGGGTAAATGGCCTTTGCATTCCGCTAAAAGGACAATGCTTGGTTCACATCATGTCGTTTGATGTGCCAGTTTAATATTATTCTGAGTCTGAAAGCTAAAGTGTTCATTTCAATAAAAAAATACATTTCAAAGTTGCTTGAAACAGGTCACTGGTTTTATTTTGTTTTTATTAAGGTACAAACGGTGTAACAATAAGTTATCAATAAAAAACTGAATTATGTAACATACACCAATTAACAGATGCCACTAATACGTAAACATTACAAAAAAAAAACAAGAACAGAACGACAAGATTTTCGTATCTTTTCACAGTAATATCATTGTGTATCATTTCTCATGCTATTGTTAATATCTATATTAATAAAAGAAAGTCGTGTTAGTTACACTTTTAATAACTCAAGAACGGCTGAACCGATTAGGCTGAAAGTTGGTAGGAAGGTAGCTGAGAACTAGGAGAAGGATATCGGATACTATTTATCCCGTTACTACGGGAAACATTTTGAAACTGGGAAAAATATATCTGATAAAATCAGGTTGTACAGTTGACATCTGTCACTCATTTTGACAGCTGGGGCAGGGAAAGATACAGAGAAAGTGGAAGAGAGATAGATATAGAGGGAGAGAGATAGAAGGAAGCTTTTCCCATAGAGACAATGACAGGACAACGTCTGTCGGATCAGCTAGTATACTCGTAATATAAATTGTTTGTAACAAGCGCCCATAAGGTATGGTGGTCTCCTCACGCGAAAACCGACTGACCGCATCTCAGATTACTCTGGGCATAATAATTCTCACAATCATTGTACACTAGATTGACGATCCGCTCGATCACTCTCTTATTTGCCACAGACGATTCACTTTCCGATCTAGCTACTCGAACCGTTAACAGTAAACATCAGTTACGGAGACTATTACAGACGATCGATAGGAACGGTTAAAAAATCATGGCATCGCGGTCGTTCAACCATTGTGGGTTGTCATGTAACCGCGTGTCTGACCCAGAATATAGAAAAGGGCTACACTACACGGTTAGATAGCAAAACTTACAGCCCCCTATGATCCTATTAAAAAAAAACATGTATACCTAAAATATAAAATTGTAAATCCAAGTCTAGATTTTACGTAGGTAGTTAATTCTCATTTCAGACGAACCGGCTTTGTTCACTGCCTGTGGGTTTGTTCAGTGTGCACCGGCACTGAATGAAACTATGGATTAAGCCCAACCTTTGTCTCCCACGCACGACAACAAAGACTGCAATAATTGTCCACAATGAAGCGTAAATGGGTGTTTATTGTTGCAGTAGAAATAATATGTGGACAGCGTAGTGCTTATAAATTGTATAATTATTATTATCGTTGCTTCATGCAATTTAACTGAAATGTAGGTAGATAATTTCCATTTGAGTTCTTAAGGTGACAAATTGAGTTCAACAATTCTACGAAGTTGTGCTTCCAATGTAAAGACTGAATTCGATGATAAAAAATTAAGTTTATTCAGTAACGCAACCGCCAACGTTTATAAAAAATGGGCACTGAAAAATTGTAGTGCGCCATACTAAAGTGATGTTTATAAATAGGGGGGGGGGGGGTAATCTCTAGAGCGTTTATAAAGTCTCCTCAACTAAATAATAATTAAAAAGGGGCTACTACATACTTCGTGAACTACTTGTACCAGAAGCAAATAAATATTTCCATTTTGATAACGTCTAACCCTTTGGGATTTTGGTCGACTCTGATGCCTCTACCAACTTGTATCAATGAAATATTCATACCAGCGACCAAGTCGGCCGTTCACTGATCCATTTGCTGCAGTTGCTTTTGTATTATTTGCAGATTTTCAGTAGAACGGTCACATTGTGTATTTATGGCAACAACAGAACGGACTACTTAATTAGCCTTTGTCGGCGTTTAACTAGGACTGGCATTGTTTTCGGCCTTTTCAAGCTCCTTGAAGTAACAGTTTCAAAACATTACTTTGTTAGTGACACACGGCATTTCAGAAACCTTCCACAGTAATCCGTGTTAGAAGCAAATAATTAAAAATTAGCTTAGCATTGACCAATACCATCAGAGTATTATGTAATAACTCTAAAGTCCCAATAAAAACATTGAAACATTATCATGAAAGCAGTTAGAATGGCATGTATGACACGTACCTAATGTCTTTATACTTGAATTGAAGGATTTCTCCGAATATCGAAGTTTCACACCCACGTCAGTAATTCCTCCGAACTCCAATATGAAAGCCCTGCCAACTAAAGTTTTTGACATATTTACCTACTCGTATATGAAATGTTTACTCTCTTTTCCCTGCGATAGGTACTGTCACACGGCACTCAATGGTGTAAACACGCTGACCACCTCTACTATTTTAGATATTCATACCAACATTTATTAACGAAAGTTATTTTATTAAGTTTCCCGAAAGAGAATAGGAGACTGTATACCATTTTAATTATTTACAATATAGTTTTCATCAGGTAATGTAAAATAATTGTACTTACTTACTTACTCACATAAAATATAATGTAATATAATAATACTCAACAAGTACCTAATGGAAAATAATTACTTAAACTCCAATTCTAAATTAACAATCTCTGAGTAAATATTAAAGTACCTACGTAGATTCATCGTTTACTCGTTATTTTGATTATTTTGAATGACGAAACCCAGTATTTCTCAAAAGAAATTCGTTAAGCATATTTACAGACAATTTTCTGTTAAAAAGCTCGAGTGAAAATTGTACGAGAAGTTTACGAGCAAAATATTCAGATATGTCTGTGGGAAATGACAGATTTTATCGCTAACGAGTATTGGCATTCTGAGTTTTAGGTAGCTGAAGCTTCACGCCGATAAATGAATAAATTTAAAATTTAAAATTAATTAATAAAAAATGTGAAATTATAAAAATAACATGTCTGTCAGCAGTACCCACGATAAAGGAGTAAGGCTACGTTGAAAGAAAAAAAAACTTACCTACATTACTATGGTTTTATTTTATTTATTTACTTCAATTTGAAACAGTCGAAATCAATTTACATCAACGGGAGATATAATTTACAATAGGAATATAATTATAACGAAGATGGATCTCCATGCGTAGCCAGATATTATCATGATCAAACATCGATTCAAGTTAAAACACGATATTATGGATTCGCAAAGATATTTATGAAACTCATACTTACCGCTTTAATACTGATTAAATAATAATTATCCAGCTTGTCGTCCTTGTTTGTTGTTTAAAGTATATATAGCTTCAAAATTAAACTCTTATGTTAGCGCTCCAGTTTCCAAGAATATAATATGAACGAACACTTGCTTTGTGTGCAAAATAAACGTACATTATTACTAAGTGGAATGTCTATAGGGCTTTTATTACAAACATGCCCACTTATTTGAATCATTACAAATATTTTCAAGATCTCTACCTTGTTACCGATCCTTAGTTCTTGCCGTGCGGTAAAAACTCTGCTACATACTCGTATCTAGTAGTTATCACAAAACATAAATAAAACCGTAGACGTAGGTAGATAATAATATGGTGTGTGTATCTTTTACTTGATGCATTCCACATACTTGACAAATTTCGGATTGGATAGCTTAGAACCAAAATCATCAATTTCTGTTCTTTTTAATGTTGAACATAATATTCATTGCTGGTTTACCAAAATTCGGCATATTCGCTATGTTTATATTATCAGTTGGTTCCCAGTGAACACATTGAATATCAGGTTATTCCACGTAACTGGAGCTTCCCCGACTAACCGAAAACTGTGTTCGTTCAGCGCTCCGTTCTAACAGATTATATCTAGGTAATAAATTAATACTGTGTACCTACTGTGCTTACGTATCGGAGAATTTCACTCAATTATTTTGCGAGAGCGAACGCTGCATTTATCAACGGTAAATATCAAAATTAAATATAAACAAGAAACTCAAGTTGCTATCAGGTGATTAAATAACAAAGTGCACTACCAATAGTGAACTTATTTTTACTCGTATTTTTAAACATAGGTAGGTACTAAACAGAGTCCACTTGGGTCGAACAGGTAGTTTATCAATTTCAGCAGGTTTAAGCAGCAATCCTTTACAGCCAGTCTCATTTTTGTTTAAGTTTTTTACCAACGAATGATTCGATTTTAGATCTATATCAATTTACTATTGAAAATAATTCTCACGGCTGCCGTTCTCAGCTTTTAGATTATGCTAACCGTTCTATCTAACCTCATAAATATTTCATGCGAAGGTATACTTGTTAGACAATCAGTCTGAGCGAGAAAACAGAATCGAAAACTCAAATTACCCTCGATTGATTGGCCTTCGCGAATTCAAAGCTAAAATTGGATTAGTGAAACGTCTCTTCTGATTTAATTATAAGTAGAGATGTGCATGTTTATTGGCTACTTAGCGACTATTTGAATACGGAATCCAGTCCCATATTGACACAGCAGGGAGAAGGCTATTTACGAATGGATTTAATACATTATGTCATTCGTTAAGTCCATGTTTCGTATACGAGTAGTAGATCCTAAAATACCGACTCATTTACAGAAACGCTGAAGTTTCAAAAGTAATTTGAAATATAAGCCCCTACTTAAAATTCGATATTTTTTAATTTTTGCGAGAGTTATGCTTAAGCGTATTATCGGTCGACAAGTTTTCAGTTTCAAAAAGTAATCGCTATATTATTATAGTCATTAAAGAAGTTAATATTACACACTACCGGATATAGGTTATTCTATCCGATCACTATTTTCCTTTAACGCGCTTTGCCTTTGGAACGGCAGCACTAGAATGATATTGTTATAAACGGTCCGAATATAAATAAATATATTCAGACACGGCGCATCTCTACAGTTTCAACCATCGTTTGGTGTTTGTACTCGGGTTAATTAATCAGGAGCCTTTCAAACGAATAAAAGGTTACAAAAGAAAATGAAGGGCTAAAGAACGTGATCGGTCTATTTGTATTCAGCCCCCGTCAATGGGAATAAAAGGTTCTCGTCTAGACAAATAGAGCCACGACAATAGAATCTGGTGAATGTATCAAGTAGATAGGAACGTTAATCGTTAAGGTGTTATTTAACGAAGTGAAGATGAAGTTAAGATTTGGCTTATGACATGTGCAAAGTAGCCATAACATCGTTCAAATTATAGTGCAAGCGTGCAAATCACATTGTTTTGCCAAATTATTTATGGTTTAGCGCAGAAGTTGGGGTACAGATGGCGACAAAATGCGGTGAATATGTCAAAACTTTCAATTTTGTAATCTATGTCAAAGTTTTAGTATTTCTCGTGCGTGTAGTTAAATAAGTAAGGGGCATAATATTATATCGCTGACTGTTCATTTCTTAGAATCTGCAGAGTGTTATTTTGTACTAAAATTAGAAAAATGTAGATGAAGAATAATAAAATAGTAATATTTTCATGAAGAACTCTTACTATACAATTTCATCAATGGTAACACCCAGATTATCTTCTTCTAAAAGTTTTCCACAAGGCAAACACTGTATTGCAATATTTTTTCATTCACATAATCTTAAGCATATTATGATCGGATATCAATCACAATTCATTGCTTCTATACCTACACGATGGCCACCAATGCAACGTCTTTGGTAATTGAACTGAGGTTCTCAAACGTATGGTGTATCGCAAAACAGACAATAGATTCCTTTGTAGATAGGTATCGTATACAATGCAACATGACACAAGACACAAGCATCGAACTAGAAGCCTCTCTTCCGATAACCGTATCATCTGTTCAGATGATACGGTTATCGGAAGAGAGGCTTTTAACTTCCGGTAACTGTATCAGATGATCTGATTCAATTACCCGGAAGTTAATATTCATTTGTTTGTAGAATGTTAGTCAATACATGTTTCTAATTGTTAAATAGACCTATGCAATTTATCAGCATAATCTTGTGAGAAATGACTTGGAAATGCCATTAGACCGTATCATAATCAGTTCATCATTGCAACGCGCGTCTGGAATTCATAACTGAGGATAACTACAGGTTTGTTCATCGCGCTATTATTGATTCCGCTAAATATGGAACACGAATAAATAATTGTTTACGTTTGAGTAAACTACATAGGTAGGTTACGGCTCTTTAAATATGTATTACGTTGAAGTGTTTACGGTCTGTCAGGTTTGTTGGCAGCACGCCCGCCAGGATAAAATGTATTGCTAGGAACTATGTTTGTAGGAGTAAGGAACGCAGGTTCAGTATTGACATGCAGGATTGTTAGTTGTTCATAAAAGTTTGACGCTCTTTCGATAATTCATAATTAAAAGACAAAAACAGCCACCTATTTGTGAGAACAAATTATTTTACCAAAATTTTTCAAACAAGCTCAAAGTTTAATAAAAATACTAAACAATTCCCATTGGGTTTTATTTTTATTCATCAGAGCATATTACACTGAATGGCAGAGGGTCACTTGGACACGTACCTTGCGTACTTACTGGTCTAAAGAGAATTGAACTGACTGAGAAACTCGTGGAGACGATCGTTGTGAACATTCGAGAATGTTTTTAAGCATTTCAGTGTTTGACCTCGAATCCTGTTTTCCCATTTATATTTTATTACGAAGTGTTAATTAATCAAACATAATTATAGAGTTCTCAGAATTATTATTGAATAAACTACACAATTACGTAGTAATAAAAACCATTAATACACATTTTAGTGCAAAATAACCTTTCGTAACTTTCAGTTCGACTACAATTGAATAACCATACCAACACTTAATTTATTCATACCAACTACTTATATCCAATCCATACGTAAAACTGTAACTAAACAATGAAAACATGAGCCTAAAATGGTCTGTTATCTTAACAAAATGATGCAAAATCAAATCCAAACTAACCAAATATCAGGAGGAACACCCATTTACAATTTCAATCCCCCATTAGGGTTGTAACCCTCCAATTATATCCACAATTACACTATCTGCCCCATCCGAGTCATAAAGTTTTATCGTGTGAACGAACAACTGTGTAGTGGCAGCGTATAGGTATTGGGACAGGTGAAATCGACCGTGCTGTTACAATTTCGATGTAGTAAAGTGAGGTGGGGTCTGTTTCTACTAAATATGATCAGTTAACCATTTTTATTATGACCATAACAACCATGCTTGTTTAACATTATTAAACAAACAAATTATGACGATTTTTCACGAATCTAGGCACATTTTAATCGGGCCCTAACATTATGTTGATTTTCCTTCCATCCATTATTTTTTGTTATACAATGCTGTGTAAGTTTTCATTTGATCATGAAAGTCAGGTACTTTTAATTACAACTTTTACATGCATTGCTTATAAGTCAACGTAACAAGGTGCGCTATTCATTCGACTAGATAGAAGTTTAATAGAAATGTCTACCGATTATTTGTAGTTCGGTGAATTCAAAATAATCT
The DNA here is from genome assembly GCA_905147375.1 of Hylaea fasciaria. Taxonomy (NCBI): domain Eukaryota; kingdom Metazoa; phylum Arthropoda; class Insecta; order Lepidoptera; family Geometridae; genus Hylaea; species Hylaea fasciaria. The sequence continues at coordinate 5,467,809 of LR990197.1, forward strand.
TTTCATCGTCCAGTGGTTTCTCGGGTTCTTTTATACCTAAAACGTAATATTCTTCTGAACTTAGGTTAGGGGCTCGCCGCATCAATAGAGGTAAAGCTCTTATCGACCAGTCTTAAAATTTTGAACTTCAATTTAGATAAGCCCTTTGTTAGCACCCTGGAGATTCCCCAGACCTGTTTCAATTATTCACGAGTTGATAGCGAAATATTGTAATTGGTAACTTGATCTCAAATTAAGAATAATTTCCGCAAGGGGCGCGTTAATTAATTCAAGAGTGCAAAACTCATTAAGACTCTTATTAAGCTCGGGTCAAACCGGGCTGAAAGTATGGTTGTGGCGGCTCATACCTCTATGAATATGTTGGATAAACCAATAAAAGTATACAGGTAACTTACGATTCACGTAGGCGTTGGTAAAATTCCTGGTTATTAAGCTGATTTATAGTATATCCGTTTGTAGGCGCAAGTACCTCAATTACCCACTCTTGGGTTTTCCAGGTTTCGTAGAGCCTAGATTCGGGAACAATAGTTTTAGTGTACAATTTCTCCCGCGGTCTGTTGGAAATATAATAAGAAAAGGTGTTGTGGTTGATTTCGTGACTCACCGGCTTGAATGGCTTATAAAGCTTATATTGTCATTTATAATGTTTTACTTATTGTGATGATATTATTATTTAAATTTATTTTCTTACATTTTAACTGGGAATCAAACAAATATTAGCTCTAAGTGGTATTCTTGAAAACATAATTGTTATTATCATCCACAGCCCTTATATTATGAGCTCACTGCTAAGCACGGACATCGTGGAGTAATGACCAAGCGTGATTAACTTTTACCTACTTTTACTGATAGAAACAAAAGCTAGCGAGCTTTATATTTCTTTAGTCATACATGGGAATAGAAGCAAGCGAGAGATTGGCCGAACTTTCGTGCAGGAGTGTACCGATACTTACTATACGTAGGTAATATGTATTTGTATTGAACGCGATATTTGTATACCTCAATCAAAGTCAGCTTTCAGCTTTAATTTAACGTTCGGTCCAGTCTCCGCTATTTTACGGTTGGGTTTGATTTAAATGAGGTGGTACAGAAATTAATTAGTTGTATTTCTCTTTGGGCTCAACCAAAGTAGTAATTTCTGGATGAGGCATAGTAGTAAAATTTAATTACAAATTTATTTTGTTATTTTGAAAATAAAACTAAAACATTAGTTGAAATTCATCTATTAATCAAAAGTATGAAAGCTCATCATGTCTTCGTGGCCATGTCGAACTAATTATACCTACGTTTCTTGCTAATTACGAAAATAAAATAGTTTTGTGGAAAATAAAACGTAGCAATCCTGCCTACCGTCTAAGTCTCAATTTATTAGAGACGTTGGCCCAAACAGTTTTTCTGTTGGAGACAAAATATTTTTTATCAATTAATGTTAGTAAATTAAATGACACTGAGGCTAATTGCGTTAGTTACAAGCTGACAGATCATAAATAATTTTAAATTTTCAAGAGATTATGGTAGCGTAGGATATTTACAGAATGTACATCTTAATTGTAGGTATATTGTTATTTAAAAGGAATTGATGTCGAATGATATCATTTTCATTTCAAACCAGTTTCTTGTATAACCACGTCGTATCTCTCTTATCTCGTAAGGTTATATTATTTTATTCCTCATCTATTTTTGCCATAATTGTACAATAGTTTCATCTTCCAACTAAATATAAAATTATATTATTGGTTTCCCGTAGCTGGTTGGCTAATATATCGAATAATGCGGTTCTAAGGAATACAGATAGACTAGACGTGGTAGGCGTGCAGACTACAAGGGGCCAATAGACTTCTTAGCCCACGATATTATTGCAAAATTTATACTATAGAAAGTCTCTTGAAAAATAAAATAAATAGAAAACTGATATATTTTTTATTAAAAAGACAATTAAAATAGTACCACTTTTAATAACTAAGTAAACAACTACGTCGTAAAGGATAATAGCATTATAATTATATTTATAAATAATATTGATCGTGTCAAGCTATCCGGATACAATGGTATTAAAATAACAGTGAGTTTCGGTGAGACTATTATTTTATTTCTACGAAATGATATCTGATATCGATCGTTGTAATTTTAGAATCTTGTTATAAGTTTAGTGGGTACCGTAAATAGATTTCAATGTGTGTACATCTCTTACATCGAAATTTATTTACGTAAAACTTGTTGAAGCCGCCAGGCATAACACAATCTTACGACATACTCGTAAGCCTACCACCCGTCCATTCATAACGCAAATTGTTTAATCATACGCCAATAAAATTATCGTTATGGTTATTTAAAAATATACCAGAGCCCACAAGGTTATTAACAGCTATGACTACGAGGTACATGTGGACAATTTATATTGCGTAGAGATCAGCTGGATCGCATCTGGGCTGTTGCCAAACAGCTGGCCGTAGTGGCGGCCAATACCCGGTAGTATCACGTGATATCGTAGATGTAAAGATAATATTTTCAGTTCTTGTTGCAAAAAATTGTAGGTATACTTTTGTTAAAGTTATTTGTTTTATGTAATGGAATGTTTGTTCCTTTATTTGAAAATAACTTATATTTCTCCAAAAATAATATGTATGTAGTGATGGCAGATACCTATCAAGATAGCTGGTACCTATGTTCTAAACGCCTATGGTTAAACTTGCTGGTTGAGAATTAATGATACTATAAAGTATTATAACAATGCGTCAAACGATATATTAGTATGTTTGTTTGTTTCAGTACAATGATGATTTGTCCAAATTCAGAACCACCAAGATTTTCACAATAATGATTTATTACAACGGCACTTTCCACGCTCTCACATTTCGGAACACACATTACCCCGATTGGAAAACTTTCAGAAGCAGTTTGCGGTGGTCCTAATGTAAATTTGAAGATTCTACCCTCCGTTTTGTGACTGTGAACTGTAAGCTAAGAGCATCAATCAGAGTACGTGGCAATTTATCATGTGCTGCCACTTTATTTTCTCTAGGGAAAGTAATATGGGAAATAAATTACTTAGGTGGCATAAAGGCAGGTAGGCACCGAAAATTGTTGAGGTCGTGACCTGGTTGCGGCGGCTTATTAGCGTTGTAACTGAATTATTATCACATGTGAATGCTTTCTAAATGATAATAATCGTGACTGAAAGGAGTTCATTGTACATCAAAAAGGTTACGCAATACGCGATCCAGCCAATGCTAAGGCAGTAGGCACCTAGTTCATATGGAGGGATTAATACATATCAATTAATTGTGTATTAGTACTTTTAACAGTTCTTGGATGTTGATCTACCTTCAATAAGTAATACGAACTAATTAACTTGCTAAACTAAGAGAGTTCAGCAAGTTACGGGCTCACTGAGTTTGTTTGGTAGAAACCAAAACTATCTCTTTAAGTATCTTGCTAGAATGTAACTATGTTTTACTTCTCGCGTTATCGAGAACATTTTCACGGCTAATCTCCAACCTGTCACTTCCAGTCGTTATACTCGTATGTACATTGACAGCGACCTACTGTCAAGATTGACTCAAGATCACGACCGCGCTTCACCGACAAGGTTAATTATGACAGGCGTTTCAGCGAACAACCGACAACCGGCAGCCGGAATGACACCGCAATCCCCTCAGAATAAAATTGCTTCCACTTGATTTATTATTCCACTTTCTTCAGGGCTACACGAAAACGTGTGATCCGACTTCAAAGAAGATGCTTTTTTATAGCGGATTAAACGCTTGCTAATTTGGTTCTAGGTCATCATAGGCGCTTATTTCCGGCGTGTCTACAATCATGCAAACCTTCAATCCTATCAAGTTAGTTGTTATGGAATTCAATCTGCCACTATCTTTCATCATATACATAAATTACGCGTCACGTTGTTTGTCCGCGATGGACTCCTAAACTACTCAACCGGTTTTAATCAAATTTGTACACCGTGTGCAGTTTGATCTAACTTGAAAGATAGGATAGCTTACATCTCAATGTATAGTCGCAATAACAAACACCTTAGCCACAGCAACGCGTGGCCGTGTCTGCTAGTATGAATATAGAATTGAAAACACCAAAGCGGATCCCAAATGGACCTACGGCGTAGGTTTGGAAGATGTGGAGTTTTAGACGACGAAAGATATATCCCACATTGCACTGAGTAGGTTGGTTTACATTGTTATAGAAATGTTCAGAGAGCGCGGGTAAAATGCCAGTGAAGAAATGACGCGTTGAGTTTCTTGCGGCGCCAATATCACTCAACGCCTATGTGTTGAAACGTATCTATCTAAATTTCCCGTACAATCCAGATAGATAGGTTATGGAAATCTGCTATAAAATAACAAAACAGAAACAATATATGGCGATAGCGATGATTTTATTCCAGCGTCTTTTTATTTCAACTTTACTTTGACAAACTAGTACCTACAAACTTTTGACTAGTTTTAATTATGTAAATGAGTTCTTGACCTTCACACTGACACCCTTGATTGAAAGGTTCACGTGTGCGTGTATGTACTTATAGGTAATTTCATTTCATTTATTATTCTACTTCTTTCAAAGTTACCTGAAAGCGCGTGTCCGACATCAACACTAGTTTCAACAATGAAATCTATACGTAGGTATACCGATCAAAATGCTAAGGCTTTACTTTGGATTATCTTTTATTTCATAGCGTAGGTACAAAGAAACTGATAAAATATCCAAGTAAAATGAACACAACTATACATGTGATCATAACTGTATATCTATTTTGTAAGCTTTTGTCTGTGTACATCCATGCAGTTCTGGAAAACAAAGAAAATAAAATGAATTAATTTAGATTTAGTGTAGCACTCCGTATCAATCACTATTTTAAAAGTCAAAGTAGATATCACGGTTGCCCGTGCCGTCGCCCGTTCAAAGGAAGTAACAAAGCAATTAGGCGTAATGGATGGTATGAGTTGAAGTTTTACATTAGTTATACATTTTAGACCTGGGCTGGGCAGTTTGGATCTAATAGTAATTTATGAGCTTTATATGCAAGTAATACTCATTATATTAGACGATTAGAATCTAAAAAGTTTCCCAAGGGTTGAAACCGGCGGGCCGGGAAACTAGTTAATGCAGTCTCGTTTTGTTGTTAAATTGCTTGTAAAATAATAAAAAGGCTCCAGCGATTGTCGCAAAGTAAAAAATGATTAAAGACCAAAATTGTAATATTCATGGGACACAACTTGATTAAAGTAAAAATTCTTTTAGTAAAAACGGGCCTGTTACAAATGTAGACGCGACAGAAATGCCGGTCTCTCCAGAGAGTCTTTGTGAAATATTTTCGTTGTTTATTTTGTGAACTAGCAATGGCCTTTTGGACAGTTTATAGGGAGCAAGCCAGGAGCAAGAAGGGTAATCAAGATGATTCACGTCTGCATTTGGAAGAGGGTTTACGTTAAATTGGCTTCCGTGATTGTAATGGCTCTACTAAGGGATGAACGTACGTGTACATACGTATTTACTCGTACAGCCTGTTCACATTAGGTATGCAAATACCTTTAACATGTACGGTTTTTATTTGTTTTTAGGGTTCCGTACCCAAAGGGTAAAACTGGACCCTATTACTAAGACTTCTCTGTCCATCCGTCTGTCTGTCTGTCTGTTCATTTGTCACCAGGCTGTATCTCATGAACAGTGATAGTTAGACAATTAAGATTTTCACAGATGATGTAGTTCTGTTGCCGCTATAACAACAAAATAGACAAAAAAATAGAACAAAAGAAATATTTAAGGGGGCTCCGATAGAACCAACTTGATTTTATTGTTTGTTTTTGTAGGTAATGTTACGGAACCCTACATGCGCAAGTCCAACTAGCTCAACTCAATTGTAATTACCACTCTATATATAGTGTTATATCATAAAAAAATCCTTGCATAAATTATGTCATGACTTTTGTAGAAAATAACGCTGTAAAAAAGTTCTCCGGCTATAGACTTTATTTGGAAAGTATGTGTATTTTCCATAAATTGTGTTTCTTGTGACCAAAGAATAGAATCCAATTTGTCATTTAAAATACATAGAGGATTCAGGAATCGGTTCCGGTCCGCACTGCGACTTTCCCGAAATGAGGCCTTAACCTCATCCATAATGCAAGCCATGAGTCGGCGACTTCGTACCTTAGTATAGTCAACAGAACAATAAAGTACCTATTGAATCTTTGCTTTGCGACTCCATTTATAATACAGTTATGAACAAGCCTCACAGCTCACAGAGCTTTTCAAGTATTGGCTTTGGGCTTCGTACCTAGATATATCGACGAAAACGCTTTTCATACCGACTCAATGGCCTAGTAGAGTAGCCGGTGGTTTTTGTCAAGATGAAACAGAATGCGCCCAATTTTCTATTTTTTACTTTTTGACTTTTGAAGGCTATGAAATGTTTCTTACATGCCTTCGATTTTTTTTTTTAAAAGACAGAGAAAGCTTACTTATCTGTAACATTTTATTTATGTTGGAGTAGAAACAAGGGTTGCATTTGCCATGAGCTGAATATATTAAATTGTTTGCAGCGTCAAACCCAGGGGATCTTGTTAGCGAACAGGAAAATCCAAACTGACGTTATCAATTACCATCCATCTTCACGCTAAATCTCTTCTAAAGGGCCTGAATATGGCGCACCATATCATTCTGCAATATCAATATTATTTTCTTTCACAATACCATCGACATTAATCAATCTTCTAACTAATGGCGTTTAGGCTGATACAATATTTTTTATCACCCGCCAATGTGTGGTGAAAGTCAATGCTCAAGCGGGAAAAACTCATACGGTGCAGCTAGTTGGAGTTGTGTGAATTAATATTCCTGTGGAAAGCAAAAACAAACATAACAAAAATAGCCTACGTAAACCATCGAGGTCTCAAAAACATTTTTGGCAAAAATTTTAGTTCAAAGGAGATTTCCTTTACCAAAATTTCTTTTCACCAACATTTCTTGGCGGGGTGAAGGGATATATTTTATCCTCCCTCATAGCTTCATAAACATCAATGGAGACATTATATTCGAAATAATATATTTTTATTTCTCTACATACGCTACGTAACGTACCATTTTGTGGAGCAATTATTTTCATAAGCAGTGGTTTTTAGAATAAAAAAATACAGATATTTTGTGTAGAATAGCTAATAGAAGATAAGTGCAATAGCCACCATTACAGATAATACTGAGTGAAGGTTGAAAGTATTACAAAGGAATACTATATACTATGTTTGTAGGTATATAGAACGAAAAAGAAACTAATGGTCATATTGTAAGCCAGTCTTAAGTTTTTAGGCTTGTCGTCGCACACAGAGTGTTGTAGGATCAGGATATCACTTGCCGCAGCTTGCCGCTGACATCTCATAATAATTATATACTTCATCGTGTAAGCAAGTGTGACACGTGACAGTTTCATCTTTTCAAAACGTTTGGACGCTAATGCTAAATATGATGTGATCCCAAAATCTTCCGAAATATGTGAATGGTTAAAAGAGGCGAATGTGTGATTGTGTTCGAAATAGTGCGTGGACTAAAAGTGTTGAATCTAGACGCACTACATTAAAATTGATAGCTCTACAATAATTATTGCTGTCCCTTTTGTTTCTTATGGTGACAGCCACAATTTTTAGAGACGTCAAACTTAATCATTTTAGTTTAGTTACACAGCTATGTAGAATCGACACCAATTAGTTAAGTAAAGGTGTATCAGTAGGTACCTGCCTAGGTAGAGGTAAGTAATTATCTATGTTTAAACATTTGGAACTGAACGCTTAATTGAATTAGACGCTAGAATATTTCAGTTCTATTTGTAATTCAGATTATCTTACAATGTTCTGTAACTATTAAGGTTATTTTAAGCTTGCATTTACTTTTTAGTTTAAATTGGTTTTTAACCTTATAGATTGATCAAATACTCGCGATTCAGTCTAAACACCTCATGAATTATGATGATCTTCGTGATTAAATACTAGTTTCTAGACATACTTCTTTTCCGTACTCGTATCATCCTTTCACGAAAACTTTTTTACCTCAGAATATTTTCGACGTCGACACAGAACTATAAAAAACTTACGAAACAAAGGTAACAACTGTTACTTTGTCCCATCAAGAATTCTATAGTGCCCAGCTCTCGTTTCATGACTATTTTAGTAGTCTAAAATGAACCAAACGTGAGTTCAAATAGATCGTAACTTCAAATGGGCGATTTATTCTTATTCCACAGGCCAATTTAAAATGTAACCTTTGCCAGATACAAACGATCATAGGTGTTTTGTGTACCTTAGGAGGAGGTCTCAATAGATGCCATTAAGTTAATAATTACCCGCTGGCTATGAGCTTGCAGTACGAGCATGCCCTATTAGGTAGCATGCGGCTACTTAGCACCAACCCACATAATTGCACCCATTGGTATAAAAAATACGTACTTACGCTATACATTAGCAGATATCACGAATTGTAGTTTGCCATTAGATGATGTAATTTCTTTTATTTAGCGTAATTCTTTTTTCTAGTATAAGGTTATTAGTTGAGTCAGTAAAAGTGGTACGATAGTCCACATTGTATCTCAATGTGGCTTATAAATAAAGGTACATAGAAGGTTCATTATGCTAGCACGTAATGGATCGTTAACACTGGAACGCGTACGATTACACCTGCGAATCTGCTTGTAAAATATTTAATTATACGTGCTTTATGTGCCAGCGTGCATTATCTTGAAACTCAAGCACTGTCGTAGAAAATGCATTAACAAGAATATTTACTTAACACGAACGTAAACACAAACGTAATTATTATTCCGATCGTGTTAAAATTTCTCACACGTAAAGTACGCTGATGCATTATGTATAAGACTGGTGTGTGCGGTCTGTAATGCAATGCGAGAGCAAATTCTCATGAACATGAAAGAGAGAAAATGCATTCATAAGAGTCGGTTTGAAATAAAAAGTAGGTACGAGTTCAGAATAAAAGTCACCCCATTACGAAAATGAGTTGTTTGGACAATACGTATTAACTAGCTAAAAACGGGTCTAATTCGCGCACAAACAAATATCAAAATATATAATTTTGACATACCTCGACGTTTCGACCGAGTTACATCGGCCGTGGTCACGAGAAGATCTGGACTGGAATTGAAGACTGAATTGAAAGAATTGAATGGAAGACTGGATCTGATTCTTCTGGACAATACGTTTTGGAAGAATCCGAATTAGAAGCTTCCATTGAGAAGACAATTGCTTATTAATGGTTATCTAGCAGAATCCTTGAGAGTCATACGACTGGATTAGGGATACGTATAATAATATAATTACGAATTATTTCGCGCCGACGACAAATGTTAAAGTAAGGCTCAAATATCGACAAGTTCACATGAAAATTACGATGGAATTTCTGATTGAAAAAGTTCAAAACGCAGCAATCGTAAATTAGATCAAATAGGTTTATAAGTTTAAGTTTGTATGTTAATTTGTTAACTAATATTTGTATGGCAAGTATAATGGGCATGCTTATGAAAATAAAACAACTTTTAATATTCATATGACAATGCGTTCATCGCACGCAAGCTGGTTTCAGAAAACGTCAGTATTTCATGTTTTTATTTGCTGAACGCCACCTGAACGAGGCATTTCACCAAAAAACTTGCATTTTGTTACGGTAAAAACGTTTGAAACAAGGTTTTTGCCTTTGGGCAGTCGTTTGTGTTATGTTGTTACATGAGTGAATATCTGCAAAACGAAAAGAGTAAAATAGTATTTTTAGGCAGATGCGCAATACTAAATTAATTAATCATGTTATGACCAGAATCCGTGCTAACATTATACTAGTAAGAAAATTGCTTTCTTGGTAAAATTTCAGGCGCAGGTTTTATCATAACATCAATTTGCTTTACTGATTACATTAAATTGCTTTGCCGCTATTAGACACATCTATATAAATATCAGCAGCCTATATGCATTACGGGAATTACGTACTCGTTGACAGTTTAAAAATGTATAAGTTACTTAATTATTTCATAAAAAAATATTAAAATTATATGAAATTATATAAATATTTATTATAATAATATGAAATAGAATATGTAATATAAAATATTTATTCTATTTCAGTTTTTTATTCCTCTCCATCCCAGGGTTATCTGGAAGATATTGCTGTGAACAATTAAGCCACCCATGATTGTTCCTTTACATATCATGTGTCAATTTTGATATTTTACTTGTGTTATAATTAGTGTGTATTAGTGTGCAATAAAGAGTAGGTATCTTATCTCGTTTATCAGAGTTATCCAGGAAATCATTTACATAACCTAAAGCCTGTATTCACTCGTCGTAAGTATACTTTCGCATTGGCGTTCAAGACATTAAACATAATTTTATTACTAAATAAATAAGTCAGCAAAAAATACGATACGGCTTAACTCATAAAATTTCATATTACTACGAGTATATTAAATTTATTCATTTTAAGTTACACTTAAGTTGCCCACCGAAGGACCTTTTTCATAATATTTTTAGTTCCCCTCTCCCGAGAGCATAACCGGGACTCAGAAGTTACGTTTCTATCCTAATACATTTGGAAAAATGTTTAGGTATTTTTGAAGTGAAAAATAATATTTGCACGTCTGTTGACTTTATATGTATTGCCAGTATCATTTCTAATAGGTATCACTACAGAATTGTGTCATTAACCATTTCTAATAAATGTACGAAATTGATTTCCGTAATTGATCAAAACCGTCGTAATCAAATACACAGTGAGACCCGGGTTTGAAACTTTGTAATAAGCCTCGAAAACATGACAGAATACACAATGCAACCATTTCAACATATTATATAATAAATGTACTACTTATTCTTACGAACTTGTAAAAAACGTAACCTACTCAAAGCCTCTCGTGTCTGTAAGCTTCCCTCCGGGCTATACATTTTATTCATCCCAATAGGAAGTAACACCGTAATGAGCGTGTAATGGAACATGGGGCTCCGATCATGTCTCTTAAGACTCACGAGATCCAATAAGCGTTGATAACTTTACCGACGCAATCTGCAGGCGTCTCACGCTCGTCGCACCTCTATCGACGTACCGGTTAGTTTATAGCTAAGATTTACTTTATAGACAGGAGGCATTTTGTGGTCTCGTGAACATCATTTTACAACCATCACATAACGGTCTAGTTTTCAGACTACGAGTTTATTAACTACTTATTTCCTCAAACACAATTAATTATTTCAGAGTAAGTATATAACTGCTTAACTCGTATTATCGTTATTCAAAGCTATGGAAAAATTAAACTGTGAAAGCGGTAGGCGCGCCTCGAGCTGGGCTAGATCAAACTAAGAGATTATTCTTGTAGTATGATATTTTTATCTTCTACTGAATTGCTAATATAACCAGAACGAGTTGGTTCTCCAACTGATTAGCAATAAAATGAGATGGATGGGGACCTTTATTATGGATGGTTTTTGGTTTATCACTGCATTGGTGTCGTAAGTGTACCCTGAGAAATTGTTATAATTTTCCCTCTGTAATTTTAGCGGACAATGTTATTTTATTCATCAAGATAAATAAGTTTATTGACCATTCAAACTATTATATTAGCCACAAACGATTATTACTCACATTTTGGTTGATTACAAGGCATTTTGATGTTATTCCTCAAACCTTCAAGAGCCCTGTTTAGACACCGGATATTAAAATCCTCGCCGTATTTCCGCACAAAGGTAACTTTGTACAAAAGATGAACGGTGTTTAATTCAGCATCCCGAAGCAGTTTTTTCTACCAAGACTTTTCTAAGTTAACAAGTAATTACCCGTCTTGAGCCGAGTTTAGTTTTGTCCCCTTTATTGGACTCGTTAGGGTAATTCCGATTTGATTCCTGCCAGGGTTGCCTAGTTTCAATTAGAATGAGCTATTTCTGCGAAGTAATGAAAAGCTGATGGGTTTTCCAAACGAATTTATTATTTGATTGTTGAATACAATTTTGTGGATGGTTTTAAAGTAGCAGAGGTTATGATGTTACAAAAATATTACCAACATATTTTAAAGCCACGCAAAAATATTCAAAGGCATACATATTTTTTATTAAAATCTGTAGTTATTATACTTATATAGGTATATTGAAATAAATTCATAACACAACAGAGTAACACTGTGCTATTCGGCATGTTAGAAAAATCAATTTTGTAAAATGGCAATGCGGCCAGCATTTTGGGAACGTTACCCACTGGTAGCGGCCTATTAGATTAGTTTTATTTACGTTTAGTTTTTAGATTTCAATTTGTTTTTATAATAATAAGAGTTAGATTAAAAATAATATAAACATAAAAAAAAAAAAAAAATTGTAAAATCTCTGCCATAATATCTATGAAATGAAAATCGCAAAATATAACGATGGCTTAAAAAAAGAAGTTGAAACATAGCTGTAAGTGATAGTAATATAGGGTGGGACGTCAGGGGTAGCAAAAAATTGGGTAAAGTGGGGGGCATTAGCCCACGAATGTGGGACGAAATTCTCGGAAATTACACATAATTATAGAAATGTTAAAATAACGACGAGACGTTACTTGTCTTAAAAAAGACATAATATTATGGGCAATTGGTCAAAGTAACATCTATTTACTTTCGACAAACATGTATGGTACCAACCTTTATTTATGTGTAGGTATGGTCGTTAGTCATCTTACTAATATTATAAAGCCGAAAGTTTGTGAGTGTGTGTGTGTGTATGTTTGTTAGCTCTTCACGCTCAAACGGCTGGACCGTTTTCGATGAAATTTGGTATAGGGGTAGACTGGACCTATGAGACGGACATAAGCATATTTTGTCTCAAAAAATAATCTCTAAGGGGGTGAAATAGGGGTTGAAAGTTTGTATGAGTGATTTACAATGCTTCAAGCTAGGAATCTGAAAATGTATATTTAGGCTTTTGGTAAGAAATAAAGAAATACGGGTTTCAGCTTTTTTGCAAAATCATCCCTAAAGGGGGCAAGGCAAGGGGTTGAAATGATGAGGTATTCTTTAGATGCACCCCCTACGGACCACAATAAACGGCTGAACGGATCGTCATGCAATTTGGCAAGGGGATACATAATAATGGATACACGATAAAGAAAGAGATAGAGGGAGAGAGAGAGAGATAGAGTGAGAGAGAAAGAGATAGAGGGAGAAGTATGTAGATTGAGATAAAGGGAGAGGGAAGGAGATAAAGGGAGAGTTAGAGAGTGAGGCGGAGAGATAGAGTAAGTGGGAAATATATAGATTTTACGAAGAGAGAGAGAGAGAGAGCGAGAGAGGGAGAGAGATAGAGAGAGTGAGTGAGAGAGGGAGATAGATAGATTGAGAGGGTACATTTATAGAAATAGAGGGAGAGCGATCGAAAGAGGGAGAGGGAGAGAGAAAAGGAAGAGGAAAGGAGATAAAGGGAGAGAGAGAGCGTGAGAGGGCGATATAGAGGGAGTGGAAAATATGTAGAAATAAAGGAAGAGAGACCTAGGAAGAGAGAGAGTGAGAGAGGGAAAGAGATAGATTGTGAGGGAAGTGTATAGAAATAGAGGGAGAGAAATCCAAAGAGGAAAAGGGAGAAAAATAGAGATTGAGAGTAGAAAGGGACATATTATGTAGTAGAGATAGAAGGAGAAGGAAAGATATAGAGATAGAAGGAGAGGGAAAGCGATAGAGATGGCATATATCATAGATAAGATTATACCATAAATGTTATTATGTGACTCACAAACTAACACACTAACTCACACACACACTAACTCACATTGTTGTAGTAAGATTAGGTACGTTTAACTTTGTCCCTCGATCTCGGTTTAATCTGAGAATTTTAATAATTATGTGGCTTTCATACTGTTTCATTTTCGGTACGTTATGACTTAGCGACCGATATCGGAAGCTAACTAATGTACAGACAGTCGCCCCAGTACCCGGATGCTAACTATGATGACACAATAATAATAATTATGCACAAACCTTTCAAATAGCTACCTATAGGTGTTGTAGGTAAATGTAACGCGGGTGAAACCGCGGGGCGCCGCTAGTTACCAATAAAAGATAAACGCCTACGGCGTAGCACTGCTACGACATCGTAGCTCCGAAATGTTGATGGAAGCAAAATAGTTTTTTCATTTGAAACCAGTTTTCTTTCAAATCATAGATCACCTGAGGGGGTAGTTGAATGTAACAAAAGGTATAATTTAAGGCTTTCACAACGGGCACAAAATTATAATAAGTCGCCATCGGAATGAGTATAGTTACAAATGGCATCATCAGCTTGTAAATATGGTGTAACCAAGCGCTGCTTATTTAAAACTAGCACTGTGGCCGCAACATTTTGGAAAAAATTGATTATGCCTACGTGAAAACTGAGAAATACAACACTAATATCGTACAGTGAACACTGTTTTGTATGTTTAGTTCGGTAAAAGTCTTTCAGTCTCCACCCAAACAAGTTTTGTATCCTTGTCCGCTACGGAATTCAATTTTTAAGTTCCTCTGTCTAGTGTTCGCAGTTCGTTCACAGTGGAGGGTGAGTCCTAACCAGTTTAAGTCTTGTGATGGATTTTGTGCATTTTATGTAAATATTTGTGAGTAAGATGTGAGGACGCGAAACAAAATTTTGTGGGAAATAGGAAGTTTTTTTACTGCTTACAGTATTGGTTTTTTTGTATGGATAAACTTATGTCATTTTCGATTATTTTACCCTGGTACACATTTAAGTGCCTTGTTGATATTTTCCTCTTAATCTGAAGTCCTCTACGGTAATTGTAATTAAAATTTGTTTAGTAGAACATTGAATAACACTGCCATAATAAGCCAAAATAGGCGTCACATCAGACAAAGTGTAAAATTAAAATTGCGTAATACGAAAATAAATAAAAAATTACAGGTATTTGATTCACTTCGAGTCAGAATATCAAAAAGGGGAAACTAGCAAGAATAACAAAGTGAATTGTAGCAAGCGCGATTCGAACAGATGCTCAAATTCTCTGACACGGACAAAATAAGCTTATTACGACATGCTTATTGAAATAAAATGTGAGAATGTATCTTGCAGAGTTTGAATGTATTCGATTTGCGGAACATCAACAACATGATGTTACGCTCATTTAATTTGCTGGGAGACATTGTTTTACGTTTTTACATTGCGTATTTTGTGTTCGTAGCGCATGACAAACAAAAACACGAGATAAAGTTTAAATCTGTGGATTTTATTTGTTTTATTAGTGACTTCATGATCCCTAAACTACAAGTAATATTGGAAGTTTATATTGAAAGCAATGTCAAATATAGTTTCAGTTTAGTTGGGTACACTGAAATACCTACTTCTATAGTAAAATAACTTACACGCACAAAGAAAATAACAGTGTGCAGAAAATCTGATAAAGTTTATGAGACCTAAGATTACTAATGAAGTATGAATGCCAAAAATCAGTAAACTTTTACACAATTTCTTACAAATTCTGCTACAACATCAGTTCTCTGGCGAGGCTTGCAAAGTTGAATGAGATAATATTGCGAAAGGCTCTGATTATGTAAACAGCCCGACTGTGTGAACCTATCTTTGTTATCGGCAGACATGACAAATATCTTCTTTCAATGCTTAAAAGAATAGACACGAATAAAAATAAATAGAAAGGTTTGGTACGAAGGTATGATCAAAATGTTTGTTGTTTAGACAGGGTTTTTGCGATGCCCCGATAAATCAGTCACGTGTATTTTTTGCGTGACTTCTTTTACTAAAAAGAATTGTATAGTATCTGTTTGTTGAGTAATATGAGATATTTAAATTGTGAATACTATGTTTCGCAAAGATTGCTACCTCATATTAACTCTGGTTCAAGAAGCAAGTGTGATTCAGACGGGCTTAAACCAATGTGAGTTTCACTCTTTTTTATCTTTTCTTCGGAGATACGAGGATACTGTTTGTACCACTTTTGATGTAAAACACTTTTCATGTGGATTTTTATGTAATGAAAACTTACCTCTCCTTCCTGAGTTCGATGTTCCTTTTCCTGAAGTTGGCAACTAAGACCTGAAGCTCTGCAGAGTGTCTCTCGTATATTTGAGAGAGTTGTGTTGTAAAGTCAGACACTGAAACAAAAGAAAACCACTGTTATTACGCCTTCCTTTTTTATAAACTAACAATTAGTGTTCAAAATTACTTAATTTTTACTTCCAACAGTATGTACCTACTACAACTTTACACATGGTTATTTTAAATATGTACCTAATTATCTTCTATTCTTATATTCTTATCTATCTTCTTCTTCTATATTAATAAAATAAAGTCGTGTTAGTTACACTTTTTATAACTCAAGAACGGCTGAACCGATTTGGCTGAAAATTGGTAGAAAAGTAGAGGTGTAAAAGTAACGAAACAAAGCGTACCCGTATGTATTCGTTACTTTAACAATGAGTACCCGTTACTATCGTATCGGTACTCGTTACTTCCGTATGAGACCTCATAACATGCTATGATGCTTAGAGAGTCGTATCAAATCTAGTCGCATTTCGTACGCGTGCGGTATGATGTCGCGGCGTCACATAATTCGTGATTTGTAGAAAACTTACAGGTAAAAAACTTGGAAGACGAATTTCCAAATTATTACTTTAGGTACCTACATAATAAACAAACATCTTTATTTGTATCGCATGCGTAAAACAAACTATCAGCACACGTGTATGGTGTATCCATACGACGCATACGAAACATGCGAGTAACGAGATGGATTAGCGACTAACGTTTCGGTACTCGTTACTAGATGGCGTACCCGTTACTCAGTACCGAATACATACGGTTTGCTACAGCTCTATAGAAAAGTAGCTGATAACCAGGAGAAGGATATAGGATACTATTTATCCCGTTATCACGGGAAAATTTTTGAAACTAGGAAAAATGTATCTGATATAATCGGGTTGTACAGTAGACTACTGTCACTCATTTTGACTCATAGAGACAACGACAGGACAACGTCTGTCGGGTCAGCTAGTTGAATTATATTTTCAACCATACTCGTATTTGCTTAGATATTGATGTATACGTTATTATTCTGAAATTATAATTTGATAATACCATTAATAGCAATGTTTGCTTGTTTGTCGTATGAGGTTGTACGAACCTGAAGTGCTAGAGTTTATCTGGCTGCATACGGGCCTCTGACGTGGCTTATCGACTGCTATCAATAAATAATATTTGTGCGACCCACACATATTTGTTTCTGGTCTAAGTGTTATGCGTATGAGTGATTAATTATGTTTATAAACGGTACCTGAGACACAGGAGAAATCCTAGTGTGGGGCTACATTTTATATAAAAAAGAAAGAAGAAATAACCGGGCTTAAAGTGCTGCAACTAGCACTTAATTACACTATAGAATATGATTAATAGCAAACATTTCAATAAATTAAATTGTATTATTATCTTGTATTATTACAAATCTGTGCTATTTTCAGATCCTTACCGATACTAAAAATATTTTTTCTGTTATGATTCACGTAGTTCTATCAAAAAATAAACTTAGTTATTTTGAGATCGATCGAAGAAAGATAAACATTAGCTGAGTGAGTAATTAAAGATGATTTGTTTTAAAACAAATAGGATGTTTTCTCATTTAACATGGTTTGTTGGATTTACAGTGTGGTGTAGGTTGTATAACAAGAAAACTTTTCAAGCACGTATAAGTAAAATTTCTTAATAAAATCAATATTTTGACTTTGTTACTTTATAAACCATTATTTCTGTTAATTCTTCGATACATCACGAGTTCGTTAAAGTTACGAAACCTTGTGGGATTAATTAAGCACTTTACACGCTGCAAGAGAGGAACGAAAGTAAAGTTTTCACGTTTCTTTGATGTTAAGTACTTAAATAAGAATGTGCCGTGTATTGAGAGGAAACTCAGGTGTGTATGTAAGTACCCAAGCCAGCACAGATGATGTTCGGCCTAAATATTATACGTCGCGTATCCTTGGCGTTATGGTAAGTAAATTGCCTTTGTAATAAATATCCTCCTATCATACTACCTTTACCGTAAGTCAGCATATAATTAAGAGCATATAATCTCTAGCTTGAGAACCAAAGGGGGGTTTGATCCTATTATCAAACATGAAGGACAGGAACATAACGGCCAAGCTGCAGCGGCAGCTTTTGCCAAATACTTCAGTAGCGTTTTTCTGCCGCAAGTACCGACTCTTGATCCCGCACAGATTTTACCATCCACAAGTAACCATAAACTAATTACAATAACTGATTTCTCAAACAACCAGGTTGAATTAGTCATAAACAAGCTAAAAGCGAAAAGCGCATCAGGCCCTGATAATGTTCCCCCATATGTTGTAAAAGCTTTCAAATCACAACTGGCAGTACCATTGGCCCATATATTTAGAATATCAATTAGCACGGGTATCTATCCTGAATCGTGGAAAAGGTCACGAGTAACGCCTATACCAAAAACTGGAGATAAATCTGTGGCAGAAAATTACCGACCGATAGCAGTACTGTCAAGTTTTGCCAAAATCTTTGAAAGTACATTGCATGATAGAATGTACAAGCAACTTGAACCATATCTAAGTGATGCTCAGCACGCCTTCAGAAAATGTCGTTCAACGAATACCAACTTGCTTACGCTTGTAGACTACGTATCGCAGAAACTAGATAACGGAATTCAGGTGGACGTAGTATATCTTGATTTTAAAAAGGCTTTCGACCAAGTTGACAACGACATTCTTCTAGCAAAACTAGAATCAATGGGATGTGCCCCAAACCTTTTAAAACTGTTCGCCAGCTACTTACGTGATCGTATCCAATTTGTGCGCCTAGGATGCTTTGATTCGGCTCACTACCACACGCGCTCAGGAGTTAGTCAAGGATCATCATTAGGGCCGCTCCTATTCTCCATTATGATAAACGATTTACCCGAACATCTGCTCAAAGCGAAGTGCCTGCTCTATGCGGATGATTTAAAACTCTACATGGAAATTAATACACCACATGACTGCGAAATCCTCCAGCAAGATCTCAATTCCATCTGGTCATGGTGTCATAATAATAGACTATTTCTAAACACATCCAAATGCCACACAATATCGTTTACCCGCTCCACTCATCCAGTTAATACGCAATATCAATTAAACGGGGATCTGATTAATAAATCACAATCAGTCAAAGATTTGGGAATTATCTTCGATTCAAAACTTACGTTTCACGACCATATGCGGGCACTAGCAGCAGATTGCTTCCGTAAGCTAGGGTTCGTCACACGAAACTGCCGTGATTTTTCAAACATACAGGCCGTCAAATTATTATATACCGCACTAGTCCGAACAAAATTGGAAACTAGTGCCTGCATATGGAATCCACACGAAACCTCCTACTCACTCATGCTGGAAAAAATACAGAAAAGGTTCTTAAGATTTCTTTACAGAAAGAAGTTCGGGTATTACCCATTCATGTATCCATCAAAATTTCTACAGGGCACACTAGGCGTAAATTCTTTGGAGACACGTAGGCTTCAAATCCAAATAATGACATTATTAAGGGTATTGCACAGTAGGCTGGATAGTCCAGAACTACTATGTGAAGCGAGCAGGCTTTGCGTGCCAGAGCAGCGCGCTAGATTTCGTAGTGGCAGAGTGCCACTGTTTGCACCGATACCGGCGCGCACGGCGGCGCGACAGCAATCACCAGTCTGCCGCGCACAACGTCATCTCAATTTGTTATGTGTTGCACAGCCACAAATTGATTTATTTGCGGATGGATGGACGGCGATAGAGAGAATGTGCTTAAATTATTGTGAGCAAACGTGAACTCGTTGATGGTAGTTATAGTTGCAATCCCTATCTTTTCGTCCATTGTACTGTTATTTGTTAATGTAAATTTTATTAGACTTGTTAACTTATTTTAATTTTATCCTATTTTAATTGTTAACTAGGTATATCTACTGATAAAATGTAACGCATTGGAGTTGTCTGTAATGTTACTTTTTATATGGAAATAAATAAATAAATAAATAAATAAAAAAAAAAAAAATAAATATTACTCATTCCATTTTGGTTGTATCGTGCAGAATCGGAATGTCATCATATTTTAATATTCAATGTGTTTTACACATTATTATTCTTATAACTGCGTATACAGTGTTGTTAGTAGATATTTTTATGGAACGAGAAAGAGATTTCAGATATTTGAATAACAAATTAGATAGATACCTACACGTATTTTGAATTGAATAATGCAGAATGTATGATTAAGTGACGCCGTGTAGCCGTAAGTGTTAGGTGTTTCAAATTATAATACTATATTATAATAATCATATTATTATATGCTATATACCGTAATACTTTGTTTTGGGTATTTTCATTGCAAAGCTTTTCAAATACATAAATGAAGTTCATAGGTTTTGCGTTTAACAAAGAAAAATATGTAGGTTAGTAAACAAATGAGTATAAAGTTATTCTTATTTTTACAACTTTTTTCATTGTTGAAGTTTGTGTTTACGTAAACAGTATTTAAAAGACTGCCGCTTTTTGTAAATACATTATTCTTTTTGTATTAAAACAACGCATTTACACTTATAAGTATGTACCTAATTATCTGGTACCCTTTTTTTAATATATTTTATTTATACTCTATTATTTTGTTACAAAATACTTGGATGAAGTTATGTGTTTAAATGTTTAACATTGAGTAGCTGCAGCGTGTTCGTTTGCTACGCTTGCTACGAATTCATAGAAGCCCGTAGAGCCTCTACAGTACTCCGCTTTAACTTTCGTATCAGTGTACTCGTATAGAAATCAAATAAATAATTATTTAAATTTACTCGTTGCACTACACAATTTATTAATGTTAAATCTGTTACCTACAATGTTTGAGTTCATATTATGATATCTACTTATTAATTATTCAAACTTTTCCATTAGCTGGCTACAATAGAGCGTGAGAACAAAGCATTATAAAGTTCATGTGGAAAAACTTGCAATGGAGATCACAAGCCCTGTAATAAAAGTTTACGACTTTAGTGAGTCAAGATTTAGAAACTTTTAATTGATATTGCTTTAAAAGTCTGGAAAGTTAACCTTTCGTTCAATTAACTATTCATGAAGTGAAATTGTTTGTTCAGATAATATGCCTTTTGCAGCTATAATTATTTTCTTGAAGAGGTTTATCTTAATTTAAAGTTACTGCTATTTAAAGCTTTGTATATGGTACACCTGGGCCTCTTTTCTGCCATATAAAGTAACTCTACCAGGTAAGCCAAAATAAACCCCATACTCATATGTCTAGAGTAGTATATTCATTTGGCAGAATTGGAGATCGCATAGAGGGAAACAATAGGCTTCCAAAGGCATTCTATCACCGTTTGAAAGTAGTTTGACTTTGATTTTTCTTCACTGATGATGATAAATCTAAACTTTCCCGTGTCCATCACCGCATTGCCTTGTTTGTTCTTCAAATGTACCAAATAAGAAATTTGTCTGTGTGTTAAAGTTTGTGTCTTTGGTCTAAAGTTTCCTTAGAATGTGACAATGAGGATTCTTAAACTGCCTTTAGAAGCAGACAGCTAAAAAAATAAACAGAAAAGTTCTTCAATTTCAGCTCCAAGTCTCGAGTAAGCGCGACCAAAGTATATGAATAGTTTACCAACTTAAGACGTATTGAATTCGAAACTTTTCTTCGAGTAGTCGATCTTGGAGGGAATTGTTTTAACCTTGAGTTTATTAAAACAGCCTAAAACCTTGTAAAATAACTAATGAAACATTAATTAAAATGGTAAATGTACCTAAATAGAGATGAAAGTATGATCTTGAAAAAAAAAACTTCGTGATTCATTGACATCTTTATTCTTTAAACTCAATTATTGATTAAAAATCAATTATTGCTTTAAACGTTATAATACCAACCACTAATTTTTTTTTTTACATTAAGACCAAATAAATGATGAAATAACTTTCACCTAACTAACTTATCCGATTAGTTAGAGAATTTCAGGCCAAAAAGTAACGCCAAGATATTGTATTTACAGCCTTTATTAACTTGACAGATGCTTTAGCTATAAAACAAACACATTTTACACTTGGAAGTCAGAAATCATAACATAAAGTAGGTACATAGCTTCGTTTGATAATTCCGGCAGAATTTCCATTTTCAGTTGAGATGTATTGAATTTTAATAATTCAGCAAGCACCACACTATAACTGGAACACCTTCGGTGAACCGGGACCCGGTGAACCGCAGGATGTAGCAACACACAGTGAGGAACAGGAGGACGGGAGTGAGTGAATAATATATCTTTGCAAGTCGAGCGGGTTCAGGTTAATCGCTTCAGATCACACGACCACGAGTTTGTTTGGATAGGGAAAGCTAGCGTGCGAGTTGGCATGGAGAGGCTGTGGTCTCCTAGAAACGGAACTGGCCGCTTACAGTGTACCGCAGTACGCCGCGTCACGACGTACTATAGAAATGTATGTTAACTAGAATTTAAACGGATCTAATTGGGGCACAAACTAATATCAAAATATATAACGTTGACATACTTCGACGAGAGTCTTCTCGTGACCACGGTCGATGTAACTCGGCCGAAGCGTTACAACAAAGTTTGTGCGCGAATTAGACCCGTTTAAATTCTAGTTAACATTGTATTAAATTCGTGAAAGTTTAAGAACTTCTATAGAAATGTACGCCATTATCAGCGTGTGAAAAAGACCACATCAGTACATTTCTATAGGAAGCATCGTGACGCGTCGTACTGCGTGACGGTGTAACCAGCCGCTGGCGTTTATGTAATACCACAGTCTTACTTCAGCACAGCTATTAAACGTGACGTTTACAGTTTAAAAACGTGACATTAGTATACATTTATTTAGTTGGTACCTACGTTTAAAATAATACCCGTCGTCACTAGGCCCAAGAGACCACCGAAATTAAATGTTTTAATAAGGAATTGCCTACAGAAACAAGTTATCATCCCAATTTATGTGATAAAAACGTTCTTGAGTGCTACTTAATTATACAACACCGATTCAGTGGTCTATTTTTTATTTTTCCATGTATTTACATTATGGTGGTCTATATTGGAGAGATATTAAATAGATGAAAATTTCATGGATGCTGACATCTGAACAAACTGTTTCAGACAAGTATTAAGAATCTAGCGTAGCAGTCACTTAGTCACAATCAGAAAACTTTATTTACACACCAAAAATGAAACATAATTTATGTTATAAAAACAGCAAAAGAGCCATTTACTGTGGTTTCTTCCACATAACTAAATCATGAAATAATATTACTTGAGTTCTTGTTTTCTGCCCGGTTAGGAACTCGTACTGTGTGAACGGATATTGAAGACGTATTGTTAACTCCGAGGTCTGAGGCTAAGGTCTGTAGAACAAAGCTGCAGCTGGTTTATGATTAAATTGCTTCAGGCATACTGACTGTATTTAGAAGGGCTTTGAAATTGTTTCTTCGGGTAAGTATTGTAGTAAGTAAACCTACCTAGGTACTACGTACTTGCAACAATTGCTTGATTTCAGTTTCAAAAGTGAGATAGAAAATTGTGTCTATTCTTATTTCCAAACACCACACTATTCTTATTTCCAAATGCCAAAATAACACACCTTTTAGCATACTTAGGAAAACTTAAGTTGATAAAATTCGTCCTTGATTAACTTTACATAAAGAGAGCTTACAAATTCTCATTGAATATTTCCAAAGCCAACATTATTGAGATAAATAAGTTTTGTGTAACCATTACTTAAATAAACATCCATCCATATACGAACAATCCCAGTGAGTTAAATAGAAGCTGTAGGAGGTAATCAATATCATACGTATTAAGTCGATTTACATAAATATAGTCGTCAACTGCAGCTCGCTCGTTGCAGTTCAGTTGATAATAGATATACGTAGGCGAGATGCAGTAAATACAATGTTATAAGTAGTTAGGAGGTAGTTGATGGTTCTGTTTTGAAGTGGAAGCGATTGCGTTTTGGTTTTATTAAACTGAATTGAGGTAGAATATTCGGAGTTTTTTTATTTGGACGTAATTCGATAGATAAGGGGCAAATTCTAATTTATCCAAGAAATTATTTTTTTCAGCAAAAATACTGTTCGCTATTATAGCAGCCGAGCTCTTGCGGTAATTTTATTCACCCTGCTAAACTAACGTTTTCAATGTTCACGGCTACATTAGTACATTCGCTCACGTATTTAGTATTCTTGTCTCACGTTTATTAATTACTGTTGATTGTTGTTTTATTTAATCACTTAAGTATTCCAAATCTCTGGTGCACACAGCGTTAAAGAATATTTCGGGGAACAAAATCAGTTGAGGATTATTAGCTCGGTGTTGTTTGCGTACCAACCCTGGTGGAAGCACGTGCCGTAATCTCTATGTTCACACGGAAGCTTAGAGGCAGGGGTGGCACGTAGTCAAAAATAAATAGTGATTAAAATGGTGTGAGTTATAAAATGGCTTTTGGTATTTTTTAGTGTTACCTATAGTTGGCCGTTATAATTTTAAGTGCACAATTGCTGTCTGGCAGGAACTACAAGTAACAGCTTCAATATAGATATATTAAAAGTATTTTACTACTAATGAACAGTAAGATAAAGGACAAGGACCAGGACTATATAAAATACTGAAATAAATTTCAGTGTTTTGTTGGTTTTCATTCACTAAACAATTGACAATGTCAGTTGTATTCTTTTGTTTAAAATAAATATCGACGTACCTTAAAAACTAAGATGAGTATGGTAATTATAATAATTATAATAACAAAGTCAGGAGTACAAGACATTTATTTAGTTTAATTAAAATATCAATATTATAAACGAGTACATCTGGAGAAAATAACCTTTCCTAATATACATTGTTACATTTAGAAGCTATGGTCTGCGATGTCTCTTTTTTAATAATGGAATAGGTTCGCAATCTCTAATAAAAATAAACGTTATTTTTCCAGCATCTCGCTTTGTTAAAATATATCTAGGTAGTTACAGAAGGTACAACAGTTCAATGCCAGTATTTTAAATGTAATATTCCTAAACGGCAAGACTTAATAACAGTCACTTAAAATGATGAAGCTGTAATAAAACACTGCTTAATACTCATATAATAACATCTCAGCAAGTTACTGAATTTCAACAAACAAAGCGGGAAGGGAATGAAATACCTGCTGGCCATAAAAGTTTCAACCGTGATTTAAACACTTGTTACCATCACGTCGCTCTCTTTGCCTTTTTAGGCAGAACCTTTTTCTTTACGTTGAATATTCAGGAGGCGTTACGAACCAAGTACCTAAATTAAGTAGAGTGCCATTTTAAATGTTATGATAAATTAATGCAATCAAACTTATTTGAGACATTTACGTTTACTACCAATAAACGAATATTCATACACTCTAACACTATTTCACTAAGCAAATCAAATTGCTTTAACGAACTTCCAACGTTTCAGACAAAGATAGTAGACTATCTCCACGATGGATAACAAAGACCCGCCAAAGCAAAGGCCAAAACAGTTGCCCATAGCCACAACTAAATCCAGCTTCGTCCTGGCAACTTGTCTTGTTACACGCTGGTACGGCATGTGTCCCAATATAAACTTAGCCGACTTTACTCTCAAATCCTTTTCAGGTTCCACTAAGCTTTTAGCCACAATGTTGTAATCTGGCTCGATGCAAGATGGCAAACAATCACAGTCCAGTCCTGTTTCGTTCAAATCTGGAACTTTGAGCTTTCTCAAAGTGTTGTAGTGTCGTGTCAAACACTGTATACCTTCCAGGTCACAGTATCTATCTTTGTAGTAAGCGGGAGAAAAGTGAACAGTGCAGTTGCACAGCTCCAACTGGGCCTCGATTCTGCATTGAGTGATGCAAACTGAGTAACTGTAATAATTGAAGGCGTAATAATTTTCAGGTACTTCTTCGGGAAATCTACACTCGCGAGCTTCAGGCTTGGCTAAAGCCACTTCTGGTTCGTTCACAACATCCATTATCGAAAATGTAATAGTCGCTTCTGATCCGTATACAACTATTATTTTCCGATCGAATTGTATATTCCAGAATGGCATGTCTTCAGGCGCGTGTATAAACGCTTCGTAGTCCTGTGACAAAGTTATTTCCAGAACACCCAACTGGCTTCGGTTTGAAGATGTAACGTACACCGAATCGCTGGGGCCGGTGTGTCTATTGTTTATCGAAAAGCATTGACCGTACTCAGTTTGTAAAGGTTTGAAATGTTTGCAGCAGTCTATTGGTTTGTCATTCCATTTACAATTCACAAACAAGTCATTGCATGATGTACGATAATATGCGGTTAACTTCGCGAAATTAATTGAACATATCGGCTCTTTCACGCAAGTGGATATACAACTGAAACATTTCCCGGTAAAGAAAGCCACTTCTTCGACGAAGCGGCTAAATTTCTCGTTGTACTGGTCGCTTTGCCCGAGTTGGCGGATTTTATCGACGTTAGCGATTTCACAGACGGTCACCGACGCGAAAGTTGTGTTCCAATCCAAGTAGTCCGTGCGGGTAGTGAAGCGCATTGTGTTTGTGTTATAGTGGCTGTAGTAACCGCGGACGGTCAACACCGCTACTATCCAAACTTGCACGTATATAATGAAGTAAATAACTCTGTAAACGAAATGAACGTCACTCCGCGCGAGAAAACTCGGTCCGTGCACGGTTAAATTCCGACACGTAGATTTAATTCGCCGGCAGAGCAAAAGCAGATGTTGATTCAATTTACTCCACATGGTTGACTTTCCGTACAGGTATTTTACATATAACCGAGAACGTAGCAATCTGGTGACCAGAGCTAAAATGAATGAATAAGAATTGAGCCGTTATCATAATGCGTGGCTTTTAACGTCGCACGAAATGTTTCCATTAGGTAATGTTTTCATATAGAACACTTTTATAAAACACAAAAAACTAACGTAATACAATACCTACCCGTAATGTGAGGTAAAAGGTTTAGAATGTGGTATATATTACGCTGTTAATGCAAATGGTATCGAAACAAAGAAACCGTTGTACTCGTAATACGGTGAGTTCGTTTCATGTTATATTATAATTACAAAGGTAAAATATAAAAGTTAAAAGGTTTTGCAATAATTATGTATTGAATAATTACATCCAAAATAATACGAATTAGGGGTGTAATCATTTGTCAAGGTCGTATATTCTGGTGGAAATTGGTTTGATTTCTATGGTTATTTAGTAACCAAATAATATATTCTAAGCAACGATGACACTCTGTCTTGCAGGCAAGAAATGATCTTAAATATTGTAAATGAAAAAGCGTGTAACTAAATCAAACTTTGTAGATCGCATAGAAAACAGCATCTGAACTGTGACATTAATTAGATTTCGTTGCTTAAAAGCAGTCAGTTCCAGTTAGCTCCGCTTTCGTATTTAATGTCTACATTTTGAGGGTAAACTATTTAGAGCCGGACGCTTGACAAGTTTAAATATAATCGAAAATTGATATATTTTAAACAAAATGAAGCGGGGTTCGTCGCCTGAAAATAACTTTTTAAGTGAATCCATTTATAACGATATTAAGTTTATTATGCTCCTTTTATGTAACGTAAATGACTTCTGAAAATTTTCATTTGTTAAGGACCTGTAGGCAGCGAGCTTCCGTAAAATGGGCGGTTTTTTGTCAAAAAGTTAAGCTGCAATTACAAATAATTATAAGCCAGAAAAAATACAGTGAATAGTCAAGTGTTTCAGTTAGGTAATAAATCAATAATATTGGGCTAAAGTTGTCTAGTATCTTGAGAAAAAAATTCACGAGAAAGGACCCGAAAAAAATCTTTCGTCACATAATGCTCAACATTTTCAGCGACAACTATCATATTTTTTGGAACCATAAAAAAGGCAATTTTATTTTCCAATGAAATTTGAATTTTCCAATGAAATGAATCGATTCCGTTCTTCTAAATTAATAAAAACGACGAGAATATGATCAGTTTGAGCGCGTACTAGGCGGCTCAGTACCCGCTACGGCGTTTCAGAGAGAGGACGTATGTCGCTGTTCCTCAAAATTTTCACGTCAAATTTACTGTTTGTTCTCCAAAAAAATAAAGCAAACAGAATCTCTACATGGTATACAACTGGTTTATTTACTTAGTTGCCGTAAATTACTTCCTTCGACGATTACTAAACTTTTATTATAACCTATAATACTTTGTATTTATTCTCCATTGTGTGTAAAGAATAATGGCTAATATGACTATTCTTGCACCACCTGTAACTGAAATTAGCAGCAAAAACGCGTTTTTAGATTGTTCACTTAAATAAAACTGGGATTTCTTATGATAGTTTGGAGTTAATCAAAGGAGCAGAT
This sequence comes from Hylaea fasciaria, assembly GCA_905147375.1. Classification (NCBI taxonomy): domain Eukaryota; kingdom Metazoa; phylum Arthropoda; class Insecta; order Lepidoptera; family Geometridae; genus Hylaea; species Hylaea fasciaria. The sequence goes on from LR990197.1 coordinate 5,496,188, forward strand.
TATGATTGTATATTAAAATGAAGATGTAGTGAACTTCCGTTTTCCATAATGGCGGATCTGGCGGATGCATATTCTGACGTTTTATTTTTAGCACACTTCCAGCAATCTTTCTGCTCAGCTACGAGCCAGTTTTTTCAATGTTTTTGCTTCGCACGATTTGTGCATTTAGTCATTGTCAAATATTATACTGTAAATTCTAAAGTAACTCTGTTTCTCTGTTTGTCTGTTTATTTGTATGTTTGTTTGTTTGTTACTTTTTATGGCTAAACGGCTGGACCGATTTCGATAAAATTTGGTATAGAGAGACAACAAAAATGAAAATGAAATTTGGTAGGTATATGGGAGAAGGAAAGATGAGGACCTGGAGAGATGGGGAGATGGAGAGTAGCAGCTGGAGAGATGAGAAGATGGGAGATCGGAGATGGATGAGGGATGGGAGATGAGATATTGGGAGTTGGGGAAAAAAGCGATGAGGAAATAGGAAGATAGAGATGTTTTAGAGATATTGACAGAGACGTGACGTGCCCGATTGATCTACAATAGCATACAAAGTTCACGCATATTGTGTTCTTACTAGCTGGATTCGATTTAAATGCAGACGAAGTCGCGGGTAACAGCTAGTATTCCATATTTTCACAACCTCGTCGTCAAGTAAATTTACAGTCATAGCCACGATTCAGTAAACTTTACTGAAACTAGCTTTTACGCGCGACTTCATCCGTATATGAAAAAGCAACTTATAAATTGAAAATAAATATTGAAGTCTTTGTATCTCTATCCCTGTCCCTGTCCCTTTCCTTTTCCCTATCCTTAGTCTTAACCTTTATATTTTAGCAAGAGCCTAAAATAATGAAGTGTCAGATCACCTACTTGAGAAATTATGAATTGCCCATGTAAATTTTCAACTCCTATTTATTTGGATTCAAAGATCCCTATTTTTTCTGACGAAAAATAGCCTATACCCATCTCATAGGTCCAATCTTGGTCAAGATTGATTCAGCCGTTTAGACGTGAAAGAATGGCAAAAACTAAAAAAAAAACCAACAAACACACACACACAGTTTCGCATTTATAATATGATCTTAGTACGGATGCCTGACACTGGCTAAATGCACAAATCTTTTATTCCGTCATTGTCATTGTCAAAATATATATCAAAAAGAAAATTATGGAAGTGGACTAAAGAGGATGTATCAAATGGACTTGACAAACGCGCATACCAGAAAGGACTAACACTAAATAAATTTAATACAACTTATTTAGGTGTGACTCCAATAATTCGTGCGGCATTCTAAATTTGATAGGATTATAGTCAAGGAGGTAATAATTTATGTAATGCTGGCGGTAATGTTGGTGCTTGGTGCGTACGCCAACAAAGATAAAACATTTAATTAATACATTATTTACCTACTTCAGATTGTGTTTATTTTTCATTGTAACAAACTACTTATATACATACACCAAAACAAAAATCATACACAAAAAGGAACGGAACGTAGCATCTCAGACCGCTCGGCCAATCTGACATGTCATTACAGTGTCGAAATAATTGAATGCTTCAGACTAAAGCCTACGTAGTAACTATCTAGTAATCTGTGCTAAGGCCACGTGATGCCGTTAGTAAGAGTATAATATTATGAATTAGCGTTTTCGACTTGCCGTGAGCGCGGAGCCAGCGTGGCGCGCGGCCCGGCCAGGTAACTTTCATCTTCTAAAATACATGAATCGCTCCTATATTAGCGCCTTAATGGGATTAATTTTAATTTTTTTTCAACTTGTGCCTAAGTAGGTCAGACAGTACTTTCAAGTAAACCTCGAGTAGGTACTTAAGCTAATTTCGTCAGGCAGCGAAAGACAAACAAGCGTCGTGCGACGGAGGAGGCGGTTAGGTGTCACCTACCAACCGCCACTCCAGCTTATGTTTCAACACGGCGTAAATGGTAAACGTTACGTTTTTAATGAAATTAATTATTCCGTTTAGCGGGTTAAATGCTCTAGAAACATTAATCCCAACTTTGTCAAATACGTGACTAGATTTATCGTTACTTTTTTTTAGTAAAATTAATCCTTTCTAATGCAACTATTCAGAATATTGTTCCCCTGATCTACTTAAATTTTCATGTAATTGCGACAGCCGCATTTACATACAAACATTGTAAACATGGGTAAACAGTACAATGACAACAAGGAATATACGTCTGTCTTCAGAGATATATCTTAGAAGCCTTTGTTGATTTGTGCTCGGAAATCACTGCGGGATTCTTGAACTCACTGAAGGAGATGTATGTACAGAATAATATTATGTATTTCATCGTTGGGTGTGCTATGTTTTGTTTGTGATGAATGCGGCAAACCATTATTATTTAATATTATTGAAGACTTGGACTATTAAAAAACAATTCACATCAGAATGTCTCATTTTCAATAAATATTTATACCTACCGCTCCGCTCTCGCTGCAGTAGTGTGATAAAAATGTCAGAGCGAAATGTTGGCGATATGGTGCCAGCGGTATGATAGTTTTTGTATTGGTTGTCCAATACGATGACATTTTGAGTGGCAAAGCGACGCTTGTAGCCCGGGCGGTGTTTGGGCTATGATCTATTTAAAGCTTATTGATTTGAAGTGGTCTCTTTGAGACAAATGAAAATTTTGGTTTTTAAATATCTTTTTGTATTCTAAATTTACTTTTAAATGAAAATGTTTCATTTTATTTTATAACGCTGCGGTGGTGGATATCATCTGGTTTAGTAGATAACATTATACTTATTATCAGCAAAACTAATTATAGAAAAAAAACTTGGTGGTATGGTGTGTTAATGTTGTTTGTCACGATAATTCTCTAATTTTAATCTGTCTCAGCTAATCCACGTTGAAATGGTTTCAATTATTCTCAAAGTTTCGCAAATGGACTACACTTCATGTCTCCTACAACCCAACACATACATAATATGACATTGTGATATCACGGAAGCCGCAACGTTGTAAGCACCTGTCAGAAGCACTTCTAAACTAATACCTCTCATGTAATTAACACAATGTTTGAGCCGACAGTAGGCAGGTTAATTGGCAACTTTTGCCAAGTTTGTGTTTCATTTGGCCTTTTTCTTACTCTCATTTTCTTCTATTAGGGTCTGGGTTAAATGACATTAGGGCAAGACACGGGGTTTAGTAGAATTATGTTTATACGGACTGTTGATGACATATTTTGCTCTCTTGTATGAATCATTCTGATTGGCAAGACTCTCTTGAGAATCTAGTTACTTATTTTGATGTAATAATAATAATAATAATTCAGCATGTAACTGTCCCACTTGGATGAAACAACAAACATAATATTTTAATGTTGAAATTGAACTGAGCCTATCGGCTTACATTACCTCTTCAATCAAGTATAGTTGAATATGAAATCGGTTGCATAGGTCTGCTTGAAATTTCGAACCTTTGTTTGGTTAACCCATTTTCGATCGTTCCATTCGTTAATAATTAAACCTCGAATTCGAGCTGAACTGTTAACTAAGTTACGAGAACATCGAGTTGTGTCTGAGCTTTCCATTATTGCATGTAGGTTACATTATAATAATAAGTACCATGTTTTATTCTATGTATTTTAGTTTGTGATATTTTCATTTACATCTCTACTAGTTGAGTGGGTGTGCACTATTGGTTTTTACTTGAGACAAAGTCATTTGAAGAAACTTTAGATATAATTAGTTTGCTCGTCAAATGAGATAGAGCCAGGGTCTAGTGAAGAGTTTGCTAGGCCGTCCAAGGTTCCGTGGGATCATTACCTTTAGTGCTTAATACGTAGGCACATATTCATGTAGAGGCGTGCATGTATTTCCCTCTAACCTTAATGGAATATTTCATACCTACTGTAACATTTGGGGTGTAACATATCAAGGGGTTTAATAATTAATAGCGGTAGTTAGATTAGCTTTACAAATTGGCTGTAGTTTCTAATTTAAATGTCACAATTTTAATAAACGATTTGGAACATTCATACGGCAATATGGTTATGTTAGTCATATTACGTATGTATTTATTATAGTTATCAATTGAATTTACTTAAGCTGGTGCTTTTCCACATGCAAACCACACTATTACCTAGAAAAAGGAATGGTGGCTTATTGGATTTGTCAGCATCATCCGCCTCACTCCTGTCGAATTAGATTTCTTGTGCTCTCGGGTTATTTTCTAGGAAATCTATGGACGTTGAATTTGACACACGGTATCGATCTTCTCCTATCTAGCAAGAGGAAGGTACTTAACTATGAATTCCGATAGTTATGTTAAACAAAACATGAGTATTTTTAATTTACTAAGAACCTCACGACGGTTGTACTTGGAAGTGCTATCTACTGTTAGAACAGATCTACTTTACAATCAAACTCCGGATATTCACTTCAAAACCTTGTAATTCTCTGCATTTACAAAAGACATCCAATACAATTTATCTGCCGAATTCAAGTACCGACCTATTGAACGAAACCATTCCCCGAATGACCGGGAACCACAGATTATAATTATTATCTAGTTAACCATAGAATCCACAAGCATATAGTGCATTACACTGACAAGGCTTCATTCAGTGTTGCAGTCTTATAATAATCTTTATGACCACAATAACAGACATATTCAAGGTAGGTATGCAATAAACACAATAGTAAAGCTATATACACAGGAGATACTACTAGATACCTAGTTAGTCTAACAACTCGGCCATCCTTTAAGAGTGAGTCCTCTCACTTATAGTCGCGTCACAATCGTAATATCTTACAATAGGCAGGAATAAAAGATAATCTTTTAACATATAAATTACGTGTCACGTTGTTTGTCCGCGATGGACTCTTAAAATACTTAACCGATTTTATTCAAATTTGCACACCGTGTACACTGTTTGATCTAACTTGAAAGATAAGATAGCTTACATTTAAATTTATAGTCGCAATAACAACAATCTTAGCCACAGCAACGCGTGGCCGTGTCTGCTAGTATATTATATGTACCCAACATTACCGTTAACATGCAGTGGCACAAAAGCAAGATCCTATATCTGACCATAGCTCACAATAATCACTGATACTATATCACTGTCACTATAAAAATACAATACAATATCACTAGTATCCGTTATCGTATTTCTAAAAGAGATCACAATACATAATATATCACATTAGTCCAGCATAGTCTGCTATGATCTGCGATCATCTGTGCTGTATCAATTGTCAAATAGCATCCGCTGCCTGCACTGATCGCTCATAGCCCATGCAGTCTTGCATAGTCTGCTATGATCTGCGATCATCTGTGCGGTATCAATTATTATCGAATACCGTTAAACTTCTGCACTGATCGCTCATAGCCCATGCAGTCTTGCGTAGTCTGCTATGATCTGCGATCATCTGTGCGGTATCAATTATTATCGAATACCATTAAACTTCTGCACTGATCGCTCATAGCCCATGCTCATTATTATTACAATGTTAATAAACTATAAAGGTACTTGTAACAAGGGTTTTCTTACAAATCTCAGTCTTGCATAGTCTGCTATGATCTGCGATCATATTCTGTGCGGTATCAATTATTATCGAATACCATTCAAGGTCTGCACTAATCGCTCATAACCCATGCTCATATTACAACATTAATTAACTATTAAAGTACTTATAACAACAGTTTTCTGACAAATCTCAGTCTGCTATGATCTGCAATCATCTTTTCGGTATCAATTGTCAAATACAATTCGCTGTCTACACTGATCGCACATAGCCTATGCTCATATTACAATATTAATAAACTATGAAGATACTTATAACAAGGGTTTTCTGACAAATCTCAGTTCTGCATAATCTGCTATGACCTGCAATCATCAGTGTGATATCTACTAACGAACACCATTCACCCTCTGCACTGATTGCTCATAACCTAAGCTCATGACACATAACCCTTTACAATTAAATAACAATTTTATATTAGGTCATGACTACAATAATTCAGTCTTGACAATGAATAACTAAGTCAAAATCATCCCCACCTATGTCACTCGTATCCGTCAAAATTAAGCCAAGAGTTTATGTTATCTACAGCTTCAACATTTTCGTATTTTCTCTTTCCCTTCCTTGTCAAAGGAATATCCTCAACAAGGCAACGACCATTAGGCAAAATCTTCATGAATCGATATGCCATTTAAATTAGCAATAGTTTCTTATATTTTCCCACACGACCTTTATCAGTCACTGCCCTTCCAATTCTAATTAGATTGTACGAGCACACCTTTTCCTATGCTTATCGAATGGTTTCTTTTCGAAGCTTCTTGTTACTTGCACATTATATTACTGACATCTGCCTGAGTTTGATCAGTTCATTCCCACTGTCCACGTGTCTCTGTAATTATATCCCTTAACACATTCTCAATACACTCAGTGAGATGCCAAATTTATGCACTCACTAGTTTGCATCCAACAACAGCCCTGATGAGCTATTACAAATTGACTTATTTATAATAGTATTTATTCCCAGTTGAATGCCTCCAATAAACCAATCCCATGTACTTATTATTATTTTTACTATTACATTTTGTACTTGATCATCTGAGATTGTCCGGTAAACTTTTCCTACCAGCCTATTTGCTCTTGGGGTAGCAACAGCTTTAATACATGTTTTGACGCTTCATTTTCGGTAAATGATTTAAATTTTGTACTTCTAAAACAAGACCTTCGATCCGTAATTAACGTGCCGGTATCCCGAAATAACTAAAATACATACTTACTAAATAGGCACTTATGGCAGTCGCAGTCTTAGTATCGAACTGCACGTATGGTAATATATTTCGTGAACGGATCTATTATGACCTGTACTTTAGTGAACTACGTGCAGGGTGTGGAATGGTATTATATCTTACAAATAGGGGAAAACATTATTTCTTACGGACCCCCAGGTGCTTTATGATTTGCACATTCTAAACTAGCTCCGAGATATTTTGTAAACCGACGCATCTTCGGAAACCAAGACACTCTGTGAACGACTTAAAGTTTTCCCAAATCCGTTGTGACCACTATCATCGTGGTTCATCCTCAATACCTACCACCTAACTCCATACGGTACCACCTAACATAATCCTTTATCTGATTTGCGGTAACGTGGTACATATTAGTTGGTAATTATTGCAAACGTCAGCGACATACCTCGTATCATCATTTTATAATATTTGTTTTATACGGTTGATTTTACCGTCGTTTTCATGAACCGTCGTACTTAATACAATCTTTGATATCGATGGTTAATACATCTATGACTTGAACGTCATCATTTCATCATTTTTAAGGGGAAAATCAGCCACAGGGCCACGGCTTAAAGCATCGGATTGTGCCCGGCCTACATTATTCAACTTCACAGTTGTACTCCAGAACCTGCACCCACTCTTGAGAAATGCGTGGACTTAAATCTCTTTTAGTGAGAGTAGTTCGAAGTGCACTACTCTACAGTTAGTGGTGACCATTTTAACTTTAAGCCAAGAAAACAACACGGAATCGAGCCAACGACGCTATAACTGCAAGTGTTTCCAGTTAAAACTGTAGTACCTCGGTTTCTAATTTTGGGTCATAATATTATATTGGTTGTTCACCCAGTTCTTGTTTCAACAAATTAAACGGTTGCTTAAGCTCATTTGTCCGGGGACCCCTTAGTTACTGGTAATTTATAGTAGGTATCCAGATTCTAAATCCAGGCTAATAAATACATTGTGACCAGCCTATCTATCTAATTGATCGTCAAACAATGGTAAGGGTATGGTCCATGCATAGCTTTTATCCACCTGTATTTTTTGTTTTATTTATTTTGGGTGGGTAATATTTAGGTAATTTTAACATAATGCCGACGGTGACGTCATTTTCGGGAAATCAAGGTCGTTGATAATTATTATCATTATAATTTTTTTTTTTTTTAATATCCGACATTAAATTCTAGGAACTAATTTATTAATAAAAATTATAGATTTGTGATCAGCGAGTCCTTGAAATGCATTTACATTCGCTAACTTTACAAAAAACTAACAATGACCATTGCTGTCCAATGTTTAAATCTAAACTAGTGGTCTCATCGTTGAAATCGAGCAAATTCACACAGTTAGATGCGAGTCCAAGATTGTGTTAGTAAAATATCTATATGCAATGTCACTGGTTCACACTAACATTTTGAATAAAAACTTCACCTACTCCATTCTTAAAAGTTATACTCTCCTGGCAATAAATAACATTCATTTCCTGACTTTCCCCTTAACAATCCTTTAACATACACAGTGCCTGACAAAGTCACCGTTGCAAGTTACTGGTATTACTATGATTTGTTGTGGCAGAATTAAAAGTTCATGTTGTATACATTATTATAAAAATCTGTGTTTTTTGATAACCAAAACTGAATTAATTTAAAAAAATAATGTTTGTTCATAACAAAACTATTGTACATCCGAAAGCACATGCTATTGATACTAACAATATTATTACCATAACATCTTGTAAACCGACACAGTTATGAGCAATAAAGTTTTTCTATTCTTTTCTATTCTTATAGTCAGTTCTAATTTTCAACAACTTTGTTAAGAAATTTATGATTCTGTAGTTTTGCTTATTACTGGTTTTCCTGTAAACTGACCAACCAAGACTGTATACTTGATCACATCATCTCCAACAATCAAACCTTCAATCTACTCTTTAATACTCCATATTTCCATTTCCGCCCTTGCTAAACCCAACTGCGACCAACATTGTTACCTATTTCCCTCAACGCTGGCAAATTATTATTAGTCCAAGATATACCCAACTTAATCGCTTCACTAAGTTGAAGTAAAGTGCACTGATTGGCCAAGTCACCATATCCTTCCATTATTAAGCCATTTATTGCTAAGTGTATCATATATTTGATATCATTTGTAATTCTTGTATCGATTTGTATAACATTTTTTCCCTATTACTTAATCTATCTTAAGAGTCACCAGGTAATTTCGGGCAATTCACTGCGTATGACCTAATTTACTACAAATATTACATTTTCATATATTATAATCATCTATTGATTAACCTATTTTTCTCATAATAATAAAGTTCCAAGGTTTCATTATATTTAACTCACTTTCATAACATTTCGGTTAACAACTCTGCATTATCATCGCTGCTAGGAAACAATTCCACTAACTTCTTTCCATTCTAATCATGAAAACGACATAGGTAGTTAATGCCTGATACCATGTTCTAGCCACACTCGTCTTCCATGTCCTGTCAATGTGGGCAGTGCATAGTGGATGAATTCATCATCACCCCAATTGTACAATCTTGCACACTCATCCACTTTACTAAGCCACATGTGAGTGAATGGTTTGACCTATAACCATTGGGTCAAGTTCTGACAATACATTTCCAACATTGGAAATTCATTTCCCTTCGGTTGGTTACTAGTTGAAGTTCTAACTAATTCTTAAAAAAAAAACAATTAATACCGTTTAGTAAATTAATAACACTTGCATGCTCTCGCTGTAAAGGAGTGTCCTTAATCCAACTCGTGCTACTACAGCTATGCTTGGTGTGGTTTCGACGCCTCCAACTAGCCGTCCGCAATTATTATTCAGCTCACAGTCATGACTGGAACTTTGCCTGGAACTGCCACTCCACTGTCCAGGGCTCTGACCGCGGCGGCGACCCCGCTCATGGCTGCAACTTCACTCGTGACTGCAACTTGGTCAATGTTGATGCCCTCGACTACGGCTGGAACGTACACTTCGCGAAGGGAACTTTCTTGCCGCTCTGGCGAACGAATGCTTCTGGTTTTAGCCCTTGACCACTGCACGAACCCAACTTCAGTGAACGCATAGTACACGGGTCGGCACATAGTTTTCAGAGGCATCCGGATACTGCTGAAAAAAATATCGAGGGCAACAAAAAATCCATCATAGCTTCTACGTAAACTAAACTCAGGGCGAAGGTGTTGGAAGTGTTATTTCTTTAGCAAATACCCTGTAGTATCGTAAGAACCAATTGATCTACAGCTTAGATTACTGAACGACAAATCATCAGTAGATAATACCCATGCACTGACGCCATATCGGACGGACGATCGGTGTCGTTGATTTGTGGCCCAAATAGGCTCATACCACTTCTGAGATGTTAGAACAGATCTACTTTACAATCAAACTCCGGATATTCACTTCAAAACCTTGTAATTCTCTGCATTTACAAAAGACATCCAATACAATTTATCTGCCGAATTCAAGTACCGACCTATTGAACGAAACCATTCCCCGAATGACCGGGAACCACAGATTATAATTATTATCTAGTTAACCATAGAATCCACAAGCATATAGTGCATTACACTGACAAGGCTTCATTCAGTGTTGCAGTCTTATAATAATCTTTATGACCACAATAACAGACATATTCAAGGTAGGTATGCAATAAACACAATAGTAAAGCTATATACACAGGAGATACTACTAGATACCTAGTTAGTCTAACACTACAGAGATATACAGTGTATAATAATATGTACTCGTATACGCCGTTACTGCGAGATTCCGAGTTTTCGCACTCTAAATAAATATGTGTGTGTACCCATCAGCAATCATAGTTAAACAGAGATGAGAAGAGCACGAGGATACATGAATTAGACTATCTGTAACTGTGCTCACAGTTACAGATATTAGAAGTTAGTTTCTTTCGTAGGTGCTCATCTACGTACTATACATTTTGTTTATCCTTTCATCTGTATGCATTTCTAATGACAAACATTAGTGACATTCGTTTGCGAATAAGTAACAGAATAAACTTAATGAATAAAGATAAGCCATTAGCTTCCAAAAGTCGTAATCAAATGGAAATGCATCACAAAGTGCCTCCGGCGCAGAGCACTCAACTTTTTGCCAAGCGTAGGTAATCCACCGCGAGCACAAATTGTTGCCGGCGCGGCCCCCAAATTGCATTGTCTAAGTGAGATTCACAAATGGACTATACGGGTATCTCAATTTGTTATAGTATTATAAGTGCTCTATGTGGGTATTAAACTTTATTTTTTCTATGATATACAGACCTTCCAAACTAATTTAAATTCACCAATTGCCATATATTATAACCTACTTACGATATTATACCGACTTACTTGATAGGAACTTTCTCATCTAATCTAAAACTATCCGTGACGTATTTTAATGCACTCAAAGCCACGTCAACACTCGTACAGATCAAGTGGGGCCGCTATTATTTCATATTCAAGCAAACGTCAGAACCAAATACCTTCGAAATGAATCTGTGGAAATCCGCTTCCCTACAGAAGGGTGTTCAGTTTCAACGTCAGTCAATAGCCGGGGGCAATCTAGGGAATTGAGTGGTTTGTGCCCGGTAAAGGAGTGAAAACACAAAGGTTTAGAATGATTTCAGTTGTCGCTTAATTTTGCCGTGACGTTACGACTTTACGCTGTGACCTGGAACGTATGGCTGCTTCCTTTGTGCAACGGACGTGCTCGTGAAACAGTCACATTGTTCCGCTTTGAAGTGTGAAATGGGAAGGGGCTCACTCGGTTCTGTATTCATGGACATTTTGAAACTAACCGTTTGGGTACCTTCACACCTTTTTCTAGCAGCAAAAGAACTCAATATTTTTTACTTACCTGGCGTCTGCTTTTAAAACAAAGACCTTTTTAATACCTACGTACTGTTTTACTAAATGTAACGTTCATTGGACAGGCATTCTTTGCCCTAACGTTCGTCAGATAAGCATTATTTCGCATTAACGTTCATCGGACATTTGTTTGTCGAACTAAAATTACGCACTTGTTAGAAATCAACATTCAGTGTTAGTCATGTTTAAGTTATTGATCTATGTACTAACCTGTTTTTACCAGTTTAAACGTGACTTGCTGTTGGTTCTTGAGCTGGTCATTGTGTGTAGGATGCGTGAGCTCCCGCAGAGCCATCTCCAGCGACGGTTGCTGCATGGTGGCAGCCTTCTGCGGCGCGGGCTTCGCACGGCTCAGCTTGCGGAAGAAACTAACCTTCTTCGACTTTGAGTTTGAACCTGAAAAACATAAACACTTATTTAGTATAGAACACAACTGTAACAGATAGAACATGGAGATACAATTTTCAAATACAATTTGAGTAGATATTAATCCAAACGAAACCTCAAACACATGTTATAAAACCCTATGAGAATGACATGATACTCTCAAAGCATATTGTTAAGTGTAAGTACCAGGCTGAATGGGCGTGAAGACATCGGTTAGTCATTGATCAGGCGTACTCAACCCCAAAATCCACACTTGTTCAAAACCTTCGAGAGATGATCGCTGGGTTGGCGTCGAAGGCGTTGAGGCGCGAGCTGAGTTCGTAGGAGAAGGAGTGGGCTCCGAGTACGGGCGAGGTGGAAGAAGGCTCAAATGTGACGTCGCAGGAGATGGGAAGTGCGCCGCCGAGACATCTGACCGGTAGTCAGGCTCGGGAGTCGTCACGCGGATATTCGCCCCGAACTGTGGCGAGCTCGCCACTTCGAATAGGGCGTCGAAGTCGCGGTCGAAGATGTTCTTCCGCGAGAACGCCGGAGTAGGCAAGGGTGCGGGTAGTTCAAATTCATCGGGAGCGGGGGTCCTAACGATTTTGCCGAATTCATTGTCCTCATGGCGGCCCAGCTTCTTCAGGAGCTTCGCCTTGGTGCGCTCGCGCAGCTTAGCCTTGCGCTCGAGCGACGGCGTCGGCGAGGCCGGCGCGCGCTCCGCTGGCTCCGGGGGCGCCGTTTTGAGGGGGGAGCGGGTTAGGGGCGGGGGTTGCGCGCTGGACGGCGCGGATGGCAGCGGCCCGATGAGGACGTCGAGCGTTGGCCGCTGCCGTGGCCGGGGCAGCGATTGCGAGACGTATGTCAGGGAAACTACTTCATCCGCAGGATATATTACGTACATCCCTGGGGAGACCGCATCGCGCAGGCCCCTCGCGCCCTCCGAAGAGGTTCAGCGCGTCTTTAAATGTTACTTCTAACTACATGAATCAATGAACCAAGATTTATCTTTTCTTTAAATTAAGACAGAAGAAACGCGTTTCCACAAAAAAAATATTTTCAAATCTTACGTCGACTGAACTGGAATGTTTGTCTTTTATGAATATGTTAGGTTTTTGATTACAATTACAATCAATGAAGAACAAATAAGGAATGTTTCAAGGGAGGGATCTTGAGCCATGACTAGTAGATAAGGATGGGGTCTTCGGGGTTTCAGCCACTTTTCCGTTCAATCAATCTTCAATCTAAAGGGAAAAAGAAATAAAAAATTACAAACCAAAAAAAGTAGCATACAAATATACATGAAATAAAGGCAAAGCGAGCGGTCGCTCGCATGTCGGTAATAACGAACAAAAACGAAGAGAATCCTATTACAAGTAAGTATACGAGTATTGACAACGATATTTTTGTTGATATTAATTTTTAGAGTGGTTTTGATACTTGGGTACGGGTTTCGAAATATTTTAGTTTGAAATTGTATAGATATCATTTATCCTTCCAAACCATTAATATACATACTCGTATATTGCAGCATAATGAAATAGCCTCTGATGCCTTGTAATCCTGTCTTAGCGCCGATCAAATCAATTTCGTAGACAACACCATTAGGAATTATCTCTATAAATCCAAGATGAATTAAGTACCTACAATTTCCAAACAGTTGAGCATGAAAACTTGCATATTATGCGGGTGTGCTACACCCACATAATTGTTCAGTCTGCTTTGCACGCGAATTAATAATTTAACTAAGTAAGTAGTTTACTTAGAGTTTTAGCGGTAATAAATTAATTATATATACCTGCTTAGCTTAGTTGGTAATCGATAATAAATTAAGGAGGTCACGTAGTAGCGAGCCCTAAGCCTAGCCAAGTAGCGGGTGGTTGTAACAATATGTTAATTTATGACCAAAGAACATTTTGCTACACAAATATACAATAGTATACATAAACGAATATAGTAGGTACATTTTTAATTCATTGCCTGTATAGACACATACATACTACATAATATACATACATATACATACTTGTAGATGTGTAAAGCTATATTAAATGTTGTTCAAATAACATAATAATATTCGATTGCGATTGCGTCGCGCATTATTCATTATTCATTTATTATTCATTTATTTGTAGCAATCCCTTGTAAATGTAGCCACTACTTGCTGAGAGAGGAGTCAAGAAGCTAGATTAACCAAGGTCCCAAAGTTCTGAAAATACAACTTTTTCATTTCAACAGAAACTGCTCTCGAACAAAATTTTAGTTGGAGAATATTATTTGAATTGGACAATAGGAATCGAGTCGTAATTTTGTCCAGAGTACCTAACCCCGCAAGTTGAATGATTACATTGACAACGAATTTGGAGTCGAATCTGAATGCTAAGTTTGAAAGCCAGTATCCAGTACTTTCAAATTACGCCGATGCTTAGCTTCTGGTGAACCTAGCGCTAAGACAAGCGGGTCAAGTAGTCCCACAATGCAGAGTGCGCTCGTGGCTCGAAGGGCCACTCCAAATTTTACAACGCGGCGATTCTGTGTTTATCCAGTTTTTTTTTACCTTGCGTCGCTAATAAGGCTGGAGTTTTAATGAGACTGTTATAGTGAGTTCAGTTGGATAAGAAGGTTAAGCCTTGTAAGGGACCTAGCAACCGAGAGTCTTGACATTAATTGCTTTGTTTTATTTTCATTAAAGCTGCAGTATTTTAATTAAATATTGTTGTGTTTATTATTAAGGGCAGTGTTGGTTTCAATCAGGCTATTATATTGTGATATTGGGTTTAGCTGAGCGTGAAGCAAGCGAAGTAAAGAAACAATATGGTCACTTAGTAGGTAGTAGTAATCATTTGTGGACAATTTTGACCAAAGTACCTGTATAACGGTTAACGGTTTCGGCGCATGGATAAGTTAATGGATGCCTATTTCCAGGTTTGGTAGATCAATAATTAATGACATGTTGAAATGTTTACCGGCTTACAGGTTTACAATCGTGGGTGATACCAGAGTTACTACAATCGTCAGATAGTCAAATGGATTCTGTTGATAGACTTTATGGCTTCACTGCTATATTCAGAAAGCGTGCCAACGATTAGATAGTGCAAACAAATATTAAAGTAATGTCAAACAATGGCATAAAGGAATGCCCATTACAACATCATTGAGCGTTTTATTGTGTACTCTGCACAATTGCACGGCGGGTATCTGAATTGTAAATCATGTTTGTTTAAGTTACGAGCAGTGGTGGTGAACTGAATTTGCACGCATGTTTGCTTTTGACAACAATTCACTATAATATGAACATTTACGAGCATAGGGATTGGAAATAGATAGTATTTTTGTAGTGTATTTTATTTTCCCTGTCAAAATAAAATTATTCATGAAGCTCATTGAATGAGCATGAAGATGATAAAGGTCAACGCGCAAAAACACAATTGTTGGAATAGATGTGTCCGATTATTTGTGAGAAGAATATTTATGTAAACGATTACTGGTAGTATACTGCTAATTTATATTTTTCTTGCCAGATATTAATTGATTCGTGTGATGAAACGTTTCAGTATTTACTGACATAAGTATTTTAAAAACGTTATAGATAAACAGCTGGGTGTTAAACCATAAAGTTGTTGATTTTTGCCGTTATTCGCAATTTTTATGATAATCGGTTCGAACTTGACAAAATAACATCATAGCCATTATAGGCTCAAATTGCGGTTTCCTTGGCAGAATTTATATTATTGTTTATTTTAGTTATCCGATTATGCACTATCATTATCGAGATAATGGTAGGTACTTGTCCCCTATTCCTATCATCGTTAATTCCCGACGGTCGATTTCAAATTATCAGGAACTCGCATTATGATTTGGCAAATTGCTCGCGTTTCCAATTACAAGGAATTGGTCTAAATCGATTATCCCATAGACCTAATCAAAGTGTAGATGGTATGTTTTAGGCTATGTATGTTGCTATATACGATGCGATGTGAAGCTAGGTAAGTTATACCTACATATAATCGGAACATTGTCGTTACCGCAATAAATATTCCCATAAGCTATTGTGTTGTTTTCAAGACTTCAAATTACACGCACATGGCAAATGGCCTTGAAATTGTGTTGAAAATCGTAACTAGAGAAAAGGAAAAATATTTTCTACCTAACTTTAATTTGTGAAACCAGAAAACCTCGTAAGTGAAAACATGAAATCGAATTGCCAAATAACTGTTTCATAATGACTGAAATATTTATACAAATTCTTTGAAACTCTTGTGAAGCGAATACGCTTCAGTTTATTACAACATCCGTATATATTGTGCGCAACCATAATTTAAACGATCAAACATTTATACTTAGCTTTTATCAAAAACAATAATGTAGATAGGTATATTAACTTTTCTTTTACTTCTTGTTATGGAGGTAGATTTATTTAACAAACGAAAACATATAAAACAAAAACTAAATACTTCGACTCAGTAACTTCTTGGTTTTTGTTGCCAATATCAATAACATAAGTAATATGAGTTTGTATACTTACCTACCTACAATACGCAGTGCATATAATAAAGGTGTTAAAATGAACCCAACCAAAATGATTTCTTAAACCATTTCTCATTCGAGTAATAAAAGAAGGTACTTCTAATTTGAGGTTTGGAAATGAGTGCAAAGGATGAGAGGCTTTTCACAATAGCGGCGGCCGGGCCCTTTCCTCATTACTACAGAAAATGTGAGAACTGAAAACCATATCAAATTCACACAATGCAAAAGAATTCTAAAAATATTCTAGTGTCCGCGCACAATGGACATTCTTTATCAACTTCACTGTGGAAACCCTACCTGGATTTGAAAGAACTACAAATGTTTTTACAACTACCTGTTTTTACCTGAACTTGTTCATGTGGTATTTTTAGGTACAAATGCCTGGAGGCATTAATCACAGACGGTCCCCGCCTCAAATTACGATTGATGCTACCTAATGCTGAGCAGACCCACTAAGCATTCCCTCTGTCAAAAAGTTAGACAAATGAAAGGTAGGAATAAGATGAGAAAACTCCTATCTAAATTATATTGTTAGAAGTGCGCCTGCATAACTAATTATATGAAAATGGATTTTCGTAAATCAATTTGATTCTACCAACTATCTCGGTAGATTTCAACTATCAATTGATTGTAGTTCAATGGTTGAATGGCGAATACCGAAGCGGTGCGGTATGCCATTATTAGAGCATTTTGTCGTGATGGCATTTTGTCATGGCTCTCTGTCTCTATTCTTTAGATCGATGAGCATTGAATAGTTTTCATTTACAATTTCGTAGCAAGGGTTCACTGTATTAGCCAAATAAAAATAACTGAATAATTGTTTCTGTTATAATAAAAGCAGCAGCTTCTGGAGCAGGTGCTGACCTTAGAAAGGTTGAATAATGTAGATATGTAGATCAAAAGATTGGATAACAAGATACATAATTTTCCGCAAGATATCAAAAAAACAAACAATTCCGTTGATGGTTTGCTACATTCATGTTATTCAAAGAAAATAATGACTAAAGTTGTCAAGAAAATAATGTCTAAGCTCTAGTTAGAATGTGGAGAGAAAACCTTTCACAAAGCAGGTAATATAGGAGGAGCACGAGAAAATACAAAGCTGATTCCATAATATTTTTTTACAATTACCGAGCCGAGCGCTCCTGGGTAAACGCACCGTGGATTCAATTTTAATATCTGCTTACTTTCTGTGTAGTTGAAAATACGTGATTAGAGTTACGTTCTCTTTAACATTTTATAACATTGTGTTGAGTAACCGTTTAGTAACATCTAAATGTATATTTTTATGATTTTATTTCGTTCCCAACATTCGTTTTTTTTTACTTCGTGCATAATTGTTCACTTGTAACTGCAACCTCAATAGGTATAGAAGATGCATCTCTAATCTAAATCGAAATAAATAAAATCCTTATCTAAATATACGTATATTCATTAAATTTCATTATAGTTAGGTACTTTTATAGCAAAATTATCTGTCATTTTATGCATAAGTTAGTTCGAATTGTTATGGGGTAATCTATTGCACCACATAAGTAAGAAAAACTGGGTAGTACCAATTATCAAATCCACTCACTATAAACCACAAGAAACGTAAATAAGTATATACATAATAATATCTACATTGGGGCATAACCAACAAACTGATGTTTAATATCGCATGCATACATATTGTTGTCCCCTACAACAAGGTGACAAAAACACAGGTCACGTTAGGTCACAACGGCTATTTCGAGCAATCACTAGCAATATCAAGTTCTTATCAAAATCTATTTCAAATTTCGTTTTGACATTTCAAATTGAATAACCACCCACGCTCCTAGAGAATGGATACAGCATCACAGCGTCGTGGTCCGAACAATCTAATAACCATTTGTTAGTACCAATAACCACTCTTCAGGGCACTCTACTGCGATTTATTTCGATATTATTGTCTCGATTTAAGAGTAAATGTGATGGAAAATTAGATAAATGAAGTAAATTGAAGTGCTTTGATCGTTGATGGGCGGCGGGCGTCTCGTGGGGCTACTATGGAATTCGTAATGTTTGTTTGATAACGTTTTCGAAGTTCCAAAACGTTATCAAACAAACGTTAGCTACTTGTTTACAAACTCTTGGGTTTGCTCTTTAGCCAAACGTTTCATCACCCGAAAACTATATAGAGATTGTATTGTTTTTGTTTTGCAGGATTTGTGTATTTAGCCCAAAATCAAGGCGACCCTCATCAGTGGTCAAGAAGTCAATTTACAGTAAAGTTCACGTTTGAGTAAAGTGGTGGATGCCTTAATAATGTTCATATTGACATCAAAAATCGCGATACAATAAACAGCAAAAATGTCTTGTACTCAATTACCCATTGTGTTCAACCCTTTTGCATAAAGTAACGATATTTCGAGCACATGCTCGATGCTGTAACCACCCACTCGCGGATATGCTAATTGCTTTATCTTCTCAGCGAACCAATTTACTTTGAAACAGTTGTTTAGCTTCCCACGTTTTTTATATCGTGATTTCTCGCCAATTTCTGTAACAGTTTTCTGAGGAAATGTGCCGCCCACTTCATACTAGATATTTCAGTGACCGAACGTAATTTTGCAGATAAATTAATGAATCATTCCCGTATAATCGAACCCGTAGGGGTTGTCACAGTATATATATTTTTCGAGGTCTGCGCAATGCCATCATAATTGCTATGGGCGTGTTGATGCGAATGAGCTGTTCGTATCATCGGTAGGTACGTAACTCAAAACACACTGCTACACAAATATACCATTGCCTCGATTGCCTTCTTTGTCTACAAGGAAAACAGCATATAAAGTTAGTTGCAGATTTTCTTAATTTACTTACACAGTGATGTCCTATTCGTAATGCTTTGCTCTAGTTTGTGTAATAACGCCATAGTTGAGTTACTGTTGACAATTTAATTACCGTGTCGTTTCAAATGTCGGTTGACTATTATTTTCGTCGTATGCGAAAATAAACACACCACAGGCCCTTGACTTAGCTCGCGATCTGCGGATGTTTTTTTGAGGAAGGTCTTGGCATTGACGACGTAATCATTGTATTCTTTGATGTAGATAGATGGAAAATGATTTGACGCTGTGAATTTCACGCAGAAAGCAATAAATTGTGATCTTGAAGTATTATGAATGAAAATTCAGCATAATATAAATAAAAGTTAGCTCAAAAATAGTATAGCAATATTTTTAGTCATAACTTTCAAATGTAAATAGCTTTGTATTTTGTGATAGCGCCTATGAAAGTCAGCGATCTGTAAGTCTTGTAATGCGATGAGAATAATACCACCTCAGTTGATTGAACCTATCCTTCAAGGACGTTACGGTATATAAGACAACATAATCTTAAGGATTTCCTTCAGAGCTAAGTAGGTAATTTCGCTAAGCTTCTAAGCCTTGAATAAAGATTGCAGATTCACTGGAGGTACATAATATAATCAGATTAAAGCAAAGCAGAAACATTCCTTAATCCAGACTAAAGTAAGACTTCCTGAGCTCTATCAGAATAAATAACTAAAGTTTCGCGGGTGCATTATGGACCTGTCAAAGATTTTACGAAGTTTGTCGGTTTATATAGGTCAGATAGAAATTCAAAGCAAGAAATCTCGTCGCCCTTAAACTTGAAGTAAAAGTAGTAACAACGACAAGTATTTTGCGTTTGTTTGGTCTCTAAACTTGCTGTAAACTTAAATTTTAACGGATAATTACTTACAAAGTTTTTAAAAAGATTTGATGATATTGGTGAAAACCTAACAAGAGATAATTTGTATTATGAAGAAACTCATTTAAGTGTGGCTTTAGATATGGGTGACAAAGAAACATATTACAAGGTATAAAAAAGTACACAATGTACAAAATGTACAAAAAGGTATATAAATGATTAGGTTTCAGTTTTAATAGACGTACCTAGTAAGTATAACGTAGAGCTATAACTTTATCTAAGTTAGAGATCTTAATGAATTTTGTATAGGTACATCAGTTTCTCGCAACATTAAATGCTTAAGAGAACGCAGTCTGGCACAACACCCTAGGGATCATAACCAATTCAAAGCTGGCAACAAAACTTTAATTTACTGTAGTGGGCTGAAGGGTTTACGCCAGCCGACATGAAGCATGACCAGTGTAATTACTGTAGCGTAATCCCTTCAGTGCATGGGTAAGCTTCTCATACGTGTGTGCTATTTTATATCAAATACGTACGTTGTGTTGCATAAACGCATAGTCTTGCACATTCAAATACCTATTTGTAACGTTTTATGGAATGAGGTTTGCTTATTTCAGTCTAATTATCAGTTGCGGTTGCGGAACTAGGAAGCGTTGTTTGGTTATTTTTTGTGCTGTAAACTTACTAGATGATTTGCGATTAGCAGACATAAGATATTTTTTCAAAATCTGGTACCTGGCTTGACTGAATCATCATTATCATTACATCTCCATACCTATAGCTGAGCAAGCAGTGATGTAAAAAAACGAAAAAAATCTTATCATGGCTCAAGATAACAAACAGTAGATGGAATGAGCTGCTTATCGTAATAATATTATAACATAACATATTTTACAAGAGGGCTTATTTTTAAAAACTGAGTAGGTACCTATTAATTAATATCTCAATACTAGTAATTCGGAGCCGAAGTTAGTGCAAGGCTTCTCTAACCTCAATTTGGTGTTAGCTACGTATCTTTGTCTTTGTTGTCTTGGTCAACAACCAAACAGAACTTACGACTTATTTCTAATGAGTATTTGTTCAAAGTCAATAGCTATACATTTCTCAAAACCATTCCTAATACCACCGAAAATGTCGCTCCATCATCGAGGCCTGTGAGGAATTATTATTATATACGACCTCGCTTTTACGTATAAAATTAACGTTGAAACCCCATAGGGAAGAAATAAGGTGTCAGTCATCATTAGGTGAGGTAACCAGGTACTGCGGACGCGTTTCATTTCCCTTGTGGCGTTGGCTTCTGATATACGAATCGAATGGTACGTTGCATTTGCATATAATCGATTCTAGTTGTTTGTAGTGTTCGTGTTTTCTATTTGTTTGGTGTCAAATACCAAAATATATTCCATTAGATGATTTTGATACTACAAGTCAGTTGTTACCTTTGTAATAAGTTAGGTGCCTTCTATAATAATGGTACAAACGACGTAATACCACAGGTTTCCAGCACATTAGAACATTTACGTATGTTCTTGGTCCGTATAGTATACGTACTTACCTCTGCAAAATTTGAATAAATTGACCAATTCCATTTCAAAGTATAAAGTAATCCCAAGATTTAAAAGCACTTCTATTACGTGAAGTTTGCAAAAGATTATATCTGTACTACTTTAAATTAAAGTTAAATAAGTGTCCATTATGTCTGTTTTCAAAGCAAACGTATAAAGGATAATAAACTCGTACGATAGGTTCCCATATCTCTACCTGAACGCATTCATGCAACATGGATATATCCAGTTAATCGGAGTGAATGTAATTCCCCCTTTGATTAATGTTCCGCGATACGTTGGGAGCTGGAATTTCTTTGATTACCGAACGGGAGATTTATTTATACCTACATTTTTTCTTACTCGTTTGGAAAGCAAAAGAACGTAGTCTACGCGTCCGTAGACTGGCGACGCCAACTGAAGTACCGTTGAATAATTCGTCACTTTCAAAATTTTGTAACCTACGTGATATAATATATAATAGGCTGATGCTGCTAGAAATCTTTCAAGAGTTCATTATTGTAAATGTAGACTGTTAAAAAATCCCACGATAGATTTTCAGAGCGACAATCTCAAAAAACAAATATTTATTCCTTATTACAAAAACGTAGCGCACACTAGGATTCCTCTTGTATCGTGGGTACCGTATATAGAAGTATATAATTATATATATAATTCCAAATACACATAACACACACACCAAAAACAAATATCTGTGGATCACACAAATATTTGTTACGAGCGGGAGTCGACCCCCTACACCAAGCGCAGCAGTCGGAGTGCTCAGCCACTACGCCAAACGTGTCGTCATTGGTTACAAAGTTCCCTAAAACTGTCTGTCAAAACATGATTCATTTTTAATGAGGAATGTCATGCCAGTAATATGGTTCTACGAAAATAGGATCAACAGATTTAGTCTGATTGCGTGGCCAGACATTTTTTATCCGTTTGCGTGGGGCTTCCGCAGATAATGTACCTACCTACTTCGTCGCCCCTGATTTTAACACCTTGTTCATATAGTTAATAGTTATGATTCATGTATTTTATCTGACGCTTTTAATATCATCGTCAAAATGTCTACTATAATAATGATTATAAAATAAGACCAAAACTGTAAAATTAATTAGACGTGTTTTAAAGGTATAACACTACTATACCTTTATATTATTTATCTATCAGTACATTATATTATATATCAGTACTACACTGTGTATGGTTTCCTGTAATGATCAACCAACGTATCTAAAATTGTACCTTTTTTACATTTGTACTTACAGAGGTGTACCTACATGTAGGTATATGTCTAAATGTAAATAAATTAAATCTGATTATAGTATGAAAATTAAACTAAATATTAAACGTTATTGAAAAAAATCGATTCACTCGCAGTTTTTGTTAGATTAGGGTGTTTCTTGCTAATTTTGAAAGATGGAAAGAAATCCCTGACTCGTATATAGTACATAATATAAAAGTCAGTGAAAAAAGTTGGGACACATTCAGTAGGTAGGTACTGTGTTTATTTGATCACACTACCAGTGTTTCTAATTATGTTTCACAAAGGCTAACAGAGTTATTAGGCTTAACAAAGGAAGCACAAAATATTTTTATGTGTAAAAAATTTAAGCAACTAAAGCAATAGGTTTCTTAAAAGTTTAACTTCAAACAGTTGACTCCATATTGTTACGATAACTGATAATTATCGTTGTTAATCTTAGTAAAATGCATATATTTGTTAACTGCTCTCTTATCAACAGTAAATCTACATACAATCTAATAGTAGTTTATTTATACCTACACAATTTAAGCAAACAATGTCGCGGGTGTATAGTATTGTGATTTAATATTCCTCAGTGGTCGTAACTCAACCCCTAAATAAATATTTAGAGGCAGTAACGCACTGAAAATGGCCAATATTACCGAATGTTACGCACTTTCACACGGTTTACTTTATGCTCATATAAAACGTAAGCGTATTATGCAATTTTATTAAGGTAGTAAACGGTGAAGTTGGAATGAGTTGTGCGCTATGAAATCTGGTTGCAATGAGTGCTTTAAAGATAGAACCACCTTTGACTTCCCTTTTTGCGGTATAGGTTTTGACCAGTCATATGAGTATTAGGAACCTGTTTTCTAATTATGTCGTAAGGCACTAGTTATCCCCGTTTCACCCGAGGCTTTCTTAAAACTGCTTTACTAACTTCCATCCCACCTATTTCTTAAACAGAAAGCACTTGGTTCTACAACCTGAAATAAAGTGTATGTTGCACTAAATTTCATTTCAATCGGTTCAACCACATAAAGTGACAAACAACGAAACATTCAATTCAATCTTGCTGATTTGCTAATCAGTCGCTATAATAGTACGCGTATAATATTTCATTGTGTAGATGCCGGATTGAATTATGTTCAACCCCTTGGATATCAATATTGTCGGTCCCTTTCTCGTTTCTAGAGCTCAATTTGAACTTCATATCTATCAAGAGCCTTTGACTGCTTCGTTGATAATATTCAAGTAGGTATATTGATATCAGTCATTATATAGACATTTATGTGCAAGAAAATGTCCCAATTTCTCTAGATAAACTCTCATCTCTAACTACCTATTCCAGATGGAAAAAGATATCAGACCACTCATAATAATGGAGTTAAATTATATTAATTTAACTCAACCAACACAGCCTGATCTTCTAGGTCAGATCATGAAGTAGGGAAATATCATGATCATGATCACTTTATACTATACTCGTAGTATCATATCAAACGATCGAAGATTATTTTGGTACTATTTATCTTGGTAACGAGACAACAAATAATTTCTGTGGTTCAAATAATAAGATACTGTCCCAGTGTTTGTTTTACATAAGATATTATTGACCCAAAACATTTATTCCAGAGTTCGGCGAAACTAATGATGCAGGTAAAAGTATGGCATAATACGATTTGAAACATCAAGAGTACCTAACCAATTGGACCATAACCACAAGATAAGACAAGTAAGAATTATAACAAAAGTAGGTTACTTCATGAAAATATAGGTTGTTAAATTATAAAAGGTTGAAGTAGGTAGGTACTTACTTAATAAGGATAATTAGCCAAGTGGCCATTTATTGAATCGTCCACTGAATCAGCCATTAAAAATGTAATGGGACGTAATTTTTTACTTCGCATTCCTATTATTAAAAAAATGCTGGTCTCCAAAACTCGCTTCTAAAATTTTTTATATTAGGCATGCTCCTATTGTTATCTTCAGCAGAATTATTTTGAATCAGAAAAAATATTGGAATAAAAAAAATGGCGAAAGTCAATTCTGCGAAAGAAAGAAGAAGTGAGGCGAAACCTGTGATCAGCAGTGGGTAGATAAGGGTTGCGATGATGGTGATGATGATGGGAAATGAATATCCGTATATGATAAAAACTCGAAAAATCTAGTTTTCACCTATTTAGTTTGTTTCTCGACTGTAATTTCTGGCAGTGTACGAAATGGCATGTAGCCCTTCTTTTAAATATTAGCTGCAGCATGATTAATATCATAATAAATATCATATACCTATTAATATCATATACCATTACTATTCTATGCTTCAGGTTAGATATGCCTACCTAAAACGCGCTGGCACATTCTGCAAAAACGTCCCATCGGCCATTGTCCCTCAGGAATACCTATCGCCGGAGGGCAACCAATTTATGTTTGATCACGTTCTGCCAATCGCGTGAATGAAACCATTTATTACTCTCCAATTTTGTTATTTTTTTATGACGTTCAAAGCTGTGAAAAAAAATTTTGGTACCCAAAAAAATTAAGTTTTGTTGAGCTGGGTTTATTTTGAGATGAGTAAACGATACATCAACTTCAATCTTGGATTAAGTATTTATACTCTTGTTTACATTGGTATGTAGTTGCTCACTTAACTATTCTAATGAATCCCTTGCAAAACAGTCAGTAGTCTTCGTAAAGTTTCATGTTTCTAATTGTCTAAAGAAAATAAACAAAGACTCGGTTAGGAATATAATTTGTAGAGATTTCTCCACTTACTCTTCTGTAACTCTATTTATTGTTCTTTTTTCATCTTACGACTTCGTTTTAATCAGGATGAGATTTCCTAATATTCATTAATGTTACACTAAACTACACCTTTACACCTGTGTCAGTAGCAGTATCCGAAGAGATTACAATGAAAAATCAAAAGGGGCTCATTTTCACAGTAGACCTCAAAAGTTATTTAGTACAACCATAGACTAAATGGCGACCTAAACTCAAAACAAATTTACTAATGTACGTTACAAGCAGTCATCCAACATTTGTGTTACCTCCATTTGAATCCCCCGAGTGCGGAACCTAAGAGCGGAAAAATATGCCACATAGCGCGTGTTTATTACGAATGAAGGAATTCCCGAGAGGATTGCTAATGAAAATTTATATGACGGTCAGTGGGCAATATCTACGAGACCTTTTGCCGTCTAGCAGACGTAATGAACGTCTGTTAACTCTTTTTGAAATATTACCGCTGTTTGTTAAAGTCATGCGTGAGAGAAAAATGAATAGCTCCTGAACACGAGGAGTAAGCGGGTGGAATTTTCTTCTATAATTTATACAGTCTATGAAGTAAACTGTAACTTATTTAGCGTATACTGTGTATACCAGTTTATTGGCCGGCCTTTTGTTATAGAAGGTTATGTAACGTGTTGATTGATGGAATGTCAAGATCAGTCCAACAATATACTACAAATTTATGGGATACTTCTTGTTCGATGAGGTAGTACTGAGCGGAACTTGTAAATTTTTATCAATATGTCATTATTGTAACAGAAAATAACCAAAAAAATATAAACCCCTCCAAATTGTAGTTATTTTTAGTATAACCTTAGTTTACTACATATTTAATTCAAGATTACTATACCTTTGCTGTTGAGAGTTTCTAATTGGGTCGCGTTTTTTAATTTACGAGCGCATACGTACCGATGTAGTAAAAAGGTATATATGTAATATTATCTACTAAAGGCAGTAAAAGTAGAAGATAATAATCTACTAAAGGCATCTAAGTAGTTGTTAAATCTTTAGTAGAGCGTTGATTTGACTAAACGCCATTTCCTCGCACGTTCGCTTCAATAGCTTAAAGTATTTTAAGAATTGCCGCGGTATGAGATGCATTGTTGAGATTTATTAGTATTCGTCTCTTGGCGTAAATTTCAGAAGTCATAGAAATTGCAATTTACCATACACTAAATGTTTGAAATCGAAATCGCTAGTAATTAGGTACCCTACTTCACTACAAAATCGAATCAATTGCAAATCTCAATTGCAACGTAATGCGCTGGAGCGTTAGTTACTCATCCGAGCACCGTCTTGTTTACCTAAACGAAGGCAAGGCGTTGAACACAGTCTCAAACTTGACCGATATTTGCCACCGCTCTTGGCCGCGTAACAAATCGATGTCACTGTATGATTCGCCATCTATTCTGGCAACTCATTATCTATCCGTGCCAGAAAGACGGTCCGACCCAGGGAACGCGGTGACGCCTAGCATCGAACAGGAAAATTAATTTGTTTCCTTACATATCGGCCGACAGCTGACCGATCGCGTAAAATCCACAAGAATGCGACACGACCGAGAAATTGTCTGAGTGTTTAAACAGTGTCGCAAATAAAACAGTCCGTCAGCGCCGCGCCACTATCTATTCTTATTTTCGTTTAAAGATAATTTTGTCCCAGATCGAGAGTCGAATAATTAAATCTAAATTGGACAGATGTTTGCTCGAAGTTATTATTAAAACCTTGTTGACAATATAAGCGGTGATTAATTTCGCGTTATTGAACGAGACATTACGAAAGGAGCTTTCATCTTGTTTACATTTTGTCTCGTATATAAGTGAGATTAGAATAACTTTTATGATTTTAAGCGCAGAATCGCTCATGTTTGTGAAGATACATAAACCAAAAGTTTCACAAAAGGTTTTACTAGAGTAAGGTTTAAGTAGGCTACGCCCCTTATTTAGCAATGGGTTAAAAGTTGTTTGTTTAGTTGAGCCCGCAAAGGCCTGCCTGACTATATTTTATGGCCTTTACCATGTAAATTTATTGTTAAAACAGACGGCATTCAAATAAGAGCCTGAATAATTAAAATTCTTTTATATAGCTGGCTTATGCTTTGCTCGAAATTCAGGTTTAAACCCTAAGCGATATTTTCAGTAATAACAATTACTTAGTACCTACTCGTATCATACCTACGTCATCGAATTTTAGATTAACAATATTCTGTGGTTAACTTTACCTGCCTCTCATTTCAACAGTAACTTAACTAAATTTACGTAGTTGGTAAAATTTTTGAATATTTTCCAGACCGTAGTGTCGGTTTTGAATTAAGCCATATACATTTCATAAGGTTTTAAATTCGGTTGGTTTCGTGATGGTGGCGAAATATTTAGAAAACAGTACAAACACCACATAACAGATAAAATATAGTTTATATTATATCCTGTTCCAATGATAACTTTTCCTATGATTAGTTTTCCAGTCCAGGCATAAAATAAATTACCGGTAAGTAGTTTGTACTTATACCATTAGAAAAATATAAATTAAACAATGATTAATCAGAAAATAGCCCACTTTGTCGTAATAAATTGCCGTGAGGCCCTCATTAGACATTAAACAAAAAAGCAATATATGTTCACCTAAAAATATGGGTCCAATAAATCTGTGTAGAGTAACGCGATCTCCGTCAACACCGGCTTACGGGCATCTACGTGAAATTGTTTCGGCCACGCATAGCAAAAAAAATTGCAGACATTTATAACAAAGAAAAAATATGTCCAAAAGGTCGACGGATCATTAATTAAAAGCAGAGGAATAAAAAGTGGACAACTGTTCGTGAAAATAGAGCAAGGCATTAATTTGCGACACAGTTGGTGATTAAAACAAATTAAAGAAGCGTCATAAAAATTTTGCTAGTCCAGATATGAAATAACAAGTGACACCTTTTTGAGTTTCATAACAATATATAACTGGACCACCCGTTCGTGCCCAGTTGTGAATAACCCAAAATATGTTTACTTTACATTATATTGAGCATCGACGACTGTTCAAAACTACGTCAGGTAAATAAGGAAACCTTAGGTAGTAGCCTACCTAGTAGGTTTCTTTTTGTTACTGCTAATTGTTACTTTATGGTGCCTGATTCAAATTCACTAGTTGGCTTTTACAACATGGTGCTTTACCAAATAGACTGCGGATGTTAATTTATTAATGAAATGAATGCGTGTCGCGCGGCGTCATTAATACGCAACGATTCCAAACAGGTCACCGCACCACCCCTGGCTAACTCATTCTTGACACCCCTACCAATGCCACACTAACCTAAACCTTATCCTTTTGTAATAAGACTTACAGATAATGTCTCCGTCATCACTAATTATTTAAACCCTAAACAATGGTTTACAAAATGAACCTCATGGCTCTGCAATAAAACACAAAGAAATATCAAGGTATGTGACTCTATCTAACGCTACATAATATAGTAGGTATAATTGTAGAAATATTTTGGTGTGAAATTATGACGTGAACAAGCTCAAGTCAAAAATAAATCTGTTAATTCGATTTACGGCAATTATTTGCTCGTGATAAGAGGCTTATTGGAAAAAAATACAACTACTTTGTAGATGTTTAAACATAGCAAGTAGTCTTGGAAACAATATTTTTAGCTAAAATGACAGCAGCTTTGTAAAACAAAAAACTCTGCATTTTTGCCTTAGGATTTATGTGAAGATTTTTAGTAGTCAGTCAACAACAAACCCGCTAAATAAAACTAAACATTTACTATTGAAATTGATAAAATACAAGGTGAAAGTAGACAGAGAAAGGTATTGAAATATACCAATTAGTAATGCGTGCGGATGATCAAGTAGAATATTTATTTCATCCAGCAGAATAATAAACCGTTTACCAATTTATAAACCAGTGACGAGAAGAAATAAAATATTTGCCTATATTATGATCATTTAACTGACTCAATTGTTATTAATAGAAATAGCGTAAAATTACACACTGGGTAGGTATAATCTGTAAAATAAAACTACCGACCAAGAATGATAGCATGATAATTATATAGATATAATAATATATACCACAGATATAATATATAGGTACCTATGTACTTAATAAGTAAAACCAAATTTCGCGTTTCTATTTTGTTGCTAACTAACCTCCAATATTAGGTATATACTAGATAACTGATAGGTAGGTATATATAGATAACCGTGATGTGCACAAAAGCTAACTCTATTGATATCTGTCATAAAATCCGAAATCAAATAACCGTAAACCACATTAGCCATTACTCCATTCTTCCATTCTGGCACGAAGCACACACTGGACAATAAAACGGTTTACAGCCCTTGTAAATTGTCTCCCGATGGATCCCAGAGCGTTTAGCTACTTTGTTACTCTCAGTGAAGTCACTTTCACGTCACTAAGAATAATAGCTTTCGAATGGGGTCTTACGCTTATGTTGTATTTATTTTCTCTATGTTACGGGATCTGAGATGAGAGTGTATAGTAAGTTACAGATTATTATTTATCTTAACACTTTGTTAGGTACATTCGGGGATCAAATCTCTGTCTTAAATGTCGATATTTATATTAAGAAATATTCAATACAATTTATTCGCATTAGTACCATTATGTTTAATGCCCTAAAACCGATATATTATCGCCCGTGACTACTAAGTTATAAATCCTAGACCTTTTGTGGTATGCTGCACACGTTCCACAAATAAATAAGGATGAATTTCGAATAGGTAAGCATTTCAGTTTCAACTATTGTAACTGGGATTGGTTATTCATGACAATAATTCAGATTTTGTGTTTGACACTTTTCACAAGAACTAAATATTGCAAAGACTTTTGTTTTTAATCGGTGTAAATGTTATTAGTCAGATCTTATTAATTTTACAGTGTACATTTTATAGGCTGTGCTTTTTATGTATATTATAATTTGGATAAGACTTGCGACCATCGAGTTTAAACTCCTTCTAGTGCGTCGCTCGTGATAACGGGTAGTAGCTACTCGTAAGTATACCGAAATTATTATTCCTTTAAATAATAATATTGCAATAAGAAAAGTAACTATGGTGTCCGTTCAAATAAGATTAGAGCTTCAATAAGATTTAATCGTCGCGACGTCGACTCTACAAGACATCAACCAAGCGCGTTTCATTCTCGACCGCGACACTGGTGAAATATTAGTCAAAAGTGAATAATAAAAAGGAACCTTATCCTACCATCAAGTACGTAAGCAAATAGAGCGGTATTTAGGATAAAACCGTGTGAAATTAACGAGTTCTCAATCTTTTAATGTACTGACTGTGAAAGTAAAGCTTACGTTAATATTTAAGTATCTCTTTGCGTGCCTACTCAAGTGATAAGTTGTTTTCCCCCGTTAAGCTGAATCTTAACACATTATTAAGTGTATTTTATGTTTCATAACCTACGTTAGGTTAGTAACCGTTGTATTTGATGATAATGGCGGGCGTCTGTTCGTTTTTATGGTTGCAATGCAATGCCCAGAAGATTTCCACTGCGCACTCCCAACTATTATAACATAGTACAGCGCTTTCTATTAGGTAAAAGAACTGCTCTATACGAAACCGTGTTAAATACAAAATTACGGCTTAGTTAACTTTTCCAACAGAATAAAACTGATATTATTTTTCATTTATGTAAGTACCTACCTTGGTTTAAATTTTCTAGAGTCCGCATCCGACATACCTACACATCCTGCCGATATTGAAATTAAAAATTAAACTTAATTTTTTTTATATTAGTGTATATTTGTAGTATCTACAACAGTTACAGCATTTCTGGAAGTCCACTAATTCTGACAGACAGTTCGTTCTCTTCAATATTTATTTATAATTATAATCATGATATTTCTAAGTTTAGCGTCCACGTTGGATATGACACAATCAATGGAAATAACCCTAATGTCTGACACGATACCGATCGCAAAAAGTAAATAAAAGCTTTGTCCTACAAATTGCGATCTTCTTTACCACGCGAGATCTTTATAGTAAGTCAGGGTTACCATAAAAAACATTTAGGAAGATTAAGAATATATAGTTACACTGACCAAACTTGGCATAAAGCTTGTGTACTTAGTTCTTCATACAAATTACCTCTGAATTCAGTTACTCGTAGTTATATGTATTTAGATAATATACCTTATAGAATTTGGATAGTACGGTTTCTTAGAAAGTTTATTGGATTCATCGTTGAATACAACGATGTATTGCGTTTATTTTTGCTAATATTTATTATTTCGATAAGAATAGCAAGTAGGGTTCTCGTTGGGGGAAAAAATGATTTTCTTTTTCAAGCTTTTAATATATTGCGTCAGTCTACTGACTTGCAAGCCCTTAAGGTCCAAAGGGGTCAATCGCAGCGATACAAACACTCACGTAAAACTAAACGTGTTCCATCCCAAACAAGCACAGAACACGTACCTACTCGAGAACGGTTATAACTTTAAAGGACATAACATCAGATTGGGGCCGATGCGAGTTACAATCGAGTTATGTAAGTTGCGGCTGTCTTCAGTAAGTAGTGGCTACATTAAGGTAAAACGAGTAATGGACGTCGATTAACTTGGTTTTTTATGAACGTAAGAGTATATCTACAATGTAGTATATTTTAATATAGTATCATCGCGCCTATCTGAGGACACCTTTTTACTTCTACGAAAATTGCAAGTGGATTAAAAACGTCAAGAGGTTTTAGAAAATAAATAGGGAATGTATGCCCACGGGCGCTAGCAAGATCCAAATTTAATTTATATTATATAGGTACCTAAAGTTTTGTGTGCATAACATTTCAATTAAATAATACCCGATTATTTTATGAATATTAAATAATTTAATTGGTACCAGCATGTATGTAAGTTGATACAGGACCAGTTTCAATTAGGAAAAGTCGCATTTTATTAATATTTTGTGAAAGGTCCGATTACTTCAGTAGTACCTACTTCATAATTTAGTTGGATTCCTAATAATTAATAATTTATATCTATCCACTTATTGAAAGGTAATATATATTGTGTAAAAATCTAATGTATATAAACAGGCCTGAGCTATTTTTCCCTCTAGCAATTTATTTCCGTGTTTCTTTGTCGCTGTCGTCGTAAATCTTATGTTGTTTTTTCTATACAAAAGATCACACGAAGCATGTGTTATATAGAATGAAATTCGAGTTGTAAAAAATATTTAGGAAGGTATGATTTGCTTTGCAATTATTGGTTCCGCCAGAGTTACTGTTCTTCGTTGCAATCCATTATTTGAATACCTATTGAACGAATGGCACATATGGCGACTGGATAATAATACGAGTAAAATTGATCGGATATGGAATTACTTACTATACAAACCGCTTTATTTTCATGACTCATTATTTCGTGTCGATGTAAACTGCCAAATACCCTTTCATTGCTTTGCTGTTCTTTTCTAGTATTACATTTGTAAAAGACGTGCGCGTGTTATTTTAATATTTTCTACCCGAATTAGAGCCTTAATTGTAGAGGTGTACATTTGTACAATCTGGGAATAGAAGTGGTAATAAGAGTGTACGAAATTTCTCGAAATCTCTCGAAATACAGTTGAGTTTTCAACTAGTACGCCGTGAGATGAGATTTAGTGGTAGGGGCTAATCAGCTAGAATACAATAATGTCTATGTTTTAAGAATCATAAGCGTTGATTAGCGCCGTGTTTCCTATCTAGTGTCCCGTTGTCATGATCGCCACCATCATTAGAAGCTCATCAGATTCACGACAGGACATAAGTCTCTTCTTACACCATTTATAATGGTTAGAGCCAATAGTTTTCCATATATACCTACTTTTTCGATACCGTCGACTCATCGTTAATCACTATTACTCGGGCAAATATTCATTAGATACGTACCTATAGCAAATTTTACTCACAAGTTATGACGTTAGATAATGAATTAGCTGAGCTTAGTTCAAATGTTTTACGACGTTTAATCCATCGCATTTATATAATTATCTTCTATATATAAAAATAAATCAATTTTCATTGTTCACTGTTTTTTTTTGTTGTATGTTATTGTCAGGAGAAGGTTCTTGTGAAATAAATAATTTAGAAAGTTTCGCGGAATATGACAAATTTAAGTAAACTTAGCGACCATGAGGGAAAGAGATAGAGGAAGACAGAATGAGAGGGAGAAAGAAAGAGCAAATGACAGGACGTCTGCTGGGTCAGGTAGTATACAATAATTATGTACTTACCTATTTATAATACAGCCATAGTACAGGATAATTATTATTATTATACCGAAAATACCAAGCGTTTTGTGTGTCACCCGCGTATTAAACTTTCCGCAGCTTAATAATTATGCCGAGATACCAGCTTTTAATTAACTTTTGAATATTTAAACGGGTACTTGGATTAGTTATTAACAGCCACAGTTAAAGTTTGAGGGCATAACAATTTTGACAGCCCCATGAGTTCGTGTAATGTTAATGTGTACTCAGTTAATTTCCCGGATTTTGCTTTGGGTAGGGTGAAAGCGTACAGAGCTGACAAGTCTATTGAATGTAATATAGGCACCTATATGGAATTTGTGTTGAGACTCGGAGTTCAGGAGGGTCGGCAAATCATCGTATTGAAAAAATATCTCAGAGCGCCTGATCGATGCGACGTGACGTATTAAAAGCCCATATTGGCAGATTTTTACTATACACACTATACCTACTTACATTTGATGGCTGTCTCAATACATTTCTATGATTGTTATTTTAGGCGAAGATTGAATATATTTGCCTAGAAAGTAACCCTGTCTAACCAAAATCTTGCGAAATGCTGAGACCAGCGGCGAATTCTCTTCTCTTGACTTTTACAATGAACCATTTTTAATGGCAATTACTGCAACCATCAACAGTTTCCAGTGTATATATTCTATTGACTATACATTTATTTACTAGGTTGGTGGTTTTGGCCCTACGAGTAGCTCTGTTCATTTGAGAGGTAATCTTGTTGTGGCTTTTGTTGTTCGGAAACATTAGTAAAACAAAAGACAGTTTGAAATTCAAATAAACAAGCTTTAGAAGTTTTAATTGGGTCTTGATGATACTCAAAAGGCGACGGAGTAATGACGTGGTTCATACAGTTTATAATTATTATGCGGGCACGCGAGATATTCGTTGAACTTAAATTATTATGAGGAAGGGAAGTATTGACGCTATCATACTCTTGACGTATTCGTAGAAGGGAGATAATGTATGCTGAAACGTAATATAAAATTCTCCGTATCTGAGCTCCAAAAATCTTAATTAAAGAACCGTAATTGTAAACAAATTTCACGTCACTTCCTCTCTGATAGTATTATGAAATAAAAAAGGAACACATTGTGTGAAACTGCTAAAATTCATCGGTATATATCAATTGGACGTGTCAGAATGGAGCGTTAAAAAATGGATTAACGAATTGAGTCGTAAATCTATAGAGATAAAAGAAAACAGTGTTCACAACAATCCGCCTGCTAAAATTACATAATGGCAATAGTAGTATGTTGTGGGCTGGGCCAACAATCTGGCGGTGGACCTTGGCATCGGTTGGTGACAATGAACGCGACTGCTAAATATATATTAGCGCGCACCTGTGGCCGGGACGGCAGATGCTCTACTGCGAAACGGTTGTCTAGAACTGAGATAATTGTTTCAGATGGCGGCAGCGGTTACAGTGGCACATACCACCACTGGCGTTAGTCCATACGTTTCAGGTGACGTCATCTGGTACGTTTATCTGGATTCATTGTAAGTTTTTGCGCTAAAAGTCGCAGCTGTTAGTAATTATGATATTCCCATTTAGAATTTGGTCACAGAAATGTTGAAAATAGAAATA
Organism: Hylaea fasciaria; assembly: GCA_905147375.1. Lineage (NCBI taxonomy): Eukaryota > Metazoa > Arthropoda > Insecta > Lepidoptera > Geometridae > Hylaea > Hylaea fasciaria. The sequence continues at coordinate 5,531,878 of LR990197.1, forward strand.
ATATAATTATTTTTTTCAGGTGGATGCATGTGGCAAATTATCGTTCGGTGTGGCAGTCTAAGGGGGAGGCATATGTTCAGCAGTGGACTTCTTCAGGCTGATGATGATGATGCTGATGATTTTTTTCAGTTATCTTTTTTTGGTGGTTGTAATGTAAGCGTTTGAAATAAACAACGCCTATGTAATTATTAAGTTCTATTTAATTTAATTTAAATTAACTGCATTTCATACCTCATATCTAGGTATAAGTACTTATTTTGATAAACGCGAGGTCCTCACATCTACTTTGGCGAATTATCGGTCTCCGTATGTTTATTGGACCAAAATAGCTTTTGAACCGTTCGCTGATCCGATCACCTTACAATTTTACGAGTTAAATGATCATCGAAAGCTTGTTGAGGAGTAAAAATATTCAAAAAGTGCTATTTTTATGAGCTTCTTCCATAAATCCCCTGTGACAATCCCCTTGGGTTATGGGATGTCAAATAAAAGATGCCTCCTTCGTACCATTTCGTAACGATTATTATTTACCTTGTGTTTACAGAGTTCTAACATAAAATGTGACATAAAGGCTCGTGGCACATTCCAGTTGCGGCGAACAATATAATAGTTAGAATATCAAAGTCAAAGTCAAAGCATTTATTGTAAATAGGCAATAAAATCACACTTTTACAAGTCGAACAGCTAACTCTCGTTAAAAAAGAGAACCATAAATCAGTATCTAACATATCATACTAACCTTATTGTTAAACATTACGTTTTTCAATAACATGTATTACAATTGTCCAGTTTTCAACACCACACGTATGGCCAACTACACGACACAGGCGTAAAATCTAATACATAATATTATATATTTATCACTCTGCGGTAGCACTTCAGCTCACAGCTGTTCATTTTACAATGCGTATGAGTTATGACGTATACATGGCCAGTCAGTGTCGCGACCTTAGATTAATAACCAGTGTCTTTTCCTGCGACTATGGTTGCAAATTCCTTGTAGTTAGGTACATGATCTTAAAGTGATTAAGAAGTATAATAAAACTCTTTAGGTAATGGTTCCAGAAGCGTAAAAAATGTATTAAAATATTTGGCTTAATATAAATATTGATTACATTTTTAAAGAAAATGCAATATGATTTTTATTATAATTATTATTGTATTCGCGCGTAGGGGTACAAATGTGTGATAAGTGAGTTTTTTTTTTCCTAAATAATTTTAGTTTGTGAAATAGAGATGAAATACTCGTAGGTCGGTAGTTACTTATTCGTTATCGGCGTTGAGAGGATTCCGTCAGATAGCGCGAAAAAACATAAAATAAACAGCCAAAGTTTTCTTATTAGTAGAGATTCGCAGTGATTGCTGATGAAGTACGAAAGATATTTTCTTTCGGTCTATTTTTACTCCGAAAGTTTATTTTAAGCAGGTGCAGGATTATCGCTTGAGGTCTCAGTTATTTACGTTATCATAAATTTGTTTTTTTTCATGAAATTTCGTACTGGGAAAGCTGACGGACATTATCTTATATTTCCAGACGTCTCTAATTAAATAAGAGTTTAATTAACTTCCGTGTTCCGTCAAACTAGTTTCTTTCTGATCGATCTACGTTTATAGATTTATTGATCGACGCATATACTATCACCCATACAATCATAGCAGAAAAGCCATGCTCCTATAAGCTTTAGGGCACTGCCTAGGTATTGGTAGCGACTAAAGACTACCCAGTCTTTACTTTATGGATGAATGTTTTTTTTATTCGATGAATAAAACAAGACGTTAAATAAATTAAAATGAAACTGCAACTAGCTAAATGTACACCACCCAAAAGTGGGTGTCCATGTGGCATGGTACCTAGAACACTGGCTACATTACCTCGCTGAATAGCAATGGCCATTTTGCTGTGCGAGATAAGTAAGAGCCAGCACTCTTGTCACGAATGGTGTCCAGCCGTGGAAAAAAATTATGAAGTGGGACCCAAGGACCAGAAACTTAATGTAATTTTAATACCTTTTTTGTTTGTATGTTCTGTAAAAGAACGCCTAACGATTGACTTGTATTAGCTCCAAGACATATCTTATCTCATGAGTGAATAAATGTGATTTTCGTAAACGAACCCTTATCTTCTCCCTTTTCTTGTGACACCCTCTAATTGCGACGTCAACAGAATAGATCTCATTAACGGAAATGCCAGATTGAGGTAGATACGTTCGTAAATTATTATAACGATTAATATTGTCCACCTAATATTTCAGATAGATCTTTGTTACACTACAACTTAAATAAGTACTTATAAATACATAAATGGGGTATAAGGTTCCAATAATGCTTGATTTCTACGTTGAACAACAGTTAGATAAATAGTTATTCTCGGTGCCAGATATGAGCAGCCTTCTTGTCACTAGCAACAAAATTAAATAAACGAGGTAATATTATTACCTCAAAAAAAACTCTTTGAACCATGGACCAAAAGGTTCGAAGCCAAGTGGCGCAAATATATATATAGAAACATGAAAGAGCTACGTATTTGTGCGAGTTGGCTTCTTCTGCGGCTTCCGCCGCGGTTCAAGACCTCATGATTATCCCGCTGAAATGAGAATGGACCAACGTATCAACACAACGTGTCCTATCGTCATGTCGTTTCCCTAGCGAGTACTCTTCCGCACTCCTAAGGGATCAAAGTTAGACCGCTCAAGCGCTTTCCATCATCACGAACCATCCCTACTAGTTCTAAAAGAAACGGTATGTAATGACACCAAGCGCCTGTTTGATGATCTCAATGATTGAGCGGTTCTAAGAAAACTAGCAGCTCTACGTTAAATGAGAATGATTAAAAAACCCATCATTTCAATCTTTTTTTACTTCAGTAAGAGGTTTATGACTTCACGCAATAGTTCTAAACACGTCAGAAAATGTAATAAAAGATAAAATTTACGTGGGATTACCACTAAAAAGCAGTTTAGAATAATAAGTATTATTTGCAATATAATGGTTTACTCGTCAACATGATTCACATACTAGGTACATAGTAAGAACATCCAATAAACCGTGATTATACCAGGTCATGAATTAGTACTGGAACAGACTAATCTATCATAATTACCCTTCTATTTTAAACCCTATTACGTGGGATGAATAATTAATTAATTCAGCCTTTTAGGTCCCTCAATAAGAAGTCATGGTAAGCCTCCAAGATTTAGAAGAGTAAAACCTCTTCGCATGTAATCTTATGCGATCTTCGCAATCTTCGCAATCGTCATGCCCCGGAAGTGTAATGTTGCGAGTTTGCATAGCAAGTTTGATTTCCACACAGGCTAAAATGGGCCAAAATATATTTGTGTGAACCACAGATACAGGGGGTCAGAATATACAGGTTTTTTTTTTTTTCGATAAGCTTTGTTTATTTTCTTTATCTATTCATATACGAAAAGGAAAAGATCAATCCGACCACACGCTAGCGCCACAATGTTATTCGGTTTCACTTCGAATTGTTCACACTGTGCGGGAAAGTTTGCGACCAGTTTTGTCCCGGTATTTAGGGGAAGTTTTGCTCGGTTTTCAATATCTGGTTTCTGTTTCGGTATCATGTACTTTAGCGGTAATATCAACGATCGAGTGTAGGCAAAAGTCACATTGTTAACTGATTTAATGTACACTATTAAACTTAATACAAAAGTACCTATTGTAAGTTTAAATAATACTCGTATAACTTCGGAAAACTAACTGACTATAGCGGGATACCAATAGACTTTTACTGGATACAAAACTATTGAAAATTTTAAGCCTAACAATCGATTTCAATGTACTCAGAATAGCAGATCAGTTTAAAGCTGAGAGCTCGAAACATAGCTTTAGCCGGCTTTCAACTCGAAAGGTTCTGATGGAACTAGATCACATGTATTGATCCACCTCATCCAACAATAGAGATAAGGATGCCTAAAATCCAATCACTACAGTAGAATGAAATCTTATAAAAGATGTAGTAAATAAGATAAGAACCTTATAAAAATAACTTTGTTTCGCCAGTTGAGTTTATAAATTCAATATTTTTGCCATGAAATTATTTTAAACTGACGTAAGTGGTAACTACTACTAAGAGGCGTTGGTGATGATATAAAGAATCCTAGTGAAGAGTCAGGTTGGTATCATAGGACTGTAATACGTATCATAATTACAAATAAAAAAAAATAATAATAATGAAACTCCTCTCAATAAAGATGAGGCAATTACACAAGGATTACGTCTATGAATCATGCCCCGTGCTCTGATAGACTCAATTAAATAAGCAAATTATTCACAAACCTCAACAGCCGAACACCTTACTTTTCAGACCCTTTTATATTTTCCGTGAGTAAATATCTCGCGATGGTAAATGAGTCTCATTACTTAGGAAACTGCTGCTTTGAAACTTTACGAAGAAGTGGTACAATATTCCGATGTCGGTAAATGGAAGAGACTGTGCCGGTATTTTTGCTTGGTATGAAATTCATGAGCAGCCTTCGTGAAATTCGTCTTAAGTGGTTTCGGCGTTGATTTCAACAACAATCATATTGTAAGTATCCATTCGTAAAATAGACTAAAAGTGTACCTACCTATATTTTTACAACTGTATGCGCATTTTCTAATATTAAATTCACTTAACAAATTACTTAATACAAAAACAATCGTCAATATTTTAATGTATTTTGACACCCTTTTCAACCGTACTCTACTAATCGCAAGTAGGCCTTTATTCTTAATTAATTACTTATCTTAATATTCAAATCCTAAATTATTTTTGTCTAAGCGAAGCTTGGTAACTTGAGCTGATTATGACTGATTAAACTCACTTAGTAGTCTGCTTCGAGTATAATATGAGCCAAGCTAAGTTATGCAAGTATTTCAAAGACTATCCCAACGCAGCTCCATGATGAAGCATACCGTTTATAAAATATTTGAATACGCATTATAATATTGTATCCAGGTGGCTAAGTATCGTCATAAATTATGTAACATGCACGTACGTAAGTTCATTGTATATATTTTTACCCAAGTAGATTTCGGACAGTTCCTGCATCTAAAGAAACCTAAAGAGATCTAAATACATTCGTACAAATGTAATTTATTCCAAAGCTAACTTTTTCAATTTAGTTCTAACGACGGAAACTTATTTAATTACAATCCAGGCAGGGCGAAGATTTAGGGACTCTACGAACTCTACCTACAGCAATTGTCAATTCTCACACACACAGTTTATTTCGATGGATAAATAACTAGTTTACTAGATAATTGTGCGTACCTACAAAATGTGTTTAGGCGCCACGTGCAAAATGTAGCTTTCTGCAGATTAAAAAAACATCTGAGCAAAATAGTGCAGTGAATTGCTATATTATATTAAGTATGTATATTCTGATCAATTAATATGTTCTGGAGAATCCAAATATTTGCATTTATTTTCTTACTTTCCTTACTTACTTTATTAGTAAAGTCAAGGTGATGGCTTACTCATTAAATTATAGAATTGTTAAATGTCATTAGTACCTACCTAAAGATAAGAAAATCCATCCATTTGAGAGATGTCTCAAATTATCTCAGCGCCGTAAGAGTTGAGTATTTAAAATGAAGTTCAGACTAGCTTGCCTAAATATGATTATGTAGTCGTCATTTTAAGAATGATGTTTTTTTGTGGCGGTAAAGTGTTTTTTTTTTTCTTTTTACGTTTATGATGGTTGGCTGTAGGTAGTAGGTACTTATTCCGAGAAAACGGAACTTCGACACATGAAGAAGACACAAGCCCGAGTCTCAATAGCTCTAAAGTTGGGAGGCGTTTGGCATTGTAATATCAATTTTATAAATATCCCACGATGTCATTGGACTTGGCACAGGCCGGCAACGACGGCATTACGATCTGTTTAATTATAAAATACCTACTTAGTTATTATGTGACCGCTTTTCGCGTGACTACGATCCGGTAAAAGCTTTTTTTAAAACATTGTCTAACACTTTGAAGTTATTTAAGAGACATAACTCTGGTTGAGTTCGTTTTCTGTGCAAACTCAAAGTGTCCTCGTTATTAGCTAAATAAAAGTAGAACATTGGCACTGGTACACGAAAACATATTTATTTTGAGATACAATTGTAAAAATTGTTAACTTCCGACGATTTGGTAAAGCGAGATATGACATTTACGTAAACTGTGCCGCTTCGAAAAGAAAACTTGGATACACAAAACGTTTCTCTGTAATAATAAACCATTAGAGTAAAATGGATTTTCAATAATCGCCGTTGTTTGGAATACTGCAAGTCATTTGGCACAGTTATGCATTTGGATAATCAATTATTAAGGTTGGTAGACACGGAAACGTTGTTGAATCGAACATCTGAAAAATATTGGGCGAGCCGCTTACCTGTTCAGTGATTGGAAAATCGCACTTTATACTACCTATGAAAAACACACTAAAACACCCACTATAGTTGAACCAGTTAACTAGGTACTTATTTAGCCACACTTTTCGTTGTCTTTTAAACTCTTCTATGTAACTATTATAATTAACACACACTACTTATTCTAAATTCAATCGTCTTTGGTCACACACTTTTACTAGTTCCTAGGGTTCTTGAAGGGTAAAAATAATGTCCAAAACCGTTTGTAAAACAGTGTAAATAGTTCATAAATCGGGTGTAAAGTTAAAGGTTGCTATCAGAAAATTTCAGTCGTTTCTTGTGTATAAATAGGTTACGATAAAATTTAGCTCGGAGATGCATATTTATGCGAAAATATTCTTGAAGCGACTTAAAATATTTCAGGGAAGGATGCGTCAATCACTTCGGGTGTAAAGTGGGAAAAAGTTTTGGGAAGTGAGTTGAAGAGTCATCTGAAGCTCGTCGAAAGGTTTCGGTGAGGGTCGAGTGGTTGATTGGAAAGTAAAGTGCGTGTTCGTTTGGTCGATCGTAGTCCATTGGGTGGTCGCGAGGGCGGGCGGCGCACGGGCGGCGGGCGCGCGGCTCTGCTGAGGACTGCCGCCGAGGACTCGCCGAGCGCTCCCCCTCGTGCCATCAAGCCGGCACCCTGCACACCCGACATGCAAACTCGGTGCAATTTTAAAAGGTCGCCACTGTATTTTTGTTCAGCCCGCTCGTTGTACTACTCATTAACCCAGTTAAGTCCATCAATATTAGCTATGGTTCTACATATTTAATTTAGTGTTTTAGCGTTAAAAAGTTTTTGTTCTGGCGCCCCACTAATTGCGGATTTAATTGCTAAATAGTGTGTGGTACTGTTTCATAGCTCAGTTAATGTGGTTTCTGCTGCTTTCCGGCGCAGTTGGAAAAGACGTAGAGCTGTAGGTTGGGCTCATAGTGAGATATTTCAGATGCATTCACTTTTGCTTAGAATACGCATGCACACGCAGCATTGTACTACTGGCCTTATCTTCAATTTAGCTGTCTTTCTTATGTACCTTAGTTGTAAAATTGTATACACCAAAATGTTTAACCATCGAAAATGAATACACACAGTATTTATTATTCTGTAGACTTTCGATTGGTTCACGAACGTCCTCGGATTTTTTGAACAAAGTTTCAAGTTGATCCCCTATTGTATAATCCGCGTCCTACGTCACATCCATATCAATTCAAGCATATGACGACAATGACATATCAATGTTCATATAACTTCTCCAAAATTGAGTAGGTAGATGTGCGTAGATTGATAACATATTATGCGATAACATTGAATGACGTACATACTTCTTTTATTTTCACCATATAAATGTAGCGTTACGTATGGTTGTTGTTCACTTGTCGAAATAAAGAACTGTGAGGAAGAGTGGGTACGGAAATACTTCTGGTTCTGCTTCAATTATATTAAGAGGTTGATGAAGGCTGCATGATATATATGAGGTAAAGTTAATTTAAAAAGTAGGTAGTTAAGTTGGTAAGCATCAATTCAAATTGGTGTATATTTATAGTCGACATTTTTTGAATTATTAAAAATACCAGGTCAATTTGCACACAGATTAGCAAAAGGCCATTTTGACTAACCTCGCCGTTTCGATCCAGACGCATTGTCTTCTCGTGATCATGGTCAGTGTAACTAATTTGAAACGTAGAGGGTGTTAAAATAATAATCATGATTTATGCTACCTTACTATGTTATATATTGTTTCTTATTTGACATATTTCCTTACTTAGTATCCTACTAATATTATAAACGCGAAAGTTTGTGAGTATGGATGGATGGATGGATGTTTGTTACTCTTTCACGTAAAAACTACTGAATGGATTTTGATGAAACTTCACAATACTATAGCTTACATATCAGAATAACACATAGGCTACAATTCATTAAGATATATTATTGTATATTACCCAAACGCGGGTGAAACCGCGGGGCGCGGCTAGTGTATAAAACACACTTCAGATATAACCATCCGAAATAAGTAGGTTACCTACATGTAACAGTCTACTGTGTTACATTACCTACCCCACCTACTAATCTAGTTTTAAATCCGAGCTGCGTGATTTTCCATTTCGCTGCCAGATCTGACATTCAATCCAGGGACATACAACAGCTGTTGACGAAGATTCTTGTTAATCAGCCTAATATTTTTCGCGAGGGAAACGCTGAAAAATCCGGGCTTGCGTGCGAGTTGACGCGTCCTCGTGACGACACGCGCGACTGTCGACGTACTGTCTATTCTGGTACATGCGACATTTCCGTGGATTGCATCTTCAAACACCACCACACAGTTTTTGACCTTATTTTTAGTAATACAAGATACAATTTTAATCTTTCTCTGTTGCATAGACGTGTTTGAGAGACGACATAGTGATAATATTTGTCGACATTCAAAAGGTCGGTCATATAAACAACCATATATTTCGACGACTTTGCTAGTGTTGCGAACTTCTGTTACGTAAAACCAGTTGCAGAATTGTCTATCGCTCGCTGATTAGTTTTGAGTATTGCTAGGATAATTAAACTTACAATGCTGCAAAATTCGAAGTCGCAGTCTGTGCTTACGGATATTATGTTTAACAAAGTTCATTTGGCTACAACTGCATAGTTATACATAACATGTAATACAATAATATAGATTATACATGTTGTTCTAGTGTGCTTGGAAATTTTCAATTGTTTAGTCGCCTGTTCACATCACTACTATAACATCAGCGGTCTCATCATATAAAATATCTATAATAACTTATACTTCATCGCTTCGTCTTTCCAGACGGACTTTGTCGGACTAGTTGTTCATTCAACTATAAATGGTCGGTCGGTGGTAGTTTACCAGTAGTAGTTACCAGTAGTTACCAAATCAAGCTGGTATCTAAGTGGCGCTAAGTTTGAACAGTAACAACATCAGCAATTTGATAAAAACGTCGTTGTATTTTGTCTAGATCTATAAATCAAGCTTTCTAATAAGAACGATGTCTGTATAGAGCCTAGCCTGGCTTAGTAGCCAAACTACAGACAAACAAAAACAAATACAATCATAAAACAAATAAGTGAAATGCCATTTTTTCCATAGGCAATTGGTTCTTTCTTGACGATTGATGGCATTGCTTGAAAGCACGCTAACGATAAAAGTTTTCGTGTTCACAAGTTGCGCGACATACTGACCCTTTTACTTGTGGTTCTGAAGTTTAACGTTGGTTTGCGGTTGGTTCTCGTATTTTAACGGATAATTTTCATTGGTCGATAAGGAATGGAACGCTTGCGAAATTTAGGAGTATTTATTAGTAAGCTATGAGTCAAGTCTCCCGTAGGAGGAATAACGACTAGTGATATTCGTCGGTCGATACTCAGCATGCGAGGGACTCCTGCCTCATAGGTATTATTTTATAAAATAATAAGGAAGTCAAAATGTTGAGTTTAGTAGGCAGTAATCTAGTCAAGTCAGGGCATAATTACGCAAAGTGGTAAATACTTTCTTAAACTTTGTGGGCAGTTTTGGACACATCACAAAATAACACGTGTTTGTGTTTGTATAATTTGCTCACACTCGTGGACTATCGAAATTGTAATGCTTTATATGTCATCTACGTTTTAAAAACAGTAAAACAGGTTTGAGGAAAATAAAAAGCAGCCAAGTGAGAGTTGGACTCGCTTACGAAGTGTTCCGTAAGTATCTATAAAAGCGGAAAGAAACACGTTTGTTGTATGCAAGCCCCCTAAATATTTATATTATTCTGTTCTTTAGTTGTTATAGCGGCAACAGAAATACATCAATTGTGAAAATTTCAACTGTGTACTATCACGGTTTATGAGATGCAGCCTGGTGACAGATGGACAGAGAGAGACGGACAGAATTTTAGAAATAGAGTCCCGTTTTACCCGTTTAGGTAAGGAACCCTAAAAACGAAATCAATAACGTCAGAGTTTCGGTTTATCACCGAACTGTGTGTAGGCGATATCGACTTCAGTTATGTCAACAAAATGAATAAATAAACGGGAATTTCACTACTAAATTATTTAGCGGAGAAGAGGAAGAGTTTCTCCTATTTATCAATTACACTCCCGAAGTTCTACTGAAATCCAACAAAGGAAACCATTTTGAAAGTTTTCTCGTGCCTCGCTTCGCTACTAGTAGGTAGGTAGGTAGTAGAAATCACACAAACTGCGTGTGATTGAAAACATCTTATACCTAATAAGGTAAGATCTTTACCATTTGTTTTTATCAAAGAATCGTATTTCCTTACTGAACCCCAGTAGTGGTTTGGTGCGTAATGAGCTGAGAACTTTCTTCTTTTCTTTACATCTACGAGTGAGGATATGTTATGTTTATTCGGGGTTTGTTTTTAATATGTAACATTATATGAACATACAACATCACAACGATGACAAATATGTAATACCTAAGTATTAAAATAAATACTATGCTTATTTTTAAAAGCTGAAATACCTATAACGCATAATTACTAGGTGCTCAGTCATACGCCGTTCAAAGCATCAGGGAAAAGCTAAACTTACGTGCCAATAAAAGTCATCGTAAGACCTCGCTCCTAAAGGATGTTGTGACAAACCCCTGTAGGCACAAAGTACGAAGTAAAAATTAACTGCCAAGGGACCGAACCTTTTCCACGGAAAGGATAAAAGCATTGTCTCGAAATAGCTATATAGGTAAATTGAAAAGTAAACTTTTGCGTCAGATAATTAACAACGCTGTTGTTTGTGGGAAGCCTACTTTGAATAATAATTACCTAACAAGGTAACTAAAGTAAACATTATATTGACTGAAATAGTGTAAATAATAAAAAGTTTGCTCTGTTTCGATATCAAATAAAAATATGTTATTTTGACTGAAAAAGACTTGAGTTAGGCAAATTAGGAAATTTAAAAGCTTATAACAACATGTTAATAACTCAGGGCAATATTGTAATAACGCCATCTGTATTGAGCTTCTGAAACTAACAGACTATGGTATGAGTACAACACTCTACGCTACCCACGCATTTGCTTTACGAATGAACCTAACCTTATGAAAGTTTGTCTTCCACTCACACAGATGGTATTATATTTAAACTAAGTACTCGTATTTTGTAAATGCTAAAAACGAATAATATTTGTAGGCTGCGTAAGTACCATTCTACCTTCGCCCACGTCAATTATTATTAAGACCAACCAGGGGAAATTGTGGTTAAATGCTAACCTATGAAGTAAATAAAATAAAATGTATGTTTGGTTATGCCATTATAGTAAAATTGTTGTAGGTACTTACTTTATAAATGCAGCAGTATTAATTAATGTAGGAACTTATATAACATAACGATCCAAAATTTAAGTAAAATATGGATGTACGAGTATGAAAGATAAAATGGTGTTACGAGTATGACGTTATGTACCGATTTGTACGGTTATGTGAAATTAAGTGACACTTTATTACTAAGTAGTGTAAGCTGAAAATTAAGCAGAAAGTTCAGTACCACTCAATGATAAAGCGGTCAGGCTATACGTGGAGTGATTGGGCCAAATATGGGTCAAGGCTTCTTCTGTCAAGAAAGAGGTTATTCATATTCAACTGAGGTTATAATTATTTCAATGGATCGATGGCAAAATGTACCTACCTACTAATACTACCTTTCATATTCCACGAACAACTGCGAAGCTTTCCTACCCATACATTTTATTTATGTCTGAAACGTTAATTGGAAGATATAATTATTATTTTGTGCACATAATATCATTTTCATACCACCTGTTCGACAATACCTCATTACCAAGTCATGCAAGTAAAGCATGAGATTCCATCCCTTGGGCAAGAATATTATATGAAATTGACATGGGCAACAATGTGATTTAAATGAGGAACATAAAAATATGTATGAACACTCTAGCATAATATAGAATAAAGGCGATAGGTACGGGCATTGTGTAAAGAAATTACTCGAAAACGAAATGGCCACCGAAACAGACAACGAAGGACTCTTGTGTTTACATTACACCCTCGCTACGCTAGGGTGTTAACAATAGGGTCCTTCGTTACGCTATCGGCTCAATATGATGCCGCCCGTAACGATAATACAGTGCTTGGTCCCCGCGGTGCATAATCTATTATTCCACCCTGATATTGAAAAAAAAAGATATATAATTAGTTAGCTCCATTTAAACGACGAAAACACAAACAGATAAATTTAAAGTAAGGTAAATCTACAAATTGCTCTCCATTTTTGACCAGACAAAAGGGTTGAAAAGAAATCTGTTAGCAAGGAAATTGCGAGTACCGGGTGTCGCTATCAGATCTTAGATCCAAGGACACCCAAATAGTGTCTATAAATAGCATGAGCAACACCTCGTGAGTCATATCTCTATTACATTATAAGTAAAAATGATATAAATGTAGATGACTTTTTTGTGAAACACAGCTTAGAGCACAACACTCAAGGATCGATAAAAGTCTGCGTGGACTACAAAAAGCAGATTATTAAAACCTCTTTATTTTGCGCTCATAAAATATTTATAAATTGTGGTTCAAAGTTGGTTCAAACCGGAGGTAAGCGGGCGGTAACAGCCAGCCTTGTTTGCGATGAGTTTGACAGGCTGCGCGGAAAACCTGCGCGCGCACCCTGCCTGCCACCATCTTGAATTTTCATCCCATTCCCATTTCAAAAGTAGAGGGGAGCTCGTAGGACGTAACAGCTGTGAGCGCGAAACAGTCCTCAGCCCTAAACTAGGGTTATTTTAAAACCAATCCATTGGTTTCAACAAGAACGAGTTTATACTGGTGACTGTATCACCAATACCCAGCATACTATCAAAGGAATCGGGGAGTGCAAAAGTGAGTTACGAAATAACATTACCAAATTATCGATTTTGTATGTTTCTAATCACAATACTAGTGGCGTTGTAGTCGAAGTGTTACAGTTTGCATGATTTTACGAAGGTCTCGATTTAGCGGTGGCTGTAGTAACACCAGTAGCATAGGTAACAGAAATCGATAAACGAGCATAACTTGCACCCGTTCTGGCTGCGTGGCTGGAATGTAAAAGAGATACCTCCGCGCGCGCGTCTACTGTAACAAAGCTCGAAGGTGCGATAAAAAATAACATTGATAGTCTCTCACTTACGTCCTCTTACTGATTTAGCAAGTCAACTTGATAAAGGTTGGTGTTGTGCTATCTGAAACCACTTTGTTCATATCCATCACATTTATATTTAGCTGCTTATCGTCCTTGTCCACATTAGTCAAGATACGGAGCGCTATGGCATTGGGTTCAAGGTTTTCACGATAGCTATGCACCCCACGTCCATGAAACCCCTCTGCATTTGGTATTGACAGCTTATTTGTACTGTCACAAAGTAGGTGGATATAATATCTACTGAAGTGGCCTGTCTCGTCAGTAGCTCCTGTCGTTGACATCCCACGCCAAGTCACTTGTTTATTTCGCACGAGAGCGCGCAGAAATTGAAGCGAGCGATAATTCATTATTAAATAGATAAGCGCTCACTGAGACACCCACTCGCTTGGGATGAATTGAATCATACTCAATTGCTTGCTTCCTAACTTACTGTTCACCTTTTTTTTAGATTAGAGAGACTTTCTATCACTTAACTGTGTAGGTAGTGTTTTCGTGTAGGTACATCTTTGCTCATTGGTTGACTATTTTCTACTGAGCCATTGTTTTACCAGATTATCTATGCTTACATTAAAAGTGTTAATTTGATTGTCATATTGTGGTATATTAAGAGGGTAGTATAGGAATCTGAAAATAACTAATGGTGTCTATTTTATCCATCACTCATCAGACAAGATATTACGAAATCTTATTTGTTAGAATCAATTCAGCGTTTTAGTTTTAGCATAAAAAAGTATACTCATATATTATTATGTGTTTTATGTAAAAAAACATTATGCTAAGGTGGAGAGTAGCTTTTGCCCTTTAATTTGACCTGTAGGATGTAGGACGAACGTGGAATCGCGTAGGATATGACTAACGCTGTGTTATCAGTTGTCAATTTACAGTTAGCTCCCATGTTAAAAGTATCACTATGTACCAATTTAAAATGCACTCAACGTTACTGTGTTTAGGTTGTATTTTCTTCTAACAGTTGGAAATGATATCTACAGTAAATTAGAGCTATTGTATTTGAAACGTTTTTAAAACACAACGTAGAAGGTCGCGTTTTACTTATCAAAGTGTCATGGAAACCATTTCTGTTTTGAACGGGACCAGCTAGTACAGTTTCTACTGTTGTTGCGATGGGTGTTTTATTTGTTTAATCTTGAAGCTGAAAAGATGGATAAACCAATAGAAAGTTCAAATGGGGTTAATGAAGAGGTATGGCCTTTTAATGTTTAACATCGAAATAAGCAAGTAACTCTTTGAAATTTTGTGAAATAAAAGCTACTTAACAGATTCTCCCTGTAGTCGAGTGGTTCATTATATTCCGAACACGGGAAAAGTCGTTAACAAGTTACTTTCAAAGTCTTTATGTCGTGTTTGATATGAAGTCTTGTACTATTTTAAGATGACTGGGGATACGAAATGGCAGAAGGATGCGGGAGATCAAAACTTTGACTACATGTTCAAGCTGCTTATCATCGGAAATAGTTCCGTTGGAAAAACGAGGTAAGAATGACCATAATGATATATTATGTTTCTGTATTTCAGCATATCACGTGCCAGTGCTGGGCTAGTAGCAGTACTTTAGTTCTTTTTGCAATCTGTTGCGTGTACCAACTAGTTCTTCACATAGGCTTGTCCCTCCACTTCAAACGAAACTAAACTAAGACATTAACATTAAATAAAAATTAGAAAGGGTACCCAGTAAGTTTAAAGAGATTTCGTGAGATGTTTTGAATGTACACTCCTGCAACTCGCATGTCGCGAACGAAGTTGACGGCCTATAAATAACCGTAAGAATTTCAATTTAGCTCCCTGCTAGTTCATAGGTGGAATTTACGTGTAAAGAATTTTACTCAGAGATACTTCTCGCATAGCTTTCTCAGCAGAAAATGTACCTATTCGTTTAGAAAAAGCGTACATTTGTGCCTGATATTTTTTCAGTGTATGGTTTTGGTTTGTATCTACTGGTATATAATAACGTGAACCTTGTTTGGCCGAGTGCTGACCTTGTTTGAGTTAAAAGTACAAGAGGATCGTAATTCGCCCTGTTACCTACTTGCCAAGAAAATGAAGATAACATCTAATAAATAAGGTCTTAATTAATTCCAATGAATGGATATTGTACAATGTATATAATGCTATATAAGAGACTTCCAAAAAAATAACTGGTTTTATATATTACTCAATTTCGAAGTTTTGTAAGCTCAGGAAACCTTTAAAATATAAAATTATGAGTTAAAAAAGTCAAAATCAAGAGTTAAAAAAGTCAAAATCATACCAATAAATGGTCCTTTTTATATAGAATAAGCGATTGGGAACTTACATTTTCTAATTTCGTTATCACATTTGTTCCAATAAATAAAATCATTCATAAAGTAGCATTTCAAGCGCTCGCGGCTATCTACTACTAGTATCCACTTTAGTACAACCTAGCTTTAATCAAAACTCTATTATTGATTTAAAATCCTATGACTTGTTTTCTTAACATACAAATATTTCTTGAAATATTTTGCAATCCCTCACCCTCAGGGTTTGAAATTGAACCCTAGTTTTTTTTTCAAAAGAGGTCTAACAAAAACGTTTTATACATTTCCAGCTTCTTGTTCCGTTACGCGGATGACTCGTTCACGTCCGCCTTTGTCTCCACCGTCGGTATCGACTTCAAAGTCAAGACAGTGTTCCGGCACGACAAACGCGTCAAGCTCCAGATATGGGTATGTACATTGTACCTACAATAAATTTGTACTCTTTCATATATTACATACCTACCTGGGGTCTTACCATGACGTCTTATTGCGATCCAATTGAGGACCTAAACAGAATCGTTTTGCTACTTATATATTCGTACCATGACGTCTTGTTGTGACATCTTGACGCTCAATTTAGGTTGACCTAAATCTATGGGATTGACGCCCACCTAAATGATATGGAAAGCCATGACATGACTAGTATATAATTAAAACAATTCTGTTGAAAAGCAGCTCATTTAACCTACTGCATAAAGACCACCTTCTTCTTACGCCATTCATCCGGCTTTAAGTAGGTATAGATTAATTTGAGTCTTGTTCAGTATCTTTTTATATGTTTTCTAGATCATTATAACATTAACACCTGCATTTTTAATGAACAGAGTTGCAATTTCAAGACAATAGATTTTCAATTGGGTCTCAACAGGATCCTTGACAAAGCACGGGAGGGATTAATCTATTAATGCGATGTTATAAGTAATAGGTGCCAAAGGTTTATAAAGATAATAAAAATTACGAGCACTAAAGAACAACAATTAAATAACCAAGTTTCAAATAGCCCCTCATTCTACAATAGAGAGAAGAGCTAAAAAAGACATTACAAGTAACTGTGTCTCATTAATTATGCAGAAGGGTTTGTCGACACTGCCCCCATTGTCGCTTTTATCTGGAACATGGCCAACTGGTGTTCGTTCAGGCCTGTTATATAATAAAATATAGTATGGGCGTGCAAAAAAAAATTTTGTAAAGAAAATGAAAAGGACGCTATTTTGCTGAAATCCATAAAAATATCAATAAAATTACAGCTTTTCTCCACAAAAAGTTGGTCAGACCATCGTGAACTAAGTACATGAGATAATAAAGTAAACTGAATTTATCATATAAATAGTAAAAAAAATTACTATATCCCAGTTCATACACTCAAAAAAACTCTATAAAGCCTCCAAAAGCGCACAGACACTGTTGAAAGAATAATCGGTGTGTGTGTTTAATTCTTATTTTGAATAGTTAAAAGCATATTCTTTTTCATTACTTGATAAATAGTATAGTTGGTGTATTCAAACAAACTGCGTCTAGCAAAACATAGCTAAAATAAACAGGAGCTTAGGTAAATATCATTAATTCATCCTAATATCTCTGATATTTGTTAAATATTTTTTCAAGTTTCAGACCTATGACGAAAGATGAGATCTTTCGTGACGAAAGATTTTTATTCGTTCACGAATTCATGAATAATGAAATTAATATGATTTTACCTACATATTTATGACTTGTGCCTACATTTATAGGATACTGCGGGACAGGAGCGCTATCGCACTATCACGACAGCTTACTACCGAGGTGCGATGGGCTTCATCCTCATGTATGACATCACCAACGAAGAAAGCTTCAATAGTGTCCAAGATTGGTAAGTGTACCACAATAACTTACTCGCTACTTAACTCTCGTCTAAATCAGGTGTAATAAACGAGTTAATGAGAATACGAGATGATAACACGTGGGCAGCCCGTGGAATAGGCGAAAGTAAGGTTTAAAGAAATGTACCTATTCTCAAAAAGACTATAAAATAATCACTTACATGAGTACGAGAGATATCATCATATAGTTTTAATGTCGTTCGTTTAGATAAGCATAGGTACTCATTCAATGCATTTTTATTTTTAAAATTATGTTAGGTATCTATCAGGTACATAAACTTTAGTTTTTTTTTTATATGTGTCGGTATTTGATTGTACAGTTGTGCATCTTCAATAGTAAAACTTTTTTCCGTAAAGTTAAAATATGAAAGCAAACACATTGGAGAGAAATATCACATACCTACCTCCGAAATCATTGTTGGGCATGTGGATGGCCTAGTCCTCCTTACGAAACTGACGCGTGATACGTGATCAGCAGTGGACAGAGTATTATAATATACTAGGTTGTAATGAAACACATTTAATTTCTTTTCAAACCACAAACATTAAATGTTTACCTAAAAAGCCAGCAAAATGGCCAGTAAAATAGCTTATTTCAGAACCGGAGTTACTGAATATATCAAATTCATGCCAATCCTAACTACCAATAAGGAAACATTTTTCTCTCAAAGTTTCCCGTCGCGATAGTTGAGGAAATTTGAAAATAAATTGTGTTTTCATGGTAGGTTTTCCTCTAGGTAGGGTATTGTATAGTTTCCTGGGAAATATTTGTAATAATTTCTCATTTTATGTTTTTGTCAGCAGTCGAAAAAAGGTACGAGCAACCGTTTGGCTCCCCAAGGTTCTATCTTTAACAATCTATGGATCTATGGATATATATAAATATTACACTGCCCATAACGATGCTAACGTTACGGCGAGGACTTCATAACTGTACCTTAACGCATGACATTAATTAAACACATCAAAGAAATGTATTAGTATGTTAATTAATATAGCTGTCTCTATTCTGAATGGATAAATAAATTAATAGATAAACCTATTTCCAAGACTTTTGAAGCAGTCATTGCTTCTATTATTTTCACCATCTGCAAATAATATATTTACGAGCATTATCTACTTATATCTTATCAGTTGCTTTCATTATTATTTGTATTATTAATAACATACTCGAACAGAATTAAAGCACGTTTGCATCATGCGTCGTTACAAACTTACCCCCAGTTTCTGAAACGTCAGTCAACGTTGACAACAGATTAATTCTATTGCCATCCTTGTCATTTGTTTATAGTCAGATAGAGGCAACGATAGTTTTAATTTACTGTCAAAGCCAACAAACGTTCTAGAAACCGGGGGTCAATGATATGAATGAGATTTAACATCGAAATGGTTAAGATGATTCAGTATTGACTGTTATTATTTACAGGGTGACACAAATCAAGACTTATTCGTGGGACAACGCCCAGGTGATCCTAGTAGGCAACAAGTGCGATATGGAGGAGGAACGCGTGGTGAGCGTGGAGCGCGGGAGGCAACTGGCAGAGCAGCTCGGGGTGGAATTCTATGAGACCAGTGCTAAGGAAAACATCAATGTCAAGGTTTGTGGCGTCACAATTATCATTCTGTATCCCGTTATCACGGGAAAATATTTGAAACTGGGAAAAATATATCTGATAAAATCGGGTTGTACGGTTGACTCCTGTCACTCATTTTGACTCATAGTGACAATGACAGGACAACGTCTGTCATTGTCGTCATCGTCGTCAGCTAATCCTCTTATAAATTACGCGTCACGTTGTTTATCCGCGATGAACTCCTAAACTGCTTATAATCTAGTTAAATAAAATTTGCACACCATGTGTAGTTTGATCTAACTTGACAGATAGGATATAGCTTACATCTTAATTTATAGTCGCAATAACAAAAACCTTAGTCACAGCAACGCGTGGCCGTGTCTGCTAGTTAGAATATATTTTTCACACCTCATGCTCAAAAAAGGTGTCAGATTAGCTCAGCTTAGCGGTAGCAAACGAGGTTGTTGGGCACTAGGGAGTGAAAGTAGTTTTTTTTAATTTGTACTCGCTATTATCAACAGGCTGAAAATTCGACTTTTCAATTTTCCATTTTGACATAATTACTTTAAAAAAAAAAGAAGAGTATCTTAATGTACAAACCGTGCGAAGCCTAAACAGTTTACTTTTTTAAATGAAAGTGTACTCGTAATTCTTTTCTACATTTTTGGCGATCATAGGATGTATGCTATGTGTACATGTGCGTTTGCGAGCATTAGATAATTTTAAGAAGTTTGTAATTGCCGCCTATAATCTGTAGGTGTGTGTAGAATTTTGACAACAATGCAAATTGGTTTTAAAAGATTGAATTTGATTAATTATTTATTTGAAAGTGAACGTGACTATTTGTGTAATATCCTTTGGTTTTTTTAATTGTATACCTACTTATTATATTTCTCGCAATCTCAGTGTGAAAAGTTTTGTATTTTACGCGGGTCTCAAACGACTCACTCATACTCGATTCTATGTGCCACACTCGCTACGCTCGTGAGGCAAAACATGTCGTTTTCTACCCTTGTAAAACAAACTACTATTTCAACTGCTAGATGGAGGTATAATAGATACCAGTAGTACTTTGGATAAGACGAAACTTAGATAACATACGGGTATTATTATATTATATTTTCAGCTATCGATAAAGACATGAGAAATTCAGAATTATTATTTACAAAATGAAGGTTTTTAATTGAATTCTTGTATAGGCTTAACGTTTTCAGTGGTTCCCTTTTCGATGCCAACCATCCATCAGAAAATCTTTACTATGAGAAGAACCAGTATAGATACAATTCCTATTTCAAACTTTTTCACTCTTTACGATACAGATACAGAAAAACAAGCATTCTCCACCAAGATACAAGTGACAAGAGGAAGACTCGATACATATTAAATAGTTTTTTTTCCATTCCAGGCTGTTTTCGAGCGACTAGTCGACATAATCTGCGACAAGATGTCAGAGAGTCTGGATTCAGAGCCCGCGATGCTTGTCGCCGGTGGGCAGCGTCTAACGCAGCAAAAAGAGGGCCAGGGGACTACCACCCCTAATTGTAACTGTTAATAGGAATCAATTTTCTGAAACCACTTTGTTTTAATTTACAGAATTTATAGTATTGGTTGAGAAAGAAATACGTTAAAACACTATGCCAACTGCAATTAAGCTTCCAAAGAAAATTAAATAGAAAAAAAATAACATTCTTGTTACATTTCATTCTAACAGATTTAGCAAAATAGAAAAAAAATATCGAAGTAAAGAAATCTGCCAAGCTCAACTAATGGAGGATATTTAACACTTTTAGATCGATTTTACGATGAAATCAAAGCAGTTTTATTTTTATTTTATCGGATTCTTTACTATCTGAGCTTAAAAACAGCATGATAAGCTAGATTGTGCGTGCACGAGAAAATGTCTAGTACATACAGCTTTGGTTCTTGTTTCTTGGAAAAATCTAAATTCTTATCACCAAATTAATATTCGGCCAAGACTGCAACTGCACTGAACATTAACTCCATTGTATTTCGGGAGAGTACTCGCTCCAGTAAGTATTGTTCAATTACTCGACTAATGTCAACAGATCATAAGATGTGAGGCAGCTACTATTTATCCTCATGCCGAATTTCATCTACATTCTTTACAATTTCAATTGCTTTTGGCATTCACATATTACACAGCTGTAAAGTTTTGATTAACCGAATGATTAGATTTCAATTAGTTGTTTTAAAATTAATATTTGGTCTTGGTAATATTTGGAAGTGATGTCATTATTCAAACTTCACATTCAAATTAATTTTCTTATTCCAAACAAAATTAATCCAAACAAAGTCTATCTTATAATTTAAATATATTATTAGTAAAATCTTGTACGTTGATGTTTCAATTTCGTGTTGACTTCAAACACGTTTGAATAATTATTGTTGAAATTGTGTATCGATAAACTAAATTATGCATTAGTATTATTAATTCTATAGGTGTTAGATAGCTATGTCAATGTATATTGCGAGCTGGATGTAGAATCTGATGTTTTCTATAGTTGTTAATGTTCGTTCCTCGTTGACTTGCTGTTGCTGTGTTTCACGCGTATTATGCCGACACTTTACGTATTATGCCGCGCCTAAATAGAAACTGTTTAAATATGGGGTAGTTTTAGTTTTGCAGTGTGTATCAAACTGATACCGTAACAACAGTTAGCGTCCTCGGATTGTACGGACATAGGACGCTAAAATTCAAGGCTTACAAGTATTATTGATGTACTATGACTTGGAAGTTTACAAACAATTACATGTTTGTAAACTCCCAAGTCTTTATGCAATAATGGTTTTTATAATCATGAGTAGATGGTCGACGTTGACAATGTTACCAAACGGGCCCAAAAATAATTACCGGCGCGGATATAATAGCACTAGTTTTTCGAGTGGAATATCGTTCTGTCATAGATTAATAAATAGTTACTCGTTGTGTGTCTGATACATTTTCCTACGTCAGAGCAATATTCTACACAGGAATGACGCTTTACCTATCCCTAGCTATATTAGTGAAACTCACGAGAGTGCTTTTATTCAAAAATAGGTTAGCTTATGTACAATGTTTGTATTAAATTTAAAAAGTGATTGAATAATTGGTAAAGTACATATTTTTGTTCATTTAATTAGATTTTTTTGTAGATAAATTACTTAAATTTTCACTCGATTACCTTGGGAAAGTTTTGGAAGAGGTGCCAGACACCGGGTAGGTATGCCGCGTGCAACAAAAACGAAAAATTGGACAAATCGGCAAGACGTCGCAGCATAATTATAAGAACTTTAGATACAGAAGTCAGCGACCGGTCACTATTGTTTGTCACACAGTGTCCTAGCACAGTATAAAAAAACCTCTAAACCTCAGGATGTCGAGATTTAATTTTTATATATTTTTAAAGAATGCTTGTACCTATAATGTAGTAACTTACAACGAGCGGTTCTTAAAAATAACTTATTTTTAGAGGTACTCGTACCTTTATTTGTGTGATTAGGCGCTTTATTCCCACGTTAAAAAATTAAGCACTTAGTTACGTAAAAATACCTAAAAGTAGGGAAAATTCGTAGCAACTCGGACCAATATCATTATTTACACACGCCCCCCGCAAATAATTTTTAAATATTTAAAGCGCAAAGTAATATTTAATTGCATTACTTATACGTTAAAATAGTTTTATTAACATTTATCTTATTTCTGTCTATTATAATGATCGCTTCAAAGTAATATAATTATACGCGATATCTATTAGGTGTGGCATACTGGTATTAGAATTGTTGTCATTATTAAAAGTAGATTAATTGTATTAATCAATGTTTAAAAGTGTTATACTTTGACGTATAAATTATCTCAAAATTATATTTATATCGATGTTACCTTCAGTATTCAAGATTGTAACTGTCGCGCTTTGAAGAAAAACTCGGCCTCACAAAAATACATTCGAATGAATCGTATATAATATAATATTACCTTAAAAGTTTGTAAATACGTTTACCAATGTATAAATAATTGTATAGTATTAATATCTAACCTACATGATAAATCTGTTTGTATTCTTGTTACTACGCTGTGTTTAAAACTAACTATAGGGTGTTTATTTCGTCACTATCGTTAGTCGTAAGTAGCATCGTTAGTCAACAGTAGTAATACTGCTAACTCTACTACGAGTACAATGACTCATGAAGAAGTTAATCTAAACAGAGTCTAAAGCAATACATTTGTTAAAGTCTTGATAGGTATAGAAACATTAGTTTCAGTTAAATTGGGGAACTGAAATGTGGTTATAATAATTGGAGCCAGTTTAGAAGGGAATGGTAACGTCACCACATGTCAGTCAAGTTAGCAAAGGAAAACCAATTTAAGGAACGATATCGAAAAACATCATGTAAGATAGCTTGGGTCAGAACTGGGATGATTTTGTGAAAGGAAGAGGTTTATTCTTTGATGTAGGTTGGTTATTAGACCCACTGCAGGGGTGATGAATATTCAACAGTTAGCCGTATTACTGCTGTAATCATAGTTTTTGGTAACATACACTTGTTTAGTAAATAGCATCTTTCGGTGTGTACCTACCTAATGGTGTACTTACCTATTTTCATGTGCCCCAATTGGGATGACACTAGATCTATTTATCTGTAGAAGACATAGACAATACGATTTATATCACATTCTGTTGAAACATGAGCACATCGTTTTTTTAGTGTAATTGTTAGGTAAATTATTTAGTGTAATATGGTGGCATCTATCCAATGGTAATGAACAATATATACGTACACATACCACTATTTTGTAATAGGTTTTATTAATTTATATAACTGCTTTTCATATGATTTGAATGATATAACTAGCTTATGAATACTATCATGTTTATGAAAGCATCTTATGAAGCCAAATTGTAGTGTTTTATGAATGAACAGATGAATTTATTACACCTCCTCCGCTCTTTTTCGTCGAGGGTTAAAAATGATATATAAATTAATTATTGAAAAATAAGACATAATTACTAAAATACGCTTGTATTATCGGAATGAGGTTTCTGGTAAACAGAAGGTAACAATTCTAGTTTCCGTAAAAATATATTATACTCGCAACCAAGCAACTGATTTTCTTTAATGTAATAAGGTTTACATGAGCGTCGTAATTAAAGTTGTTGGAGTCGTATTGAGGAGACGTTTGTTGTTATTGGAAGTGTGTAAGACGCTACCACGAATTTTTCGTTTCCGGTGAGTTACAACTATTTGTTTTCAGCGAACTGTCTGTATACGGCTTTTGTTCGAAGTTCTTTAAACGTTTCAAAGTTTCACTGTCTAATTACAAAAGAAAACAAATGTTTTTTGATTAATCATGAACAGCGCATATTCTGGTAGGTAGGCAACCACCTACAACTACATGAGTTAAAAATGCAATCGTATTTGAATACATTGTTAAACTGATAATTCGTGGTAGCCTAAGTAAGTATACTTACTAAGTGTGTATGAGGCATATCGTAGTATTGGGCTTTATGGAGATAAATACGTTACATATAATTGTATATTTAGCAAAATAACCTAGATAATTTGCAATAGATATTTCCCATATTTCTTTAATATTTAAGTTTAAGTAATATTCCGTGTACCTCTTATTTTTTGTTGTTGGCTTAAGATTTATAAATAATATGGTCTTCATATTACAACCTTCAACTCACAATCGAATAAAAATATCATAACATTAGCTGTATTCGATAAATGTATGTTAAATATTTGTTGTGTGTTAATAAATTAAAGGAATTATTTAATGAACACACCCATGTAAAAGAATCACGAATATAAATATATATTAAAATAACTGTTTGTTTTAATTTCATTCCAATAATACGAGTAGAACCTATAACTCCTGATTTTAAATGTGAATTATTTTATGCACATAAAATATATTATGAGAATACACCTCACTCATGGACCTAGTATCAGAGATGGACCTGACAAAAGCGTTTACCCGAAATGGGCTGCAACCCGTATAAATCGGAATTTAATACATGTTATTTAGGTGGTGCTCCAATCATTCGTGCGACATTCTAAAATGTATAGGTTTGCTTCTGCAGCCAAGCAAAAAATTAGTGCATACGCTGACAGAAACAAAACATCATCGTACTAATCTACTTACTCTTTGTCTATTTGTGTGCACTTTTGTCTCATTTCTTCCCCGGATGTTGTGTTTAATGTCATATCTGTTAGATGACTAGTCTGAGACCTCACTGCACATGAATTTAGTATGGGAGATCACTACATCATATATCAAAGAGCATGCGAATACTACATGAGCCACCTTACTGCCATACTTAGCTACTGCTTTTTAGCAACATAGTAAAAAGTATCGTATATTATAAAATAATATGACATGTGTGTGTATTGTGTAGGTACGGACTGTAAGGATTTTAACCAAATGTTTTTGCCTTCACCTTCCTCTTGGTTATAAACTAACCAACGCACTAGATGGTGGTTAATTTTTAGGCGGAAACCATTTTGCAAAAGATATAATTTTTGTTCTATAAATATTTCGTTTTGCTTTAAACGTGAAAATAAAAAAATATGAAGTTTGTGACAACGATAAAGAGAAAAACAAACAGTTAAAAATTTTCATTACAACATAAACGTAGTTTTTTTAAAGTTGTGTGAATTGATACACCTTTCAAATCATCAATTAAAACCAATTATAATAAATTTAAGTAAATCGAACCATCTAAATTGTGCATGTCCATATAATCTCTCTTGGAAAGTCAAGACAGGAAGATTTGAATCTGCAATGATTTGTAAAATACAATTTCAGCCTTAAGCCATTCACTTTTAGCTTCAATTTCCTTGCCAATGTAGGGTAGGAAATGTGATTAGTTCAGTATCTGGGGGCACGGCGCCCCCGCCAAGTCGAGCAAAACAAAAGGCACGGCCGTACTATCCTTTTCTCGAAGCGATTCGGGCCATTTTCGACCCTCTGTAACTTCGTTATGGATGAAACTAGAAGCCTAAAATTTTAGTGACCAAGAGGGCATCACGTGTACAGATAATAATCCAAGTTACATCAAATTTGAACCAGTAGTTTAAGAGTTATTGCAAGTCAAAGTTCCTTAATTTTGCTGCCCACTGACTGACTGACTGACTGACTGACTGACTCACCGATCATCATAATTCTAAGGTACTTCTAGCCGTCCCACAAGTTTCAAATTTTGAATATAGCTATTGTTTAGCCTATAAACCATGGAAAAATTCTGACATTCCATAATTTTCATCCCGTTTTCTAGATATATGATCTGCATAAATAACTTTGTATTCCCATATAAATCCTATTCAATTGTATGTGATTACAAAGTTACTTTTACAGTTCATAATTAGACTTCATTGAAATAGAATGAAATGGGTAACAGGGGTTAAAAATGAGAAATGGCTTCGAGAAATTCGACAGTTGAGCGCTTTTTAAAAACTTCCACGATAGATAGAGAGGATACAGATCCCTATACTATACCTACCTACACTTTTATAGGTCGAACAAATTCGTTACCTAGGTACATTAAAATAGGTACCTGGGTACCTTATACCTAATACGCATCTGTGGAGACGCAAAGACACTCGTTCATGATAATCTATGAGCATGACCTATGTCGCAAGGGGTCCCGGCTCCCGGCCGCACAGGCACGGGGCGCGCGTTGATGCGTGTTTTGCAAAAAAACGAAATAAAGAAATTAAACCTACAAAAAGGAATGAGATCCCATCAAAAACATTACATGTACAAAAATGCACAAGTCTCGCAACGCAGTTTATCTGCTGTAAAAAGTTGTGAGATCGAATGTAAACCAGGTCGGCTAATTTCAATACCTACCTATACCTATCTATGGGAGCAGTTATATCTTTATTTCTTTAGTAAATAGAGTGTCTTGGCGATTGTACACGGCAGCATAATCTACTAGGCAATCTCAATATAGTCTTCCGTATAGGTGTACTTGCAAACAAATACAAGCACAAAGCGCTTAACATAGATTTATGTTGCCGTGTGCAATTGCCAAGACACTCTATTTACTAAAGAAATAAAGATATAACTGCTCCCATAGATAGGTATAGGTAGGTATTGAAATTAACCGACTTGGTTTACATTCGATCTCACAACTTTTTACAGCAGATAAACTGCGTTGCGAGACTTGTGCATTTTTGTACATGTAATGTTTTTGATGGGATTATTATTAAAGCAGGGGTTTCCACGATGCGGTTCAGGTTGCTTAACAATTTCAACTGTGAAACGAAGTTAACGAACTGTTTCATAACAGGTGTTCGTACTGAACTTCATTAGAGTTATACTTAACTTAATGTATAGGCTTAGGTTTATGGAGAAATAAGATGAGAGCTTACGTAAAATATATCTAAGTAAGTAAATTTATCCAGCTAATGCGAGGATCAAAAGTTCTTGCCTATACTTACGAGTATAACAACGTCAGTTATAGGTTTCCGATTATTTAGCACTCAATCCATACTCGTTAGACCACGTATTTAAATTAAGATATATTATTATTTGAACAAACAAAAATGGCGAATGTGTACCACCACACGAAACGAGCATTGGTTATCAAAAGCTGAAAATGCCATAATATTATATTATATAGTTTGAAACAAAACAAAATATTGGAATAAAACTACTGAAATTCTTAAGCATAATGACTTAGTTTACTTGCATTTACTTAATCTACCTTAGGTACCTTAGGCTGTATGAAGGACAATTTAAAATACAAAAAAATCATCGTAGGTTTAGCATAAGTTTCAGAAATGTTATTATGTCCGAATGACTCACTTATACTCGAGCCCCGTCACAAACTCACTTAGCCAAGTGTGATAAATGAACTGAATGATGCAGCTTCATCTTATTTTCATACTTTATATAAAAAGAACTTAGTAATATAAGTAATGATCTGTCAAGATCAGTCGCTGTATATGTTTCAGATGGGAACAAATTAGCCATTATTTAGGTACCTATATAAAAGCCAATCCCCTTATTCACATACATTTACAGTACAATTTTTCAGTGCGCATTTTTAATAAGGCTTACATATTTTTTACTTATTATGAACTAGCTGTTACCCGCAACTTCGTTCGCATTTTTATATAAAACTAGCTGATACCCGCAACTTCGTTCGAATTTTTATATAAAATGTTAACTGTTTAGAAAATCAATTGATGTCGCGGGTAACAGCTAGGTAAGAATATATATCTGTCTCTTTCTCTCTCCCTTTTCTTATATCTTTCTCCCTCTCTAGCCCTCTTTCTATCGTTGTCCCTCTTTCGCTCATTTTATATCTCTTCCTCTACCTCTATCTCTTTCCCTCACCTTATATCTCTATATCTTTCCCTATTTTCTATCATTAATATGCCTCTCCACTCTCAATCTCTCGCCTACTCTCTCCCTGTCCATCTCATCCATTATATTTATTTCAACACCCTCTCCGTCTATATCTCCCCCTTTCCCTCCTTCGCTCACTCTCTCTCCCTCTATTTCTATAAATTGCGCACTCAAACTCTCTTTCTCCCCCCTCTTTCTCCCCACACTCTGCCCTCTCCCCCCTCTTTTATATTTCTCCCCCACTCTCCCCTCCTTCTACCTCACTCTCCCCTCTTTCGCCCCACTCTACCCCCTTTCTCCCCACTCAACCCTCTTTCTCACCCCACTCGCCCCTTGTTTCCCCCCCACTCTCCCCTCTTTCTCACGCTACTCTCCTCTCTTTCTCCCCCACTCTCCCCTCTTTCTCACCCCACTCTCCCCTCTTTTTCCCCCCACTCTCCCCTCTTTCTCACCCCACTCTCCCCTCTTTCTCACCACACTCTCCTCACTTTCTCCCCCCCACTCTCCCCTCTTTCTGCTCCACTCTCCCCTATCTTTCTCCCCTCTTGCTCCCCCCAATCTCCCCTCTTTTTCCCCACTCTACTCTATTTCTCCCCCCACTCTCCCCTCCTTCTATCTCACTCTCCACTCTTTCTCACCCCATTCTCCCCCCACTCTCCCCTCTTTCTCACCCCACTCTCCCCTCTTTCTCACCACACTCTCCTCACTTTCTCCCCCCACTCTCCCCTCTTTCTGCCCCACTCTCCCCTATCTTTCTCCCCTCTTTCTCCCCCCAATCTCCCCTCTTTTTCCCCACTCTACTCTATTTCTCCCCCCACTCTCCCCTCCTTATATCTCACTCTCCACTCTTTCTCACCCCATTCTCCCCCCACTCTCCCCTCTTTCGCCCCACTCTACCCCCTTTCTCCCCACTCTACCCTCTTACTCACCCCACTCGCCCCTTGTTCTCCCCCCACTCTCCCCTCTTTCTCTCGCCACTCTCCCCTCTTTCCCCCCACTCTCCCCTTTTTTCACCCCACTCTACTCTATTTCTCCCCCCACTCTCCCCTCTTTTTCCCCACTCTACTCTATTTCTCCCCCCACTCTCCCCTCCTTCTACCTCACTCTCCCCCACTCTCCACTTTTTCTCACCCCACTCTCCCCTATTTCTCACCCCATTATCCCCCACTCTCCCCTTTTTCTCCCCCCACTCTCCCCTCTTTCTCCCCACTCTCCCCTCTTTCTCCCCACTCTACCCCCTTTCTCCCCACTCTACCCTCTTTCTCACCCCACTCGCCCCTTGTTCTCCCCCCGATCTCCCCTCTTTCTTACGCTACTCTCCCCTCTTTCTCCCCCTCTCCCCTTTTTTCACCCCACTCTACTCTATTTCTACCCCCACTCTCCCCTCTTTTCCCCCACCCTATCTATTTCTACCCCCACTCTCCCCTCCTTCTACCTCAATCTCCCCCACTCTCTACTCTTTCTCACCCCACTCTCGCCTATTTCTCACCCCATTCTCCCCCCACTCTCCCCTTTTTCTCCCCCCACTCTCCCCTCTTTCGCCCCACTCTACCCCCTTTCTCCCCACTCTACCCTCTTTCTCACCCCACTCGCCCCTTGTTCTCCCCTCTTTCTCACGCCACTCTCCCCTCTTTTCCCATACTCTCCCCTTTTTTTTACCCCACTCTACTCTATTTCTCCCCCCACTCTCCCCTCTCCTCTTTCGCCCCACTCTACCCCCCTTTCTCCCCACTTTGCCCTCTTTCTCACCCCACTCGCCCCTTGTTCTCCCCCCACTCTCCCCTCTTTCTCACGCCACTCTCACCTCTTTCTCCCCCACTCTTCCCTTTTTTACCCCACTCTACTCTATTTCTCCCACCACTCTCTCCTCTTTCTCCCCACTCTACTCTATTCTCACCCCACTCTCCCCCCTTTCTTACCCCATTCTCCCCTCTTACTCACCCCATTCTCCCCTCTTTCTACTCCCACTCTCCCCTCTTTCACCCCCACTCTCCCCTCTTTCTCCCCACTCTACCCTCTTCTCCACCCACTCTACCATCTACTCCCCCTTTCCCCCACTCTCCCCCTATTTCCCTTTCCCCTTCCCCGCCCTTTCCCCCTTCTCCTCCCACCGCACTCTCCCCCTTTAATTACTTGCCAAATTAAATTACGATCCGTTCAGCCATTTATTGTGGTCTGTAGGGGGTGCATCTAAAGAACACCGCATAATTTCAACCCCTTGCTTTTCCCCCTTTAGGGATGATTTTGAAAAAATGCTGAAAACCGTATTTATTTATTTCTTATCAAAAGCCTAAATAAGAATTTTCAGAATCCTAACTTGAGGAATTATGGCTTCCCCATACAAACTTTCAACCCCTATTTCATCCCCTTCGAGATTATTTTTTGAACAGAAGATAGCCTATGTCCGTCTCATAAGTCCAATATACCCCTATACCAAATTTCATCGAAATCGGTTCAGCCGTTCAGCCGTGAAAAGGTAACAAACAAACAGACAAACAGATATACAGATAAACAGATAAATCGATAAACAGACAAACAGATAAACAGAGTTACTTTCAGATTTATAATATTAGTATGGATGTAAACTGTTTAGAAAATCAATTGATGTCGCGGGGAACAGTTATAGGTAAGAATATATCTGTCTCTTTCTCTCTCCCTTTTCCTCTATCTTTCTCCCTCTCTAGCTCTTTTTCTATCTTTCTCCCTCTTTCGCTCTTTCTATCTCTCTTCCTCTACCTCCATCTCTTTCCCTCTCCCTATATCTCTATATCTTTCCCTATCTTTCTATCATTAATATCCCTCTCCACTCTCAATCTCTTGCGTTCCCTCTCCCTGTCCATCTCATCCATTATATTAAAATTTATTTCCCTCACCCTCTCCGTCTATACCTCTTCCTTTCCCTCCTTCGCTCACTCCCTCTCCCTCTATTTCTATATATTTCGCACTCAATCTCTCTCACCTATTTCCCCCCACTCTCCCCTCCTTCTAGCCTAACTCTCCCCTCTATCACTCCCACTCTCCACTCTTTCTCCCCCCACTCTACCCTCTTTCTCCCCCACTCTACCCTCTTTCTCCCCCCACTCCCCTTTTCTCCCCCCCACTCTCCCCTCTTTCTCCTCCCACTGTCTCATCTCTTTCTATTCACTCTACACTCTTTCTCACCCCACTCTCCCCTCTTTCTCACCCACTCTCCCCTCACTTTCTCCCCACTCTACTCTCTTTCTCACCCCACTCTCCCCTCTTTCTCAACCGACTCTCCCCTCTTTCTCCCCCCACTCTCCCCTCTTCCCCCCACTCTTCCCTCTTTTTCCCCCCACTCTCCCCTCTTTCTCCCCCCACTATACTCTCATTCTCCCCGCTCTCCCCTCTCTATCTCCCCACTCTACCCTTTTTCTCACTCCACTCTTCCCTCTTTATCCCCCCACTCTATCCTCATTCTCCCCTCTACCCTCATACCCCTTGCTCCCTTCTCTATCTCCCCACTCTACCCTTTTTCTCACCCCACTCTCCCCTCTTTCTCCCCCCACTCTCCCCTCTTTATCCCCCCACTCTCCCCTCTTTCTCACCCCACTCTCCCCTCTATCTCACCCCACTCTCCCCTCTTTCTCCCCCCACTCACCCCTCTTTATCCCCCCACTCTCCCCTCTCGTTCTCCCCACTCTACTATCTTTCTCACCCCACTCTCCCCTCTTTCTCACCCCACTCTCCCCTCTTTCTCCCCCCCCCTCTAACCTTTTTCTCACCCCACTCTACCCTCTTGCTCCCCCCACTCTCCCCTCTTTTTCCCCCCACTCTGTCCGCTTTCTCCGCCCACTCTCCCCTTTTTCTTCCCGCTCTACCCTCTTCTCCCCTCACTCTACCATCTACTCCCCCTTTCCCCCCACTCTCCCCTTTCCCCCTTTCTCCCGCTCCTCCCATCGCACTCTCCCCCCTTAATTACTTTCCAATTTAAATTACGATCCGTTTAGCAGTTTATTGTGGTCCGTAGGGGGTGCACCTACCCCCTCCCCTTGCTTTACCCCCTTTAGGGATGATTTTGCAAAAAAGCTGAAACCCGTATTTATTTATTTCTTACCAAAAGCCTAAATAAAAGAATAGAATAAAAGAAGAATAAAAGAATTTTCAGATCCCTAACTTGAAGAATTATGGATTCCCCATACAAACTTTCAACCCCTATTTCATCCCCTTCGAGATTATTTTTTGAGACAAAAGATAGCCTATGTCCGTCTCATTGGTCCAATTTACCCCTATACCAAATTTCATCGAAATCGGTTCAGCCGTTTAGCCGTGAAAAGGTAACAAACAAACAGACAAACAGATATACAGATAAACAGAGTTACTTTCAGATTTATAATATTAGTATGGATAAGGGGGTAAATATATTTATAGGAGGGGTTAAATATATTTCTGACCGACGAACTGTTACAAGTGTCTAAAAAGTGTTGAATTTGTAACAAAGAGTAAACATTTAATTATTAACCAAACGTTGATAATATCAAAACCCAAAACTAAGTTAAAAAAAGTGTAAAATAAAATAACAAGAAGTTACATCCCCATTGGTAAAAAAAGTACTTCATCGAAAGCCGTAAAGTATTCAGGCAGAAAATAGGATGCGAAAACGCCAGATTTCATAAAATGCCTGCCTTTGTTTTTGCCGGGTTGCCTTCACTTAGATCGGTTGACAAGGGAGTCGGCTAATCAGTGAAGTGTCACTCAACGATTCGGTTACGGCGGGGTAAGTACGATACCTATACTAGGTAGGTAGGCGATTCTTGAAAGGTACGCACGATGTCGGAGAGTGATCGTAAAAATGGCGTCTTTGATGCGAGCGTATACTACGAGATCTTTTAACTTTGGTAAGTCAGCACGTTCTTAATTCAACCTTTAGAATACAACAGGTTTCATATCGTTAAAATTGTAGTGTCTCTAAATTATATCTAAATCTAGATATTTGTGGAATCATGGTCGGTCATAGATTACTGAAGTTAGGTTAGTTAATTCCTAATTCATACAGATAATCACAATTCTTACAGGCTAAGAAGATATTAATTTTATTGTGACTGTGACGCGAAAGTTATTTATTTTATGACTAATCATCTTATAAATTGCCTTTTATCTAGTTACTAAAGACTTTTTCTATCCAAAGACAAAAAAATGCTTCAGTCACAATCAATACAGCTGCTGCTGAGCGCATGCTTTCAAATAATATCGAGGTATCATTCTATTACAACCAAACTTTGCTGATAACACCAATACTTTAATGTTATCTAAGTTACTTACTTCTTGTTTTACAATGTCATAACCATTATAAGGTCAGGGCTCAGTCGGCCGGAGCAATTTTGCTGATCGTCCGTAGTGACAGTCTAATGTGACCCCAACCGCGTTTTTGTTCGTATCTATTTTTATGTCATGTTACCGTGACATTTATTTCTTCGTTCGTTCTCATCCACCCTCAGATTTATTTCACAATAGTGGTTGCTTAATGTTATTGTCACTAATCTCAACCCCTCCTGTCATTTGCGCAACCCCCCAGAAGCCATAAACATAAAAGTTGAAGTTGAAGTCATTTGCGCATACAAATACAATTATTTGGCTGTTTTCATTTTGTACAGTAGGTACCTATTTAGAGTAATGAAAAACTGAGTTCGTTTCCTATATTATAGTCCTTTATGTAAATGGAGACGAAGACACATTACATCTACGACTTATTTTTTGTACATATAGCAATGTTGGGAGTTTTCACATTAGACGATAGATAACGATAATAGCGATATATCATTCATAAATACGAGATAGATTGCCCAATTATTTAGTGAGTACCTACTTTCGCATTTAGGGTCTTCAGTTTTTTTACCAAATTAGCGATGGGCAAAATAAATTCAAGACTTTTAACGGTTTAAAAAACGTTAGGGCAAATCGAATGAAGGATAATCATGACTTTTAAATATGTAAAGTCATTGAATTCTTCTGACTGACCTTGTCATTGATTATGCATCTTAAGTCTAATGACATCAGACAAGTGACCTTTAAATATTATTCGGAGCATCAATAAGTGTAGCAATACTTTATGAAATATATTCAATCTTGATATGTATTTTTATTGCTAAATATATACTGTCGCCACATTATATTGGGATACGTTTAATACTGTAGTCGTAAGTAAATGATAAAGTTTTAAAACATGGAACAAATTTATCTTTACAGTTTCAAAAATCAATACTTAAGGCACTTTGTAATGTTCGCTGTATCCCATAATTATAGCCACAATAAGAAATTCAATTCAACTCACAATTTGTACAATCCAAATTGTAATACTTACGAAGGCAAATGTTTCATTGGTGGTTGATAAATGCGTTGGTTTTAGGATAAATAGAGTGTATAAATAGACTGTATAAATAGACTGAGTGTAAATAACTGTAGCTGAACTGCATGGGAATCAATCGAGCATACTCACAGTTCCCTGCTATATTAGGAAATAATCTTCCATAATTATTCTGAAATTTAGTTTACCGTTATAGAAATAATTATACTAGCAGGCATTGAAATACAGATTACCTTAAAGTTCTTAATTAGCATAAGAACGTAGCCTAACTTATATATAGGTACCGAATATTTTAAGTACTTATGCATACTTAATTTTACTTATCGTAATCCCGGCGGTGTAAAGTCTGTATTTTAGTAGATTTGGACCATTCAAATTAGCACTTGGCGGTAACACCGGCCGATATGGATCGTAGAAATTTACGGCATCTTTTAGGAGGGAAAGATATTACATTTTAGTGCCCCTGGAAATAAATTAAACGTATTTAGATGTGTTCATATTTATTAAGGTTTAATTATAAAATCATTTGTAACCTTTATATATTTCATGTTGTTATAAATGGCTGCTGAATACCTGTATAATAATATTAATATGTTGCCACATTCTCAATATTTTTATGGTAGGTATAGTTTTGAGTATAGGGTATATCAAGAACAATAAAATAAAACACCTAAAAAACTAAGCAATGTCTTATGCGACGTTCGAAAAAATTTTTCAATTAATGTGCCATGTGAAATTTTTCTGTCATACTCTATGAGTTACAAATATCCAACGTCGAGTTCAAGAATGGTGCAAGTTTATACTCGAATTCTTCCCAGGAACAAAAGCCTCGTTCACATATGGGCAATAAAGGCTCCTCATTCCAATAGAAAATAACGTTGTAGTCAACGTCAACACCTTCGCCGCACCTGAAAAAAATTGATAGGTATTTTAATTACCCGATAGCAAAATCGCTGACCCTTCCTATGAAGAGGGTGCAACCGAAA
Source organism: Hylaea fasciaria (assembly GCA_905147375.1). Taxonomy (NCBI): domain Eukaryota; kingdom Metazoa; phylum Arthropoda; class Insecta; order Lepidoptera; family Geometridae; genus Hylaea; species Hylaea fasciaria. Next base: position 5,567,828 of record LR990197.1, read on the forward strand.
ATTACACCATCTATCTGGGGGCACGGCAGTGCCCCCGCCAAGTCGAGCAAAACAAAAGGCACGGCCGTACTATCCTTTTCTCGAAGCGATTCGGGCCATTTTCGACCCCCTGTAACTTCGTTATGGATAAAACTAGAAGCCTACATTTTTAGTGACCAAGAGGGCATCACGTCTATAGATAATAATCCAAATTATATTAAATTTGAACCAGTAGTTTAAGAATTATTGCAAGACAAAGTTCCTTAATTTTGCTGCCCACTGACTGACTGACTCACCGATCATCAAAATTCTAAGGTACTTCTAGCCGTCCCACAAGTTTCAAATTTTGAATATAGCTATTGTTTAGCCTATAAACCATGGGAAAATTCTGACATTCCATCATTTTCATCCCGTTTTCTAGGTATACAATCTGCATAAATAACTTTGTATTCCCATATAAATCTCATTAAATTGTATGTGATTACAAAGTTATTTTTACAGTTCATAATTAGACTTCATAGAAATTGAATGAAATGGGTAACAGGGGTTAAAAATGAGAAATGACTTCGAGAAATTCGACAGTTGAGCGCTTTTTAAAAACTTCCACGATAGGTACACCTACCGCAGATAGAGAGATACAAATCCCTATACTATACCTAGGTACCTAAACTTTTATAGGTCGAACAAATTCGTTACCTAGGTACATTAAAATAGGTACCTAGGTACCTTATACCTAATATGCATCTGTGGAGACGAAAAGACACTCGTTCATGATAATCTATGAGCATGACCTATGTTCGCAAAGGGGCCCCGGCCGGGCAGGCGCGGGGCGCGCGTAGATGCGTGTTTCGCAAAAAAACGAAATAAAGAAAGAAGACCTACAAAAAGAAATGAGATCCCATCAAAAACATTACATGTACAAAAATGCACAAGTCTCGCAACGCAGTTTATCTGCCGTAAAAAGTTGTGAGATCGAATGTAAACCAAGTCGGTTAATTTCAATACGTACCTATACCTATCTATGGAAGCAGTTATATCTTTATTTCTTTAGTAAATAGAGTGTCTTGGCGATTGTTACACGGCAGCATAATCTACTAGGCAATCTAAGTATAGTCTTCCGTGTAGGTGTATTTTCAAACAAATACAAGCACAAAGCGCTTAACATAGATTTGTGTTGCCGTGTGCAATTGCCAAGTCACTTTATTTACTAAAGAAATAAAGATATAACTGCTCCCATAGATAGGTATAGGTACGTATTGAAATTAACCGACTTGGTTTACATTCGATCTCACAACTTTTTACGGCAGATAAACTGCGTTGCGAGACTTGTGCATTTTTGTACATGTAATGTTTTTGATGGGATTATACCTACATAATCCTATTAATATTATAAACGCGAAAGTTTGTAAGTATGGATGGATGTTTGTTACTCTTTCACGTAAAAACTGCTGAACGGATTTTAATGAAACTTTACAATAACATAGCTTATACATCAGAATAACACATAGGCTACAATTAATAAAGATAATATAGTATATTATCCAAAGTGGGTGAAACCGCGGGGCGCAGCTAGTCTTTATATATAAAAATTACGCGTCTAGTTGTTTGTCCGCGATGGACTCCTAAACTACTAAGCCGATTTTAATCAAATTTGCAAAGCGTGTGCACTTTGATCTAACTTAAAAGATAGGATACATCTCAATTTATAGTCGCAATAACAAAACCTTAGCCACAGCAACGCGTGGCCGTGTCTTCTAGTATACGAGTAGTATAAGAATTAATAGCGTTTACACATACATAGGCCACGACCCAATACATATATATACACACATGACAACAGGCACAAATTTTATAATATTTATTTTGTTGAATTTGGTCCGACATTAATAATATTCTAATTCTACCAAGCAGGAAAACTAATTTGAAATTCAGCCCTCAAGGTATCACGTGATGTAGAATGTGTTGTTTTCTTTTAGTGTAAAAGATTGCATGGTTTTCACATTTTTAAACTCAAACTGACCTATTTAGCACCGATATCAAGTTGGCGGAAAAAACCGATAGCTTGCTATTCCTCCATTTTCTTTTAGAATCTCTTTTAGCGCTAAGTGGGCTTTCGTCTTTAAATAAATTCAGCGCCGTTGCTACCATATTAAGCGTGGCTGTATCAGAAAAGTAGGCAATGAAATCTTTTCCTTTGCCTTCTTTCGCTTCTTGGAAGTTTCTTAGCAGGTCAACTAGGGGGATTCTTCCTAGACGTTCGTTGATACTGTTTCCGTAGCCATTCTTGTAGTAGAACTCCAAGTCTCCAATGTATTCAAGAACTCGTAAATCTTCGGTAGTAAACAGAGCGCACCATGGGCTAAATTTGTTTTCGATCCCCGACCAAGTGTGTCGGCACAAATCGTACAGAGATTTAACATTCTCATCTGATAGTTTGTAGTCGATGCCGAGCCGTCTCTGGATTCTGTCTTTTGTCTAAAACAGAGGTTCACGTTAGAAAGCAGAGGATTAAATTTTACACCTCAAATCACTCCGAACATTTACCTTTACTTACGGCAAAATAGTCTGGTGTATTCTTGTATTTCGCAACTTCGTTGTATGTGTTTGGGTTTTTTACTAGATGTTGGTACCTTTTACATGTTTTGTGTGGCTGAAATACAATAGTTAATGTTACTTACCTATTGATTGGTGAACAAAGTCAGTTATTAAAGGTTTAATTAGGTACAAAATGCTCGATACAAAGAACTTGTTTGGACTCAAAAACCTCTGACACTAGAAGCCGATTATGCTTCATTTGACAACAACAAGCAAAAATGGTAAAGAAACCAGACCGCATTTTAATTCTGGTTCAATTTCGAAAGTGCAGCTGGCTTGCAATTAGGACGACCACCACGAGCTGTTCCATTAATGATCGTACAAAGCTGACCTCAATGCAGATGCAAATCGAACATTTTAATCATCGATTCTCCAACTTTATATGTTTTACTTTTTTGCAAATTTTTTTTTAAGTTGAGAGAACGTGGAGTACCAACCGCGTGTACAAAAAAGTACCCTTGGAACGCTTGCGTGACCCACGTAAGTGGACCAAGGGTAAGAAACGGCATGAACGACATAAAGGGCATGAAAACGGTGATAAAAAAATCTCACACGGCATCGTCTGCCACCGTGATTGGCGGTCAGAAGGAGCGCGGTAATGCTATAACAATTGCAAGCCATACAAAACTGCACCATCTGTATAAGCAATATGTCACCACAAAATTCTCCTGTTCCCCTGTGTTCCCCGTACCGCGTCGCTAGGCTACATGGTTGAAAATGCCTTGTTCAACGTACAAACATAACTCATTAATAAGTCATTTTGCACAACTTTGTTCAGCAACTTTTTGAAATACCAACACAACATGTCTTACCCTATTATGTCTCGCGAAAGGGGGTGTGAATTTCTAAAACTTTTGGAAAGGGTGAAGTCTATTAGCCATTGCATGCATACATCTCTGAATTATAAAGTACCTACTCAGTATTATGAGGTAACTCTGTTAACAGCTAAGTAGTACTTACAGCGACGATACTCTCATTTGCTTTCTCAACGTTCAAGTGTTCATTTAGGAAACCTTTTACAAAGTTCTTTGCGCTTTCTTCCGTCACACCACCAGAAGCAGGAGCAATCTTGTAATTTCCTTTGAGGTTTCGTAATAATTGAGGGAACGCCTGGCTTAATCTGTTTGCAATTCCTATTAATTCCTGAGAGCCTTCTTCAGTTAGGAAGTTTGTTTTACTGAGAATTCTGTTATCTACGTCCCAAGTTTGGAGATTTTCAACGTCTTGGGCACATATAGAGCTTCGCCCCTGTTTGTAACTTGATATGACATTGGCTCTAATGGCGAGCGATTCGTTTAGGCTCGTTGGGAAGTTTTCGGGGATGTTCTTTCCAGCACTCATCAGCGCCCAAACACTGATTGGTTCGCAACCTTTATCGAAATGAAAATGTTACAAAATGAACAAGATCATGACTTTTTGTAGAGGCAAAAAGTTTTGAGAATAATGACTTTTTGTGTCTACAAATAGTTATGCTCGGCCGTTCGGACGGAATTCCTTTTGGCTGGAATGCTCCGTTACTTGTATAGTATTTAATGGTTAACTTGAAATTGATGTATCTACAAAAATTTCTAAAGCCCCTACATATACTAAATACTAAGAAAACGACAAAATTTTCATGAACTTTTATTGGAGCAAAACACTACAAAGATCCACCATACTAAACATAAAACACAACCATCCAGCTCGGTTAAAAATCGGAGACATGAGGATATATTTTCTATAATAAGATTAGAAACTGTATACTCGTAACTAATGCTATGTTAAAAACAGATACTTTTAATTTGATATCGCCTATCTATTCACACCTACCCGAAGCATATAAAGTTTCTCTCTTCACGTAATAAAGCCACTGTTTGCCTAATAAAAACGATACGTACCTTTTAGTTTTACGATCGAGTCCCTTATATCACCTCTGACGTTATTGTATGGAGTTTTATCTGAAAAATATTTATAGGGGCAACCCGAATTCCAATAGCAGAAGAAACAGTTCACTGTTTTTAGTAAAACACATAAAACTACAATACACAACATTATATGCTTTCCTGTCCCCATCCTGTTTTATTTATAATTTTGTATTAATGCAAACAATATTTTTAAATTATCGGACAGAGCGTTAAAAACACAAAGTTGAACAAACAATATTATGGCTATGAATGCAAAAAAAGTAGATCTCCCACTCAACCATTCCAAGACCGGTTAAAAGTTGCGACACTTTTTCTAACTATAATCTGACCTTTATTAAAAGTTATAAATAAAAGTAATAAATATACCTTCTACGGCTTATTTTATTTTCAGACATAAGTACTTTATAGTTTTTCATAGGTACATAACATAAACTTTTCAATTTACACGTTACATAGGTACAAATAAATGCAAGTAGAATTAGCGGCAAGTGATTAAGAAGGCACGTTGTTGGTGGGCTCAGAGCTGTCGGACGCGGTTGTTATCAATGGGTAGCAGTCGTTAAGCCATGTCTTGGGCCTTGGGTGGTCTGTCTAACTGACACTACCGATTGGCACTGCTAACACATAGGCGAAATTTTGATAAAGTAATGTTGAACAAAGTTTCAAAAGAAATAGAAGAGATTGCTTATGTAGAGGCTAAAGATCGGTTATGTAAGTAGGTATTAATTATTACATATTTATGACCTGGGCAGGACTGGGCACACGAACTGGGAACTATAGGTATGGGGCCGCTACGCAAATGTAAAAATTCAAATTAATTAGCAAAAATCGGGCTTAGCAGACGAGAAAGATTTTAATTTCCCTTCAAATTCTTGCCAAGTGCACACCCCATCCTTGCATATCGGTATCAAGGGCTCCTCGTTCAGGTAAAACACGACGTTGTAGTCATTCTCCTGATTGCACCTGAAATAACGAGAAGAAACTAGTTGTATAAAAGCATTTTATAAACGACAGTACAGGCATACCGAGATCTATATGATCATCTAAAAAAATCTGTAAACACTGCAGTTCAAACATATAGACCAAACTTTTTTTCTCAAATATGTAAGTAACAAGAAATTCAAAATTAAATTTGTATACCACGTTTGTTGTTTATTTTCGCGTTAACATTACTGCATATTTACTACATAGGTACACAGTAATTCTAAACGAAATACAAAAATATACACTGAAATTGAAATATTGGTTACAAAAAATAGATTTTTAGAGCTAAAGCATTTTAAGGCTCGAAACAGAATATTGATACGGCTGTGACGGCCAGCATGCAGCCGGCAGCGAGCTGATGTCGAGAGTTGATTTTAAAATGTAAATGTGTTTCTGACATATTGGTATAACGATACGACATAATATTCTAAATATTTTCATCAGTAAAATCTGGTAGCTTTGGCCCAAAATATAAAATCATAACAATATATTTTTTAACACTACATAAACTATTCGTACAGAATATCCAACTAAACCCTACATATACGTAGGTATTATTCATCTACAAGCCCTATTTAGGGTATCTCTTGTTTTACCAAACACCAATGTTGCCCGTAAAGGAAAATTATTTATGATATACAAACCTATTCAACACAGCCAGTAGGTTGGACGAGTACGGAGAAAATTTGCTATTTCTCCATTTCCTCTTAGGGTTTTTACGTGCCCCGGTTAGAGGGCTATCATCTTTGAAGAGATTGAGAGATGTGTATACCATTTCAATCATAGAAGCATGAGTGAAATACGTCACAATTCTTTTCCCCTTTCCTTCTTTCGCTTCTTGGAAATGTTTGAGCAAGTCAGCTAAAGGAACTTTCCCGAACAGCTGGTTCATCGGTGAGCCGTATCCATTTTCGTAGTAATGGCTCATGTCTCCAGCGTATTCTAAAACTTTCAGGTCTTCAGTTGTGAAAAGTGCGCACCAGGGACTCATTCTGTTGTCGATTCCTGACCAACTGTAACGGCACCAGTCGTAAAGGGCAGTGATGTTCGCGTCTGTTAAAGCGTAATCGACGCCTACTCTTCGGCGAATTCTATCCCTCATCTAAAATTCCAACAGATGGTATAAGGAAGTGCAAAGTAATAAAAATGGTTCGTAATTTGAATAACTCAACGTACTTACGGCAAGATATTCGGAAGATTCATGATACTTGTTTGTTTCAGCATACGTTTTTGGATTGTCCAAAACCTCCTTTTGATATTTAACACAGTTTTTATGCGGCTGAAATAAATAAAGGCAACTTGTAATATACATTTCAAAGTGACAAGACTTTAGATTACATTTAAGAACATCCCGCTTTCTACTTACAGCCATGATATCATAATCTTCTATGACTTTGTCCATAACCAGGCCTTGACTTTGGAGACCGTTTATGAAAGCTTTGGCGCTATCTTCGATCCAAGTTCCTTCAGCGGGGCGAAATGTGTAATTTTCCTTGTCAAGTTTCCCTAACAACTTCGGAAACGCTTGCTTGAGCCTAGACCCGATGCCTAGTGAGTCTTGATAGCCTTCTTCAGTGAGCTGGTGAGTTTTCCCAAACATTTGGTTGTCTAATTTCCACTCTCTTAAATTTTCTACATCTTGAGCACATAGGGAACTGTTACCGTTGTCGTAACTGGATATTATGTGGTCCCGGATAACCATAGCGTGTTTCATGTTAGTTGCAGATTCGAGACCGGGAGATACTTTTCCATTTCGCACTAGCCCCCATATGCTAACTGGTTCGCAACCTGTTGCAAAAACAATTTTATGAATACTAACATTTTTGAAAAGTTACTATTTGTACCTACCTATATCTGAGACTTTTATCTTGATATAAACTGTATACCGTGATGGCATTTCAACTGTCTTAAAATGGAAGTCTTATTTTAAACGGGAATAAACTTAACAAAAAACAACAGATATTCATGAAATTGTTACGTAATATGACTGTACGTAAATGCTAGCACATTCCCAAACTAAAATATAACAATACAGATTTTTTGGGCCTAAGTAACCATCAGCGATCCGTCGTATTATATCACTTCCACCTTTTCGTTTACATTTTCTTTCGTTGTTATACCGGAACTTGGCAAAACATTTGTATTGGTAAAGGCGAAAAACGTACCGTTCTGAACGCTTGTTCTTAAGTTAAAATGTAATAACATTATTTCCACCAACCTGTTAATTTTACAACTGAATCCCTTATGTCGCTTCTTACAGCACTGTACGTAGTTTTATCGGACAAAAACTTATAAGGGCACCCTGTATTCCAGTAGCAATATAGAGAGCTTGTATATTGCACATAAATGCAAGCAAATATGAAAACTTTCAATTTCATTATTGTATCAGGAATATTTATTTCTTATTCAATTTACGAATTTAGTTGCACTTCAATAAATGGATGTGAACTGCAGGAGTCAAATGATCCACTACATATAATATTATCAATACAAGCCCCAGTGCAATACCGGTTAGTTTAGGTACCTATACAGTGTTTAGGTTTTTTCGTAAATAACACTTCATACAAACAAAACAAATCAATATAAAAAAGATGCCTATCTACTTCAAGTTTTAGGAATGTTTAGGTTGTTGATGCAAAAACAGAGCAAGCTAAATAAACCTGTTCAAAAATAAACACTCTCAACGTATATTCATAACGCCTCTTAATTTTCCTGCTGATAAATATTGCTATATACCTATTAGTATTATTATTATGCAAATAAGAATTGTAATTATTACTAGCTGGTGCTCGCGACTTTGTATGCGCAGGATTAGTATTTCGAATGGCTATTTTGGCTGTAACGGCTAACACTTACGGTTTAGATATATACTGTGACGGGCTCATACATTTCATATGTGTGTAACTCTAGCGGTTTTGGCGGCGCACGCCAGAATAGCTAGCAGATGAGATTTTTCCCTACTTACTTGACACTTATCGTCATATTTTGGACACTTCACACAATATCTTTATAAATTGTAACCTATGTGTTATTGTGATGTATAAGCAATATTATTGTAAAGTTTCATTAAAATTCATTCAGTAGTTTTTACGTGAAAGAGTAACAAATATCTATCGATTCATACTTACAAACTTTTGCGCTTATAATATTAGTGGGATAGAATAGTAGAATATTGTCATTGGTAAAAAGGGAGCTAAGAGGGTAAAAAAGGAGAATAAGTAAAACGAACAATTTATTTCCAATTATTTTACTGATCTTTTCTGCATTCATTTAATAGGACAGTGAATATAACCACGTATACGATTTACAGCAATTAAATATGTGACCTAAAATAGTGTACATTGGTAAAGATATTGGGTTAATTTTATTAGTGTAGGGAAACGCGTAATACCGAACTTATGCGACGTAATTACGCTTGCAATGTTAAAAGCGTCGTGTACAATACAACAAGAGCTGAAATTACGTCGCGTTTTGTCGTACATTACATGGTGTGTCCCTAGACATAATTATTGTTATGAGTACGACAAAACGCGCGACGTTATTTCGGCTTGATGATGTTGTACGTAATCCTTTTATAGTTGCTTTTATTTACATCTAAAATGGTAACATGAGGTATCAAGGTCAATCAAAATTCTGTATCAATATTATGGTCGTACAATTCATCATAATTATTTTTGACTTAACTAATTTTAAAAAGAAAAATTTTACCTTCACATGTAACCTGATTAATGGATAATAGATCAGGCTTACGAAAAATATCAAGGACGAATTGTTTTGTACAGGTTATATAAAATAACAAAATCAACGTTAATTTCAACATCTTTGTTTGTAATGTTCATTTAATGCAGGGCTGTTCGTACAAACAGATAAATGTGCACAGGCACACCCAACAAATAGAATAATAAATATTTTCCACTCGTGTGTACTGTGTACATCACGCGACCGCCAGATGCTTTCAGATTACTACGTTTTATATAGGCTCGCAAATGTTTTACATAGGTTTGTGTTAACCCAATAAATAATATGTATAGAACAATTCCATTCGCAATGTTTGTATTGTGATATAGAATTCTGATCCTTTATTGGCATTTATTTGTGAAATAATTTATTTTTTAAGTTATAAAGTCAACGACACTGGGAACATCTATAAAAAGGAATATAGTGATCTATAAGTTTGTTAGGGGTAGATTGTTATGTACTCGAAAATAAAAAAAATACTTCGTTTTTTATCTACACAATTCGACTGTCAACAATAGGTAGGTATATCAATGGATAAAATATCCCAATTAGGCGATATGAGTGAGTATACGACTGCAAATATATGTAAATACTAATTTACTCACTTTCTTAGTCATAAAAGCCGTGGAAATGGTGGAAACGAAAGGAGTCTAAGAACAGTCCAAATATTATTCAGCAGTATGAGTTTTTACTACTGTCCTATCAATTGTGTTCATAATTATAATTTATTTTTAGCTAATATGTAATTCACATAATAACGAATTATTTACAATAAATACAGGTAAAATATCTTGCAGTTTCTGCGTTTAGTTCCTAATCTTAAAATTGGCATTCGTAATTTAAAACTATGTCTATTAAAACGTATAATATTATGTTACCTTTTGAATTTGTAAAGACCACTGTTCATTGAATATTTTACTACAATTAAATAGTTATCAAAGCTGAACACAATATTATAGCAACAGTTATTACGTTTAACCGGCGAGCAGGTATAAAGGAATTCATGAAAGTGAAAGAAGCGAAAGAGGTGTTAGGATCGTAGCATGTGGAAAGATGTAGAATCTGCCTACCCCAACAGAAAAAGGCGTGACTGTATGTATGTATGTTTGTTAAGAAGTGCTCGTCCCATTACCTTTATAGTTGATTTAAAATCAGCCAAAGTATAATTAAATGTACCCACTGTCAGTAGAGTGATGGAATCTATTGAATTATTATGAAGTATTATTAATTTGTCTGAGTTATGAACGACGCCAATCAATCTAAAGTTTCTTTGTTTACTCAATCAATCTTCTAAATACAAATCGAAATTTCATTAAAATTATGTAAATTCGACTACAACTATTGTTTATCTACAAACAAATAGTAAACTGTACATCAACAATGACCTATGACTCCAAAAATGGTACAATTCTATAATGAAAATACTATGTCTGTAAACAGTCTGTACCCACGACGCAAGAGAAATCGTAGGTTGCATTAAAAAAAAAACAGAAAAGTAAAAGAAATAACGTACTACACATTGGATTTCACGGGATGATAGGCAGGTAAATAACATGACAACGTAAATAAATAAACCGAATCACTTTAAAGTTATTCTATTTTCATAGATTTATTTTATTAATTCCATCATTTTATTTCGATCATTATCTAGTATATTGCACTTCATACACAATCGTTACGATGACTACTTACAAATTATTTCGTATATTTATCGATTTAATTACATATTAATATCTAAATACAGTAGAAAGTGAAATAATATACTTTACGCATAAGACTTTAATATCACTAGATGACTCACATCCAATAGATTTATAATTATACACTAAATTAATTTCAAATTATACGTGTCTGTTGGTCCGAAGTTGGAACATTTAGAAGGAGAGGACATCGAAGGATAAAGCTTGTAAGAAAACAAGGAAAATAGGTCTAAGGAATACATAAAATATAAATGATTTAGGTAAATAGTTCCCACACATTTACCTCTACTTTGATTTGTGAGACGGCAAAAGATTTGTTAGTGTAGAAACATACCACAATCTCAAATCAAAGTATCAATAAACTTTGCAGTTAAATTAAAATAGAATAGGTAATAGATACAGGCAACATGCAGTAATATAGAGGCAACATGCAGTGATATACAAAATATTTAGGTTATTCTATATGAATTTTTATTTAATTTTAATACAAAAATTCTATTACGAAAATATTGCTTTTCTCAGATTGTTATGGTAAGTTCTGATTTTTGATATAAAGATTATAATTTTCTGAAATTGCAATGAAATGTAATATAGATCTAAAGAACCCCATCATCTTTTACTTACACACCGCGGTTTTTGCACAGTGACCACGTGCTTTGTGCGGATGTTTTTGTTCAAAACACACCCCCGAACTATTTGCATCGAAACGCCCTTAGAGCCTACGGGAAACAACCACAAGCAATCCGCTTATGGTTATGGTTACCGGTTATGGTTTTGTGTCTAACCGCAAACAGGTGAAAAACCACGCCATATGTGTTAAATGTGCGATTTTAATACAATTTATAAATTCTAAGGGCGTTTTAGTCACTATCGATTTGCAAGTGGAAGCCACGGCGTGTTCTCAGGCACTAAAACGTTGATAGAAAGAACCAACATGCAAACCATCTTCCCGATATTCGATTTGTACCACATTTCTTTACATGCTCATTGCCTTGTCTAACTTAGACTTAGAATAGAAGTGTTATATAAGGGAAAATATGTTCTTACATAGTTATTAACTAGTAAGTAAGTAGGTGAACTAAGAATTTGAAGGAAGAGAAAGAGAGAGAGAAAAAATCTAAACTAAACTACAGGGGTGCAACACTATGGTAGAAGTGTAGGTTTAATTCTATAATTGTCTATCTATCTAATTACAATGTTAAACGTGGCAGTTTTGTTAATTATTAATTAATTACGCTATTTAAAATCTACAAGAATAAGACACGATTCTAATTTTAGGCATACAAATTATACAGCTTTTACAACAAGGCTATTTGAAAACCACATGAAAATTATTATTTTTAAAGAAGTACACCAGTGAAAGTTAAATTAGTTTCACCGATTCACTATATTTTTATTAGATCTCAAGGACGTCTGGTGAAGAATTCTACTAAGCATTGCCATTGTATGTATATTTTATTATTGTGCTAGTGAAAACAAAAAACCATTTATCTTGACATAGACAGCAATGTGTTAATATATGAAAAAATCCAAACGTGTATATTTCAGTACGTTAACAAAAAAAAATTGTAGGTAGGTAACCGCGACATGACATTCAAATAGTCCCCATTGTATAGGATACATAATTAGATGAAAATCGAATGAATGAACACAGACACAGTTGTTTTGTGATCATTAAAGTGTATCAAAGCCTCACTACCCTCGCTCGCCTAAGGGTGTCTTTGACGCAAGGGTAAAACCACACACCCACCCTCATGCTTCGGTTCATTCAAACAAGTGGATCATTTTAAAAGGGTCTCCCAGAAATTGTTTTGAGCAATTAATATCACTTTTCAAAATAAGATTTGAGTTGAATTTGGATCTTAATGTGATAGATGGGGCCTGTGTTTCCTTTTCGAAATGACTAGAAGTTTATCAAATTTAGATATTGGCTGTAAATATAAATTAGGAACGTTAATCCATTCGATTACTTACCAAGGTAAAGTTATCAATTTAATAATTATTACAGACTTATCAAGCTATTAAAACAGCCAATTTTGTAACTGCTAAGTTATTTTTATCTACTTTAATTACATCATGTTAAAATTGAATGAAATATCTATCGTCAACTAGACTAAAGTTTAAAGCACTTTAAATATTTCTGGTCATAGCTATTTATATTTTACAAACGCACTTTCATATTTCTATCGTTAACATTTACACGTCTAAAAGCTAATTTCTCATTTTTCTGGACGTAAACAGCATTTTTCTTACTTATCGAGTACCATTGTTTATGTTGTTTGACGCAGATCGTAGTGAAGAAGCAATCATAATGTCTAAAGTAAGGCAGCCTTTCAAATGTAATAATACCAAGACACTAAAATGAACACCGATCGACAAAGTGACACCTGGCAGACGTGTCCGCATCAAACAATATAAAGAAGGCACTAACTCAATCGCCACGGGCATGTCGTTCCACACAATATACTCCTTAACGCGCTCTCGCCCAGCTACTGACGCAAAAACAACGTGATACGGACCAATTCATTTCCAGAAATGTATCAGTGTACCCCTCTCATCCGGGATCTTGCTTCGGATCCAAATTGGCTCTCCTTTCTTGAAGAGCCGCTAAGAGAGCCTCCCTAACTTCCCTTTCAGAACTGCGCCACAGCCTCATTAGTTCATCTTCTGATAACAATGCCAGGTCTGACCTTGTCCCCATCGGTGACACTCTCGGATAAGGTGGAGCAGGCGGTATATCGTGCGCGTCGGACACTAATATCTCCACGCTGGCCCGAGGAGTAGGACCTTCTATACACATATTATATTGTTCTGATCTTTCCGAGACATCCTGATAAGATCGTGTGGAAGAACCTTCCGCTCGACGTATCATTGGTGATGGTGTTCGGAGTCGAGTGTTGATGTCGGGGGGTGAGCTAGTTAGACAACTTACATCTCTGCTTAATCTCCTTCCAATGTTAAGGCTAGTTTTCTCGTATATATTGGACACTGAAACATCTGAGCCACCGAGGACAGAGTCTGTGCTAAATCGTCTGACGTTGAGGCCAGAAAGGCTACATCTTTTTCTCCGACCTCTAGGAGACCTGATTTGTCTCGGCGACCGACCCTGTCGAGGTGATCGACTGGATACCTCTGGTGATGGGGAAAGGAACTTTGATTCTGTCAAGTCTTCACTTATTTCGGTCGTTTCAGCTGGCTCTTGTTCTTTGATAGAGCCTAAATTATGATCGCGTTGTTGGACCCTGGTGGAAACCAAAATTATTGCAATTTTAGCTACTAGAAAATTGAAGAGTATTAAGAGAATTAAATAAACGAACAATAATCCTGCCTAAACTGTGGGAGATAGCACAATAGCCACAATACCACTTATTAGTATAGTAGGATATAAACGGGCGTACCATGAAAAAAAAGCTCGCGAAATCGCACTTGGTGCAAGACGCACGAGGCGAATGACGTGGTAAAAGAGAGATCTATACCAGTTGAGAGAGGGCGGAGAGAAGAGCTGTGAATAATAAGACTTACCTCCGTATTGCTTGAATCATTTCATACAACTGAGCTTTACTTTTCCGCCGCCTACGCTGCTCGTGTTCCTTCTGAAACAAAGGCACTCTCCTGACGTAATCTGATTTATTTTTTTATTGTATCGGTTGAAATCCAATCAAAAAAACTAATTACCCTTTTCACGCTCTTCTGAAAAAGCGAAGTGAAATGCCCTTGGCGGATCGTATTCACTAGCTCACGGGCCGCGTGGTGCGGGGAGACCAATTCCACGCAGTTGATGAACCTATACAATTTCTGAAACAACAATGGGTAGGTAAGCAACGCGTTGCAGTAGCTACGTGTCATTGCGTTGTAGAAGAATATAAGCAGGGGTGTTCGTTCAGTGTTAAAATCTGGTCTGACGGAGACTCGGTCGACATAATCCTAGCCAGTCTCCTTGCCTTCGCAGTTGAGTAGGGCAAACAAAGTGCTCGCAAAGTATAGGAGGACGTAGTGACGCAAAGTGACAAGACGTCTTTGACTTTACTTCACCGAACAGTAAATACACGTTACAATTTCGTTAAGCGGATTACACTGTCTCTATAATATTCAATGGTATAGGTAGAATTACTTTGAACGTGCAGGTTTTTTGCGTCGTATATTCTGGATTCGCTGTACCTAATAACATTAAAAGCGTCTGAGAGACAATTATGTATAATAATATATAACTTAGGATACGTCTGTCTAGAGACTGAGCAAAAACTTATAAGTCTATTTAGTTTTGAATTTAAATCGCTTCTACATGGTAATGCTCGTATCTTGCTGAAACAGAGAGACAAAGTTTAAGAGAATAATTAAGGAATATTTCAAATAAGTAACAATTTATAGAATACGAGTAGAAGGTACCACTCAATATAGCATACCTACTACGAGTATAATAGGTAGGTACTGGTATCTTCGCAAGTTATAAAAATATGATTAATTCTCGTTATTTATTACCTGACTAAAAAACATAATGTTCCTACTTCTCCAAATTGTCCCTTTCGGTTGGTGTCTCAATACGGGCAGCGTGTATTTGTAAAATAGATGCTCCAGAACCAGTATTAGAAGGCCCAGGATAACTCCGACTCCCAGCAAAATGAACACGCCCGCGACTGCAGCCACGCCTTTAAACAAAGAGATTTACATGAAAACTGGCTCCAGAGTTAATTAAATGAACAACATCGAAAGTTCAGTACGAAATTAATGGAGGTACACGCTCCGCTTGGGGCAGTAAAATCGATCTCTTTTCATGAAGTATTAAAAATGACTCGCGCCATTTAATGACCGTTAATAGCACCAACTATGAATAGACTTATTTTGGTATTATCTCTTCATGGTAAATTGAGATTATAATTAAATAATTTAAGTGCAGTTTCATATTTTAATTCATAATAAGTCACGCCTTTGTTAAATTTATCCTTTTATTGACTCAAATTCATAAGTTATGTTTTTTCTCCCTGTCTAAACATTGTACTTCCAAAATTAATACAATATAGCCTGATGATACCGACTAATTGTAATTTTGAGACCTTTATTCCACAGTTTATATACTAAAAATATTTTTATTCTTATAGTTATGTCGAATTCCAGAAATTTATTAAGAGTATGTATTTGAAAAGATGTTTTTATGAAGTAGGTACTATTTATCTGTTGATCCTTTTATATAGTCTTATATCGCATAGGTAAGTATAATATTAGTGGTATGATATAAATATGTTACCCAAACTCAACACATCGATTGTGAACATCTTACATTGCTAATAGGTATTTACATTTAATATTAACAAATTAATAGGTAATAAATTTAATATTATATATTAACATTTATAGTTCCGTTTACATTAGATACGCTTCATCAATATTGACAATTGTTTTGTCAAATGATAAATTATTATTTTTTTTGTTTATAAAAACGTGTTTTTATATTTTATTTGTAAAAAAGTGATTTCTAGCTACAAAAGAAACCTGTCATTTATTCAATGCTAAAATAAAAGAAAATAAGATGAGATATGGACAAAACTACTACGAGATTGTCACGTACTAGCACTAACGTTGGCAAGGAAAACAAGTCACATACAAATATAACTATGAAATGGTCGCTGAAGCATGGCAGTAAAACAACAAGAACGTATATATATCTAATATAAAAGTAAAGTATTTTGCCCGTCTCCACTCCTGACACTTTTATCGTCATCAGGCATTTTGGGTAAACATATTTTATTATGAAAGTGGAGTGAATGAAAAACGCTACATACATGACAACATCACATCACTAACGTTTAGCACGACGTTCATTAATCATTAGTTAATTTATATTTCAAAGAAAGTTAAATGTAACAGTGACATTGAATTATGCGAAGTCTTGTAATGAATCTTGAATAAACATTTTTTTCACGGATTTTAGTTAGTTTAGAGTTAGTTTGTAAACCGTTGTATAAAAGTTAAAATACCAAATATTCATGTTGCTAAACTGATCAAGTGTTCGCATAAAATAGGGCTATCTTAGGTAGCTCTAAGATTTTGTGTAAAATAGGGCTATCTTAGAGCTACACTGTCCTAGACCATCCCTAACTTATAGACAAAAAAATATATTGTTGCATGTACGTACAGATTTTGAAAAGTACAGTCAGCAAGAATATGGATAATACTTACCTTTTCTGTTTATTGTGCGCCATTTCATAACAGAATAAAAATCATCTATTTGGAAACAGAGTTGTGACAAATACGCCCTGTAGCAATTATCATTACCATTTTATAAGTTAAGGTTTATCTCACGATGAATTTCCACCTTGCAATTGTGACTAGAAACGTGAAGGTGGGTTCAGATAACAATTTATTTGATAACTTAACCAATACCAAATACAGATACAAAAACTTAAGTGAAGCTATATTTGCATTCAGAAGCTATCGTGCCATCGCAAAGTTTCGTATCAATTCCTGTAATTTACTTCGATCATACAATTTGACTTTCACAGTGATATTCTATAGGTACCTAGCTTTTGCTACAATAAAAAAATACAAATTCCCCATCTCTTTCACATGTCAATCATTTTAGGGAGAATAAGATCGTCATGAAAATTGATAGGTTACCTGTCGCGCGATTATCACAAGAATATGCCGTCTCGATTGAAAATCCTGTCGGCAAATGGTGGCAGCTTTAAACGAAAAACGTCCCTAATGTCGTTTCGTTTTAATCGAATCTCTTCGTGAACGTATTTCGAATAAGATATAAACACACTCGTGGTGCCACCTCATTTTTTGAAGTGATAAATCCCATGTTTAATCTTTTAGGTCGACTGGTGGCAAAGCGTAGGTGCCTCCCCGGTTGCCACGCCGAGGGGCGGCTTAATGCCGGGGTGGCGATAAATTCTAATGAAATTTCCGCAAGAGACGAACCAGCTGACTGTGAGAGCAGAGCGCGGTGTAACGAATACACATTAAAATAGTAATATACAATTTCATTTGGACTGCCGAGGGAATAACAGATCACTAAATGTAGAATTGGTGTTGTCATAACAAAATATTGTTCATATGAACTTACTCTCGCAACACGTACACGCGTACGTGCGTACAATTTTTTTATAAAACACGATTAAAATTAACCCATAATTCGTCTCGTTTAATAAATAGTTATAAGAGTTCAACTATCTACCTTTTGTCTTTATCAAGCGGTTGTGGTTGCAGTAAATTATATTGTCATCAAAACTTGTCAAGCATGCAACATTTCTACCTAATTACACCGAAACACGGTCAATTATAAATTGAAAGATACATCCATCCATTTCATATCACAAGCTTTTAAAAAATCTACGTACCCAGCCTCCACGACCAAGACCATGTGACCATGTCTTTATTAGAAAAAGTCTCATGGTATGTTTATGATTAAGGAATAAATGGGCAATATTATCAAGTAATCTTACCGAGCGGTTTAGGTTGTATTCCATAATCCGGACTTAGTTTGAAGCAAGGTAATCCACCGTACCACTTTTCAGTCAGAATATCCATGTAACCGTTAGAAGAGTACTTCGCGATCACCGCAGATATACTGTCCTGAAACAGAAAATATCCGTGTACAATACGAAACGAATTTGCGTTCACGTCAGCGCCGAATAATTTGTAAACGTCTGAAAAATCTGTACAAAAAAATACAAAACAAGGGCGTCACATCTGCTCCGATTTGTTCGTATTTAACAACGCGTCGAAAAAGGATGTGTCTGATGGCATTGTCGCCGCGCGAAACAAAAACTGTTTTTCTCATCCGTTGATTTATGTGAGTGATCCGCGGGAACCCCAGAGGTATATTGAACAACGTCAAGATAAAATGACGTATAATCGGCTGAGCCGGGGCTACATGACACCCGACTATCGATCACGCCATTAGAAGGCTCGCTTGCGTCATCCATCAATCTCTTGGAGCATAGATCCGGAGTTCGCCGCCACTCCAGCCTAAAGTCTTGCTTCTCATGTTAATCCACGGCACATTTCTTGGGATACGTTCGTTAATCACATCGAGCCTATACTTTATAAGATGCTATTATTCGTGTGCCGTGCCAAGATGCGTGTTATGTAGACACATGTACACGAACACCTTCACGTTACACTGTTTCATCTTGTAATTAGCTTGATTGAGCGTAATTCAGTACCTCTCACTGCCTACACACATCAATTATGCAATTACCAAGTGTACGAAGTCGACGTTAGAGGATATAATATAGCAACAGCTATAGCATAAGATTATTTTCGGACTATTGATACTACAAATAACTTAATTGATAATTAAATAAAATTCACACAAAAGCGTATTAATTTACTTGAGAAAGCAATTATACCGTATTTTATAACCATCGAATATCATTCATGACTCCAAAAGGGTAGTCTATATAACCATCAAAATTATAACTCTCAATCAGTGACCTAAAATACTTGTGGACTATTTTTATATTAGCTAAAGAGGTACATATAAGTATGTTTATATGTAGCTGCAGCATTGGCGCGTGGACACTGTTGATGTTAGATGTTTATAGAGACTGGGTCTCTATAGTGTCAGTATCAATGCCCTCAAAGCTTTGTTTTTACCTTCAAAGGAAATCCTTTCGCCATGCCAATGGCATACGTGTCTGCGTTTAGAGCATGTTCTCCTATGCGTTGTAACTTGCACCCGTGGTCTGTCGCTCTGTAATAATCCAAGACCGGTGTATCCGCTATCAATAGATCTAAGGTTCCATTCCTGCAACAAGTACGAGTTTGTATACTTAGATAGGTGCTAAGTAATACAGCTCTGAACCCAAAGTTACAGAGCTATAATTATTATGGCTAGTACTAAAGCTGTGCTGCACTGCTTTTTAGATGCAGTGAAATTAATTAACTATCATCGTGCTCAAAGTTGGATGGGTAATATCGATAACGGCAAGCAAGACAGAGAACTAAAAGTCGTTTCAGTAGTGTCTAGGTTGTTTCTTCGAGAAAGATATAAATCATAAATATCTATGCACTTTGTTGTATATTAGGCACATTTTGCTTGATTTATTGACATTATGCGTAGCTAAATCGGCAAGAGAAGAAGCAAGTAGAACATAAGAAATGCACTTAATTAATATAATCCATTTATTTCATTTGCCTATAGCGCGTGAGGTAAGTAAAAAATTCGCGTTAACTGATATAATTAGTGACTGACACACAAAACACTAATTGTCGTTTCAAAATAGTTCACATTGCAACAAATAGCTGATACTTTTACCATCTTTGTGTAACTAATTATTTGTTTCCCGGAATGAGCTAACGAGAACCAGTTTAAATCTTAATGTGAAAGTTGGCAGCAAGACACTAGCAATTCAATTAAATAGCTCTAACTCTCCTTAGAAGCTATTTTTTGAATTCTATCTTGTTTTGACTGATGGTTTACAGCTTAATTGGCGGAATAGGAATGGGGTACTAAATGTGGGCCGTAAAACAAATGTACTTGAAGGGCATTAAGTGGCTATCGGGCCGCTCGAGGGTAGAAGACTTTACTAGCTCATAAAGTTCACTGCGTTTTTTTATCGAACCACGGGTTTCATTTACCGATATCCAAAGTAAAAATGTTTAATACGATACCACAATATTTGTTCGAACAGTTTGATTACTTTACATTGACGCGTTAAAAATTAACCATACAATGAATAAAGCAATTTGGGTCTGAATTCAATCAATTCGGTTTGGCTGGGTTTCGGTTAGCGCAAAGCGTTCTCGACTCTCAACTAAAGAGGGTTAACAGATTAACTGGCTCATTTTTAAGGTTCCGTAGGTTTATAACCGAGTAGCCTGTTAACCTCTCTTTATCGCCATATATACGTCGGGTGCAGGGTATCACATAACATAAACCATATATTATTATAAGCTGTAAAGTGACATTTTTCCGGGCTTATGGTTTGTGTATGTGGAGTGTGAGAAAATGATTGCGGGCATAAAAATGTTAAATTGTTGAAGACTCCAGGTTCCACCCTAAACATAATAAAGAGTCTCCATATGTTTAGACAGAGATGATTACTTCAAGCATGTTTTATAGCGGAATTTTATGAATATCTGTTTTGATCTGCAGTTTGTGTCTTTTTTTGTAATATTGTTGTTTTGTGACATTTTGCTTGATTGAAATGACGACTCACTTAAACACCATTAACTGTTATTTTGCCATGAATTAAAAACCTTTCACACTAATATTGGTTACAAACTATACATATCTAAAAGTAATTAAGTATTTCGACAATTACTCTTTTCAGGAAGAATAAGAGATAATACCTATTATATCATACTATTACGTTACATTCAGCGGTTTCAGTATCTATGGTTAGTATCAGTATCAGTGTGTTACTTTTAATTACGGACCTAGCTTTTTTGTTCGTTGTAAGATTTAAGGCTGACGCACATTGGGGCGGGCCGCATCGCACCATATCGGATAACATAAAAATGCTGCTGTCATCACTTTCGTACATTTTATATGAACTATCGCACTACAGGTGGGCCGCGACTTCTATTTTTCTTTGGCGCAATCTTGCGATGCGATGCGCCGCGTCTGCAGTATGTGCCAGCCTTTATTTTACTGTAGTATTTACCTGAGCTTCTCGATGCCTTCCTCGATATCTTGGAGAGCGTATCGCCGCATTTGTTGCGCCAGCTGTGGATTATTTCTTTCGACGTAATACTCAGACACGGAGGAACTGGCCGTACCTACTCGCAGAAATAACCACTGAAAATATAGACGTACCTACAATTAGTAAATTATCTATAAAAAATATTTAAAACATATTAATAAAATACTCACATTACTCCTACCCCCTTGAATATCGTCAACAGCGTTGTGAAAAAACAATCCAGCTATCAAAGCGGCTATGTTGGCCGTGTAACTCGCTACGAATATCACAGAAAACCCTCCCCACACGTTAATCAGAAACTTGTTAGGCCAACTCTTCGGAGCTTTGAATGCAACCAAATGGCCGCAAAGCAACCCCCACATCACCCATAAAGCGCTGGATATACTGAAGTTCTTCGATCTCTGACGTCCCCAAGGATTAAGTCCAAATGGCGAAAGCCACTCGTATATCGCAACTGCAATAGCGGTCACGTTCAGCGATGTAAATATGGCCACCCACAGCTCGGGAGAGAAAGGTAAGAGGAACGCTAGCAACGGTATATCCGGCCTCTGGTTTGGCGCCGCTAATATTGAAACTCCGCTAAAGAAATAAGGCTGACTGAAATCAATCACTTCGGCTCGCGCCGACGAAACGCTAAGCGCCGCGAAAGACATATGAGCCGCTCCAGATACTAAATCTCCCACAATGCCGTTCCATTTCATGCTATCGTCATCTAAATCCGCGGAACTCATAGATAGGCTCCCAACTGTATCGACAACTTTATACCCGTTTCTGTATTGAGATCGATAGCTCTGTTGATTTTTAGCCGTGGTATCGCTTTCCACGTTTTTGTACTCGTCCATTCTTTGAAAGGGTTGAACGTGCTTCCTCGAACCGTACAGACCGTCCTCGACGAGATACAAGTGGAAATCGAATTCAAGTTCTTGCGCTATGTTTTCTAGAAGGTCCATTGCAAGACCGTAACAACAGTGAGTGGCCATTTTGGTGAATACAGGTTTGGGCGTGGGAAAGAAAAAGCTCTCTGGCTCTTGTTCGAATTCTCTCTCTAGCTCGTTGAAGGCGAGCGTGAGGTTATCTCGGTCAGACGTCTGGGGTCGGTGGCACGGCAGCCCGCGGAGACATTGCCCGTCTTCGTCTAGCTCACCTTCCATGACAAAGGGTGGCGCTAGTGCTGTGACTATTCGAAATATTGTGCGGGCTCCCTCCGACTGTCCGTGTGCTACAAGCCTGCCTCCTGGCCACACGATGGTATGAAGCCTGACACTGCGCCCGTGCACTCGACCTACTTGTCGCCACATATTGTTACCGCCACCTCTAGGGACGAGGTTTAGAAGTGCAAAAGAAGCTGTCAGCTCGTCTGCAGTTCCTCCGCTATTACCCGCTAGAACGTCCGCCGCGGATATCCTCATCTCCCTGAAACAATATGCACTTTTGAACATCTGCATAGACTTTGTTGCAACGACATCAATAATACTGTGTTAACTCTACGGCCGAATTTTTAGCAAGGAACTCCCTAAAATGAATGCTTTTCAAATTAGACTTGAGCTGCAAACGAAATAATTTATATTGTCATAAAATAATAGTTATAACATATAATTATATTTATTTTATAGGTTGGCTAGTGTGGTATGACGATGTTGTTACCGCTGATAAATCCGCTAAAACTATAGCTCTGGCTCTCGAAGACTGTTACTGAGATACCCAAAAAGGTCTTAGAGAAAACTTTTGCGTAAGATTTGTTTGATGTTTTCCTTCATCGGAAGCTCATGCTCATTTTAGCACGGATAGTAGCTAAACCAACGTCGCAGTATCTGATCACTGAGCAGACGGAACGAGCAATCATTGCTTCAGGAAATCATAACTGATTTATTGGCTTTGATCGTAAAATAGTTAACGAAACTTGTGTATACGATATAGATAACATACTTCACAGTGGAAATTATATTTCAGTACCGCATTAAATATCGGAAAGGGATGAGAACGCGATCGTACCTCTAGGTATATGGTGGTTATAGAAATTATTGATTTCATTGCAACACGGGAAGCGGAGTGCGAGCGTACCTATTGAAAACAATAAATTGAATTTATAACTAGAAGTTAGGCGAGGCATCCAGAAGGTATCTTGCAAACAGGATCTATGGAGGAATGAAGTTATTGGAAACGGATTTATATGATGTTATTTATCTGCGAAAATAGCTTCCATAGAAAGGAATTATTGGAATGGAAACCTTAATATTACATCTGCAGCTCTAGTTTTGATGATAACGCCGTCATAAAGCACAAGAATAAAAAAATATCCATCAGAAAATACTATATCATTGCGAGAAACCTTTTGTAGGACAAAATTTTACTCAATCAAAACTACATTTTACCAACCATGAGTAAATCTAAATCAGTTTACCTCTCGTTCATAAACATTGTGATTCCGGGTTCAGGGAAAGGGAAACGGTCCTGAACATGCAATATCCGTCGAGGCCCGTCGATACGTCCCCGAAATTGATAACAAAATAGCCCTATGCCCACCTCCGGATTCTACTATTATAATTCCACTAACAGGGGCAAAAAGCAATCAAGAAAATGCGAATTTTGTAGCGACAGCCAAAATGACCGTGATTTCCATGAATATTCATGTTGATACAATGCAATCAGCTTCATGAAAAGAGTTTAATCCAAAGCTTTTTACACAAGCTCGCCGGAAAACTTTGTTAAATAAAGCTTGAAGTCTTTCCGCCCATCGGAGGATTGTTTACTTACAGCCTAATTAACTTAACGATTGCGCTTTTTAGCGGCAATTGAGCGTTTAATTTTATTTATAGATATAAATAAAGTAAGGCTACTGTTTTATAATCAGACAATAGTTTTCTAAAGGATCAAATTGCATGAAATTGAATACATTCCAAGCGCAATTTATGGTATTTAATTAGAAATTTAGGGATCGCGAGAACGTGCTCTGAAAGATTCATAAACGAGGAAACCACTAAAACGGAACGAAAAAAGTACCACAAAGTTGGCGGCGCTTCTATTTAATACGCGGATATAAAAGAGGAAGACCGCGGGAAAGAAGTATTATAATCGTAGGGTGAGTGCGTAAATGCGTTTGTAGTAGCTTGACCTATTTAGGCGGCCTAATTTCTCACTGAACTAAAAAGGGGCGCTATCTGCCTGTAGTCGTGTCAATAGATCGCGATCATCTTGCTGAGTCAGCTTCCTAACCCTGGCTGGCAGCCAAAACTTGCTTATATGCAGGCCGGCCGATTTATGATAATGTGATCAAGTTGGGAAATACCCAAAAAATATGACAATATCTAAACAACCGACTGTTATCTGTTAACGGTATCGGCTGTCCGTTACGGTGGTAGCCACTGATGTTCTATTTGGACCCGAGCCCAACTGTGGATGGAATACCTACTGGTAGTTAGAAGTGATGCTTTTTATAAGCATTCGCTTTTACGAGAAGGCAGAATGAGAAATCGGGGTTTATAATGACTTATTACATTAAAACATCGACAAGTACGTTAGGCGCTGTGTTCTGCTAAGAATTATCTGTTACGCTCTATCAAAATGTATGTCCTTCTATTTTGATACTACTACGCCATCACAAGCAGCTTCAAAAATTAAATTTCTTCTATAAACAATGTTAATACGTTGTTTATTACGCCCTTGTTTACGCTCGGTCAATTTAAATTAATTCACATCCCCGAACACCCCGTGAAAACGTGCGTAACAGGTTTTTTCTGCTGTCAGAAGTTTTCGCTTTTATACGCGCCCATAACCATCTTTGCGTCGGTTATAATGTGCTTATTATCTGCTGCATTAATACCGCTAACAACATCGTTTAGATCTAATATATAATTTAAATAAATAATATATATTTTAGACGTGTTTGAGAAACTTAGCAAGTTGAAAGATGTAGTCTCTGCCTACCCCAACGGGTGTACGTACATAGGCAGACTAAAAGGACTGTACCTATGTGATTTTTTTCCTTAGAAATACCTATCACTGAGAGCCAAATACTTTAATCAATGAAGTGGGCTAAGCTATACTTGGTATTCTTTGTACCCAAATAAACCTGGTTCAAAACCACGACAAAAGAATTAATTAGATACATTTTACATTACCTTTCGTTACTCCATGCCTTGGATAAGGTGACTTGAACAACTTAGACACCAGAGGCTCGACTACCTCATTGGACAAACAAAGTAATTATTAAACCGCACAAACAAATCTCTCAACACACGCACTCAATATTCAAAGTTACCTACCAACTACAACCAACTCAATGATGAGTTACGCGTATATGCCAGAAGAGCTCATTCGCAAAGCAGGGCTTTAATGTTCTACTAGCGGAAATCCTAATGGCGGAATCGTTAGCAACGAGTGGACTAATCGCTTTGCAAATTAATAAAACCCCATCCGCAATGTGTTTAGTCAAAAGACTTGAGTACTTCAAGCTTTAGTCGAATAAGCCGTGAATTATTTATAGGCATCGTGATTTGGTGCGATAGCAATTACCGCTCTATTAGTAACTTTGATATCAACCCGTATAAATACGTACCATGTAGAGATTATAGTTCAGTTAATTCGTTGAAAGCCGAGTTAGAGTTTATTACATCTGCATTTTTAAATAAACTGTTGTTCTGATACTCAAGATGGGTTCCTCTTAATCTTACGGTTCTTATCTATAATTATGTATAATATATAGATCAACAACTAAACACTATAATTACGTACCTATATAATTACGTACCTATATCATTTTATCATCAACGATGGGACTCATACATCGACCATCAAGCTATATTTTTATTTTTATTTTGAATATGTGAGTCCGTCATAAATCATAACTATAAATTATACGGACATTAAAGCGATATAGTTATTTACTCGTATACACCACGCTGTGTAATTAGCGTTAACAAAAAGACTAACCGTTGACCGTTATTAACACTTACCACTGCAGGGTTTGTAAATGTTGGGCGTAACGAGTTCGATATAAACCGATTTTAGTGATATTGAGCAGCTGTCATCGATGCATGTTGTCGCAACATGCTTATTATCAGCAGCGAATAAAATGATGTAAAAACTTGAAAACTCAAATAATAGTTTAGGTAGTAAATGGCTAAGTAATGCCAACAAGCGCACTTTTACAAGTCAAACAGAAACTTCAGGAACGAAGAAAGCGACAAAAAAATAAATTATATTTTTTCACAGTAAACTAAAGTAACCAATTTATGATTGAGTGGTCGCCATGATCAGCTGATGCTCGTCTGCTGGTGAGCATAATGCTTATGAGGTCAAGAACCGAAGCATTTTAGAAGAGTCCAAGGCTTAATATTACAAAAATATGTGACAATATGACTTTGTAAATTTTTCTGTAGCCTTTTCATAATTATCTGCTGTTACCATAAATATGATTAATAATAAGCAAGCGCTCCTTTTTGCCCGATCCAAAACAATTGTTTACGCTGAACGTTTCAGTAATTTCAGAATAAAAACTTTTCTTTTGGAATAACGTAGTCTGGAATTTCATTGGCGAAACGAAATCGTAGACGCTTTAATTTACTAATGAATGTATGTTTATTGAATATATTTAGAGTAACGTTTCGAATTATTGGTGAAAATAAAAGTGGCACTGCAACGCAACGCTCATGAATAAAAAACGGCTGAATGACTCCTATAAAGATTCCGACACAGACGTCTGTTCATAATGAATTATTATTGTGAATACAATTAGGGATCTCGACATTATCATAGTGACCTTATTCTGAAGATAATTGATTCAAAGGTCGTCCCATTAATCATTGCCGAATCTCGATCAGCTACAGGCTTTTTCTGGATAGATTAGGGGAAGACTCGACATGACCTCGATCGCATTCTGATCACGTATTTTATTGAATAACGCACCATATACCGTACGCATTCCCCCATACAGCACTATTAGGCGGGTGAAAAGCGCCTGCTCCTTGAACCTTCCACTTTTAAACTTTTACAATTTAGATAACCCTGTTACCTGCAGAGGATTTTCTGCCTCTGAAGTCGTAAGTATTACCCGTGTCTAATAAAACCCTTTATTTATTTTGACTACATTTTCACGGTGTTTGTTATCTCTCGCGTAATTTGCATGGTAAAAAGTAATGTACTGTTTAGCCGCCTTATAAAATTTGCGCGCGCTAATGTCCTATTCGCACATTTATCAATCTCTTATTTACTCCTGTTTTATGTTAACGGTAAAGTTATAAATAACTTTACCGTAACTCTACCGTTACTAACATTTGTTAGAAAGGAAGTTTCTTTCGTAAACATTAAACTCCAAAGTTTCAGATCCATTTTGAAGCAGAGTTCTGTAGCAAGGTTGAACAGTAATATAATTATTTTAATGTGTTTACGATGTTATTATTTTAGTTAGTATACTGTAGGTACACATGTGGGGTACAATCAAGCAAATGAAGTTGTTCCATTGAATATTTACCCAAACTCGAGAGAACACGTTAGTTGGTAGTGGAACAAACGACCCTTTTGCATATTTTATTTTCAACAAGGCAGCGGCTGGCGGTGGCGTGCCTTTAATGTTCGGTAATACTCAGCTAAGCTCGTTCTTGGACACTATTATTCGGAATACAACTCGCCAAAGTCTCAGTAAGCCTACTAAGTGCAGGTGTTTGCTATTCGCAACTTTGTAAATTCAAATTGAAAAGTGTGAACCAGAGAGTGGTTTTCCTTTGAAGGTTTTCTTTCAGATTCTTTCATGAAGCGGTCTTACAGGTGAGTTATTTTTGATGCTTTACCTTAAATATTTTTGAGCTTTTTTCGTTTCTGGTTAACCTCAGAAAGTGCCATTATTTAAACCATGTCGGCAATGCAATCAAAAACTTTGGAATCAAAGTTGGAAAAGAGTTTCACTGAGGAATTCCAGGATCGTTGAATTTCCGTGAAAAGTTAAAAACCCTTGACGTTCAAAGGAAAACGTGAGAAGAGAAGTGGCATTTCTTTAAGTCAGAAATGTTAGTAAAAGGTTGTAGCTCACTGACTGCACATATTGAATTTCGTGAGAACCCCACCGTTAGATGTACTTTTACACTTTACCAAATTTCATCGAACATCTGCGCTCTTGAGCTGACTCATGCGAAGGGCGTATGTAGAGAAAAGGCAGTCAATATAGCTACGACCGACTGGGTCGCTGTTGTTTCTGTATGATTATGTTTTCGAAGTTAGCAAGATGATAACACGGCATGTTTGCTTTGCGTATTTCTATCAGCAGTACCGAAACCTGTTATTGGTTTCATTGTCTATTGTAGCTTAGAAGCTTTATGTTTAGCAACATCATCAATGACAGGAATCTTAACCTTAACAAGAATGGTATCATTGCTATCAGTGATCTGGAAATTGGTATCGATTCCAGGTTCTAAAGCACGTTCTGATTGCACAATGACTGTGGGATTTTCTAAAATTGGTCGGCGTACCCTCGTCACTGTCAGCTGGTCACGAGAGGCGACGCGCCGGATCGCGGCCCGTAGCAATAAATAAACTTTAAACGCACCTTCCACGATTAATTGTCTTCTCACCCAAATATCTCCATTTAGAAAGTTTGGGCTTTCTAACGTGTGTTACTTGGCTTCTTTTGAGACACTTCACTTATATACTTTGGTTATAGGATTCCTTAACGTAACGGTTTCGTATGCAGGTTTGACTATTGGGTTTTTGTTTTAGGATAAATACAACCTTATAATAATACTACTACAACCCTACTCCTTTACAAGATTAGTATTCAGTATCTCTTCAAAAAACGGAGAATATATCCTTTGTCTAAAACAATCTAAATCAATCAATGTAATTAATAATGTTACTACACACTTTTTGTGTTGTAATTTATTGTGGTGTGAATATATTTAGGTATTTATCTAACTACAATAATAACTCATTGTACGCATAGTGTAAAATAGCAAACTAATGTAAAATACTTCTTAAATTCGTCGCGTGACTTAATTTAAGATTAGAGCTCCATAAAAGCTTTTCCTCCCATTACAGCTTTAGAATAAGTCCACAAGGTAAATGAACGTTCTAGTACAGTGATTCGAGTGTGGGTGGTCAGCCATGTCCTGTAGATAGTTCCATCTCGTGGATAACATTGTTACGCCACCAAACGTCAATTTACAGATAGGGACTGCACATAAACGTAATCTCGATTCGTTCTCGGACCAACCACTCGATTTACTTTTATGGATATACGCTAGTATTGTTAGCGTTCTATTGACATTTATTCTTTTAGTGCTTTTGAACTTAGTATCCGATAGAATCTGTGTTTTTGGAATGTGAATTTATTGAATTGTTGATTAAAAGTAAATAATTCCGTATTTGGTGCACTCAATAGAAACAAATCTTTCAATGCATGCTAATAGGTATTATTAGATTACGGATAGTTTTTATTTTGATACGGACATTACACAACGCTATAAAGTATCAAATGTAATAGTTACGTTATATTTATATGAAAAGTGCTATAAGCTGTTACATACTATTTTTAACAAAGCAATTACCCTGTTGCAACTTTTGTAAGAGTATAATGATATTGTAAGGAGATTCAATTTTTCTAAAGGATTAACGTTTATAAGCGCATTGAACATTTTCAAAGGAACGTATTTCAATTTTCAGGAACATTTTCTAGATAGAACAGCGGCTAATGCTGCTTCGCTTGCTTTAAGTACAATATGAGATCCTCAAAGGGTTTCGTATTATTCAGGAGCCTTTTTAAAAAGAATCTTCATGACAGCCACGCTAATAGTGCTTAGAAAAGTTGTGTAATACTGAATTAAAAACGCTCCATGCGATATGCCTTTCTTTATTTTTGTCTTTCAATTATAAAAATTGCCCTAACTGTACCCATATTTTGAAAATAAATGTAAATTGGGGGTTTGGCACATAAACAAGTGGTTATAACGGATGACTTATTATGAACTTAGAGCGCGCCTAAATTCTTATAGACTAATCATCGCAAATTTTATGTAAATGGTTCAATAAACGTTTTCTAAAATGGAAGAAATCCATCATGACGAAGCCTGCAATCAGTCACCGCAGCTCCATCCAATATCTCAGGTCTGAGTCTGAACTTAAATCGAGGTCATTAGCCGTTTTATGGCTTAGGACAAAGTTGAACAGTTGACAAAAGAAATTCTCGCTACGTAATTTTCACACCATTATCTTTTTTGCTGGCTCGCGATCCGATATTGGACATTGATTTTCTTTGGAACTTTTATTCATTTTGACTGTTTCTTTTATGTTATTAAAAGTTTTTCAATTGGCAAGGGCACATAACTGTTTTCTATATTTCTTATGTATTTCAGACAACTAGCAATCTTAAATTATTGACTACGATGTTAAATTTGGAAAAGACCACGCTTATGAAAAAAGGCACTGTTGGATTCTACAAATGTTCTTGACAGTCAGTATGATAAAATCCAAAGTAAGAATAATATCGTCTTAGGTATAATATACTTTTGGCCACCTGATGGTGGTCGTTGGATCATATTTTACACGGTCCATACTCGTACTATTCAAAGATCGTGTGAGAAAATACGACGCACTGAATTACTTCACATCTTAAAGTAATTTTCACAGACTACTGTATACTAATAAAACGTAGTCATCTTCTATTATACAAGAGCTCTAAATATAATTAAAATGAAGTTTTACTAAAACGTTTACCTTACAAATTCTGTAGAGAAATCCGCTGCTGCGTCACTAGGTTCGTCCCAACAAGATGCGGTTGCATCGCTAAAAAACTGCGCTTGCGCAGACCACGCATCGCACGCATGTAAAACTCTTCTCAATGCTCCAATTGTTATTTTTAGTGCTGCTTGTACAAATACACGATCTGCAACAATTTAAATTCGTATTAATAGTGTTTTAATATGCTTCTGTAACTTAAACTGGAAGCCCAATATTTTTGGTCAAACATTTTATAGATTGAATTGATTCATATCAGTACAGTTTTTTAAATTGAACTTACCAATTTTTGCGGGCTGAGGATGTAAAGCCAGTAGTCCTACAGGAAGGCTATTTATGATCACAGATATATCATCGGTACTCCCTCTCTCCGCCACTTCTTCATCATCAAAAATAGTATTCGGCTTCATCATTCTAATCTTATCGTTCCTTTTTCCTATAGTATCTCTAATATTACTATGCATTTTATAAGTATGCACCGTCGGATTCAATAAAAAATCACTAATATCACTTGCTAATGATACTTTATCTTTTATATCTGTACTATCATCACTAAACATTTTCATTTCTCGTTCCAAAATCTTTCTTTTTACTTCGCTCATTTCATCTATGTGTATGCTATTTACATATTTATTAAAAGATTCATTCTTCTTTTCTCTATATCTACTACGTCTATTATTACTATCATTACTACGAATGGGTATTTTCCCCTTTTCTATTAAGGTTTTATCAATTTTAGAACTTTCAACGCCTTTGTCATTATATACATTACTATATCTTACATACTTCAAACTATTATTGCGAATACTATCATACGATTGACTATAGTTTACATCTAGTAATTTTCCATTAGCAATGTGCGTATTCGTATAATTTACATAACTACTATTCATATTATAATCCGAAGTGTTTTTTACATCAATTCCAGGTTCATTTATATTTTCATCCAAAACTTCGTCATTCTCTAGATGAATCTTGGGATCCTTCACATATTGTGTAGTATTATTGTCTGCATCTTCTCGTTTAGTACGGTCAAAGCGGTCATGGAGCTGTGCTTCTTCAGTATCCACTAACAAACTTTCAATGTCTGGTTCTTCAGTATATTGTGTTCTATTGGCAACATTGTGGAAGACATCTATATCCTTCGAAGCATCAATCCATAGCCAGAAAAAATGCCCATCAAGCATGTTCAGTCGTTTAGCCTCATCCATAACAAGCTTAACATAATGGATGTCACATATCAGAACGACAACGCCTCGTGTTAACCTTGAAACTTCGGCGAGGCGCCTGAAGGAAAATAATTGGCATGTTAAAATATCACAATATCCTTGATCAGTACTATTTCTACATACGACAACGTATTATTTGCTTACCTAAAAAGAACATGACGAGAAAATTTCTTGGGAAGTGAAAGCCATTTCGGATTTAGGGGATGAGTAGTGAGAATTGAGGACAAATCTTTCCGAAGGGATAGAGTTGAATAAATATCTTCTTCTGCAAGCAATGTGAAACTATGCCAGTGTGTATGAAGGAGACTTGCTCTGAAACAAACAATTTGCTCCTTACCCATAAGTGTTTACAATTTGGAGTTTTCTCGTAAGTTCCTAAAGTATTCGTGCTAAGCGGACACTCACCTAAGTGCATGTAAGGTTTCTCTAGCAGTAATTTCAAGACGAATTTCCAGTGGAAGCATTTCCTAAAACAAAAATAGAAATAAATAAAAGCTTTTATCAAAATATTATTATGTAGCAACATTACAAAATGTTAGTTAGGTTAGTATCTACAACTGAAATCGTAAAAATGTGTATACACCTACTTAAATCATAATAATAACTAAGTGAGTAGGCATATAAGATGTTTATTCTGGTATTATTAGTCAACGTCGAGTTGTAATCGGTGCTAAAGTGGGTTATAAATGACCATAATTTCCAAACGACACCCATTTTGGGCTCACATCTCTTTCACAGCTAAAAATAAATGTGAACGCCGGGCGAATATCTCACCTCAGACAATAAATTCCTTGCAAAATGAGAAAAGAAATACTTCCTGCTTCAAAGAGTATTATTACACATCATAAAATTTGATTCTCTCTGTGTGAAAAATATGTATATTTTATTCTAGTATGTTTTGGCAGTGTTGTAATTTTTTCGGTTAACCCGACTGGGTGTGCCGAGGTGAAAACAATGTTTTACATTTGCACGTGAAAAATGCAAACAAAACACATGGGTTTCCCATCGCACGTCACCAGCCGCAAAGTACACCGTAATTTAATAATACCTAAAGCTGCGGTTTACACTGAGTTTTAAACATCGGCAGTGAACAAATTTCCACTTGGTGTCAGCGCAGTTTTGAGATAAATTTGGGAGTATTTTGCAATTCAGATCACACACATGCTAATGCAGCTAAAAATGCTCAACTTATCTGATACTTAATAATGAATCATTTCAGAATCGTCTACTCTAGGGTATAGTAACGTGTCAACTTCAACTGAACTTTAAACATAAATTAATCCGAATACTACATCTTTTATGCGACTTGTGAACAGCCATTTTCTTTATTGCAGCCAATTTGAACAAGTCTATTATCAAGTTCATTTATGCTATAAACGACAGACACTTAGAATATTCATGGTGCGTGAAAAATGAACGAACTTTCCTATTATGTACTACTTTCAAATTTTAAATTGTGAAAGGTCTGGTGAGCACTGAGGGCGCGTCAAATAACATCATCATAACCTTTATATATAAAGTCTGAATATGTGACGGGTTGTTCGTCAGTACTTTGGTCACGTAGTGGCGTTATTTCAGAGGGTGGTCGGCTATTCCAGACTTTATCACAACTGCCAAGATAATGGTTCTGCATGAACGGAATCGTTTACAGTCCATAAAGAAAAAACTTAAGCGCAGAAATAGATAATGCAGTGCGATTAGGTGAACGACCTGTTCGTATCGTTACACCTCCCAAGTGTGAAAAAGATCTTGAATAATTATTGTAGTGTCTTGTGTCTCAAAAGCGAGAAGCAATAGCGAATAGAGATTTATGAAATATATTATAATATTTTTTTATTTATGTAAATTATTGTGCTACACGTTCTCAGAAAAAAGTAGTACATTGATAAGCTGCCTAGAGTTTTTCTAGGAACAAACATTATTATCTTCGATATTATTTACAAAGTAATTTCCTGCTATGATATTATAATTTACGTAGCCCAATTTTTTTCAATTTATCAAGCCTATTTATCCACTTATACCCCAGCGCCCAAAGGCATGACAAAACAAAGCGGTTTGATATCATGGTACATTAATTGTTCTGTCATGCTGTATTTATTTAGGATTCTGTGGCCTTACCCCATGGGCATGTCCGTCACGGGGCCAAGCTTGACGGAAGTTGGGAATATCTTATATTTCTTGGTCCGAATGTGCGATTTACACCAACAAATTAGCCGGTCTTCCCGTTGTAATATCAATTTTAAGGCACATGTGTTTAAGATTATTTTTCAGATGGCATTTTAGACGTGGACACAAGAGCTGTTTCATGTTTTTACAATTCAAATTGCTTTGAAGTGACGTTGCGTGGATGTAACACAATTATGAAACCACGTACCATCTGTATTACTTAAGAATTTTTTAATAAGCAAAACGGTAGGAATATATAGCAGTATGTAGGGTTATAACACAAGTCTGGTGGGGTCTAACACTATTAAGAACTTCGAAACTTACCTGCGAGACTTATACAAATGTACATGGCTAGAAAGAAAGGTGTAAAAGAAAAAAGGCTACACTTATAAATTCAAAATGACGTCAAGTCAATCCCTTACTTATGTACAGAACTCAAATGGTAAATAAACCTAGCAGAATACCTCTACGCTACATCGAAACCTGTGCCCTAAACTCTTTACTGCGATCACTTTCTATTGACAGCTCAATTGTACGGTGGTTTATAGTATGTTGATGAATATGCAACTGGTACTTACGTTAGCGATGGTGTAAGACAGATGCAGATGTGAAGGGGAAGTGCGCAGCACCGGGACGCCGGCGCGGGTGGCCGCGGTCACCACGGTGGCCGCGGCTGGCCCGCCGCCGCACACGAGCAGCGCGGCCACCCGCCGCCCGCCCAGCTTCGCGCACGTCCGCTCCAGCAAGCGCGCGCTAAAGCTGGGAAATAAAATATCAATTAAATCTATGTATATTATACACCTATATACACTATATTATTATACACTATGCTATTATACACCTATATGTATATTATAGCACCTCACGGTTTCACCCGCGTTAACTACTATCCCGCGGGAACCATTAATTTTTACGGGATAAAGGCCTACGTCACTCGGGGATAGCATAGCTTCCCAACAGTGAAATAACTTTTAAAATCGGTACAGTAGTTTCGGAGCCTATTCATTACAACCAAACAAACAAAGTTTTCCTCTTTATAATATTAGCGTAGATATATCTCTATTTTATGTCTACCTATATATACTTTTTTTGATACATTATATAAAACAAAGTCGTTACATCGTAGTTAAACTCACGAACGACTGGCCCGATTTTCATATCGATTTTCATAGGCTAGTAAAATATGAAACAACATGTCTCATTTCATAAGTTATCGTGGTGTAATAATAGTGCCAGCTCTGTAGAGCTAATGAAACTTTGACTACTCTCAACAAACAAAGAAGGGCGTTACAACACTTGAAACACAACCACTTCATTAAAACAATATCAACAAAGTAATTACTAATTACTGGTGCGAGCAAGGTTATTATTCTACATCGTTATTCCTTGCTATTTTAACAGCGTTTCCTATTATATACTCGTATTACACATTTTTGTCTAGGAATTTGCGTATAAAATGAAAAAGAACATCTCGCCACTTGGCGACAAATTTTCTTCTTGAAGGGTGGCAGCTAGCCAGGTGGAAAGTAGTGTCTTGACACAAAAAAAAACTCAACGTAATTCAACGAATGCAAATCCGCTATCAACATCCCACTGGAACTAAACAAACAGTAGCAGCAGACATGTGATTTTAACCACAATTAGATCTGTGAGTATTGTTTACACAGATCAGTCGCGTTGCATTGACCCATTTGCATCGGTGACAACAGGTAGCTACAGCGGGATGTAATTAATATAGAATGTAGAATTACTCGTGGTGGCGAACTGTTAACTAGGGCTAGTAAGCGTATCACTAATTAACGCTTGTTTAATTGACTTGATGAATTGTCTAAGGAAACTCAATGTGCGAACATTTGGATGAGCAAATCAAATGATATTGTATTTAATAATCACAAAAGGGAAATATTGTAAAGATTTGTGCGTTTTTCTTTTCCCAATTTGAATAGCTTTAAGTCGTTTTTTAATCTAAACGAGAGACATTTCGAATGAAAAAAGAAAACGCGATATTTATCTGAGAGATGAAAAGACCCAAATTGTCTTTTGAAACATCAAAGCGAAAAAATACTCGTGGACGAACAGAAAAACAGTTTAATCAACCTGTATAACATTATTGAATGGATCGCAAATACTCCTACCGCTACAATAGCAGCATAATGTTGTGGAATCTGAGTGCCGCATTAAAACTATACTTCATTCTCCACTTAGTCGTTCAACGCCTCAGAAGTCGTTTTAAATTTAAAGCTTTGAAAGCGTATTGGCACAGTACAGTAGCGATAACGCAATGTCTGCTCGAGAGTATCCTAAAGTGTGGAACCGCTTTGAGAGGATCGTGGAAGGCGAGAGAACTCTCAAGTTCGAGATAGAGGATATACCTCCGTCTACGTGGAGTATCGCAGTAGAGTTTATGCTCGGAAACTACATCAGGGAGGATGTGTGGTGGGACACAGCCGGTAAGTCCGAAGAAAACGAATAGTTGCTTGTTTTATAGGTTTCAATTAAATTAACTTACATTTTAGATATCTTATTCTCTTTTTAAATGTTACTGGTTTTAAGGTTTTACACGCAATGGAAAGAAGAATAAAGATTCTTGAAATTTTTGATCAGTTTTTTTCAACGTCTCGACTTTACTTAGGCCCGCAGCAGACCATATTAAAAATACTTGTGTAAATTTTGACCTGGTACTTTGTCAGGCTTATCTGACTTGGCCATTACAGCTAAATATGTGTCTGCAAAATTACCCAGTGCCTGCAAAATTATGACAAGTATTTATGAGGGTTTCTTTTGTTAAGTATTAAACAAATCTGCTGAGAGCGTTATAATTTTTTGCAATTAGCAAATTGCTCGTCTTAGGCTGTCGAGCGTTCTCTCACGCAAAAAATACGTAGTCATTAGCAGTGCCGCGTTTCGTCGCCCAATTATGTAGGGACCAGAGGAAAAACCTCTAATGTGGTGTCATTAGACACCCTTTCCGTAAGGGTTCTATCTCAACTTGATTCTGAAATTTAAACTTTGCTTAATATCTCGAGGACGGCAATTGTCCACAAAAGCTCAAGTATCCGAAAGGATTCGCTTTATATACACTTTTTGGGCCCCTAATTAATGCCATAATGGATAAAATTCACAGATTCTAAATCCCAACTTTACAAAGAGTTAACAACGCGCCTACTCGAGAAATAATATTCGTAAAAAATATTGTAAAACAAGACCTTAATCATTACAATTTGGTGAAATATTAGTAAGATGAAAATAATATGGTTTGCTGTAGAATAATACAATATTTTTTTGTCGAAAAT
The DNA here is from genome assembly GCA_905147375.1 of Hylaea fasciaria. Taxonomy (NCBI): domain Eukaryota; kingdom Metazoa; phylum Arthropoda; class Insecta; order Lepidoptera; family Geometridae; genus Hylaea; species Hylaea fasciaria. The sequence goes on from LR990197.1 coordinate 5,605,785, forward strand.
CTCGTACTTTTGTTTAACTTGTTCTATTAGGTACATCGCAAGACTTAGACGCAATCCAGGAGTATCGTGTGCTTCTTTCGTCTATTATTAGGCAGAAAATGAGCCTGGCTTGCTTCCTGGCAGAGGGCGACGGCACGGGGCGTACGCTCGTCGGCATCAACATGTGCTTGCCACAGGAAAAGGGGCGCTTCGTTGAACACAACCCGGTAAAAATGATTGTCTAACCGCCTCTCGCCCCCCACCTTCTTTGTTCTACCGGTCTACGTTGCGTAGAAATATTTTTCCCTGTCGCAAAATTACACCCCACCGTCCCGATGCCATTACACAAAACTTTTATAGCTGAGAGCTTAGCGTGATCTCTTTACTCTAGGTTACATTTTCCGCCGCCGGTATTCGCTGCCCGCGGATCCATTCACATTTATTCTTGTTTAAGCCTACCTATTTGAGGTCGACCTAGTTTTCAACCATCAAGCCACCACATCACTCACTTCGCTTCACTTTACGCTAATACGTAGGTCTTCAATTTCAATCTTCCGCCTAACTAGTTTATTTTACAGACCCTTTCAGCTGCAAATTATTTATCTAACTAGTCCAACCATTGTAGATAAAATTAAGCCCCAATTCCAAATTTGGGTTCTAGGTACCTATATAACGTGTTACGAACTACGAATAGTTCAATAAGTTACCCTAACCCAAACCACATCATACATCACTAATATTACATTGCCTATTGCTTTCAGCCAAAAACTAAAGCCGGTTTATTATCCCTGCGCATGTTTGTGGAAGCCATGAAACTGACAGCTATTTATGACAAATACGATGTGAACGCATACCTTATGGGGGCAGGTCTCTCGGTTGCGCCCGAATATCGCCGCCTGGGAATTGCCGTCGAGCTGCTTAGGGCGAGGTAAGAGAAAAACGTGTTTATTTTTTTATATACCTTATAGCTCCCTCCTTGTCACTTCAGAGAAAATTAAGTGGAAAAAGAAAATCGGGATTTTGCTACATCAAATAATTTCTTCTGCACGATGTGAACGAACCATGCAGAAAACTATTTAAGTACCTACCTACTGAAAACTTTGTTTCACATAGGCAGAGACTTCGATCAGATATTTCAGTTGAAAGCTTTTTCAACTATTTCAAAACTAGTTTTCTTCCCCAATCACCTACATACGCGCTATTATTCCGATTCCGGCGTATTAAAAAAAAATGTTATAATATGAGTTGCGTGCATTTATTTTAAATTGGCGTTTATTTTTCAGGAAGCATCTATCGAAGGAACTGGGTTTCCGAGCAACAGGTGGCATATTCACGAGTGCAAAAGTACAAAAATCAGCAGAAGCTGCCGGCATGGAATGTTTATATAAGATGCCATACGCTAAATTTGGTAAAAAATGTAAGCTTTCATTCAATACTGACACGGAGGAGTTGAAAATTTATGCTTACAGAACTTAACAGAAAACGGATTTACTATTTGTAAAAATTAAACGTTTTACGCAGAAGATTTTTTTAATATATTATCAACGTATAATTAAATTATTAACGGAAATAAAACTGTTATTTTTATGAACTGACGTGAAATATAAACCCTTCGAACAATTCCAAGTAATTATTGCCCAGCGTCGCTTAGTTGCGGTTGAATTTCATCTCCAATATAGTTTTATATAAAAGCGGTGAAATTTCTAAAGGTAAGGAAGATTCATTGTTAGCCCCAATAACACTGAAGTCACTTAAGTTTTCGTCTGCAAGACAAGTCATGTCCGGAGTGGCTTTTAGGTTTGCTTTTGTGCTCGGGGTGCCTTTCACGACAGATCATCCTTTATATCTAGCTATTTTAGGTTAGCTCGCGTATGACTTGTGGATACTTTAGCAGTGGTCTCATAAACTCGCTTAATGTCGGTTTGTTCATTAGTTTTTTCATTTTTTTATCGATTTTACTTTAGCCTACTACTCGCAATGAGGTAGCTGCTAGAAACTGCGGAAACTTTGCATACTCGTAGCTCTGATTGTTATTTGAAAAATAATTTGTGTCACAATTTTATACAACGACTATTTGAATTTAATTATTATAGTAAATATGAAATATTGTTATAAGAAACTTCTCATTACAGACAGGTCGAAAATATTATTATTTTTTCGTGTCAGCGAAAAATAAATTTCTGAATTATAAATATCTCGTTTTGATCAATCTGATCTGTCTGGCATTTTAATTTGACGAATCGTTGAATATACTTTAGTTAAGCAGGACTAAACAAGAATGACGTAATCATTCAGTATTGTTAATGTACTAAAGCATTTTAGATCTAAAAACCAGCATTTAACTACACAACGTCTCGTCAGTAGTTCTTAGGTTAATCGCGTTCCTCTTACATCTAGGTCAAGGCATTTATCTAACATACCTAGACAGCTTGCGTGTATCCAGAATGAGCTAGAATTGCGAATTTTCTAAACTAAAGTACGTGAAGCAAAGTCAGAAGATTGTTATCGCAGTTTGACAGATAAAATCGAAGTATAGGTAGCATTGTACCAACACCAATTTGTATCCAACAGGATCGACGTTCGACCCGTAAAACCATGGCGTTAAAGCGAAGGTTTTTCTTGTCATCACTGGTGCGGGCGATCAACTGCTTAAAGGTTAAGATGCCACAGTCAAACTATGCCAACGAGTGCTTCGCTTCGAGATACAAAACAAGGCATTTGTAGGTCGTCAAGTTAAAAACAAAGGTAGAGCGGTAGCGAGTTTTGCGGTTTTGCAGGTAAAACGTGCGCGCGGGACTCGCAACACTACGGAAGAAAGGCTTGCACTAGTTTTCCTCCACCCGCTATCACAAAACGTATTGCCAGGAAAGTTGACAGGTTCCAGCCAAAGTTTATCTGAATTTAAAATGAACTCGTATCCTCTAGTATCCTTCCAGATACGAAGGGGAAGTGAGGTTGCGTTGTTCTTGTTTTGTGAGCTGAATAAATCGCCTCGCTGCCCTTTGTTCGCCGGCTCCTTTAATGTTTAGTGTGGCGGTTTTAGTCCGCCATAAATGGATTAAATGTATTGGTCATTTCTTTGTGAATGGTTGGAAATAAATGATCGGATGATTCACACGTCTCGGGTACGCCGTAGCTACTTTCAACTATTTGGCAACATTTAATATCTACATCTCTATAATCATTATATGGTTTTAGTAAAATTTTATAACATATTGTAAAATATTTTACGTTATTTTTAATTAAGTACGATTACTTCATTAAATTAACGTGTTTGATTCGATAATCAAACGTAATATAAACCACAGTGTAATAATAACTCATTTATTAGGCTGTGGTGAATTACAGCTTTTTAAATTGTAAAAGCTACTCGTACGTGACCGGAGCGTACCTGAGTGGAGTTTTAATAAGTCACTCCCTTGAAAAGATAATTTCTTTTCTCACCCTAAGGGAAGATTATTGGGTATACAAATTCTTTTTCATTTTAATAACGCCTGGTGAATCTTGGGCAGCTATACGGCATCATCGCAGTGTCATCACAATGTTTCAACTAAAACAACTGTTTAAAATATTCATACAAAAAAATATGATTTCACAATTTTATTTAATAAGAATATGATAAATAAGAATTATGATATCTATTTATTCGGTATGGACCTACATAGCAAAAGAAAACGATATAAAAGCTAATTTTCTCAAAATATAGTTAATGTAGTGTCAAAATCTGGTGAAAGGTCCGTGAGATTCATGCGCAGTGGTTGTGTATTGGAGAGTAGGCATTGACAGTTTAATTTTGTTAACACATTGGAAGTTAGTTAAGCTTCAAACGATGAGACAATAGCAAGGGCTCAAATTATTAAGCCATCAGGTCGACGTTAGCTTGGCCTTGTTCGGCTAAATTGCTGCCTAGAAAGCTTATTGAAAGCCGTCGATATTCAAAGTGAGGCACATGGTAAATGGTAATGATAGGGAACCGTTAGCCATCGGGGTCGATCGTGACCCTATAAATATTTAGAGAGAGGAAGATATGAATAATTGAATATTAAATCATCAGCCAACAGAGCTTTTGGCTATTTGGCCAGTAACCATCGGCTTTAAGTCGTGCACGGAGTAAAATATCTACTGAAATCGGATAATCATGATTATCATAATTTATAGATCTATAAATATTTATGACTCGAGTACCCAAAAAGACGGTTACGGTTTATGTGTAGATGTTTACGTTAATTATTTAAGCACATAAATACATTTATGAGATGAATAATAATTAGTCTCATAACCACGAAACTAATTCATCTTATAATTAATTGTAGTGTTATTCCATTTTTTTTATCATATTGTCTGTTTTTACGGTTCCAAGACGTACCAAAATAATCAAACCGCGAATGCTAGAAACTCGATTACGTGTATCTTCAAACAAATAAAACCAATCCGAAGCTTATTCGAAATCTCCCACTAAACTTCGTTACAGCGTAAAATAGTGAAATGTTCAAACGAATAACAACCGCACCAAAATGTATTTTTCAATCTCGTTTTTGTTGTCGCTAAGAAGCAAAATTGGCAAAATTAACTGGTTTGGACATTATGGCAGCTATAAATTTTCAAACTGAATGCAAATAGAACCAACTCTGGTGCCTTTTTGAACCGTTAAACCACCTATTAAGATAGAAGCTATTTCGTTGAAGTGTCTTCTGATCCGTGCAACGACCCGTATGCATGCAGTGGCTAGACATAATGGAAAGTCATTCTCGTGCAGTGCTACGAATATGTCTACGCCGTAGACATCAGCCGGAAGCTGTCAGCGGCGAAGACACAAAGAAAAATTGCTCTAATATAACGATAATGTATAAAAATTTCTGGACACAATGCTAATATAGAACAAACTATAGTTATAATTAGTACTACATTAAATGGCTCTACGTCACTTAGAATAAAAGTACCCCCAATAATAATAGTTACCTTAATTTTCACTAACCTATTACCTTCATAGTTTTCAAACTCTGCTAACTCAGGTTTTGATCCGAGTCGGTGTATTTGTATGCTCCTCGTAATTCCTAGTTGCCTAGTTACCTAGTTAGGGTGTTTTATCTTATTTATTTTCGTATTGTAAAATTTACTACCAATATGAGTACTACAATGCTTTCTATTTCTCTGAGTAAACTACGAATACCTATAACAAAGTTTCTTTGTCGTTTAGCAGTAGTAAAAATACATTCAACTTTATAAGCCTGTATTTTACCACCATAGTCGTACAAAAAGAACAATACAACGGAATAAATCAACGCAGCGAGATACACACTACCTACAGTCCAAACACGGACTTTTTCCTCTCAATGAAAACAATTCCAACAATATCCATAAAAGTGTTTCACTTCGCTCAACTCGTTCCAGTCTTGTATTAGCCTTGTTTGGAATCGAACTTGAACAGTTTGATGTGGCTGGCTGCTGTATTGTCGCGGATGTAGATTGATATACGCTCAAAGCGGGTAGTTGGAAACAACACCTGCCGCTCCGGACAGTGATACTTTTTGATGTAACTCGGCCGAAACGTAGATATATATCAAAATTGTATATTTTCATATTAGTTTGTTCGCGAATTAGACCCGTTTATTTGGCATTCGGAAGTTTAGCGTGGAAGAATCAGACATGAAGGTAAATGTACTTTCACAAAAATTACTTCGTAGACCTTATAACACTTATTATGAGTACTAGGTGGTTGTGACGTATTAAAAAGGAATTAAACCTTTGTTAATCCTAAAAAACAAGGCCAATCTAGTTACATTTATCTTGTTATATTTTTTCACCAGCCGAAGAGGTCGCGCAAATGCGTCTCAAAGAGAAGAGAAATGAAAATGGATAAATGAATGTGATAGTATGTAGTTTCGATGTCGGATAAGGTAATTTCAGCTTCTAGTTCCAGAGTTTGTCAGGCTGCTCTGGGACCTCTGACGTAGCTTAATTAATTACGTATTACCTTGAGTACCTACGTGGGCACTGGCCAGGATTCATACAAGTTAGTGTACCATTTTTTCATTTGTTGTACTTCCAGGATGATCTGCTCATTTCAATTTAGCCCCCTGCTGACGGCGCGTTGCCGTTTAATAAACTCATACTAGACCCTAGCCTCACCTTTCATCCTCCGGTAGCTCGATGTAAAGCGGCAGCAACGTGATGTTGCGCAGATAGAGCGGCGAGTCGCCAGCCAGGTACGTCTGCGAGATCTCCACGAGGGAGCGGTTGAACGCGCGCACGGCGGCGGCGGCCGAGGGTGGCGCTGCGATGCCCACGTAGAAGGCGGCCTTCGCGTCCGCCTGGAGCACCTGCAGCTCCCGCGCCGCCGCCGCCAGCGCACACACCAGCAAGCACGCAAGCGCTGCATGTGCCCTGCGCCCGCGCATCCCGCCCTCTCTCACCGCCGCCCGCGCCCCACCCGCCGCCGCCCGCACCGACCCGCCATACCCCGCGCCCGCCCAACACCATCCACGCTCAACGCCCCCCCACTCGCACCTGTATCACATCTTTATCTTTCAAGGCACAGTCAAGGTTTTTTCCTGGCTTAGGTTTGATTTGAGCTTGGACTTTGGACAGGGAGAGTTTAGGACGGCAACACACACTTCACCTTCCAGTCGTTCAATATGTCTGTAACAAAAAATATATATATTAGCCAATTTTATTTCATTTCTAGCTTCTTATTCCAATTCGATACGTAAAATGTGTTCAGCAGTTTCGAGAGGCCAAAGCATGAAAATATTAGTAGCTTGTAACGAAATGTTTCAATTAATCTTATTTACCCGGAAAGATGCGTTAATTAATTTATATTCATCCTTATCGTGCTTACTTTGCTGTTGGCTCTATGTCGAGCCCAATTTAGCCCTCGCCCCTGCAAGCCCGTAAGCACTTGTCGGGACATGCCCTATTTATTTTCACGAAAAAGCGTTTGGATAACGCCTCTCATTAATTATTTTAGATATACTTAGGAAGGGAAACCTCGAGACAGTTGAGTGGGCAATGTGATAACTGAAGATTACAGCCCATACACGTTTATCTCTACACGTTACGCCTTACATAATACGTTTTATGTTCTAATAAATATCACTACAACATAACTTGAAGGGTGTTAAGAGGTACTAAATGTCGATAACACTACGATACGAATAGGCAGCAACTATTCTACATTTATCTAGAAACAACCAATGCAATTAATATTAAGTTACAGAGTTCGTCTGTCGTTAATGTGATATTTATATATATTATACATATATATAAAGACATTTTTATGCCTCATATGTTCAATAAAATAGCGCAGAGGAACACACGTCGATGACACCTAAAGTCATGTCCAAATGGAAGGTTATGGTTTTGTTTTGTTATTTATATAAGTAATTTTTCAGCCATCTCTAATTTTTAACTGTCAGATTTTGATATATCATTACGCGAATCAGATACTAAGCTACCAAACTATGAAAACTGTATTAAAAACGGTTCCGTAATTTTTGCGTGTTGTGACAACAGATAGACAAACGTCATTTTCCACGATGTTACGAATACGTTCTTGTAATATATTTTATGGCAGATACCGCTTCATAATAATTAAGTTACAACTTTAAAGTAACTGGCAAAAAAACTATAGTTCTAAATATTCCAAAAGCAACTGTTACATCGTTAAATTATTCTCCACTGAAAAAACTGAAAATGAATCCTCGTCACACACGACGCGTCTAATTGAAACTGAGCCGTGAGCCATACAGCTCATACTGTTTATTAATTTCAATCCTTTCAGGTTGTTGAATCCAACTTTTCATAATAAAGGGAGCGGGTGAGATGTCAACCCTTGCGAAATGTGAGACAGAATTCGCATAGGTTGGTATGTAATTAGTTTGAAGCTTGAATATTTGATGCGAGTAATTGTGACTTCCCTTTCGTCGCGTAAGAGATTTCGAAGTCCTATTTCATGTGACATTTTGTTTGTGATTTCATTTTGAATGTTTCACTGAAGATCAAATACTGACTCAAGCAGCTTGTAGTGGCTGTTATTGTCACGATCTAGGACAGTGGTGTATGCTTTACAGAAACCCTCTTGCGTGAAATCATATTACATAGCTATGAACGGATATAATTCGTGTTGAAACTAATATCAAAAATATTTTATTTTGACATAACTCGACTTTCCGATCAAGTTATACATCACCCGTGGTCACGAAAAAACTAAATGTGAAAGTTGAAAAAGTTCAATAAGCCCACACTCCTGCACGTGAGCGAACAGTTAATGGGCAATATTTCACCAATATTACACGAAGAAATACAAGCAGGGCAAAACATACAAAATCAACATAACCTTATTAATTCGTTTCTCGTCAAAGTTCCGGATCAATAGTTAATGTACCTTTAGCAGTTCTAGAAGCTCGTAGAAAAAGTTTTCAATGCCACCACAAGTCGGATTCCAGCTTTATTATAAACCTCTAAACCCGAGTATTGGAGTCGGCTTATTATTGCGGGACCAGATAATTCCAAAATAAACCAATGCCGAATTAATTCTCTCCAAAACCCCTACCCTGAGCGAAGTTGAAACAATACTGCTAATTTGAGCTTAATTATTTAATTTGTATTAGTATAGGCTCTGCCGAAACATCTGTTTTAGAAATGGGCTTTCACGGTGTTCGATTCGTAATCAACTTTCTTCGGCATTTGCTCTCGTAGGAATGTAATTATTAGGAGGGCAAAATAATACGAAAATTTCAATTACGTGGCACTTTCTAGTGACTACATATTTGTGCCGCTTGGATTCGAAACTTATGGTACATAAGGTAGTAGTTCCAAAAAAAAAATTGAAAAATCTGTTTTCTTCGGCTGGCGCTTCTAGTGACAAGAGGGCTGGCTCTTATCTCTCACAGAAAATAGCCATTGCTATTCAGCAAGGCAATGTAGCCATTGTTCTTGGTGCCATGCCACATGCACATTTTGCTATATTTTTAAGGTGTAGTTTTAGCTAGTTTTGTTTTTTATTTAATTCAACTTGTTATAAATTATGTAATAATAAATGTATTAATTTCAATAATAAACAAATGACAACACATACAATTACAAAAAAGTTATAGTAAAGAGACTAAAATATATTTATAATTATCTAATCTAAACCGTATACTCGTATTATATGACAGGGCATGAATCACGATCGAAATTTAGGGTAAACCAAAACGAAAATTTGTCAGATATATGGCTATATAAAAGTAAATATTGTCTCGTCTATTCGTACCCCTATAGATTTTATCAAAACTATCTTCAATTCTAAGGTCTTAAAAAAAATTCAAATAAAAAAAAACAGAATGGATTTTAGAAAACTTTTATACTATACATTCTAGCAGTCTTTATAGCTGGCACGTGGGTATGACCGCGAAAAATTGTACAGTAACATTCATGACATCATAACACATGTTACTTACATGACTTAATGTTATGTACATGACCATTATAAAGCTTAGTTTATAACATCATAGAATAAAAGTAAAAGTGTAATATTCATAATAATTGTATTGTTAGTAAAATATTTATTAAAATTTTCAAAAACGCATCACTTATAAAAATTAACAAAACTCGTAGTAGAAATAATTAATTAGTTAAATAGATTTTCTGCAAAATAAAATAAAATTTGAGATCAAACATCTTATCTTTTACATTCCAAAAAAATACTTCATATTATAGTATTACAAATACCACTAACAAAAAATCATTATCTCAGTAAAGGTGCTTAATTTAGTATGGTTCTGGAATTTTAATAATTTACCTACTCACTTGTGTATACTCGGCTTAATAATCGGTCATGACGGTAACGTAACAAATTTTGTTACACATTGTTACGTTCATGATAAAAAAATGGGGTGGACATAACTTAAAATTTTAATAAAACTTGATTCCAAATAGCCATAGACTGCGAACTAATTTTATTCATTTGCCTAAGACTAAACCTCCTTAAACAAGTATAAAATTGCGACAGAACGCACATACTTACCTTGCAATAAAACACATAAAAATGTTTATTTTTTTGGGACATATCGGCGGCCGACACAAAACAGCATTTTACTCGAAAAAAATGGCTGCTTTTGTTTTTTTTAATGCTGCCATGACCATCAATAATGTTGCCACATAATATAATAATATATGTGGCCAGATTAAGCGTAGCGTATGGCAGTTATAAACGTTACATGCATGACGTAACACACGCATAAAAAAAATGGACAAGTTTTTAAGAAATATTAAAAAAATAATTATTGCTTTATTTAGGAAATGCTTTTTAAAAATATGTTGAAGAAGTATCACAAAACCACAACATAACTTAAAAATACGGCATTGTCATTCCATTTCGTAAATAATGGCATGGATACAAGGGTAGCAGATGGACACATATTTTTTGTATGGGAGTGAAAGTTATGCTTATGAAAAAAAATTAAAAACAAAATCTGTATGAGATATAGCTTAAAATTTGTGGAAGTATATAAAAGAATACAAGCATACCATTCGGTACAATATTCAACAAATCTCATATATTCAATAGCCTATAAGCTTTTATAAAAATAAAACTGGGACAAAGAAAAAATACTAGATGTAAAATTTTTCGCGGTCATACCCACGTGCAAACATCACTTACACAGTGATAAGCTTACGGGCTTCCAACGGCCAGTTTCCTCCTCATAATTGAACGTGTAGAGGTGAACCGACAATTTTAAATGGAATTAAGCGTAGACAGCTGCGGAAGTATCGAACGGGGAGAGGCGGTTTATTTTAATTACGTGCAATACGTCACGGGAAATTCCGAGAATTGGCAAGTGAAATGAAGGTGGAATTTGTGGAAGTTGTCAGACAGGCGCGCTAGACGGTATTCTACAATTTTGTTTACAGTTGAAAACGTCTATCAGACGTTCTGTTTTCGTTTCTAATCTTGGTGATTTTAATGAAATTAATAAGACGGATGGTAACAGCTGCAAAACAATTGCTGGAGCTTTATACTGCTTTTAATTGACAATAAAAACAACGGGCAGTGAAATGAAGGTGACTTTTTCCACAGGATATTGATGGAACATGGAAGACTGGATTGGAATCTGTGAATGTTATGTAAGTATTTCTACCTTCTTTTGGATTTAATTTGAACACAGACAAATGTGCGTGTATACACAAAATACGAAATCAACAACGTAGAAAATTACTAATTAAATAAGTAAGTACCTCCTCTCCTACATTTTCGGTTGTACCTAATTTACGACAAAATATAATTTTAAAATAACAAAATCATATAATCATCATATATTGCAAATCAAATACCCCTGAAACCTGAATATCTCGACGGAAAACGCTTTTACACGCTCGATTTATTTTGACTCGAATAACGTTTTATAAGTTCGCACCAGAATATTCAAGTTCCTCTTACGTTGCATTTTATCGGATACCTGCGCTGGAATAACATGCTCGTTTTCACAATAACATTGATCTTTATTAGCGAGAATAGATATAAAATAAGTTCATCACGACCTATTTATGCCTACTGCTGACGGATCTCACTTCTCTTTTGTGAGGAGTATTAGGCCGTTATTCACCACGAAAGTGATGGTGGTCGAGCGGGAACTTGTGTGCTTTAGGCCTGGTACACATTAGGCGTTTTGAAGCGCACGCTTTGGTAACGCGCGTTTTAAGAATAAAGAGGTTGTACACGCGCAAGCGCGCGCTTCTGATTGCGCGCTTGATCAGAAGCGAACCAACTTCTTTATTCTTAAAACGCGCGTTACCAAAGCGTGCGCTTCAAAACGCCTAATGTGTACCAGGCCTTAGAATCCAAAGATACCGGGTTCGATCCTACCGCACCAATGACTTTTCATAAGTTACTAGCAGACACAGCCATGCGTTTCTGTGGCTAAAGTTTTTGTTATTACGACTATAAATTGAGATTAAAGCTTACCTATCTTTCACGTTAGATCAAACTACACACGGTGTGCAAATTTGATTAAGATCGGTTAAGTAGTTTAGGAGTCCATCGCGGACAAACAACGTGACGCGTAATTTATATATATTAAGAAGATATAATAATCGTACCACGATCTCAAAGAAACACAATCTTAGTAAACTAAGTGTGAGTGGGTCTCTTTGCTAACTTTAAACTGAATTATAAATGGCAAAGCCACCACATAGTAGAACGTTTTACTTTTAATTGCGTTTATATCTGGACGGTAGGTAGTGTTAAGATTGAGTCCCTATTTGCTTTTGCACGCAAAAGTACGAGAGGCCTACGTCACGCAGTGGATGAATATGGGCTGATGATGATGATGAGACAATGAAAGAACTGTTAAGACAGTATGGCTTAATGTCAAAAGGGCGTTGAACCCGGCTTATGGTAAGTTTCAGTTATTCGAGGTAAGCCTCCTGATCCCTCGAGTGGACCGTGAAAGCTTTCGTAACTACAATTTATACGCGAGGATTTACAAATATTGTCATGGAAAGCAACTGCGAAAAGCGGCCTCTAGTGAAAGGGTAAACGTTTTCGACGCCCATAGAAAACTCTGGAATGTAGCTTTATGGATATTTTTCCGACCACTTTTATGAATGAATAGAATTTTTGCGAAGATTTGTACGTAGCCAACTACGATATTAGAGATTTATTTTTCTTTTGATCTCACTCTTTTTTATATTATTTATATAACTACGTAAATATCGATATAAAATTACACTTATCAGGTATTCAGTAAACGTCTTTGTAATAGGTATTATTTGCGAAAATTGAAGCACCAAGCACAGCAGTCGAGAGACCTAAAACCGAAATACAATACGTAAAACGTTAAGAACTCACTTTTCAAACCACATAATTTGATTAACAACTCACGATTCTCTTCCCCTTCGAAATTTAAAGCCGCCACAGGCATTTACTCCGCAGGGATTCTCTGCAGGAATAATAAAGATGAACCACCGATTTCCTGCGAGACTTGGCTCACTGCGTTTCATCACTCACATGCTTTCTCGCCGTTTTGAATGACAATTTGGCCGTCCCGGCGTACTCTTAAGTACACAATCCGTAGCTAGATTGATCGTCTTTGTGCCGAAATTAATCAATAAAGCTCTGCAGGAGTAGGTATTGAATGAATTCTTGCTCCCAAAGGGCATGGGCGCAAAAACAGGGCAGTTTCTACCTACATCAAATAAATTGAAGTCGTTAGCGAGAATTTCGGTAGTTCATCGCAAACCTCGCCGGGGGAAAACGAGCGGTCACGTTTGGATATCGCCTACATGACTATGAGACGACAAGTTGAAAATACGAGTACCTACATACGAAAACTTGCAATCTATCAAAGATTACCTTTATATTTATAGATTTCAAACATTTACACACACACACACACCTTTAGAGATGATCTATAACCAACTTTAGCTAAATTAATTAATTTAACTATTTAGTGGCACCGTTGTCGACCGGCTCGGTCACCATGGTTTGTTGTGCAGGTGAAGTGCTGGCATTCCCCGCCACTCCAGCTTTAATGATGTCACCCGTCGGGCTTTTGCCACCGACAACTGTGCGGTCATATTAGAGCTCAGTGGTCTAATGCAGGATGATGGTAAAAGACTACAGCTAGTTCAGCGGCAGAATCAGCTGAGGGCCTCAAAATGCGCAATTACTATATATTTGCGCATTTGCCTTGAAAGCGGGTACTTATTTGTGCCTTTTGGAGTCGAAACGCTGGAGTCTGGAGCCATGGGGACCAGAAGTCCACAATTTTTTTAAAGACTAATCTGGGTGTCTGATCGAGGCAGCACGTGACCAAAATGCTGGCCAATATTTTGTTCAAAGATTGTGCATTGCTATACAACGTGGCAATGCAGCCAGCATTTTGGGAACGTTGCCCTTGGTAGGTTTATTTAGTTTTATAGTTATTATTTTGTGTTTGTATGATATTTTTTGTTTATAAATTAAATTAATGTTATAACGAGCATAAAGCAAAAAATAGGTGTATAATTGGAAAAAAGACTTCTTCCAAAAGTGACTGTAGAAGAACACGGGCATTGTACTACAAGGTGTATGCTACACAAAGTCAACAAAAATAAAACTTTAACAAATGAGACATGAAGAAAAAAAAAAACAAAAACAGCCATTTTAAAAACAAATGAAGATGATGAACGATGATGCACCTATATGATAACATTTTCTGGTCTAGCTTTAACAAAAAAAAACATACACCCGAATTGAGAACCTCCTCCTTTTTGGAAGTCGGATAAAAAGTGGTCTATGTACAGAGGGCAGAGGAGCGAGTTGCCAGCTAAAATATTGTTTGCGAATTTACTTCGTAAGTTTTGTGACTGGGCGCCGTCGCTCTGCTAGATTTGGCAAACTACATTAGCACCTACGATGCGCAGTGTCCAGTTATAATTAACTCTGTAGGAATAGTTTTGCTATGTTATAGATTAATGTGGGAGCATAAAAAATACCTATTCTGCTTACTTTTTTATCCAGCAAAAACATTTATTAAGTACTAGTTCATTACAAAGAATGAGACAATTTATAAAGCCTTACCTCATTGAGTAAGATTTCGATTAAGTTCTCGTAATAATATAATCATCATCATCATCAGCCTGAAGACGTCCACTGCTGAACATAGCCTCCCCCTTAGATCGCCACACCGAACGAAAATTTGCCAGTTGCATCCACCGGCTGCCTAATTGCCTATATAATAATTATATAATATCTCAGCATAAAAGGTAGGTTTGTTGGTGCCGAATAACACTGTCACGTTATAATATTAAGTAATTAGGTATTCTGCGTCTATAGTTCATTTCAACTTTATTACGAGTAAAAACAGGCATATTTTAAGTTAATTTATTTTCTTTTTTTTATGGCGCATGCCGTTATTACATTCTTACAGCAACGGTTTTACACTAATGAGGTTTTAACAAATTTTAAGTAGACTATTCGAATTTCTTGCGACTTTTTAACCCCATTTTGTTTTTCGGGACGCGTAAAAGACTATAATCGGATTAGAATAAAAATTTGCAAGCATTAGTATAAACGGTTTTAACTAGTAGCTTTGCGGTAAGGAAAAAGAAGAAATAATAGATGGGCATTAAAAGATTGCGAAAGTACAGTATACTTAGGTATAGTTACTTATTTATCTCATTTCTTAAGACAGACTCAAACTTTTATCGTCATTTATCAGATGCGGCAACTCCAAACGAATATTAGATAAAGATGGTAAAAACGGCTGCTATTCATTTAGGTTCACTGACATATAAAACATTCCACAAACTAAGTTCATCAAACAAGTTTACCCTTAGGTAATCACATAAAATCAGTTCTTATGTTGCTTGAATTTTACGATAAAGAAAAAAAAAACGTTTAAAAAATGCTTTAGTTACAATTATTTTCAAAAGTACGGGAATAATAAAAATACATTTCTATGTTTTCGAACTGCTAGAGAAGACAACGAGCTACATGCCTGACAAAGCGTTCACGGGGAGTGGGAGTGCTTGTGGCAATCCCAATACGTTTTCCATGAACAAATGAGCACACGCCTTTGCAGTTACAAAGGCTTTCATTCGGCCCTAATATCAATGAGAATTGGCACATTGTAAGCGGTCCTCAATTATTCATAATATTTCTCCTTGAATTGATTGAAACCGATAGAGTAGCATATAATTTATCAAATGTAGGTACCCATACTTGATAGCGTGTTCAAAAAACCTGCCTGCTAGTATATGGTGGTAGACGAAGTTTTACACTACACATTTGTTCAAACACAATCGATTAAACTTATTATGTCAGTGATGAACAAGTTGGATTTTATTAGCAAGTAGTGAATAAAATTCTAATTTTTTTTGATATACCTAGCCAAAAAAAAAAATATTTAATTACACCGTGCTCCGCTTAAAACAATAATAAATAGCTGAGATTAAAACTTGGAGACCGCTAATACTTCTCTCGAAAATGAATTCATTTGGGCGATCCTTTTTAATTCAAGTTAGGTACACTTCGCGTTTATACTTAGTTTCCACAAGAGTTCGAGGAGTGGGCGAATAATACAAATCGAAAATACAACTTCGGAAACCATCTTGAGGTGACGTGATTTTTTTAAGCGAAACTAAATGGAACGGCGTACATACAATAGAGGCAGGAATTAAGGCGAGTGGTGCTTCAGGCGAGAACCGTCTATATTGTGAAACGTAGTAGGTAAACTTTCAATACAAAGCGAACTAAAGTCCGTAAATTGTGAACAACAATGACTAAATACAACCAGAGGCACAGTCCCGTTTGAATTTGAAATGTTTTGTACCCTTTAGGAAACTACGTTACAAGTTAAACTAACAGAATAAGTTATTCCTCGTAAACTGCAATATTTTTTACACTTGGTTCACATCCAGGTTATAGTCCACGCTTTACTTTCTAATAAAAGAAATGGAACCGTGAATTATAGCTGCCGGAAGACAAACTTTTATGACAGGAGCCTTGGAAATAATGTATTAAGTTTTATCAAGTCTTTCACAAGCGAGTTTTTAAACCTATAAAGATGGTTTTAGATAGGCAATATGTTTTTTCTAATATTATTGTGATTGTTGGCAATAACACCTCTCTTTATCTATTTCCGAAAAAAAAAGGGAATAATTCAAAACGCCTGTCTGACCCCACAAACGTTTAGTAAGAACTGAATGATGAATTTCACAGATTAGCTAATTTGATTGCGTCTTCTTATGTACGCTTCCCTTACCGTATACCAGCTAACAGTAATGTTATAGCTCCCACGCGGCGCGAGGTCCGTACGTAGGTACGTTATGTACGTCATGTACGTACGTTACATTGACCTCACGAGAAAAGATTGAGTAAAACACAGGAACTCTGCGGCAGAACGTCAATTTACGACGACTATCTCGTTTCGGGCGTCGTTCCATTAAGGCCCTTTCTTAATGGCTGGTGTAATTCGACAACAGTATACAAACGTAGATAGAATGTGTAAGTAGACTCGAGCAAAAATAAGATGTCAGTCTCGTCCGTATTGTCTGGTTAACTTCGTTAGTTAACTTCTGTTGATTCTGATTTGACGTACGCTGAACTTTTGATGATGATGATACGTAGGTCAATATTTTTTTCTTTTAACATTATCAATTAAGAAATACCGTGTCGATCTTACGTAAACAAGGCGCGATGTATGTTCCTAGAAATTCAAAGATTCCATAATATATATTGAACAAACATATTTGAATGAGTTTTCAGATCGCTCAAGCTATTTTTTATTAAAAAAAAACGGTTTCAAATTCATGTATTACATTCTATTGCATATCGTAATGGATGTATTTCCACATATTACATTTCCGTGCATTGTGTAGCCTTTATAGGCATAAAGCTTTTCCCGTCAAAAATGAACAAAAGCTCAAATATAGGTACAGTAAACAAATTTGAACACACGAATAAAATAAAAACTCGTGCTCGCGTGTTAGGGGAATTCATCATAACGGCAACAGATGTAAAATTATTTTAACAAAAAATATTTCATTTACAAGTTTGGCGCGCCGATGTCACACGATACCAATCATGCAGATAACTTTTCTTTCACAGTTTTGTTGGTCTATGTTATTCAGATACCTACATATACCATGAAAACAATATTGTATTTTAACTAATGTATTTTAAGTAAACGTTTCACATAGGTACTACTACCTACTACGTCTCACGTAGTAGGAAAACAACACTAAAGTTAAGGCTCTTCAATATATTTTGTCGTTACTCTACTAATGTTTCATAATATAAAATTAAATGTGCACAAAAGTGAGTCAAACGACTTATGTAATGAAATAATTTGTTATGGAAGTAAAGCGGGACAGCTTCCTACTGTGATTATGTAAATCAGAAGTGGGATTATACAGTTCGTTGAATACTGATGATTGTACTGAAAGCCAGGGATCCATATTCCAGGTGGATTTAATCCCAGAGGGAAATATCAATCAATCTCAGTGAGACCGTAAGTTAATGAGACGTACCATTTACCTACCTACGTGCCTATGGGGAAATGCATAATATACCTATATCTGTATAGTAGCGGTGTTTCCTGATTTCACCCTCATTGACTATTATCCCATAGAAATTGTACATTTTAACAGGAGATAAAGTAACTTTGTGTTATTTGAAACCTAGAGTATATTTATGTAATGTTTCATCAAAATCCGTTCTGCCGTTGCCGCGCGAAAAGGCAACAAACACACACACATATTTATAAGTTCTTATAAGTTGAAATAGTAAGCAAGCCTTATATAAATTATATATACCTATATATATAATACCTATATATATATGAATTATATAATACCTATAAAAGTATTATATAATTCACATACGATACAATGCACAGAGCGTGTAATTTAAAATGTGACTGGTAAAGTAATGTAATACTGCGTATGTATCAAAAATATGGATATCAAAACAACTAAACGCAGCAACCACCTCGGTAGTAAGAATTACCGCTCAAACACGCATAGCGCTGGTTCAGTCTACTGAATTATGCGCATTCTGAGTTATTTTACTAAAACTGTACGCTGCATGAATCTGCTTAGAGTTATAGAATATACAAGCTGGCAGACAGGTGGCGTAGTCGCGCGCGTGTTATATGCAAGGCTCTTGAGAAAGATAGTTCCATGCGTGTATTCATTCAAAATTCGAGTCACTTTTCTATCAATGCGTGCGTGAGTGCCGTGTAATTATCTCCTCCAAAACGCACACAAGCGTAATGTAAATATCACATGCGTGTTGGTTTAGTCCAAAGGTAGGGAAAATTTATAAAAAACTAGCTGTGCCCGCGACTTCGTCCGCGTGGAATAGTGATAAAATTCACCTTCCCTGGACTTCCACAAATCATTCAAGACCAAAATCAGCCAAATCGGTCCAGCCGTTTTCGAGTTTTAGCGAGACACAAACAGCGTTTGATTTTTATATATATATAGATAGATAGATTACCATAAAAGCTTTGATTTCGAGCAATGGCGAGTCAAAGGCTGAACTTGGCCCAAAAAGACTGTTAAAAACGGCTACACGGTGCTAGTGAGTAGTTGTTTTCTATGTGCAGGTTATTTTGTTACCCATGGGCATCTATTGAAGGCAAAACGTGCTACGACCTTACATAGAAAATATTATTACGCTTTTAATTTTATTTAGGGCTAAATATGACGCGGTGCTCCGGTTGTGTGAAGAACATTACAATAAATAAAATAGCTTTCATTTTTACTATGTGGAATTGGATAAGGTGCTCGCGAAAATAAATTCAACTCTTGCAGCTTCTTTTGGGCTGAAAAATTAATCTGCTGAAAACCCTGAATTATTTAATCATATCTGAATATTATATGAGGTTAAAAGTATTTTATTAGATGATTTGACAAATTGGTGAATAATGGCAAATTGTTAATGAATAAATTTTGATTGAAATACATGTAAAAATATGCTTATTAGCTAGTTTGTTCGCCTTTGAATACTCTAACTTCGTTTTTAAAACGACAACTTGAACTTTATATAATGATTAAAGTACTACCTACTATTTAGTATTTAGTCCATCCAAAGGTTGGCTGTAAGCGATAAAGCCGCCCATTGTACAACATAATCTTAGTGATTATTTCCTGTATTGTAACTTTTTATTATAGTATCAAGTAAATAAATAATTATTGTATATTGTATTGTACCTACTATTTAAGTGTTTTGGCTTGTATTAATAGTGCTATTTTATTGCCTACTTACCATAAATGCTTTGACTTTGACTTGACTGACCTGCAGTCTGAATAGCTATTCAGTTTAAACCCACTCCTACTGCATCAATAAAAATAACAATGTAATAAAACGAATGATAAAATTTAACAAGCAGCGTTTAACAAAGATATCAATGATCGATTCTGAACTCATTCCAAGCCATTAAGTATTCGGACGGCTCTGATTAACAATGGTTGGCTGTTAATTAATTTATTAATTAAGTTACAGGAACGGGTCCAGGCACTGAAACGACGTGGTCATTATTCAAGCGCTAATTTCTCTTCCAGATGGTTAGTAATCTTATAAAGACCTATTGTCTACTGTTGAACGATTAAATTAGGTCACTAGATACCTAATCAGTTTGAGATTAATGTTCAAAATGTATAGCTACAGCATTTGAGCCACTGTCTGCATAGTAATTAGTAACCTGGGTAGATATTTAAAATCTACTAACAAAAAAGTAAAGCATAATAATAATAATTATGCTTTTAGTTCCCGTAGCTCAATGTCCAATTTCTGTCTTTTTTTAATGATTACTTTAATTTTATTAATGCGAAATTTGGAATTTAGTGTGTGTGTGTTTGGTTCCCCTTCACGCCGCCGCAAAGGCTGAACGGATTTGGTTGAAGATTGGTGTGAAGATATATAATTATTATATACTAACGTGAAGTGGCATAATAGTACAATAGGAGGTTTGCAAGTTAGTTGAATATAATAAGCCGCGTGTGAAACTACTGCCTTCTATAAACAACAACTTTAAACGACGCCAGCCTTACAATGGCTCTTCTAGCTGAAACTGTCAACAAGCCGCATGCTTTAAGCTATAAAGCACCAACCACACGAGTATGAAGCATCAGCGAATAAACCAAGTCTTCCAAGCTCCAAAACCCTATGCAAGACCGAAATACGCGGCCTCTCAACGAAAATTGCTTTGTCCGTACCAGTCTGGTGCAAAATAAATCCAAGATACTTTATATGAACTGAGATATACAGAGGAGCTCAGTTTATCTCATTAGAGGAAATGAAGGCATTTATCTTTATAACTCAAACTCACGGACTTGCTTAAGTTGTGAACTTTGAAGATTTACGGTCGAACTACTGGAATAAACAGAAGCTAGGTGAGGTTCCCGCACTAGCGCCGCACATAAAATCATGTCTGTGCACACAAACATACGAACAAAAGCTTCTTATGGAACAAGAAAAAGTGTTCTTGGACATAAAAGGTGTACAAACCTTTACAACTATTTTACTGTGCTATTTCTTATTTGTTTTAGTTTCCAATTTTTATATCCTAGCAATAAACGATATACCTACCATAAATTATGCTTAATAAAAACCTCTAGCTTCTGAAACGTAAATGCAATATAAGTATTTTTTTTTACTGTTTTAGCGCAATTCTTTTAAGTTCTGCAAAACAGCCTACAAATAAAACACTCAACATAGGAAGTAACATAATTCACGACAGACTACTCGCAGCGTACTCCCACACTACGCTAACAATGGGTCACCGTAACCATCCCACTGATTACAACGTAAATCCCCCGACTAATCTCTCACTTCACCTCGCTTCACCCAAAGCAAGGGTTAGAAGTAAACGCTTGGAGTAGTTTTACGTAGTAACAGCCAAACCCGCGACAAGTCATGCATATTCAGAAGTGGCGGATCTCAAGCCAAGTGGCTCTTTGTTACCTACTTTGAATGCGCTGGCTTTAGGCGTCGTGCGCTTCTGATACAGATTAGCAGGCGATTTCAGGTGGTGAAGATAAAATTACTTACATGGCAGGGTAAAGATACAAGTGAGGTTCTTTGAATTTAAAGTTATGCTCTGATTTGCGACGCTTCAGCTATGCAGTGGTAACTTAGCACTATTTTTATATTATATATTTATTTATATCAGTATTTAGTTATAATATCTATGTTTATTAAATTATTGTAGGTATGTCTTAAGTTTTATTTATTTGCTAGTAGTAATATGTGTATTTCATGAGTGTAATATTTATTTTTGCTCTGGTATATTATATTGAAAGCCATCGTCCATTATACTTGATGTTCCTCTCCATGCATGGTTGTCTGGAAGATATAGCCTTGAGCGATAAGACCGCCCATTGTGTGACTAATTGTTATTTATTATCGCTCTGTTCTAGCTTAAGTTTTTGTTGTTCTGCGGTGTTTCAATAGTTCTTCTATCTATAATTATCTAGCACCATTTTTATCACGATAATCATAAAATTAGCTAAAGTCTTATTCTGACGGGCTGTACGGTTTAGTTATATATACGTACACACTATAACTACTAACAACACTAGGATAACATAGTCCGTTAAAGTAACTATTTGGACAATCAAGTAACTCAGTCTATATACCTCCTTGAACAAATACTTAGGATTGATCAACATGTAGACCAAACTTTGTAGAAGTAATGCTACAAATGTAGGTAGTCTGAATGGAAGTGACACTCTACACTACAATTATTGTCTTGTGCGAAAAACAAGAAAATGTAACAAATGTACCGTTTTATTAGAATTTAATGTAATAAGTATCAAATAACATACAAGTGAGAAAGATAATTCTTATTGCACAAAATAAATTAAACTTATATTATTATGTGCATAATATTACGAGTAGGATTCGATAAATCATCTACTTTACACCCGATACTCTAAAACCCCCAACGTGTCACCGATAATTTCTCTGCAATGAATAATGACGTAAATTCTACAGACTATATTATTTTGCTAGACAACTTCTTTTACAACACTAGACAACTGGTTCATTATGATTTAATTAGGTAAAGTACATATTATCTGTATGCAAATGATGAAAAATAGGAAAGACAAAATGTGTATGTGCAAATAAAGTCCAGTCAAAGGTACTGTTCTGGCTATAATTCAATAGCACATCGCAATAAGAGGCATTTTTGTGTTACGTGCCCGGCAGATAAAGTACACCTAAATAATTGCCAGGGGAAAAACATTTGGGAGTTTACCGGCGAGGCTTTTGTGGATGATTTAACGATGTTTCTTGAGGTTTCCATATTTTTGTTTTACGTTACCTACCTATTTACAGAGTCTTGTGGCAAATTTCTGAAGTAAATATGATACTGAATACAGGTTCAAAGTATTTTTTCTATTTTTCACACAAAACAATTATAGTAAACACAATATTATGAGAATTAGAGGTTTGCGCCTGTTGTCAGGTGGACGTTCATCAACGGAATTATATTATGAATTATAGCGTCGGTTATAAAAATAATATTTAATTACTAACAATACATAACGGTATAAATAATTATCTACAGTTGACGCTCAATACTGTTTTACCTTATACAAGTCTCCATGTGTTACACAAGCAGTCAACGACAAAACTCTTCACGTTCCAAAAATTCAAGCAACTTAGTTCAACAGGCTAAAGAGATAGAAGCACATACTTATATATATTGTATGTAGATATATATATAATCAAACTTGGTAACAAAGACAGCATAGGGGATCGCTGGAGGCTAAAGAGACGAACCAGCCGCGCTCCACATCGCATTATCCTTATCGCCCCCACATAATAGTATATTACTGTCTCTTTCTAGATCCTACTGCTCCACTGAATTGTCATGAAATAGCTTACAGTACAGTTAAGGCAAGACTAATTCGCTCTTTGAAGTTATACAACTTTGGAGTCATATTTTGAAGTTAACTGGTCCCCTAAGTTTTGACTTGAAGTTAACTAAGCGAGCAACTGAAAAGAAAAATTAATTTAAAGTTTCGATGAAGTTTTTCTTCCATTTATCTGGTGTCATATAAAACGAATTTATGATAATGCAGATAGGTGAATACTAAAAACAGAAAATGTGAGGTACTTACCTACAAAAGCCCTTTTACATCTAAAATGAGAAAGTATTTTACACCATCATTTACCTAAATCTCAATAAATTCGAGTCTTCCGTTCGTAGCAAAAACTAGGTACCTACCTACTCTACATTTTTTGTATATAATGCGATTCATGAATAAGTATTCTCATACCACATCCATCAAATCCCAGTAATAAGCCAATCTGAGCAATTTGTCTACGCCCAATACAACAGAAGCAATTTGTTTTATATCTTATACAGAACCTCAGTCGAAATTCCCGCAAGGTCGTGGAATCTATGAGCAAATACAAATTGTTTGTGTTTCGTCTGTAATTAATATGAATTGGATTCCTATGTCAACCATTCCTTTAATCTTCCAATTAGCATTTGTGTATTATTATACTGAGGGGAGCTCGCTTGATATTTTAACCAGTCTTGAAGGCCACGTGTTGTTTTCTTTGACGGTCTCGATTCGCGAAATAAGTTTTACTAGGCTGTTATTATCTAGTACTAGCTGTTTCTGAGTTACATTATAATATCGTGGTAAAAGTGTACTTTGTCCTTTACCAAGATTGTCAAGTATAAGAGTTACCCGATAGCCCGATAACGCAAATAGACTGATGAAATAACTTTAAAGATTTTTTTACGTAAATGTATTACAATTGTGCATAATAGTAGGTATATGAACACTTAATAAATAATACGCTACGTAAGTTTTTCTCATTGAATAAGAAATCAGGAAGTTGATTTAACAATTCCCCGATAGAAATCGTGGCCAGCGTACAATTTCCTTTGACATAAATCATCTGTAGCTAACATAGGAAAATAAGTACTGAATTCATACTTGTTATTATAATATAAGAATTCGCAATTTATCGGAATTCTTTATAAACATTCCGTGAAAAGGTCGATTCTTCGATTCTTGGATCTCCAGGAGTTATCATTGATGAATTGTATTCAAACCCCTTCAAGGCTAAGAAATTGGAGCATAGATTTCGAATATGCAGGTACCCATTACTTTCGTTTCATGTAAAATAAGACTATTGTTAGTAATCTTGGTTACCAAACAAACTCGTAGTAACCTAGGAACTTGCTGGCTACCTAGGTATTTAAATTTGGATATAGCATAAGAAATTGCAAGCATTTACGGGTTTCGTGGTGTAAGGTGGAGATGAGCCGACTGCCAAACGTGAGGTAGTCAGTTCGATCCTCACACAGGAACCATATGAACCACATGAATCACTATATCCAATACCTGGTTTACACAAATGTTTGTAGTTATACTGTCTGGCTTTTCGATTCTGGGGTTTTAACGGATTGGAGTCTTCGTAGTTGCTGATCCTTTATAAAAACAGAGATTAGTTAGGGGTCAGCATACATCTATGTATGTGATTGCGACGTGTTGTTGTTGTTGTTGTTGTTGTCGTCCTGTCACACAATCATAGAATACACATTAAAACCTGAACACAATTGAAATTAAAACATCAGTAAAATTTTATTGCGGTGTAAAAAAGGTAGCTAACAAGAAAATCCAAATGCTCACAGATCATTTTCCAAAAGTAGTCAAATATTACTCGCCGACGTTATTTAAACCAACCCCCTCTAGAGTGCAGTTCAAGTTAACGAATAAATAACTAAATGGATTACATGACACTTAGCCGCGGCGTACAAGGAGATTTATTTTCTGAAATTGTACCAAGGAGTCGCCGTTAATTTTCCAGCTGCCTACGTGTTTATAATGGATTCCTTAATAATATCTACTCCCTTGAGAGATGTTGCTAGGGTATCTCGCTTTTAAAATAAAAATGAGCTAGATTTCGACGTTAAAGACCGTTGAAAATATAGAATAAAGGTTTTAAAAATTAAATATTAACAAATGAAGTAGACAGACAGGTAGAAATGGATTCCTAATATACCAATATTGTTCAAAAATGTGTAGTCAAAAATGTGTAGAAAAAAAACTGTTTGTTTAGTAGAAGTCAGGTGTTGCTATTCGTGAAAGCTTTATTTGATAATTGCAATTATAATGCAATTAATCTAGGTAGTATTATAAAAGATAAATACACTCATATAAGTCGTTTCCTTTTGGATTTCTGCGGTGAGTTCTTAAATTAAGGCGACTAAACTAATAAATAGCCTGTATCGTTTGTTTCTCAACCCTACTACATATTATGGCAACTTCAGACATTTGTTCGGGCTGTAATGACTGAAAAAGTTTTTCCCAGCAATGATATTTTTTCTTCCAAAAATCTTATCTAAGGCGAACCAAGTTTTTTCTTGTGAATAACTTCACACAATAAATCCCATGGAGTTACAGAGGTACAGAGTGGAACAAACCTGACAGTTCCCTTGTGTAAATTGGGTAGAAAGTATTGCAAAGAAGAAGCTTCAAAGATATGGAATATTGAAAACCAAACCCTGTTCAATATTTGATGAATACCTACTGATAACTTTTATATCTTGTGATAAAATATAAAAGAACTCGAATACATTTAAACACGTACCAACATAAATAATTTATTTACCCACCTAGTATTTATTTTTTATGAGAACATATACCAAAATGGATAACAGACAATGCCTCCGCGCAGAAATTTTATATAGGTACCTAATTATGAAACTATATGTAATTTTACCCTGAGGTACTGTCCTACGTACAATCCAATTAAAACCCCCGAAATCAGAAAATAATTATGACGCGAATATAGAGCAGATAGAGTCGAAATGATAGAATCAAATGAAGGCATCTACTCGTAAATTCAGTGATTGTTCAAGATTAATGTCTGATTTGAAACTGACTCCCGTTACCCTCCAGAAAATGCCTACTTTACATGCGATCGAATAAAGTACGTTGATTTCACTCAGGAATCGTTAAAAGGAAATAAAGTTAACCTACATATACAAAGCTAAAATAGATAAAGCCATCAATCTTGAAAGGAGATAGGTATTTATATAAGTTGGCGATATTGAAACTGGATCAACGGATTTAAGCAGCACACAATAATTCTAAAAATAAAGAAAAAGACCGACAGCCTCGTAAAAATTACACCGCTGAATCGTTTGATTCTCATGATAAGATTTTCATTGCACGTGTATGGCGATTCCGTTTCACGTTTATTCTCCTATAAAATACAATCATTTCTGTAATTTTTGATAGGTGAAGCTGGATGCTTAACGCTACAATCTAGCCATGTATAAAACATCCGAGAAAGTGCTAAGCCGTCTCTGTTTAAGGCACTAAGCTGGGCAATAATATTTTACTAGGCTCCGGCCTAGGTTCAGGTCTCTAAGTGAGTATATACTTATTCGGAGACGTGACACTGTGAGTTTAATGAGAGCAGCGTCTTGGTTTGTGCGACCTCAGCTTTAAGAATGTTCGCGACCTAAAAACTCTTTCAGCCACATTCAAGTATTGGCAGGTCTCGAACTTATCTTCATTAATCAAACAACTTCAGCCGAGGCTTTTAGCGGGCACATATCCCCGACGGAGAGTGTTGTTGTTCGTGTATTCCAATAATGTTTTGACTGTAAATACGAAGCTTATACAACAAGTTATGGTTATGGCAACAGTGAGTTGTTTTATATAGCAAACGTTGTGTATTTTTAAACGGATACCAGCGTGATGAACTAGATTCAACAGAATACATTTAACTGCTACACAAAACAGTTGGACAGTCCTCATGACATTACTGGCTTAGGTGTAGTTAGCACAGGTGATATTTGTATAGGTACCCACTCGCTCTGTAGGTTTGCTGCCAGAGAAATCTATTTAATTTAGTAAGAGAAGTACGAACCAGCTCGGTGGCTACGAGAGCGATTATTAAGGGTTTTCTTTTTGGCTTACCAATTAACCCTAAAAACTCCACAAATTGCAAAATTAATTAAACATCTAAAGTACGACAAAGGGGGCACAGATAACAACCACTCGGTTTAAGCCCCTTAAAGATAGCGTCTATGGTGATTTCGATAGGCAAATCCGAGAGGAACTAACAAAACTCATTAACAAAATCTGTCTTTAACAACTTCCTGATAGCGGAGTCTGATATCGAAGACTTCGCTCCTCGGTTTCAGAAGAATTGCCTTCCGCGAGTCACTTTGCTCTATAGAAAGCAAAGTTGTCTTATTCTATCGATCTCTTGGCTGCCGAACTCTTTAGTTGATTTATGATGAGTTTTAGTTTTGTTGTCGAAGAGACTCTATTGATTTATCGATACAATATGTATAACAGCAGCATAAAAGCGAATGTAGACGATTACAAACATAATTTTATAACTATACTCGACGCACAAATTACTATAATGTACCTAGGCTAAGGTGAAATCCTATTAGGTTATTAGTTTTACTCAACCATAAAATAGCATTTAAGCTACATCTACGGAACTATCTAGTTCATGTTATGGCATGTAAACGGTGCGTCAGGATCACATATCTAGATTTAAATGCAGTTCCTTTGTGACTACTCAGGAACAATGAGAATCATGATACCACTAGTGCCCAGGATCAATCAATCAATTAATCAGAACAGATCAGATCAGACCAGAACAAACACCTATAGGTTACACAAGTAGAAGTTCTTAAAGTTTCGCGAACAGAAAACATTAACTATTGTTGACAAACTACATTAATTAAATAATGAAATATTTGCTGATCTCAGATGTAGTTGGAAGAACCCTGAAAATGGAACGGTTAAAACATCATAGTTACACGATTAGCCAGTTGTATAGTTGTGAAGCCGATTATAGTGCACCGGACGCGTTTACAATACTAGGGAACTCGAAGAGACTCCAGTCTTGAAATTCACGCAACAAAATACTACAGACTATGTGAAGTCTAACAGTTAGTAAAACTTATCGATCGCAACCATCCCGCTATCACAGCGTAGGTACATGACGAGCCACACAACTCTCTATAAAGTTATTGTAACAATGTTTCGCCGAAAAGATGCTTCTAATTGGATTCGTCGTTACCGTTGTTTTCTTATAATTGCTTGGTAATGTTGTCAATTGCGTTACAGAATTTTACTGAACGTAGATCTTGTAGTTAAACTAAATTCACTTATAATTGATTGAAGCGCTTCACCTGCGCGTCTAGAAATTGTGAAGAAACAGCCGTCATTTCCAGTGGTACCGCTACCACTGCATAGCTTATAGAGCAACTAGAAGCTTATGAGCTTATGATCTTTGATTATCCGTTTGTCTACGAGTAGCATTACTGCTTCTCTTCTAGTTAGAAAGTGGCCTAAGGATAGCTTGTTTCTTGAGTTTTGGAATATTGAGGACATCGCGGTCAAAGAAAGGGAACCGGGTATTCATACATTTTCTGGATATAAAAGATATTATACAGATTCTCATAATCTTTCATTAACTCTGATACAATTACGGAATAGACAACGTTAAGATGCTCCAGGGCTTACTGCTAATAAGGACCCGTTTCTTAATGGGTCGGAACAAATTAGTTGGATTTCAGCCAACCACTTCATAAGAATGCAGGAATGTATTGTTATTGCATAAACCTTTCCCAACCAGACACTTAATTCAGATCGCTTGGATCCATTATTAAGATATTTTTAGTTCGATTCAGATTTATTAGTTTTAATTAACTAAATGAAATCCCTTTAATAATTGGCGAATGCCAGTGGATTATAAGTAATGCTTGCTAGTAAATTTTATTTAAAAACAATAAATATTTTAGATTAAGCACGCTTTCGGTGGAAATTCTAGCATTTATGATATATAGCAGCTTGCGGGTAATATTATTAAATGAGTTAGATAAATAAATCTCCAAGGTTCGATGAATTTTGTCCAATCGGCATCAAATACAATTCAAAGGGTAAACATTACAAGGTTTAACAGTAATACACACAAAACAAAGAACAAGCTAGTAAATATTATAAATAAAAAATAACGTTATTTCCTGATTCAGCGAAATCATTATCGATGAATAAAATATTCTTTTGAATTTCGATACAAACAGATGAAAGATACCAGTGAGTACAGGCGCCCACCTAACTTGATTAGATATTATGTAGTCTTACTTTGGGTAAATCACCCCGGGCAATACATTGGGTAAAGAAACTTTTGAAATTACGGATATTAATGCGTATGTGCTTTCGGAAACTTGCTCTTATTTACATTATAATATAAGTGAAATTGTATTGTGCGAAAGAATTCAGGTGAAATTATTTAATATTGATACGATACCAGATAGATACTCGTAGATACCAGATTCACCACATAATTACTAGATACCAGAATCACCACAGATGCCAGAAACACAGTTTAGCTAACATTGTAACACAATGAGTGGTCTAGCTCAATGCAATTTACAATTACCACGTGTATGTAAAAAAAAATTGAATTTGATAAGAATTTAACAATGAGTAAAATTTATGGTCATGATGATGATGATGATGATGAAAAAAATTTAAAAGCTTTTCAAGCTTTTTAAATTGCTGCAAAATGTGTCACTCATTAGCAACTCATGTTCGACAAGACCGACCAAGCGATAAGACCGTTCATTGTAGGTACTTCTTACACTCGTTTTTAATGTTTTCGTTTTTGTGTTTCATTTCTTTGGTGGTAATAAAAATGAGAAAAAGGTAACAATAATTCTCGTACAATAGTCATTTTTCCCTAAAACTCAGGCGCCTATTTTGTATTCACACAGGGTCATGCAAGGAGTCAATATATGCAAATTAAAGTAAGGTACACAAGTGAAGCTCCCGTGGAACCAATTAATTATACATTTATCATGCACAGGCAGCTTCAGTGAATTAAATTTTTAGCTACTTGGAATTTTAATAAGCTCTATGCAACCGAAAATAAAGAAAGGAAAATGTCCATTGGAATATTAGGTTTTAAAGACATAATAGGTATGAAACCTTTTATTTTTTTGTAAAATGGTATGCTTATGGGAACTTTTACTATTTTGTTTACAATTAATGTAAAAGTAAAAATACTTCTGAAGTGATCGCATAAAAATTTGTTATAAAGCTGGTAAAATTTTCCGAGGTACACAGTAATTATGGTCAAACATCAAAAAACAATGATACAGATAAGAAATCAAAGATACCTAACTAATGCCGTTATTTGACACTATAAAATCAGAGATTGATTACGATAGTCTTGACATCAAACTCTAGAAAATCCCGGATCCTTTGCAAAAATTAGCCGGAGAGCGAACGTTTCAATTAAGGCCAGGTTGTAGGAAGGTGGTTAGGTATTTAAGCGTAACCTCCGTCCCCGCAAATGCCGACCGCGTATAATCGCGGCCCGCAGAAACGTGGCGTTATTCGAACGCGGCTCGTTTGCTCCGTAAAAATGTTTCCCTCTCACACTTGCCTGTGTTCTACTAGCTCCGACCGATCGACAATTTCGCCTCATCGACGTAAGTTAGAATGGTCGAACGGTCCAGCACCACGCTTGTGTGATGACGGGTGGCATGGCGTGGGTTCTAATCCTCCCACTGGCAAACTTTTTGCACTTAGTTTTTGGATATTACGTAATTTATTGCGATAACAATACAAAACAAACATAATAATTAAGTCGATATCTAAATTAATTAACTTAACTAAAGTAGGTATACTAAGGTAAACGTAGGAATTACTCCCTTCTAAATCTACAGAGAATTTCGCTGTATTGTGTATTATTCAAATTAAAAGTTAACACTGAGACTATGGCGAATTTCCGTACGACAAAACAATGTAAAAATGTCATGAACTCTGTACTATAGTTGTAATAGTAATTGCACTTTATGTAAAAGCATTCAGGTTTGTAATCATAAAACCTGTGACTTATCTCCTGCGTCCGCGAAGAGCACGAAATGAGAATAATGTACCTACAGGTAGGTAGGTAGGTATTTGTATAGTAAAAATTATGGAGCGAGCTGATCATCACAAAAAATAATATTTTTTTGCCCAATCGCCACCAGTGGTGGTAATTGGAAGTAATTATTTCCAGCGAGCCCCAAAAATTGCCACCACTGGTGGTGGTTAGGACCACATTATATAAATGGTTTGCCGTACCTCCCCCAGTGGTGGTGGTTGAGATAATATGAAAACATATTTATTTCCAACGACCTCCACATACTGTCACCACTGATGGTGGTTAGGACTAAATCATAAATTGTTTGCCCAACCGCTCTCAGTGGTGGTGGTCGGTACTAGAGAATGCAAACCGGTTTTAACCGATATCAGAAAACCGGGTTTTTGGTTATTTCAAGCATACAAATAAACTCGGTTTAAATTTTTCACTAAACCGGTTATTTCAATTATTCGGTTAATTTGGTTTTCTTGTTTGGGACACACTCAAAAAGAAAATACATGCCACCATTTTGATTTCTTTCGTTCAGTGACCTACTACCAAATGACGCGTAAGGGTTTGTGTAATAAGTAACAACATACACATTGTTTTGATATTTAGGTTTTTTTATGATATAGGTATGTAATTCTTATTTGCCCTTATACTCAGTCAGTAGGAATCCAATATCCATTTATCCAGGTACAGTAAGTATCAAGCACGTTTTTTTTTATAGAATATTGATAAGTTTATCTCATTTTAAAGTTTTTGTGACATGAAAATTGCTACTATTAAGCCAATTCTTTAAATTTATTGCTTGTACTCTACTTGGCATTGTAAAATGTGGAAATCCACAGTAACTGTTCCCTCCAGTGATTTTTTTCAAAATCGTATTTATATAAAACCGTTAAAAAACGGTTTTTATATTGCTCCGGTTTTGCATTCTCTAGTCGGGACATGAAAAAATGATTATTTCCAACGACTCCCACTAAAACTGCCACCACTGGTGGAGGTTAAGACACAATCATAATGTTTAGTGCTATCAACCACCACTGAAGAATGGAAATGTTTTAGAATTTTGCTTCAGTCCTGTTTTTGTCATTTTTTATAGTCTATTACGATAGGAGTGGTCTAAGTAGTATATTAATAAATTAATTTCATTTCATTTCATTTAATACACGGCGTGAAGTTAGCGCCCGAGCGAAGTAAAGTAAGGGTAAGTAAAAAGTAAGGGTGCTAAAAGCCGTGCATTTAATAGACTTACTTCATTCATCTACTAAATTACTACAGACTAACAGTATAGAATCGATAGATCGATGTTTTAATAATAGTGTATTTTTTACGATCTATGACGTATTACAAAAACTACTTACTGTAATATAGATCTCGTTCAAACCAACTTTCGGTGGAAGTTTGCATGGTAATGTACATCATATATTTTTTTTTGTTTTATCAATCTCTTATTTTAGAATTTCTAAAATAAGAGGGGGGGGGGATGATGACGACACATTTCACCACTTTGGTTGTGTCTCTCTCGCAAACTATTCAGTTTATAAAAAATAGAAATCTCGATATCATTTTTAAGACCTATCTATAGATTATTTAATGCAAAAAGGATTGCTGAAAAAAAAATTGATTTTCAGTTTTAGGTATGGGGAACCCCCAAAATTTAGTTAGTATAAATTTAGATAGTAGTATACTACTGTAGTATAGTTCTTATAATTTTGGAAAATGTGACAGACAGACATGACAAATCCATAAGGATTCTGTTTTTTGCCGTATAACGCATAATTTCTATATCAAGTAAGTATTTTTATGATACAACAATTACATGATCGGATAGAAAATTTTATAAAACAGTTACAGTGTACGGTATAAATGTGTTTCTAATTTAGTTATAGCGTTTTCACGTAATAATCCATTTTTCCCGACGAAAAAACAAAATGCAAACATACAGAATTCTGGCACCACAAACAAGACATTGACGTTTCGTTCACACATTACGGGTTAAATGTATCTTCTCTTGTTTACTATATGAATCAGTGAGTGGTGTAAAAATGGACTAATTAGATGTGGTTCAGCCTACACTCACTACACTGTGTATATTCTTTAACGGCGTGAAGTTAGGGAACTTCACGCCGTTAAAGAATATTATGCTACTTTGAACAGCGCTAAGCGTGACCTAAGTGCGGGTTGAGGTTGCACTGTGCTATAAACAATATTATGTAATTGTCACAGCTTTTTCCCCGACTACGGCGTGACCAACGGAGGGGTATGTGTTTGACCGGTATGACGTGATAAAGTATGTTTGGGTAGATCTGGAGAAAAAATATGTTATAAAAAATATGGTTTCGCTGACATCTGCGTGTGAGGAATTTGATCCTATTTAATATGTGCATGCAAGCAAAGCTGCGAGCAATAGGTTGCTAACCAAATATATAACATTGCTTAATTCATCCTTTCATTTGATACCCACCCAACATGGCACCAGTGGACGTATCGGACGATGGAGACGCTTCTAACAATACCTCATTAGTCTAATTATTTTCATGTGCCGTCCACTACTATTGAAGGCGCATGGGCAAACAAATTATGATTTGGTCCTAGCCACCACCAGTGGTGGCAATTTGTGGGGCTCATTGGATAGAATTAATTACAACTACCACCACTGGGGGCGGTTGGGAAAAATATTCTTGTTCTAACGCCACCACTGGTGACAATTCATCGGTGGTGGTCGTTGGGAATAAACAAGGGTGCCAGAATTAATTGACTTGTGTAATTTTGATTTGTAATGTAATTTTGACTGATTGAAAATACATAAAGTAGGTACCTATAATATAAATCATAACTATTTATTAGTAAATATAAAATTGTCTTATTATTATTAAAATTATCATACACAGATTAACAAGTAAAATTTAACAAAAAAGAACAGACTTCAATAAAAATACTATAATAATTATTTCCAGTTTTTGTGATTTAAAAACCAAACTACTGAGCAAATTTTGATATAATGTGTATGGGACCAAATGAAAAGTATATAATATACCCTTTCAAATAAAAAATTGTCATTAAAATCGGTTCACTCAGTCGAAACTTATGAGATAAAAAACATAAAAAAAATACAGTCGAATTGAGAACCTCCTCCTTTTTGAAGTCGGTTAAAAATAATAAGCACCAGTGCTCTTCGGTGAACTTCGTTTCATCAAGGTAATTATTATAATACTATATAATATTACATAATAATATAATATTATAGTAATATAGCATTATAATAATATTTAATAGTAAATAAATAATAAATTATACGTGTTTGTTTTTTTATGTGATAAACTTCAAAAAACGCAAATCAACGCATGCAAAAAGTTCGGCTGCTGTGGGGTTCGAACTCTGGCCTACGCGGCACGGCGGAGTCGCGTCCGTACCCCTGGGCCATTTAGACACAGCATAGATACGCGAAATTGTTATACAGTCTAAATAAAAGAGATGCTCGACCGTTCTAAGTGACCGTGATTGGTCAGTTGGCGTACACAACCGTATATTGCTAGCTACATAATAGGTCATATTCATGGTACAGGCAAATGCGGGGGTGAAGTATTTTTGGAGCAAACGGCGATACGTCCTCCCTTCGAGACGCCTGAGCGAGTACTGGCGGATGGCCGCGAGCGCTACAACTCCTAGATTTTGTATGTTTTTATTTATAGGAAAAAAGCGGTAACGAGTTTAGAATAAGTACTTTCCACTCCCACTCCTATATAAAAATCCGCGTTTATTGGTACAACTTTCACGTGGTTTCGTGATGGAATCTCTTAGCAGGAGATAAAGTCAGATGCGAAGTAGTGTCATCTTTGCCATTTTTTTTTATCGAGACAATCATTCTAAATCATGTTTTTGACTTTCATAAATGAAAAATAATAAGTTAAATTTTAATAAAATATTTTTTTTACTCATAAATCTTACATTTTAATAGGTTTCCTTAGCTTCAAAAGCCTGAAACTCAGTGCCACAGCGCCTAAGTACGTATTTATAAACTTTTTCTTACCTGAGGCCAAGGAAAATAGATTCAATGATAAACCCATTTTCCTTTGCCGCTAACTAAAGAAAAATAACTTGTATTTATACTCATAACACATCGTAGAAATTAAATGTAGTACGTACCTACTTATTTATATAGTAAAGGAAACATCTAAAACTGGAAAAGTAACGTTAGATTTTCTGTACCATATGAAAAAAAAATACTCGCGCGTTGAGAACCACCTCCTTTTTTTTAAGTCGATTAAAAATTAGGCCAAAAGATTGTCTCCAAATTTGATCAGACTTTATAGAGATAGGCTGGATAGTGGATAGAGTGAGGTGTTACAGCAACAAAGGATAAAAACTCTTCCAAAAACAACTTGTAATCTTCGGTAAGAACAGCGAATGGTTGTCCTAAGTAATAAACTGAAAATATTTTGATGAAATGGGAAAAATGGGACAGCTCACTCAGTTTATACGATGATAGTCTAGAGAAAACATTTGCCCATAGCGGGCGTTCAGTCGTTCACGCTGTAGGTATATTATCTTTTCGGCATCGGGCCTGAAAATGAGAGGCTGGCGCCGCCAAGGCCGAGGGTACGACCCCTTCGAATGTCCCTACACATACTTATTAGTTCGAACGGACGAAGGACGCTGTGGCGACATAAATCCTCGCAGTAGTTAAACCGCGGTGAGCTATTTTCCCCCTTTTTAGGGTTCCGTACCACTCCGCTGTCCGTCCGTTCGTCCGTCTGCCTGTTTGTCTGTCTGTCTGTCCGTCTGTCACCAGACTATATCTCATGAACCGTGATATTTAGACAATTGAAATTTAGACAGATGATGTATATGTGATGCCGCTATGACAAGAAATACTAAAAAACCCCATACACCAAACGTGATTTTTTGCCGTTTTTATAAACAATTACGGAACCCTTCATGCGCGAGTCCGTCTCACACTTGTTTTTTCTCAGTAAGACTAACTACGTTTTTATGAGGAGATCATCATTTGCCCACTATACAACATTATGTACGAGTAAAATATTTTTAACACGGCAGAATTATTGTACTAATCAAGCATTTAAGAGAGCTGGTGCATAATATATTTGTTCGCCTCGTATTTTTTGTAAACTGTTAATGTGAACTCTTCTTTAGAACTATTCTGTGGTTTTCCATTATTAGCTTACTAACGCTTTATTAGTTGGTTGTAATTTAATTAATACGATAGTTTTATTATTAAGTACGATTATTAACGTATGTTAATTATCAACTATAATTCCTAGAGTACAAACGAAATGTCATTTCGAACAAATAACAGTAAGAATAAAATTATTTGCCACAAAATGTATGATGAAACTAATATGTACCTATAAGCCAATACCAAATGGATACAAAAGTTTTTAACTATTTAGTTAGGAAGCCACTTTTATTAATAAAAATGTGTTTGTTATTTGTGCTAGTTAGCAACTATTAGCAAGTTTTTACATAGATATACCTAATATTGGTAATATATAATATTGGTGTCATATCCGAAACAAGGTAAAAAAATGGCTTACGAAAATAAAACATGGTTAATAACAGTTAAACACTGAAATGGTGCTGCGCCGGTTGCAAACATTCGCAAAACTAGTTTCACACAAAAGTACTCTGTGGCTTGCGGTTTCATTGCGCGCTTATTGATGTTTGCGGCTTAAATAGTTATTGGACAGTAAATATTCTCACTCAACGCGGAAAAGTAAGGCTGTACCTACTCATTGCGTTCTGTTTGTTTTGAGTACCTTTAAAAATAGTAACATGTATCTAGCAATCAAACTACGAAGCATTTGTTTTTATTCATTGTCAGTTGTGGTCCGTTGTATTGAATTTGCATGTCAATTTTTTTTAGACTACCTAGCCCGATAGAAGTTGTACTGTCAAAAATGTGTGATAAAATGAACCACCAAATTACTCTTTTTTTTGTGAATGTTTCCCATATTTTTATAATTATTGTGCTATTTGGAGCGGAGATGAATCCAGCAAAGCAAAGACAATGAACATCGTTCCAACATTTCTTAAAATAGAATTAACTAACACGATTTGCTTTATCTACACTATTAATTATAAACAGGAAAGATTTGTATTTTTGTGTGTATGTTTGCAATGAATAAACTCAAAAACTACTGTGCCGATTTCAAAAATTCTTTCACCATTGGAAAGCTACATTCACCCTGTAGTTAACGCGGGTGAAACCGCGAGGCGCTTCTAGTATATAATATTTATTATGTGACCTGATATATCTAAATGATATATCTAACTAATGGTTCAAATATGTGGATAACAACAAACGGTGGTAATTAGTTAGTTTAACTAACGATGAAGGTAGTCCTTGCATGCCGCAAAACAATGAATCCGTATTAAAATTAATGTAATCGTTGTTCCTTTTAATGTAAGCTTAGAGTATAATAGACAAAATTACACCCAAAATACTAGGAGTATTACCAAGTTTAATAATAATGTTAATCTTTTCACTAAATAATACATGTTACTTTGACCCAACTCTGACCAGTCAGACACCCAAACAAGGCTTTAAAAATTTAATGACCCTGTTTCGATGACCCCAGCATGGATATAGTACCCAAGGGACCACCTGTCCACCTTTCCTAAATTGAATTATAAAGTGATGTTAATCGCTTTCCAATGCAACATAGCATTGTTCAGTTAGTTCCGTCTTCGGACCGCATGCTTCAGGATGTAGGTACTAAGCTAAGTCACCGCAAAGTGCACGGTCGTCCGAGGAAGTATCGCAAAACATATGCAAGTTAATTCTCACGTACGAAGTCACCTCACAAACTTGGCCTCCAAATCCTAATGAAGCGTAAATTAAAATTTTATAAAGTAAGGCAAAACACTCAAAATAAACAGTGACAGCATCAGAACTGGAGGCAGTCGCCTAATCTCCGAGGACGTGACGTGCCCACGTTCCGGCGAGTCAAAGAAGTTACTTTGATATGCCCAAACTTGGCAGACAGAGAATCTTTTGCGTGGCTATTGTCGAGGCGGCTCGGATGATACTCGTAACTCATTGGGCTCCCATGCCGTATGAGGAAGTCGGTGCCTTCGGCTACGGCTTTCGGAGTTGACTTGGTGTTACTGTTATGGAAGCCCCATTTTTGTTGCCTAACTTTTCTCATATAGCATGCTCTAATGTGGTTACAACCAACGTTGCCACTACCATAAACTCTGGCCATCTCTCAGAAAAAGTATGGCTCATTCGTGACCACACTTTGTTAGCTGTTGTTGATGTGTTGTTGCTTTTAAACAAATCCTACTGTATTCGCTTATTCTCAGTACATTTGCATTTTGTGTAATTAATGGTAGGTATCTACTCAAATTGGCAACTTGGTTTGGTTGGTGTTTACCATACTAATGGCATTTGCCATCAAATTGTTTCTTCAAAGCTCGTGCGTTTAATTATATTTTACCTCTCTTCCTTAAAAGCTAATTAAGTAATAAATACCGTTCATTTCAACTGCTGCAGGCTTACACTGTCACTTTAATTATTTCCTGGCTGTTGGCATGGCCGCGTACTCGTAACGATGTGGGAAAAGAATTTAAAAGTCGTTCGGATAATTTATCGTTATTGCATTTGCTCCGTACCCCATGTGTTTCAATTTATATTCTGTCATTTGGTTGAAACACTGCCGTTTGGAGAGCAGCCGAGAAAAGGTAAGTAAATTTTAGAAATAATTAAGTAGGTACATTATTGAAATAGGTAGTGGTACAATGGATGTTATAATTTAGATGAAAAATTATACTAATTCTAGAAGATGACTTTGGTAGATCATTGTTATTAAAAAAATACTTTATTAAAATATGAAAGATAGTCATACACACTAACATGAGGCTTCGACGAACTAAAGGATAATGAGGAAGCAGGCATCATCACGCACTTGAAACAGGTATGAAACCGCTCTAGAATCTACGCAATCGTCAAATTTTACAGCAAACTGGCAGTATTCAGCTAAAATATTTATCCGACACCTATTTTAATGTGATCACAATTTAATGCGATATTATTTTTATAATACGAGTAATACTTATTTGTTTGCTTAGTAGAGTAAAATAATGGATCATTTAGCACAAACTTATTTATGCCACAAATAATACATTTAGAACTAATTAATAAAGCAAACAATTACAAATAATACAACTTATATTTTATTTTTGCACAGAATTTTTTGACAAGTGACTTTTTTTACTCACATACGACTACATAATTAATACACTTCGACTTTATATAGGTACATATTACCTAAATCACATAAAAAATACTCTTTCGTCTTTCCGAAATCTTTCCCACGGTATGTTCCGACAAGTTTCGGCGACATTCTTCGTGCTCAAAATGGCCACTTTCTCGGTCCAATTTAGACGAAACTTAGATACGGAAACTTTGCCATCGAGGCGTGTATGTTGATCCGAACTCGAGTGCTACACTTCGAGATTTGTTTGCAACTTTAAAATGAGATGCATTTTTGATTCGCACGAGAAATAAAGGATGGAATGGATAGCTTGAAACGTTGTGCCGTAATAGGTGTTTTTGGGGTTTCGTACCCAAAGCGTAAAACGGGGCCCCATTACTAATACTTCGCTGTCCAACCGTCTGTCTGTCCGTCTGTCACCAGGCTGTATCACATGAACTGTGATAGTTAGACAGTTGAAATTTTCACAGTAAGGGTCCTCCATGTCAACAGACGTGATTATTTTCCGTTTTTATAGATAATGGTACGGAACTCTTCGTGCGCGAGTCCGAATCGCACTTGGTCAGTTTTTAAAGATTCAAAAGACTTAAAATAAGTATTATCATTGAATTTGAATTTAATTTGGATACATGTCTTATATCGATAGATCATTTTAGATCTTATATTTTAGATAGCTAGTAGAATGTGCCTTTAACTGATCTAAATATTTATTACAGTAAGTACATTCACTCAACAATGTTTCGCGCTGATGCATAACTTGTTCTTTCGTTGAAAACCGACGTTGTTGTCGATTTACAGTCAAAACTATACTAAAGCAACACATAATAATATATGGATAAAACGATACAAAAAAAATCCATCGTTGCAATTTAGGTTTAACCTAAATAAGAATACAAAGACATATGTATGAGGAAATATTTCAGCAAACCGTCTCCACTTCGTGCAGCAAACGATGAGCAATAAAATATGTCCCAGATGATCTTATTTATATAAATATGTTGTTATTTATACGACGCAAGATATTATATTTATAGCGATATTACCTGTTTCTTTGTTGTGTGAAATACGAAGCATTAGATACACGATCATAATAGGTACATTCACTTATTGCATTTGGACTCATTAGTGATGAAAGGACGTTTTATGATGTATGATGGCCCCATCTGTAATTTTCTTTTCCATTCTCAGTATTCGGGAGAGATGCGGAAGTGTGACCCCATTCTCAGGTTGGTGGATTTCACGAAGTAAAATACCAAGGTACTTTTGTGGTTTCGAACGATTTGTGCAACTAGCCAGAGTTTTTGTGTTTGTATCATTCGTTCACTCACGTAGACGTTAACGAAATCTTATTAATACATGTAGGTATTCTAAAAAAAAAAACGTTTTCAGTTTTTCGTCAAAAGATTTTGTTGAACGCTTATAACAACGTAAACAATAGAATTTCATTCCCATAAAAAGGTGCTTCATCTCGCGAGTCGTACATTTGTCTCGCGATACTCTTGCTCTTCGCAAGAGTGGGTCGATCGTGTCACGTTCTCCAAAAGCAATCTAGATTTTATCATGGGTTGGTGCCCGCCTCTTTATAGCCCCAAGAGGGGCGTCACGCCTCGCCTCCCGCAGAAATCCCAAAAACACTATTCTTTTAGTGATCACATAGTCCTGACTACCACGT
The DNA here is from genome assembly GCA_905147375.1 of Hylaea fasciaria. Taxonomy (NCBI): domain Eukaryota; kingdom Metazoa; phylum Arthropoda; class Insecta; order Lepidoptera; family Geometridae; genus Hylaea; species Hylaea fasciaria. The sequence goes on from LR990197.1 coordinate 5,647,066, forward strand.
TATTTAGCCAACATTGTCAACATGTTCTGCTATTTTCAGGGAAATGTTGTGCTTTATTTTTATGTCCATGTTTGGGCAGGAGTTGTTATACTTTCTGTTGTGTCTGAAACTTCAGCTCTTGAAAATGCAGGTTACTAGCACGACGCGTTGGGAAGCCTTGCAGCCAAATAAACTATTTTTGGAGTCATTTTATCAGGTTCGCTTATGATACACTTTACGCCATTTAAATTAATCATCACCAGCATCCGTTTCCGTTTTCACTACTGAAACACAGGCCCAAATATCATAATTTATAATTGAAAATTGTATATTATTGAAAAAGTATGTTTGAAAAAGTATATATTATCATAATTGAAAAAGTAGGCAACTGCAAGCCTATAACGAATAAAAAAGCATATTAGGTACGTGTATTGTCTTCTGACAGAATAATACAATTAACTGCACTATCTTGTTACAATGTAGGTATTCACTATAACAGGATTGTGAGAAACGAGAATTAGTAAAAAAAATCGTGCTCCATTACTAAGAAGCATACTGTGACACATCACAAAGCGTTCAATATAACTTATCTGGATCACGTCCAAGTCAATCAGCTCTGCCCTATTATTCAAATTAACAGAAGGCCACCGAAGAGGTTCGGAATATATTCGGATCGAATAGGGCATCCATCGGAATAAGTCACCATTGTCAGGCTCTATCTATTCTGAGAGGTTTCCTATTCCGGTAAGAGACCCTTGGGACCATTGCAAACCAAAACCAAGTCCTCTACTAACATATATGCCACTTTCAACTATATGGAAATTACCTTCGACCTCGGAAATCCATTGTAAAGGAAAACTTGTCGGTTAAACAACATTTTGTACAGAAGGATCTGATATTGATATATCTTTATGATCTTCTTTTATTGATTGTGTGACTAAGTTGAGAAATTTCGATGGCAATATTTAAAGTCTTATCTAAAAATATCTGAACTTTTTAGTAAAGTAAGCTTCAAACTTTTGGGCTTTGGAGAAATTAATTTTGCGCTCACAGCGCACTTTCAAGTCGCCATTGCGTGCCACTCTACCTACTTAATTCAAATTGGAACATAACTTTCATTTGACAACACTGAAACTGAGCCATTTTAAGACGACTACAACAATGCCAAATGCTCGCCCTCTCAAAAAATAAACCTTTTATAAAAACGAGAATTTCATGACCTTTGTTCTTTTAAAAGTTTTATCTACAGCGACATTGGAGAACGAGTGAAGTTTCTCGTTTGAGAATTGGACGCCAGGGTGAAATATGTGGGTTAAAACACTTCCTGGGTGAGCTCCCGCAAAGCAGTAATTTCTAACATTTTTTATGACTTTCCTCTTTCATCGCAAAGATACGATGCAGTGGCTGGCCGGCCGACCCTTTGACCCTACATATATTGGGGGTTTATTGTAATCCAGCTAACTCGTTCATGACATTAGGTACATGCCGTAAAAAGTGGGTTCTTCATGCTATACAAAACGTTTTGTTTAGAAGTTGACCTCTACTTTCGACATCAGAATGGATCGAAAAGTTAATTATATTAGTCAGTCTTCACTCTTCATATTCAAATCTAAGAGATGTTGCATTTAACTTTACACTTTAGAAATAAGGCCTCAACATCTTTGACCGAATAACTTGCTTATTATTTACGAACCATGAAAAGGACAACGATTCGAGTTTGAATTGCTTGAATTGCTTCCGACAAAAAGCGATAGATAAATTCAAATAAGCAAACAAGGTTTCGGATGTGCTCGTCTGTTGGTTTCGTAAATATTTTGACGAATAGGTATTTCCTTCGGGGCACTCCGGAAAAGTTTATCCGTCCCAAGTCAAGCAAGTTTACATAGTTCCGTGAAATAACACTTCGGTTTTTCTCGGGAGCCTCTCTAGGCGATATCTTTTGCAGTTTGTTGTTAGGTACTTCAAAGTTTACAAATATTAAATCCACCATATTAATTACATTTGAAACTGAAAATAAACTAAGTTATTTTGAAAGACTAATTCTTCAACAGTTTCCATTAAGTAAATGCAATAACAATGTAATATTTAAAATACTTTTGAGTGAAGTTCAACATATATTTTAAGCCCAAAACATTGTTAGACAAACATAGGGTTGTTTGTCGCCTAGCTAACCATTTACGCAGTAACTCAAACCCACACACACACTGCTCTGTAATATCATCGTAACCGTCGATTGCTATTACTGCCCTCGATCTGAAAACTAAACGTGGGCCTTCAAATTAACGACACCGCAAACAAATCAACAGCAGCTTGAATGCGCCATTGAATCGTGATTTATGTCAAGTGTGGCGCCTGTCACAGAAATTTTATTTTATGTCGCGCATAAATCCGAATATGAACCGAATAGAAACCCATCGTTAATCATAAATGAAAATGCTCGTTAAATATTAATGATATTAATATTACAATAAAATTAGCTTCGTGTCACCGTATAATCAGGCAGGTGTAATGGTAATGGCGCATTATCTAAATGGCTATTGAGTTTATTGTTGCTGCCTATAATTATTTCTGTGCTGATCGTTATCTTCTTTATAATCTTATATTTTATAGAGATTGGATAAAAGCTGACGTTTACAGATGATTATTTTCAGGTAACTGAATTAATTTAATGCCCAGTTATGGCGTAGCAGCCTAACAAAATTATTTCCGTCGTTTAAGTAGCTTTCGTGTACTCAAAGAAATTGGTGGTTTCTGAAACCCTGATGTTTTGTTATAATTTTAACGGTTCAGAAATAAAAAATTAGCATCATTTTATAGCAAAATAAATATAGCAGGACTTCGTCCGCTTCTTTCTAATTACGTTTTACTTCACGTTACACAAATTAACGTTTAAGTCTCTTTCACTTTTTCTTGTAGATTGAAGTTACACAGAACGTTTCTTAAATGAGTTTTATTCTTTATCTCTGCATAATTTTGCTGAATAATAACTAAGAAAGATACGCGTAGGTGATTAAGTATGTTTACGTATATTTTAATGGCCTATTCTGACACTGAACAATTTTTAGTTGTTTTTAAACCATTTGATTTGAGGTTGATCAGATTTCATGTACAAAAGCTGGAGACGCGTCGTATGTATTTTGACTTCATTTTTCTGTATAAAATAATTCATTCCATCGTAGACACACCCGAGTTGCTTTCTCAAATAAACTTAAATATTAAATATAGCACACGTAGGTCCAACCAAACAAATCTATTCGCTTTACTGACTTATAAAAATAATATATCTTTCTACAACCCCCTAGTACGGATGGCTCGTCAGTATAATGAGGTGGCTAAGGAGGTCTTGGAATTTGACATTTTTACCCCTAAGCTTAGTTCTTTCATTAACTTAGTGAAGGATGTCCTCTATCACAAACCAAACAAGCCGGATGTAACTTCTGTGTTGCATCTGCCTATTACCTGCTAGCAAAATTATTGGGCAATTTATTTCTGCATGCTTACATATGCCGCAAAACTCGTGTTTGCGGCTGTGGAACTTTTCTATTTATAAGTCTATCTCATTTTGTTTTTATGTGTACACAATCTATTGGTTTGCAATCCAGTTCTAAATAATCCTCATTTTTAAGTTCTACCTCTGCATATGATTGTATACTGTCTTGTGTATAATACAATAAATAAATAAATAAATAAATAAATTTCATAAAATTCAGGTGTGTTTATAGGAGAGTAGGTAGGTATAAGTACTTATAAGTTTTAATATAAAATGTTTTAAATATATTTTTATCACAGTAAGCCTCATAATTTCTTTGCCGTTGTATTCGGACCGACGCTTTTTTTAAAACCAAGTCATTAAAAAAAAGTGTAGATTTCAGATATTTGATTTGATGTTAATAAACAATATTTTTCAAAGCAGTGTGTAGTAGCATTAGGTACGTTCCACACTTAGATCTACAGACCGAGTGATGGCAGCGTGTATGTTCCAAGTCCAATGGTGTACTTCACTGCACTTATGAAATATGTCATTGGACTTATCATCATCACCATCATCCCTGCACCAATGTGCAGGGCCAGTCTTGAGCCGTCGCAACCGTTGTAACATGTGCGATTTATAATACAACTAGAAGTCGCATATTTTACAACTTGGACACCTTCAGTCATCTTCATCATCATCGTCGTACTCGTACCTCCAGAGTTTATAATTTTGGCAGGCTTTAGACGCTCGAAAGCGCAACAAAAACAAAATTCGCGCATAGAAATTAACTCCATGTTTGTGTTCTCGCCGGCACAAGTAAACTCACGCTGATTGTGTCGGTTGCGCACAAACAAAGGCTGGTGTAAAAAGCTTAGGGAATAAGAACCATCGCTGCTTTTTGTCACCAGTAAACAATGCTCCCGTGCCCATGGGAAGTGAAACTTGCATGTGGAAGATAAGGAGTAGGTATACAAATACGACGTCGTTACGTAAGTAAGATACACTGTAATTAATTGCAGGTCTTTTAAAAAATATGTGTTCAGTGAATCAAAATTAAAAAAGGACATACTTAATCGTATGATTAAAAAGACAGAAAACCGGTTTCTTTTAAAGACCAGGTAATTAGTACAGTCTTATCTGCTATATCTACCTTGAAATTTCTTAGAACCATATTATACTGGAAATTTGTAAAGCTACTGCCCACTTTTAAGGTTATCAAATATAGGTACATATTATTTATTGGAAAATTGGAATCATAATTTTCACCTATCCTATCCTTTACCTGAATGCTTCACTTCTATATATTAATAAACATACGTATCACTCCGTCAATGTTTCTGCATAGCAGGACTATAGTTGTGTTTTGTATCTTGTGCTCGAGCCGTCGTTCAGCAAGAATACCTATCCACGTAGCACCATTAAAAAAGTATCAATTGAAATAGAGTTATATGTGTTTATTTCTTTCCCTTCTCAATGAATTCAACAAAGCTTATTTTTAACTTCTATAGCATAATGTTACTAGAAAGCTGATTTGTGGTCGATTTTCGGAGATGATTTGTGGTAGGCAATTTACGCCGAGGCACAACAAATATTTATTTGACGTTAGTAATATGTTATCCTATATAACTTTCTCCAATATAACAAGTAACTCGTAACTATCGTTAAAAATAAATTGATCCTTTATCTTTTTAATAGTAATAATAATATTATGTCGTATTCTGTTCGTATGGGAAAATTAAAACAGTTATCAAGGGTTAAAATGTTGTACGTACTCTGATCAGCTATTACAAAATAACTTTATTCAACGGTGTACTACTATTACTTCGTGATGCAGTTAAGTATACGTGTCACATGAAAAGAGGTATGTAAAGGTACTTCGCCAGACAATTAAAACAGCTAAATTAACGAACATGAAGACGTAATGATATACCGCACGCGAATCTTAGCCGACTAGGAGTAAACAAACTTGCGCATGTTACGTTCCTGTCATTTGCGGCAATTCCCACCTTATTTACGGCCTCGTTCATTGCCACCTACTTCCTACTACGTGGTAAATTACTCGCAAATAGATAAAAGTGCTGTACGATACCAAAACTAGATAAATTGGCCAAATAACTGCTTGAAACGTGATTACTCTGACCATAGTTCGTTGGTTCCACAGATTTATCGCAACACTGACCCGTAACTCCCTGTGAGCTTGTGACCTTTCCGTGTATTTGTTTTTCCGTTATCTTACCTCATATATTCAAATAACGTTGCTGTTTCCCCCCCGATACGATAATGCCGCACCGAAAATATGCGAGAAATACTTTACCCGTAATCGGCATTTCATTCGAATACTTCTCCAAAGTTGAGGCATCGATTTCATCAGGGACAAAACTCGGGTCTGATTTATGGCACTTCTGCCGAAATTATCGGCCAAAAATATAGCGCGAGTAACTTTTTTCGCCGATTTTAATCTTCGTTACAAGTTACACTCACGTAGCGAATTTTAGTACTTTGGGAATTAGAATTGGAATGCTCGGCGCGGTTATTGGTGTAATTTAACCAATCAGCCGGCAAATTAATGTGTTCGTCCATCTGCGCTAGATAGACGGGCACAGATTACTTATACTGAAATGTGAGTATAGTGCGTTTATCAATCGGTATTAAGGATTTATTGAAACTATAAGGGTGACCTCTACTTAGCGATTTTATTGTTACACTAAAAGCGTTTCGGGGTTTCACTCGCGTTAACTGAGGGAACTGTTAATTTTTACGGGATAAAAAGCCAATGTCACCCGAGGATAGTGTAGCTTCCCAACCGTGAAAGAAATTACTCCCGCTTTAAATCGTGTTAAGTCATTTAAAGTAAATAATTTGTACACTTGGGTACCGTAGTTTGAGTTACATTACTTATTTAACGGTGCAAGTTTTCGCCTGGTGCTAAACGACAAAGAGGCACCCAAATTGCAATTTGTGCGTGCAAATACGGCTTAACTCAAAATTTATATATTTTTACATATACCTAAGCCTGGCTGCATTACAAATAAACCCAGTTACTATAGACACTCACCTATTACATTGACAACTATAATTCATCAAACTACAAATTTCACGTAACCGCATCACGGAGAGTTACCGGACTCAATTGTCCTATAACCTAAGTGAAGGGGCTGTAATGTTATTATCTTTACATTTCCCTCCGTTTTCAGAGCTGGCATACGTACCTACTACCTACACTACACTACAAGTGGGACACGCATAATGGACCGCTTTTGACTCTTCACGGAGGGAAATTGCGGTCTCCTAAGGCGAAACATTTTAGTGGATCAAAGTTTGAGAGCCACTGCAACCGTTTGGGTAGCGTGAATAACAATGCAATTTTTCACGTGAATAAATACTGGAAAGTGATCAAAATGAAACACCATTTAATAAATGCTGTTAGTTGGCACGCGAGTCGGTGTGCTTACAATCTATTTGAACTTTCTATACAAACAATATTTTCGATAAAACTTTTATAAGATACGTTATCACTACTGTAACCGCCAACTGATCAAAATTAGTCCAAAATCATAATACCTGATTAATTACAAACTATAAATTATGAATATATCTTGAGACGTATTCCTATTCTACTGCCGTGTTTACATGTTTACCTGACTGCTGCAGGGAGGTAAATATTTTTCCTCCCTGAAACTGTCACAGGGAATAAAATATTATCTATTTCACATTATTCAAGATATTTCACGGTAAGTAGGCATTACTTCTTTTCTTTGAACATTTCTTTACTCTCTACGTATTCTGAACTAATTTCAACGTGAAATTCACGCCGGAATTAATGATTTTCCTTGTACCTAGCTCCGGAGCGTAGTCGCAATAAATCAATAGTTATCTATCAAGTCATATATAAAGCACGTCTACACGTTCGGCGCCCTAGGATTACGAGGGAAAATAAATCGGCCAACGCGGGAGAATTTATCGCTTCTCTTAATCCCTGTTGACATACACTTAACGCAACTAAGGTACGGACACACGGTGTCTCAGAATCTCATAACACAAGTAATATGGGATACTTTCTCAGCGTGTATTATTTACACGCAATATATCTTTTCGAGACCCCTGTCATATTCCTAGCCGGTGTGCGTATTTATACTCTCTGGATGCGACTTGTCGGGTACCTCTTGTGCATCTATCTCGTTTTTTCCTATAGGTGGAGTAAATAAAAAAAAAAAACATTATAAATCAATGCGAACACAATACGTTGATCAGTGGCGGCAGAAAAAAGATTACTCAACTTACACCGACAAGATCGCAGGTAATGTATATAAATACTTCTTGCTATGTTTCTGCGGGATGGACGTAATTTATATTGTTAACGTCAAAGTCAAATAATTAATAATAAATAGTAAATAAAATGGCACTTTTACAATTCAAATAGGTACTTCAATCACTAACAAATAGAACCATAAAAGAAAACAAAATATAATTAATTGATTATGCTTTGAGTTAGAAAAAGAATGCATTGATATCACTTTTTCGACAGACTGTAATTTGCACGTCGACCGCACGCTACGTTGGCTACTACTAAAATTAAAGGTGGCAACTCGACCGCATGGGCGAGTTAATTGCAGTCGAGTTGATAACCAACTCAAAATACCGATCTAATCATTTCATAATTTTAATATAAGGTTCATGAACTATGAGTGATACAGGATACAGGCCTATATCATGTGCAATTGTGCAATATGCTGTGTCCGGAATAAAATGAGGTCTCGTTCACCGAACGCTTCAATTTATAGGCAAATGATAAGGGTGGGGAGCGATAACGGTTTAAAGTGTAGCCATTGGTATAAATCGACAGCGTATTTTTCTGAGTTTAAAATATTATGACGGCGCTGCCTTCATATCTTTATAATTTTGCATTTTTCTAACAATGTTGTGAATGAATGTGATTTTAAGTCACTTTTTTCCTTTGCTACGCTTATTTCACACTAAACCAATACTACACTCGCAGTCATTCCCCCTTACCACGATTGCGTATATTTAATTATACTTCGGGTCTCAACCGAAGACGATTACATTATTTACTTGCAGCAGTACATGGATTGTGCTGTCTTCGTCACACTTTTAGACATTCAACTACTATAAAAAACAAAACTTGACTTCCGGTTTCCGTCTATGGCCACTGGAGGGGGTGTATGCGCCTGCAACTTGTCATTACGTGTTTTTGTGCCGTCGGAATCACACCGGAGTTAAGTGTTATTAGGAAATAGTTAGAATTTAAGATGGGGAAAAGGAAACGTACGCGATCTAATGACAGTGAATACGAAAATATTTGCCGAAGTGAAAAAACTCGAGAATAAACTTCAAAGATATTATTATAGACGTAGTTCATCGTCGTCAACCGACCGTTCCCGCCAACAAAGCGAAGAATCACCGCATTATGGTAGCTATTATGATCCCGATATGGAATGTGAGTACGGAGATAAACCAGGTACCTACCTTTAGCCTATGCTATCTATAATTATTACCCACATCATTATAAGCTTAAATGCCAGGTAATTGCCCCTTTTAAAGGTTCCTTTTACTTATGCCAGATTATTTAGTATGTGTGAATCAGATTCGTCTATCAGACCTACCTACTTTTTATTTTAAATGGTCTTAGTGGTAATAGTATAGGTATACAATAGATGATGTTACCTTTACCTAACCTAGATGGTTAGGTATCTATTTTTCTACCTATTCTCCATGTAAATCATGTTGAGAACGCAAACGTTACCTTCTCGTAAATCGAGTAAAGGCAACGGCTCCTCCACGTAAATCGTGTTGAGTAGACACACGTATTTCGCGTCTAATACACGTATATCGTGTATAATATTTTATTCTCCGCGTAAATCGCGTTGAGGTATGCACACCTATTATGTGCCTGTCTGTATGCATTGCAGACCATGAGGGTAATAAAGACCCTCAAGAGGATACCCGGCGTTACAAAAAGCATACAAACCGGTTGAATAGGCCATAAATGCAATGCCGGCCGAAGAAACACCTGTGTCAGCAACATCAGAATTAACTGAAGAAGTGCTTGACCCTGAAATTTTTGATTGATGATTGATGATACTTGGAGAGGACCCGTCGTCCCAAAAATAATATGGTGACGAATTGCACAAGGATATTGCTGCTAGATGGGCACATATATTATGTAACGGCTTGTCTAAAGAAACCAAATCAGACATAATTAAACAGTACTTGCCCGCAAAGAACTGCGCTAATATGAAGGCACCAAAGCTCAATTTAGAAATTGAAGCAGCTCTGTAACCTATTTATGCGAAAAAAGACCTGTTTAGTTTAAATAAACAGAACCAGCTGTCTAGTTGCTTAGCAGCAATCGGAAAGTTCTTACTTGGGCTTTATCGTCCAATGACATTTTACCACAAGCACAGAACATAATAAAACCGCTTAGTGACGCCAGACGCTTACTAAGCGACTGCCATTATAGAGAATCTCAGTCAGCTATGCGATAATAAAAATCTTAATAAGCAGACTAGAGATGCAGTTAAAAACACAAAGATTGACGAGTTCCTATTCGGTGTTTATGATCGGATGATGAGGTGCAAGTCTGGCCGAGCAACACAAGTCATCGAAGGCCATTTCAAGGACAGGTTTTGAGATAAAGAGTGCGATACAGCGCGCTCCATTCAGGCCACCGCCTCCGACAACACAAAATCAGCGAGGTGCTTTAAACGCGAGGGGGATGGCGCGAGCAGCAACCTTCGAGCCGCGTCAGAACCCCGCTCCTCGGAGGCAGGTACCAGTGCCGCGGGATCGTCGCCAAGACTCCTACCGCCGGAACAACTCTTCGCGCAGAGGATCGAGGAGACAATAACGCCGATATCGCAGGTACCTATTCCCGGCAGACTGCAATACTTTTATGACCTATGGTGCAGCATAACAAATTACCCTATAGTATTATCTTGGGTACAAGAATACAAGATACCGTTCAAAGATGAACCTGTGCAGGCAACCCCTCTCCAAAATACTTGTAAATCGCAATCTGACAGTAAAATCACTAATAACTGTATCACAGATTTATTAAAGTCTAATTCTATATTGACATGCCAGCCATGCCAGCCTATATTCTCTGTACCAAAACCTAACGGAGATCACCGCTTTATGTTGAACCTCAAAAACTCAACAAATTCATTAAATGAGAGCATTTTAAAATGGAGGATTACGGTTATAAAATTATTAGGTCACAATTATTATATGGCAACGCTAAATATAAAATATGCGTATTTTTTAATTAACATTAACGAAAGCGATAGAATGTGGTTACGCTTCGTGTGGAAGTCACAAATGTACCAATTTAATGTCCTTCCGTTTGGACTTTGTACAGCCCCCTTTTTTGTTTTTACAAAATTATTAAAGCCTGTCCTGAAATACCTACGATCACGTGGTCTCATCTCTGATAATAAATTTGGATGATTTTATTTCTATTGGGCAATCACACTCTGAATGCTCTAGTATAAAAACTACGATACATAGGTACGTTACAGTCATGGGGCTTCATAATAAATTACGAAAAAAGTTATTTAACACCGTACACAGAATGCAAATTCCTAGGTTTCATCTTTAATACCGAAGATATGACCCTTTACCTACCACAGGAGAAAAAACAGCGCATTATTGATAAAACTGTAGAACTGTTACGAATAAAAAAAAAAAAAAAAAAAAAAAAATGTACAATCAGATTACTTTGCAAAATTCATAGGTATTTTGACTTCCTCATGCCCAGCTGTTAATTACGGATGGCCTTATACAAAATTATTTGAACGTGAAAAGTTTTTGGCATTAGGTTACTCCGAGAACTATAACAAAAAGATGGTTATAAGGGAGTCGCTTAAACATGATTTTATATGGTGGAAACAAAACGTTAAACAATAATTTTGTCCAATACGTAATAGCGATTACTCTCTGGAAATATACATATATATATAAATATGCGTCAAGTACAGGCTGGGGGGTTACTTGTGGCGGTCAAAGTTCACACGGCAATTGGGCCGCTTCTGAGCTCGACATGCATATTAATATTTTGGAATTAAAAGCCGCGTTTTACGGATTGAAAATATTTGCTTCTGAGCTTCAGTATTGCGACATACTGTTAAGAATCGACAATGCAACGGCGATTTGTTACATCAATCGAATGCAAGGTGTGCAGCACACACACTTAAATAACTTAGCGCGAATTATTTGGCAATGGTGCGAGTGTAGAAGCATTGATGTATTTTCATCATACATAAAATCGTCCAAAGATGTTATAGCAGACTACGAATCGCGTAAAATCAACGTGGATACGGAATGGGAGCTGGCAGAGTATGTCTTTACAGAAATAACGGAAGAATTCGGTGTACCCACATATGTCCTATTTGCAAGCTTACAAAATTATAAATGTCAACGATATGCATCATGGAAGCTTGATCCCTACTCGGAAATTGTCGATGTGTTTACCTTCAATTGGAAAGACTTACCTTTCTATGCCTTTCCACCATTTAGCATGATAGAACATGCCACCCACTACACGCAGAACTTACCCTGGTGGCAGCGAGATTATCAGGCAGTCCATGATAAATCGAGGTGTTACAGAGGCGTCATGGAGTATAGTCATGGCCTCCTTTGCAATACAAACCTTAAAACAATATGATTCGTCCCTTAAGTCATGGTGGACACTTTGTCAAGACAATAATTATAATATTTTCAATGCAACTCATAGGTACTCAATTGATATAATTTTTTACGACGAAATTCGAAGAGGGTGCCAGTTACAGGTCATTAAATACACAGAGATCTGCTTTGTCCACAATCTTAGTAACAAATGTCACGCTAGGCCATAGCGTTAACAGATTTATAAAGGGTGTCTACCGTTTAAAACCACCTAGTTTCTTTAGTTAGTTCACCTAAATATTCAGCAACCTGGGACCCTAATAAGGTATTGCAATTTGTCTCAGATATGTATCCGTACACTGATGTTAATATTGGTGATTTATCTCGCAAAACAATCACTTTACTAGCAATTGCATCTGCGCAGAGAATGCAGACGTTAAGTTTAATAAAATTAAGAAACATAGTTATAGACAGTCATCAAATTGTGATGAAAGTACCAGACCTGATTAAGACGTCGCGACCTGGTGCCTTTCAACCACTTATTAGCTTACCTTTCTTTAAAGAACAACAATCTATATGTCCTGCGACTGCTATACAAGCTTATATCGAAAGAACATCACTAAGAAGTGAACATAATTTAAAAGACCATCTGTTTATTAGCACGCGCAATCCGCATAAGAGAGTAGGCTCACAAACTCTCAGCCACTGGGTTAAAAAGACCCTGCAAGACAGTGGTATTGATATAACAATATTTGGAGCGCATAGCACTCGCCATGCTTCCACATCGTCAGCTCATAGACTTGGTGTAAACCTAGAAGTAGTTAGGAAGGCTGCAGGTTGGAGCAAGTCCGCTAATGTATTCCTGAAGTATTATAAAAGAGATGTTACCAATCCTGATGATAGAGAATTTGCAGAAGCAATATTTAATATCTATAGTTAAATAAGTACCTACCTATGTATGTCTATTCGATTAGGTATACTTACAATAATAATATGATCAAATCAGATGCATTTATTGGATTGACTTTTTTGTTAAGTTTATAAATGTTACATGATTCAGTAAATAACCATAATATAATAAATATAATATAGAAAGGATTATTTGAGTTGATTTATGTATTAAAAATAAATATCAGAATGGAATAATATGTACCTACATTATTTGCCTTTCATTCCTTTGACTGGTGAAGGTTCTCTAAACATCTGCAAGTAAATAATGTAATCGTCTTCGGTTGAGACCCGAAGTATAATTAAGAATCAAACGAACTTACCTCGTGATGTTTGATTCCAATTATGCGGGGGTCTCAACCGAAGACGATTACACTCCCACCCTCCCAAAACTAAAACCCATTCATTAGCAAACAAATGAAGTGCAAAAATGTATATCCAATCTCTAAAAGTAATGACAAGTTGCAGGCGCATACACCCCCTCCAGTGGCCATAGACGGAAACCGGAAGTCAAGTTTTGTTTTTTATAGTAGTTGAATGTCTAAAAGTGTGACGAAGACAGCACAATCCATGTACTGCTGCAAGTAAATAATGTAATCGTCTTCGGTTGAGACCCCCGCATAATTGGAATCAAACATCACGAGGTAAGTTCGTTTGATTCTTAATTATAGTGGAGTATTTGTCTAACCTGTGTAATCTAACGCTACAGCCTTTAGTTTCTGTTCCGTTAATTAGAGTTAACTAAAGAGGATCAACTATCAGAACTTACCTAATCTTAACAATTTGGAGATCTAGACTAATTAATTGGGCATATAAAAACCTGACAAAGGAAACATAATAATTATTATATATAAATTAGTAAAATAATTGCACCCTGATAAATAAATCAGTAGGTAAACCAACCTATTATTATTTTACCTATTACCATTTTGCCCTATTATTATTATTATTTTTAGGCCGCCCATTGTACGTACAGGATTTTATTTTATTTATTTTCTGTTTCTGAATAATATGTTAAAGTTTATTGTATGGGGTTCAAAAAAGAGTTATTTGTATTGTATTGTATTTTTATTGCAGTATGTGTAATAGAACTTTTTATAAAACAATAGATATCGGGTACATTGTGAAACAAAAAAAAAATATGTCAACAGTATTCGCAAAAGTGAACTGCAAAAAGTCTTGGCGTTTATTATCAAGTAAAGTATCTGCAGGCGGAATGTAGGTGAAGTTAAGACGAAGAGTCTTCCTGATTAAGCTTAATTCGAATTTATTTGAATGATGTTTACGACAAATCCGTACAACTTAGGAATGTGGAAAAAATATATGTTAATTTTGATCATATACTTTAATTTGTGACGGTTAGTGAAACACAATTACAATATACTTTCTCGATAGAAAAAAATTACAAAGTAACCTCTAGAAAATAGCTATTTAAATTAAATCTCACTAATTTATGAGAGAACATTATTCAAATCGAAAGAACTTGAAACCATTGTACAATAATAAAGGTTTTTGGTGTTTAATATAGCAACAATGCGCCAATTTTCATTCAAGAAAACATATTTGATTGAATTTTCGTTCAAGTAGAATGACGCGCCAGCCGCCATGTTGTGTCCTCTCTATCATTTCCATACGATTCGACAGTAGTCGCTGCGGCGCGCCGCTAGACGGACCTGTGTCACTTTTTCAAATATTTTTTTACGTAATCATATTTTTCCAAAATACTGGGCCGCATCCATCGCCTGTCATGTTTGGTCTGTCAAGGCACTGATTAAGCAAAACAAGCATTGGATGAAGCGCGGCCAGTGGCCGCTGTGTTTTGTTTTTCTAGCCCGTTTATTACAATAGAATTTAAATAGAAGTGCCAAACAGTCACGTTGCTCCCGTTCTTACCTACATAACGAGACAATCTTTGTGTAGGCCATCTTGATGATTCAATCTAAGTACATGCGTGTGAGCTTCGTAATGACCACGTAGTTCTTATAGCATCATCGTCATTGGTGCTTATTATAGGTATTGTTATAAAAAAGTCTGGTGTCGCTAAGCAAGAGATTTCCAAGAGTACCTGTATTTGCGAGAGGTAAACTTAAATTAGGTAGTTTCTCCGGTTTTCAAACTTGGTCTCAGCACTATCAAACATTTGGACCTATTCATTCATGCCTACACTTTTGAGAATAGCTCAATCAAAACCTAATCCTATATAGGTAAATGAACACGAATGACACGCACACGTCAACACTGAAGTACTCGTATATTATGTATATCAAAATTTGACGGTCTTTAAAATTGCAATATAGCATAAGGTAGGTTCACCCAATAAGGACCGGTTTCTTATAAGGGCCACCATTTCAAAAACCCAGTTCCCGATGATAAATAGAAATCAAAACTCGTGCCGACGTTCCTTATTGACCAATCATTTAAGAGCATTGGCATTATTTACATTTTACGCTGCCATTTTGTCAGTATGCTTGTCAATGTAGTACATGTCACAATGCATCGGTCGATTTATTATCTTTCTTGGTGGCATTTTGAGTAAATTAAATATTTCTTTTTGGTTATTACAAGAAATTAATTTAGGTAAAGGAATAAAGAACATCTAGGCGTGGGTTATGAAATTATGTTATCGAAAGCACGATTTTTTTATGTTGATTTTTATTGGTTTTCTCCGGGATGCCGAAATGCCTAAGAAAGTCCACCTTCTTGTCGCCAATTAAAGGCCGGACCTTATAAGGTCTATGAATACTGTAAACTACTTGCTAGTCTTGTTATTACAAAATTGAACTACTTAGGTACTACCACACTTTTTTTTAAATATTTATTTATTACCTTTTAGGAAAAGCTATGGTTAAAAAAATCCATAAAATTAATACCCAATTTTTTTTTGAACCCGAATAAAATATGGAACTTCTAAAAATGAGCTAGAATGAAGGAATATCAACATATACATTTACGAAGTAGAAATGTCACTGATTTTCCTGAATTTGTTTAGTTCATTTACATAATACATCATGTTATTATTTGATAGTCAATATAAGGTCCACTGCCAAAAATGTAATTTCTCTACACTTAATAAGGCCCAAGAGCTATGGCTGACAATATACCTGAATCGTATTATTTTTAAGCTGATAATTATTTCAGTTAATACATAACAATACAAAACTAAACTGTATTTTATTGAAATACATAATTTAATGTTGTTATACTGCATTTAAGTTCTTATAGTCTTAATAAAGACCACCACTTCAATTTTTATTAATTTTAAATTAATCTTTCGGGAATGATAAAAATAACTGTAACTGTATCTCACAAAATTGAAATAAAATAATAAAGTAAAGTCGTTTTAGAAATACTTGCAGTAAAAAAATGGGCCTTATTGAGATCACCTGTTTTTAATAAGGTCCATTGACATGTTTTTTTTTAACTGTTTCTGTCATTAATTTACTTATGATAAATGATTTTTGTCTTATGTTTTTACTACAAATATGAGCAATTTCTATAATTTTAGACGTTTTTTCAGTTGAAACGCTTCTAAAATCAGATTTATAGGGATTTGTAAAAACGTGGTCCTTATTAGGTGAACCTACCTTAGTTGTAACTATGATAAATTTATGATACGACGAGCCGGAGTTCGGTTCTCAATCGCCGTAGTTTGGTTTTGTTGGAAAATATTTTTCTAGACCTTTTGGTTATCCATTGCGCCTAGATTACCCACCTAGTTTTTCTGCTTATTAGAACCACAATCAATACGCTTTCTAACAGCAAGCCAATGAGGATATTTTGACAGTCATCGTGCAGTGGGGTGCATCGTGGTGCAGCCCGAAGCTCAATAAGTTCGGGCTATGACTGCGTATTATACTATAGATCGATTAGTGAAATGAAAGATTACATTAGGTTCAAAAATATTTATTAACAGATATCCTATATTAAAAATCTATGCATTTTGCATTTTTTTATCCCTTCTCAGAACAAGTTCTGGTAGGTATAGGTTCCACTAGTGAAATGAAGTATACAAAGTAACATTTTTTCTTTCTTGCGATTCTTAGCTGCCCTTGTACCTGTAATCCAAAATAACACCATAACTTTTAAATTCCTAAACAAATTTGGAGATACTATAGGGCTTCGTTATTTGCTACGTTTGGTACCTACTACACCACCCCTATTCATTTCTGTAGTAGCGTATAATGTCTTGAGTAGAGGTACATAACAATTGAACATAAATAAATCACAGGTTTACATTACAAAAATTTCATCTCGTCTGTATATAAGAAATAAGAATCTGCAGAGTACAGAATTTTCAGGTTGGTCTTTGTACCAAGAAATTTGTTGCACGTCAATGGGTAATACTTACGAAACATCTTCGCAATGGAATGGAGCACGAACACGTTTTCAGCTACATACAGGTCCAGAATAACTGTGAGCTCGTTTTTGATGTTTTTGCTCTATACATTTTTAGCATCGTCCGTGAAAACAAGAACTCTCCGACCCAATCTAAAAATCAAAATAGTTATATTTTAAATGTTGGAATGTTCTTAATACGTATGTGATAGAAAAATAAAACGGTTTTCACAGTTCACAACACTGAACATAATATGAAATATCGTCAACTCTTGAATCTTACAATTTTTATTTACCCCAAAGCCGGTGACTACAGAGAACGAAACGTGACAGTCTGACACTGACAGACAGTGTCACGTCACGATCAAGGAGGTACCAGTTGATAATTACTGTATTGCCTTGCCAGTGCACAACAGTCAAAAGTACTGTACCAGTTGTACCACAATAATTGTACCTACTCTGCTTTGATTGAACACGTCTTATCGTCATCGCGTCGTCTTTGTCGTCGGGAACCAATCGTGTAATTGCTATAATTATTTAAATATATTTAATAAAATTACGTAGGTATTTAAGATAAAATACTTATTTAATTATTTAAGTCTCTTTTGCTCTTATCTGTTTACTGGTATACCTTGCTCATTAGTTTTCTTTGTTGATGATATCGTTGGCAACCTGAAACCCATATAATTAATTAACTTGTTCAAAGTAAACACGTTCTACAATACATATTATTCATATCTTTTAAGAAAAAATGTCCAAAATTACATTCGGCTATAGTATAGTACGAGAGTAAATGTGATAATGTAGTAAGTGACACAAAATCTACCACGTGCAAGATTCTGGCAGCACTGAATTGGATACGTCACCTGGCGCTTATTTTATTATTTTGAATTACATATTATTTAATTACATTATACGAAACGGCAACGCCCGATTACGCTGCGATTATGTCGCGGATATGCTCACACAAAGTAATGTCTTCTTGCTCCCACAGGCCTAGTGTGTCAACGTCGCATAGTGTCAATCTTTTTGAGACACAAGATAGCTTATGTCCGTCTCATAGGTCCAATCTATTTAACCTACCAAATTTCATCGAAATCCGTTCAGCTGTTTAGCCGTGAAAAGGCAACAAACAGACAATAAACAGAGTGACTTTCACATTTCTAATATTAGTAGTATGGATTATAATATTATTTAAGAACTTTTATATTTTGGACTCTGGGATTTTATCACTTAAATAATAAAACTGTTAATGTACCTAGTAGGTGGATCGTTCATCTAATTTAGCTTTTTAATATAGTGGGTTGGAATGAGAAAATTAAATTTCACATCTAAATACGAGTACCTACATTAATTGTATAATATTTTATTTAAGTCTAAACGGTTATGTACCTACATATTTTTCTTACAATAAAATAATGTCCAGCTTTTATTAGATAAACCGCTTATTTAACAGATCGCCGGCGCGTAACTTCTTTACGTTCTAATAGTTCAATATTCTTTGGTAGTGAGAGATGGTAGTTGAAGGTCACGTAGCTGAAACTTTTATTACGGCGTTTCCCCGCTGTTTCTTCGTGCGCTGCAGTCGGATTGTGAAATGTCAGTAGCTCTTGTATGGCTCTATTTGGTTCGATGCATTGCAAATCTTCCAATCAAATTCGGCTTAGCGCCATGAATGCCGATCCACAATCCAAAAGTAGAGATGTAGAACTGCATTTTCCCACTATAGAAAAACTTTTATTATAACCTGAATTAAGTTAGGTGAAATGCTTAGGCACAATGGATAGCAGGCAACTTCACAGGCTACTTTCTATAAGTAGGAATAATATATTTTATGCAGCTGTACATCTCAAAGAATGTTATTATAAATCGGGTTGCAAACGCAAGGTCTTCATCAGTTGGTAACTCTATTAGAAACTCAAAGCATAATACAAGTAGCTTTTTCACAGGAATATGCTTAGAAACACTTTTCGGAATATTGTTTTAGCAAAAAAGAAAAATTCGGAGTACGTTAGAAAATACATTTAATTTTATTTTTCATCGTCCTAAAACAATGGAGCGGCACCAGTTCAAACGACGTGGTTCGTAACAAACGAGCTACCTATTTTTAAAACTCGTAATTTGTAAAGTCGGAGAGATGTGACATAGTGAGATAGGAATCAAAACGCAGAATAACATTTCACATGTTGCTTGGGGCGTGTTTTCGTAAAGCTAACAAAAGGCATGTCTGTCTGACCCATTTGTTTTATGACTTTATCCTTCACGATCTTCCCTTTGTGGTTTTGCTTCAAGCTACGTTTTAGATAGAAAATTTTAATTAATAATATGTACCTAAAAGATTTTCCTCTTTTACTACAGGGATAAAACTGTACCTTTCTCTTAGGGGAAGTGCACACTAGGCGACACGCGACAACGACAGCTCGGCGACTAAACGCCGCGACAGGCTTACGGCCGACAATTTTCATATATTTTTTTTCTAAGCTCCGCACATTTGTCGCCTAGTCGCCGAGTCGCGACGAAAAGCTAGGTGAGTCGCGCGCACTCGTTACTTGTCGCCGCGTCCGTCGTGCTGTGAACGCGCACGCACGACGATTGATCGCGACAGCGCAGAGTCAGTCTCTTGAATACTCTTCTACTAATGATCGCTTCCTGCACGCCGTCTGTCGTAACGACTAGCCGCCGACGCAAGCGACAGCTCCGCGTCTAGTCGCGTTGACAACACGCCAGATGCAAACGACAAAACCGCGTCATGTCGTAGCGACTGGACGCGGAGCTGTCGATTGCGTCGGCGGCTAGTCGTTACGACAGACGGCATGCAGGAAGCGATCATTAGTCTAGTAGAAGAGTATTCAAGAGACTGACTCTCTCGCCCAGTATGCGATGGCTCTTATTAAAGTACATAATAAACAATGTGATTTATCAATGTCGTTTTAAAATACGGACTATTCATGTTCGTATATAACGATAATTCTATAAATATAAATTCTACATTACTCACGCTAAAATTGTCTTCGCCGATATTATTGTTTTCTTAATTTGGAAAGGTATTAAATTGTTAGCCGGTGTTTGAGGGGAATTTTCGCTGACCTCAATTGCGGGCAGAGGTGTTCAAACTTAGTTGGATGGCTTATATTGAACAAAATTTAATTTGTCAAGTGATTACAAAATTAACTCAACTTTAAGCTTTCAATTTCGACGCCTACTAACTTTTGTTAAGATAATGCCCATTGAGACTATATTGATTACATAGAAACTGAAAAGGATTGGCATTTAATAACAAAAACACTTTTGTAAACATGCTAAAACCCCAGCCCAGCTGTTTGGCTCAGAAATTCAAGCCATAATTTCCCAAAAGCAAATCGATGTACGATACAAGTAGGTATACACTTACACAATGCAATTTGATACCGTGTCTGCCTTGCGCCAGGCGAAACTTTTCTTTGGTACCTCTTTATTAATTTTTAACGGCTGTTAAGGGGAATTGTCCTTCTTCCAACTTGGACCAAGTCCCCTATGTTTCTCACACGATTTTAAAAATAATGTCCTATGACTTCTTTTAATCGTGTGTTATAAGTACTTACGTTTATCACATATCTAAATATGCTGGCTATCAAGGCTTTAAATATTATGCTAGCTATCAACACGTTGCCGGATCTGAAATGCCGCAACCACAACACAGTTTGGTCTGTAACCATGCCTAAAATAAATTAATATTTTGATAACACCTTCTAATAATCGTTTGAGGGAACTAAATAACGTACCTTTTTTAGTGTGTAAATGATCACCATAAATCAGTTTTATTTTAAATGTTTTTTACATCTTTAATTCACATAACTTTAGATACTTACTTATCAAACAGTATTAATTACTTAGACAGCAAAATTTTTGTATACGTCATACATATTCATCGAAAGTTTCAGCTAGTCACAACAAAATGGCCGAATCTAGAAAGTTGGGCATAGTTATTTTTAAACGGGTTAGTAGGTACCTACTTGCAAAAAACACAGTTGGACAGCTGTTGGTGTGGTTAAGTAATGTCTAAGTGTTCAAGTTCGTCTTTTACATACATGATATTATGAATATTTTAAATACCGCCTATTTATCTAAAAATTGTATGTTCGAAAACAACAGACTTTTGAAACAAAAAAAATACCACATAATTAACCTACACAGTTCAAAACAATAAAGCTATTCTTATTCTTATTTTACTAAAAAAAAAATCAAGTTCATAACGAATGGAGCAATTTATATTAAATCTGAAAAATCTTTACCTATATATTTCTAACTCTCATTCTACGCATCACTTGTTTATTTATTGCCTAAGAAGTTATCACTTTAACAGTAGCGATGCCTGATATTTCATTAAAAAAAAAATATTTTTTTTGGTTTAGTTAGTTTTAGTTTTTATGGTAATTAATTTAATCTATTGAAGTGAAACTTCTTTAGGCGCATGAGGGTAAAATTTTTACAGATGAAACGTCACGCCGGTATGCAACGGAAGTGTCGGAAAAGAGAGAGAGAGTGATCGAGACCGATTGAGAGAGAGTAAGACAGGGCGAACGTAGCATGAGCAACTAGCCGTGGAGTGAGAGTAGGGATTATAAACAAGAAATATATACAAGATTTATAAATTAGTTCGCCAAAGAAGTTTCACTTCTGACATGTGTACTTTGTACGCACGCATGTTTTTTTTTTCTTTTTAATTATATGATTATGTTATATTATTAGCAAATATCATAATGATATTTAGCGGAGCTACGCTGACTAGATGATTATTATTAATGTTTGGACAAAAGCGATAATTGTCCATTGAGTTAAACTCTGAACTGGCATTCAGGTCAATATATATTGTTAGCAATGACAATAGATGGGGAGCAATTTGGGACACGAGTATACCCAGGTCAAATGTTTATCCGGCCACGCCACAGGTATGAATTACGTTACTTCATTTCCACTTTAATTTTAAAATTTTTGAACCTAAAATCCACCAATGTAAAGTAGAGAACATAAACTCTATAAGGTACCGTACCTTATAGAACTTTTTAATGTTCTTTACTGCCCTGTTTAGTTATAATCTGGCAGATATAGCTACTAGCTACCCGATAGAGAGTCAGGGAAGCTCACTGTGTTATATCAGCAGAAAATTCGTACTTCTACATTATTGTCACTAGAGATTAGTAATAAACATTGTCAAGTAAATATTACCCATTTATAACCGACTAGAAGCACCTCGCGGTTTCACCCGCGTTAACTACTATCCCGCGGGAACCATTAATTTTTACGGGATAAAAGGTAGCCTATGTGTACCGGGGATAGCTTCCCAACAGTGAAATATTTTTTCTAATCGGTTCAGTAGTTTCGGAGCCTATTCATTACAACCAAACAAACAAAGTTTTCCTCTTTATAATATTAGTGTAGTTAAAAAGTATACAGCATGGTATTACTGTGGCAAAGTCCGAAAGACGATAATGAGATCGAATGACGACACGCAGAAAAATTTAGCGAAGCCAGAATTTCCTTGTCGTTAAATTTGTATCTGATGTCTTTTTTGCTACTTCTTCTTTTCCTTCTTATTTTTTATTATATTCGTTCGAAGGTATTTACACTGTGGCCATAAATTGTGAAATATTTTATGTTTGTCGCCAACCTTTATCAACTTAGCAGAAAAAGAACAGGTAAACACATTTCTTCCAAGTGAACTTAGCGGGAAAAATCTGCGTGTTATTAACTCTTTGTTTTAGCACGGCTCGTTTGACGTAGTGGCCGAGCAATCGGGCTGCTGCGCTGGGTTCGATTCCCGCCCGGAGCAAATATTTGTGCGATCCACAAATATTTGTTTCTGGTCTGGGTGTGATGTGTATGAGACATTATATTATGTCTGTAAGCGGTACCCACGATACAGGAGCAATCCTAGTGTGGGGTTAAAAAAAAAAATGATTAATCATTTGGAAAAGCTCAGCTGATGAATTTTTAACCTATATTGTCTTGTTCAACTAACAGTCAAATGTTCTATTATTATACTATATACGAATTGGTCTATTTCCACTATGTCAAAGGTACATAATCAGCGTTATTTGAACTGTGCTATTATTTATATATTTCGTAGAAAGAAGCCCACCAATGTTATGCAAATATTAAAACAATCGATCAAGACGATCGAAGAAGAAGATCGAAAGTCGACTCCAGACTTTGTTATAATTTCACACTTATTGCTAAAAGCTAAGGTCCACAACCGTATGTATTTGTTGGGAACTTGTTTTCACAGGTACATTATATGACGTAAGCTACCTGGCTACAGCGTGAGTGTAAAAGTTTTCGCGACGCTTTTTACTCGGGTATATTATGTAATATACTTATATCGCGATATACTTATAGAGCGACGTTCGTCTGGGTTAGTCCTAAAGTGGTTGTTAACGATGTTGTCAGCGTCACAATGGCACTTATAATAGGTACATTAGTCACAAAATGTACTGAAGGTCGAGACTGGTTAAGATTCTAGGCTCAAAATATATTAAACGAAAATATTATATTCAAAGTGGAAGTGAAAGGCAAATTAAATGGCATTGAAATTTGGCATCGAAAGTAAATTTGTATAGTGAATTGTTTAGTTGTTATATTTGCAGAGAGATTTGCGCAAATATATACAACTGAACTAGATATTTCAGCTAAGGCCGGAAATTACATAACCTCCTAAACCGCCTGATAATTATGTACAACAATCTTAAAAGCTTCTCAGAAACAAGTGAAGCTTCTCTAATTACGATTACAGACTTATTTTAAAGCAACATTTGTACAAACGGAATGCTTACCGTCATGTCTCCAAACAGCTTACATTTGCATACAGTCTAGTCAACGACAACCGCAATGGAGGCATAATTTTGGAGCGGCAAATTTAAGGCAGCGCACCAGGCGGCTCTACACTCTGTAGTTACAGTTAACTACCCTTCAGCCACATAGAAATCTTAACACAACCTCTTGCCAAGACGGCTCGCTTTCACGGCTTCAGCTAAACGGGCTATTTCGACACAAAGAAACGTAAACCACAACCATACCAACTATGTTGCTTTTCACATATACTTATGCATATGTACTTATGCACTTTGGACCCGGACAATGAGTGCATTTATGCTGCTCCTAAATAATTAGTCTTAATTAAAAACATTCCCAGTGGTGTGCTGCCCACGTATTCGTCCAACTCGCCCTCAGAATGAACGGTTTCTTTTATTTTTGCATCGCGTCCGTTATTCATTTCAAGTTCCAACCAAACATAAAAGTAACTCGTCCCTTGAACTCCTCTCGACAAATAAACGAAAAGTCTCGCGGAACTATAAAAAATCATTTCCTTACTCGAAAGAAGTTGGTTTTCAAAATTTAGGTAAGCTCTTTCCTGTTTACTGTTAAGGGTGAAAAATTCTCAATTTACATTTTACACTTTGAGATAACACGAAGCGCGTTTTAACACAATTGCATGGACTATAAATAGCTAATTAAACATCATCAAAGCTATAAGTAAACATAAACTTGAATGTTTGTGAAGTAGCACCATTAATATTAGTTGTGTGTGTTCGAGACGTGGAGAACAATGTTGGCGGAGTATAAATGAAATGAGATAATGACCGCGAGCGTTACAAACGATCCCTTCCGTGCCGGGTGTCGAGGACTTTGACTAAATTATAACCCGGCCGTGCCGGCTTCGGACAAATATCAGGCCATTAGAGGTCTTAAAAATATCTGATGGAAGTTAATTACGGCGACTCTGTAGGCAACGTTAGGAGCCTAAAATTATTTTTTTGCTAAGATCAGGGTAATCTTTACGCTATCATATTTTAACCATAAGTTTTAATGATTATAGTACGTAATTTTTTTTGTACGTTTTATGATAATGAGTACCTAACTCTTTTCTTTGGTAGGTAATAGGATGTTTATCCGAAATACGTGCCTTCTTAAAAAGACTGTAATACATTTGTAGTCACACTCAATTAGCTTAAAATAATCAGAAACTATCCGAATTGCTTGCATTTTCACGACCATACAAAATGATATTCAATCTAAAAAATACCTAAGAAAAAATAAAAAAATTATAGATAGTTGACGATGACAAATCCAACTCGAAATTTAAAGATTGTTGTCGATATAACCGAACACAACGAACGATACGACTAAACCGGATTAGAGGCAATGGGATCGAAATTGCTTTTAGTATCTACCAATCGTTTTGTTTCGAGCCGATTCGCTTCGGGGCTATAACTCAAAGCCCAAGAGCTGCCGACCAGAACACAGATTCCAACGTCACAATTTGTACTCTGAAAGGACCCGATGGGACTAGTTCCAGTAACGAGATGGTTGGTTGGATTCGGCTTAATACTGTATAGTGTATAGACAGCCAAAGCTCGAACTAATCCTAGTTATGATTCGTCTTATTACTGAGAAGTTTCTAAAATAGAGGTGATAAATTGGTGACAAACAATCACACTGGCGGTTATGATTTTGATACAGGACCACTGATACATAATAGGGATATACTTATGCATATTACCTTCCTATTTGTACCTATTATTGTTATATAGTAAGGACTACATACAGGGTACACACATAGATAACGGAATATCAATTTCCAAAAAGACGTTCTTTGATGTTTTCAATTTTATTTTTCCAAACCCCTTGATTGATTTCAAAACAGTTTTTTTTTTGTAAGATCCTGCTATTACAAAGAACAAATATTGCCGTCTACTTGGCGTTTGTTTTGAAGCCGGGTCAAATGTTTGCTCGTTGGCCGGCGAGTACAGCAAACACTGTCGATATAGCATTTTCTTTCTTGAGAATTCAATATTGGTTTTAAATTTTTTCTTTTCATTCAACATTAATATTATATTTGGGTTGTAATTCGAAACCAAACAATATGTTAAATAAACCTAACTGTTATTTATTACGCAATTTATTATATATTAAACAATTTACTATAGTACCCAAAAGTAACATCCTCATGTACATCTTCTATGAGATAATAGTCAACACGGCCTCGATGCACATCTATAATATTTTTATTAATTGACTTGTATTTATTGCGATATTATTACCTACATACAATAAATTGTTGGAGTTTTGCGTTAAATAAATATATAAGGGTACGTATAATTTTCAGTTTAATCGAAATCTAATTTTGTCATTTACTACCCTTTTTTTACCATATATGTAATTCACAAAGGAAAATGGTATTTACATAGGTATAAAGAAATAAGTAACATCAGGATCGCTCTAAAAATAGACATTCTCTAATTCAAATGAATAAGTTTAAAAAACTTCAGGAAAAGGCCCAACTCCCTAATTTGCATACTGATGGAGCGACATGACAATACCTCAATTAGGGTAAATAAGCCGGTTCCGATCCACGTAAGGTTTATTAAACTGATCCTTTATCCGGCCAAAAGTAATTACATCCCGGGATGCCGGTGAAAAACTGCTAACTCAGACGTTTTATTTTGGAAACTTCGGTTACAACCAACTCATTTACATGTGATTCCGTGAACGCGAAAAGTACTCGAGTTATCTCTGGGATTAAAATTGATATTTGAGATTAATTATTTCTAGAAGAATGCTCGTTTGGCCGAATGACTTTTGACGGATCAAAGGACCGGGAGATTGGCACACTTAAATTTTCATCTTAATTGCTTCAATAAAATACAACGAAATTACAGGTTGCCTACGCCATCTTTGTTGACTGACTTCAAAAAGGAGACGGTTTTCAAATGAACTGAAAGAAAAAGAAACGCAAAATTGCCACCGAAAATATAACAGAAAAAAACAGAACGAATGAGTCAACACATGTTGCCTTATCTGGAATTGTGAATCCATTGAAATGTTTCTACTTTTATTTGAAATGGTAGATGCCTGTGATAGTCTCATATCAATTTCATGAAAATTGGTTTCATTTCAAGTCCGTTTTTGTTTCAAAGGATAATAATTATAGAAATGTTTGTTCGTTTTTTCGAGACTAGAGATAGTAGTGCTTTCTCTAAATCCCTTTTTAAGACAATTGCAGATTTAATTTAACTGAATCAACATATAATGGTCACACACACAATGTTCAAACACAATAAATCAATACAAAGACGCTCTAACAATAGTTACATTGAGTAAGTACAGCAAAAAGGTCCCGAGTCCGGGGAGCGATAACTTACAGAAACATGAAGATTAAATGGACCGAAGCGAGAATAAATCTGTAGTCCACTTTAGGGCCAATGCCAAAAAAACTTCCACCTCACTATTCCAGTATTCTTAGTCTCAGATCAAAACTAAGCCGCAGCTTTATAAGAAGGTAATAAATAACCATGCGGCAGCTCCTAGCTAAAAGGATTCTCCTGAATTGGATAATACATGAAACTGTACGGAAACGTTGTGTATTATGTATAGGCATGACATGTGGACATGTGAAAGGAAGGATGTCATGTTCTAATCGTCCCCATTGGCTGATAACTTTCATGTTAAATTGTTCAAGCGTGAAAGGAAACTGCAAATAGAGAAGCTACGTAATCTTATAAAACAAGTTGATTTATGTTTAGGACGATGCCGGCGTCACGACCGAGGACGTAAATTTTCCTGTTATTTCGTTTGTTACAGTGACAATTCGTATAGAATACAGAGCGAGGATTATAACTCTCTTCTCTAATAGAGAAGAAGTGGTTCAAGAATACAACACATGAGCTTCACTACCTAATGGCACTTGGTACGAACCTCATCTGCAAAACTGAAATAATAAGTTATCATGCAGATTTCGATGCAACCGCAAGCTAAATAAAAACTATTAAATTCAAACATTGTGAGGAAATTCACATGTCAAGGAAACTCTTTCACGAAAATATGATAAAACTCGGAAAAAACTATTTTGAATTAACACTGCATTTGTTTTTGACCCCTTTTTATATTACCAAACTGGATGTTACTCACACACCAACTAAATAGCAATTTAGTCTTAGTGAACCAATCGGTTTTCACAAGTGGGAGGTGTATTCGCTCTCAACCACATCCTCTGTTCATAACTGGGTTGATGAAAATTAAATCAGACACCGAAGATTCGAAGAAGCGAATTCTGCATAGTCGCGCACCGTTTGCCTCTAAGCTCTGGCAATTCCATGTGGTTTGACTTTCTAACGTCATTCGTACAGGTGGACACTGGCTTAGATTAAATTGGATTTTATTCATGCACCCCAATCGTTTTACTTTCAATGTCGGATCGAAACCAATCACTATTAGATTTCTATAACAGAATTCTATTTTACTCATATTTTGGAGTCTTTCATCCATTTACACTGATACGTCATTCGCGGCGGTGGAGATAATCTTGATTATATAAATGTATGTTTATAAAAAGATTTTAATTTATGCTATAGTACAACAAGGGACTAGTCACATGACCGTTTTAGAATTCAAACTTAACCTCAGAATAATCATCTAACAGATATGACATTTAACTCAAGATCAGGCGAAGAAAAGAGACAAGTGTATACACATAGACAAAGGAGTAAGTAGGATAGTACGATGATGTTTTGTCTTTTTCGGCGTATGCACTAATTTTTTGCATCATCTTTACATAAAATGTAGCACGAATGATTTGAACACCACCTAAATAACATTTAAATAAATATATTAAAGATGCCCTACCAAAAATGTCAATAAATAGTGTACAGTGATTGTTGCGAAAACAAACTTATAAGAACAAGTAATCTGTACAGAAAAGGTACATAATAAAACATATTTTCCGCGTGTGTCGCACCCAGAATGCTTCGATAAAATCTCCCATTGGTAGCAATTCGCATGGTAGATATTATATTATTATCTACCAAGCGAATTGCACACCAAACGACTATTATCGTCAAAGCAAGGAAATCGACCTTTTCTTTTGTTTCGGCGTTTAATTAGTTTCCCATTTTCCATAAATTTGAGACAATCCACAAAAATATTAAATTTTGGGCTATTTAAAAAATAACCCCAAACCCACATCCACAGCGAGCCAAATATTTAATAACCTATTTGCACAAAGTACGTTTTAGACATAACTAGGTCACGCACGACACCTGTACGTACATGCTCTGTCTGCAGATCTGATGTTTAACCGGGCTGAAGCGTGCTGCCTGTACAGATAACTTCATAAAGCCTTTGTTCTGTCATTTTCGTAATAAAATGCTTCCGAAAATTCATTCATGTGAAGTGTCAATGCTTTCATTGAAACACCTGCGCCGAATGGAAAATGAGTTTTTTTTAATACAGCTACGAGTATACCTATAATATTAGTACTTGCTCGTATAGATAATGTCTAGATTAAGTATTACAATTAATCCATTAAATGTTCCTTTATTTACAAAGAAGAACAGGACATAATAAAATACAACCCTAAAATTGTTCAAAGGCAAAATGTCGGGGCATATAATAACTGATCAAGCGTATTGATATTCTTTGAGACCCACGCGAACCCAAATCCTCAACATGATTTTGAAATAAGCGCCCAATTTTGCCTCCATACGCAGCATCGTCGTAAGTATTATTTTAGCTTCTCCGAAAATCCCCGAAATACCTATGGAGACAAATCTGTGCCTACGCTAAACCCTATTGGCACTGCTTTTGTTACTTCAACCTTTTTCATCTAGGAAGAATGGCGAAAAGGACTTACACAAGATTCGAACATTTCGTTCACATCTTTCGTCTAGCTGCCTAGCTTTTTGTCTCAAACTAAATCACACTTTGGGTTAAATTAAGTAAAGTCACTTTTTAAATGAAACGAGTGAATAAAATAGTTACGTGAACGTGCTCCGTATCTATTCTTTTGTTAGTTCTAATAAAAGCGACCTTAAAATATAGAGGTTCAAACAAGCTATTTATACCGCCGAGATTTTCCTGAACTTTAAAAGCGCAATGACATACACAATCACGTACTTAGTTATTTGAAACGACTCCTTTATTTTGATACGATTGAAATCAAACGAAAGCCGTCGAGCAAAAGGGAGGTAATGCGCTACATTAATTTAACACAATCACCCCAAACCGTAGAGATAAACCTTTATATTCAGTGAAATGGTTTCATTGTTTAGATAGGAGAATCCATAGGATTAGAACCGTTTGTATTGGATAAGTGGTAGAATTATTTGGCGGCGATGGCGGCGGCGCGACCACGATCTGATTTCGGCGCAGCCGTTACGCAACCCTCTCTCAAGTGCACTTGACCACCACTGCGGCCCATACAGTTAGATAATCCTTTTATCTTTCCCACACAAATATACTTTGTACCAAAAAAATACAATTGAAATGTAGATACCTTAATGGCGCATACAAAAGTGACAGCGATGTGCGATTCTAAATCTACCCACAACATCAAACTTACCTGAACTTTTACGAACTTTTCTACGGACACCGAAACGGTATTTTAGTGTCTGTTCACTGAATATGAATCTCAGTCCAAGTCCATGGGTGAGTCCACGCACTAATAACTGAAAGTTTATTTTGTGTCATCGGCGCGGGTAGGCGAAAGTTGAGACGGGCGGGCGAACGAGTGGCTTCTCCTCGCGCCTGCCTGGAAGTGGCGGGCGGGGTGCAGGCGGGCGGGGGCGGTTTCAGGAACGGGCGCGCGTGCGCGGTGCCCGTCCGCGCCCGGACTGACGTCACACGGGATCCGCCACTCTGCCGCCCGAATCGTAGAGCCCGACCTCGACTACCCCATTTCGCGCGCTCCCCGGTCTAGCACCGCCGTGACTCATAAATCGTCCCACAGCTCTCGATGAAAGTACCTTAACATACCTTAACTCAATCAATAGGTCGAACAAGACACGAATAGACGATCGATGGGAGCATTATACTTTTTAACTTTCCAATTATATTACCTACACTGTCTAATCTAGTCGAGATCCAAGGTTATTGAATTAAAAAAATATATAATTGGAATTATTTCAAATATAATTATTGGGGTTATTTAAAGATTACAGGAAAACAACAAAAGATCCAAGTTAATAAATGAGCAACATAAAGAAAACAAGCAGGTTAATTGAATATAGATTAAATCTTCGTTCCACCACCGATCCCTAAACTTATCGAACTTTGCGAATATTTTCAGGTCGGTCAGTAAGTATTTGATTAGTTCAAATCTGCGTAGATTGCCAAACTTTTTTATTGCTTCCCTCATTGCTTTCATTTTCCGTCCAAGAGCAAGTCAAGAAACGGTTGGTGGTCGTGGCTGAAATTAAAAATAAATAATCCTCCTGGCTTTGTGTTTCTTATAACTTTTTAGTAGAGATGGAACGGGTTTCCGGCCACAGCTATCCGGTACTTAAAGTTCTCAGGCATTTTGTTGTCTAGGTAAACGTTTTCACAAACAAGTCTTTGGTTTTGAATTTTTAAGACCGATCTCGAATGAGGTCTCCTTTACTAGCCGTGGTAGAACTTCTCAGGAACTATTCACCCGAAGGCATCTGACGTGACTTAACAATGAACGTGCCCTGAAGTATGGAATAGATGTTTTGCCACTAAACGGTTATCCGTCCAAGTGTGCCACTAAGGTCGTTGTTTAACTTAGCTGATAGGTCAGCAATTTCCTCAATCAAACTTGACGAGCGCTTCGTTATAGTTAAGAGGGTCTTTTACTAGAGACTGATCAGAAACAACACTGTCTGAATTCCAAAAAATAAAACATAGCACATACTATAGAATAGGTATCTAAATAGATCCCGCAATAAACAATTTTGTGGTTATCAAGTATCTCAAAATTATTTCCTATCAGGAGAAGTAATTCTTATCAACCATCCGACTAAACGTTTCTTCTCTTCATCTCTTTTCTACCTTTCGCCATAGATTTTTTACCACTGCAGCGTTGCTAATGGATTAGAGCTTGTTACGCAACGTTGTTTGTTTCAGCCACCATCATTTCTCTCTTCTGACATTTTATGACTTAATTCCACTTTATAGGGCATACTTTTATAAGGTGACAGGAAAACAGAGGCTGTACGGAACGCGACCGATCAATGACACGAACGAGGAAACGCGAGTGTGTTTAATGGATTGACGAAATTCATAAACCAAGTATCGCATAAACTCTGCGTTATATTGATTCATTTAATATTTGAGCTTAAAAAAGTAATGCAGAACAAATGAAGCTGTCAATAATAATGTATTATTGCCACTCCAATCGAGCGGCTGTATGTAGGTATACATTCCCGGCCACAATTCCCGAGAACATTAGCGGTCATCGCGTTGCAAAATGTTTTCCAATTAAAATTTACCGCGGCACTAACCGCAGTATAAATCTTTGTTACCTTTTAGTGCGAGAGATAATGCAGAGTGCAGTTACTCGATATTGGCATTGTTTTGTGGTCGTATTTAATACAAACTTAAAAAATACATTTATTTTCTGCGTTATACAAAAGGGATGTGAGCACTCTCCGCACGCCCCAAAGTCAGGTGACGCTGTTAAGGTCGGCTAGAGACCAACAACAATCGACCTTGCTAAACAAAAAAGAAACATTTTAATGAAGCAAACTCTAAACAGCATATGGCCCAGTGATTATTCTCATTTATTTTAAAAAAATCCTACCAGTTTATAATTACATACATTGAACAATTACAAAAGACAAATGAATTTTATGAGTGCTGTACTATTTAAAAACTTTTTCTGACTTTCCGAAGGTAAAGTAAATTTATAAATCTAAAATAACGTCATAATTGACGGCCAAACCGTTTAAAAACTTCTAATTATACCTTCTAGATATATAAGACAAAAAGACGTCACAATATGAGCAGATAATGAAACGCTATTTGCATGACGCGAATTCAGATTTCATCTCTAATAATATCCTTCAATTACTCCTATTCTATATCTATTGTGCGAACTCAAATTACGGACGTCAAATGAAAGTGGGGTTAACGGGCCATCAGAAATTTTAACAGATGGTCTTCATTGTGCAAAGGGTGGGTAATAGAAATGACTCATTTACATAAATTTCATGTTAGAAGATATTGCTACAGTCGTAACTTGGTGCGAAACAAACAACCTTTGTTGTTCCGCTTTTATATGTTTAATAGCTACTTGGTTTGTACTGACAGCTTGCTAACTAAACTAGCTTGTGAATGTTACTGTGAATAGCCCACCAGATACAAGAGATACTATATATAGAGATATATTATACGTACTAAATAGATAATTCTTGATTTTTCTTGCGTTTGCTGAAGATTGCTTTGCCGTACTTTGGTGATATCACCTAAAAACCAAAATGAACATAACAACAAGAACTACTAGAAATTGCTTTAAATATTATAAAATTTTAATGAGATACACATCAAAGTCTACCATTCCAAAAGACAAAAACATCGATTTAATTCTGAAATCTGTTAGGTATAACATTCCTTCACTAAAGTACATATACATTAATTTATTCGATAAACAAAAAAATATACATGCAAATACAAAATAAAAACTAAAACTCCTAATCTCTAGCCGCTACCAATGGGCAAAGTTCCCAAAATGCTGGCTGCTTTATGCATTTATTGCATTATATATTTATGATCAATCTTTTACCAAAATAAAGCCCAGCATTTTGGTCAAGTATTGCCACGATCAGATTGGTCTTCAAAAATTTTGTGGACTTCCGGTCCCCATGGCCTCACCGTTTCGACCCCATAAGGCCCCACGTTTTAACCGACTTCCAAAAAAGAGGAGGTTCTCAATTCGAGTGTATGTTTTTTCTGTTTTTTTATTTTATTTATATTCTTGTTCTTATAAGTATTTCAAAATACAGTTTAACGATCTAATCTAACTGTATGTATGAGTAGGTACGTACGCGAACCCTAACTAAACTCAATTATTATACCTACCAACCAGCAAAATTTAATGTCCAAGCTACTAGTTAGCTGTTTCAAATTCACCTAGAGTAGTACCTGCTGCAACGTTCTCTAAAATCCAATTTCCGGTCCAACTTGCAGACGTAAGATTGCATCGGAATTTTCAATAAACGTTGTCTTTCAAATAAAATTGATCCCATTTCGTCTCACAAACAAGCAGTTCATATTACCTTTTCTAAAGGTTATGCGAGGCCTCTTCGAAGATAGGGCCCAGCTATTTTCCAATAGGCAATACCAATAAAAGAAGTCAGACCTACATTACAATTTTATTTTATTCTACAAGTTACATATTATTATAAGTTGGGTAATAGATTATTCCAGTCAAGATTTTATACAGATTTCTGGTTAGCTTAAACTGGAAACCTATTAAGGCACTATGTATTGTATTTTAGTTAAAATTAACTAAACAAAGTGTACCTACTATTTGGATGCAAATGTACCGATAGAATCAGGCACAGATAGAAAGATAAATTAGCCAATGTACGACTGTCCGATGGTTTGTTTGGTTAATAACCGATAGCTCGGCGTTAGGTCCAACACGAATTAATTAGCCAGTTCCGCTGAATACACGTTAGTTAGCCTAAAGTTGAGCTTCGATTACGGGACTGAATTATTGCTGACCAATCGAACAAAATTAGATAGGCACGGTTGTCCTTAGTGCTTTTGCTATAAAGCGCCTTAATAAGCCGTGTTCAATGGAGTGAGTAATTAGATTAATTTAGACTCGGCTCGAGAGTGACGACTGTCTCCGTCTTACCACAAAAGTTTAGGCCAGAGTTAAACACATGTTTCTAAAATGTCGTTCGATAAAATCGATGTATATCACTCGCTTATTCTAACTCAATTCTGGCATTCCTTATTATTTTACTTGTGAATTTGTTATTGAGTTAGAAAAAGTGAGGGCTAGATGTCGATTTATTGAAAACATATTTCGACTCATCTATTCAACTCTGGTTTAAATCTTTTGTGGTAAGGTCGTCTATGTTTTACGTTATATTGATGTTTAACTTTTTATAAGCCCAGGAATTTACTAAAAGAAGTTCAAAATAAAAGAAAGTGTATGACTTTCTACGAATAGATTGCACAACTGCTTGTTCTTTTTATAGTTATAAGTATTATGTACCACAATTCAAAGATTAGCAACGTATAATGATGTACGTAACAAAGTAAAAAAACAATAACATCACGGCGGCATGTCACATGCTAAGTAACTCGAGCCGTGTTCGTGTTCATGTCGCCACCGCGCGAGCGAAAGGCTTGATTAAAATTCCATCAAAATGTAAGACATGAAGTAAACATCTGAAAACCCCAAACAATTTCACGTCTCACCGATGAACAGCAGCAACCGATAAACACATGCTTAAAGAGGTTTGTTCCGGTCACTTACTGAAACTTTAATTAGAACTCGGACAAAGACGTGACGTGACTACGCCCACGAATGGCCAGTTTGTACGAATGAGCAGTCGCAATTATCGCACTGAAAGTATGTCTTTTGGGTAACAGCTTAAAGCCATTACGCGTGTGGATTATTAGTTTTCAGCTTCACGGTCTCGGTCTCGTACGTATCGACAAGTTGGTCTGAAATAGTTGCCCTCTGTGTGAAATGCATTACGGGACTTCGCGCGACGAGCCACGGAATACTAGTCCATGTTGTATTGAATTAACATCTATTATGAGTCTAATACCTTAGTATACCGTTATAAAGTCGTTTTAGAACTTATTAGGAATGATGTTGAAAGATAAATAATCCATCCATCTCAATAGATAAGATTTTACAGAGTTCAGAGTCGACAAGCAGTTTAACATGGAATTCTTCGAGGAAATCGATGCAACGATGATCGATTGGGAATTCCGGTGGCTTCGATGGTCGCTAGGAAGAAATTTCTACTGAACGGCTGTTATGTCCGTAATGTATCGGAAAGATATTGTGGTTACAAGATAATTTCTTGGCAGAAATATGTATCAATACTAACCATATTATATCAGTACGATATCATTATAGTCAGTCTAGTTCAATATAATATCCTACCTGCTTAGAAACAAGCGAGCGTGTTTAATTAAGCAGGTACCTATGATCCCAACATGGCCCAGTTACGCTAGGTATATTTGTTCTTAGAAATCTCACTGAATTTTTTGGTGGAAACGCTAGGGAAAAATAATTCCCATTCCATCGGTACCACTTAGTCTACCTGCAACGCATAGTGCATTTTACACTACGCTTCTATGTATATCTACCTTTTCTAAGGCCTGTAACTATTGCAGTAGGTATATATATTATATTGTTGATAAAGTTTGGCACAATTTGAGGCTGGATGTGCTATTAAACATTGATATATAACATTTTATGACGCAATTACTTACAACAGGTGCTCCTATAAAACATGATTTCGTAATACTTAATGGGGAGTTGTCTACGAACTTCTTGCCTACACATGTTTACCACTTTGTAGGTCAGGATCGTTGTATATACTTATCTACTTATATACAGACAAGTTTATTATTATTTATTATGTATACATTTCCATGTCGTAATTTTACCCAATCGAGATAGGTGGGGAAGAAATTAGATAGAGAAAATATCGATGAATACCTTGGTAGGAGAGGAGTAGTAAGGGACAATATTACCCGCCTGGTTAGTTACCACCCTCGAATAGAAAAGTCACCAAATCCCAAGGACTTGTTACAGTGGCGGTCCAGAGCATGTTTAGCATCTTTGTACACATTGACACTTAAGACAGTGCTTACCATGACGTCTTATTGCGTCCAATTGAGGGCCTTAACAGAAATTCAAATCAATCTAACTTGAGCGTCCCAATGTTACAACAAGACGTTATACCAATAAGTAGTAAATCAATTGTATTTAGGCCCTCAATTGGATCGCAATAGACGTCATGGTAAGCCCCCGTGTGATAGTAGGCAAATTCTAGCCAATAGAGCAAAAAAATGATGTTACTCATACGAGTATCTTCGTCTATGTCTCATAATTTCAACAAATACTTTATTTAGATGCATATTGAACGTAGTTAGGTATACCTACCCAATCAATTCTAAAATTTCTGAAACCAACTAAGGAATAACTCCAAAGTTTACGAATTTAATTTCTATAATTTATCATCATTGTGATTAGATAAGGAATATTTGTGTGGACTGAATGAGGTTATACATTAGTTCAGTTCTAAATGGGGTGGTTAGAAAGTTAAAGTTTTGAAGAATTGGTGTTATACAAGGAGATTTTTTTTAAATGGAATACTTATATAAATTTATCGTTTATTTAGTCGTAAGTCGGCGTACGCTATTTATTCGGCCCATTCCGGAAATTGTGTTAATACCATAATTTTGTTTCCTGTTCCATTATTACCTACGTAATTGTATGATGAGGTATTGAGTTTACCGAATTCACTGGAGTGTGCAGTTGCCCCACCATCAGCATTACTTATCTTACTACCTACTTAGCTAGGTACATATTATATCTACCTATTAGGTACATAATAATACATAACCTACGCTTATATATTCGACCACTATTTTATTTAGGTACTTTTATTAAAAAAACATAATATTTAAATCCGATTAGAAGCAATTTTCAATGCTGATTCAATTCTACTCGTAATTAGGTATGTTCACAACTAAGCCCACTGATAAACGATGCGGTTGGTGATGGATATACGATAATACCATTTACGTCAATGACAGTGTTTCACATACACTATTAATCTTCTGAAAACTAGTAAGCCCCACTTCTACATCCAATTGGCAGTACAATCGTATCTTGTATGTTGTAACAATCGGACTGCTGCGCTAGGGGTTGCGGGTTCGATTCCCGCCTGGGACAAATATTTGTGCGATCCACAAATATTTGTTTCTGGTCTGGGTGTGATGTGCATGTGAAATTATATGTCTGTAAGCGGTACCCACGATACAGGAGCAATCCTAGTGTGGGGCTACGTTTTTTAAAAAGAGAAGAAGAAGAAGAAACTTTCAGCCTCGAAGCATGATACTCGTCTAATTTGATTCACTGATACTTAAATATTTTTTCAACTGAAAAGCTGCTTTTTGTTTAATTAGTATAACGTACAACAAACTTACTATAATACAACATGGAAAAGTTGGAGAAACTGTAACAACAACAGGCTCTACAGGCACTACCTACAGGTTTATCTTTTATCTTTAAATGAGCAATTGTTGTATATATAGGTATATATAAATATATAATTGGAATCTCGGAATCGGCTCCAACGATTTTCATGAAATTTTGTATATAGGGGGTTTCGGGGGCGATAAATCGATCTAGCTAGGAATCATTTTTAGGAAATGTCATTTTATTCGTGTTTTTTATGTTTTTTTTCTTTACATAACCAGTTCATACTTTTTTATTATTCTATCGGTAAGATCGAAAAATATTATTCATATTTCATCATTTTATTAGTAACTAGCTGATACCCGCAACTTCGTTCGCATTTTTATATAAAATGTAAACTGTTTAGAAAATCAATTGATGTCGCGGGAAACAGTTATAGGTAAGAATATATCTGTCTCTTTCTCTCTCCCTTTTCCTCTATCTTTCTCCCTCTCTAGCTCTTTTTCTACCTTTCTCCCTCTTTCGCTCTTTCTATCTCTCTTCCTCTACCTCCATCTCTTTCCCTCTCCCTATATATCTATATCTTTCCCTATCTTTCTATCATTAATATCCTTCTCCACTCTCAATCTCTTGCATTCCCTCTCCCTGTCCATCTCATCCATTATATTTATTTCCCTCACCCTCTCCATCTATATCTCTTCCTTTCCCTCCTTCGCTCACTCCCTCTCCCTCTATTTCTATATATTTCGCACTCAATCTCTCTCACCTATTTCCCCCCACTCTCCCCTCCTTCTAGCCCCACTCTCACCGCTTTCACTCCCACTCTCTACTCTTTCTCCCCCCACTCTACCCTCTTTCTCCCCCACTCTACCCTCTTTCTCCCCCCACTCTCCCCTTTTCTCCCCCACTCTCCCCTCTTTCTCCCACCACTCTCCCCTCTTCCCCCCACTCTTCCCTCTTTCTCCCCCCACTCTCCCCTCTACCCTCATACCCCACTCTCCCCTCTCTATCTCCCCACTCTACCCTTTTTCTCACCCCACTCTCCCCTCTTTCTCCCCCCACTCACCCCTCTTTATCCCCCCACTCTCCCCTCTTTCTCACCCCACTCTCCCCTCTTTCTCACGCCACTCTCCCCTCTTTCTCCCCCCACTCACCCCTCTTTATCCCCCCACTCTCCCCTCTCTTTCTCCCCACTCTACTCTCTTTCTCACCCCACTCTCCCCTCTTTCTCACCCCACTCTCCCCTCTTTCTCCCCCCTCTAACCTTTTTCTCACCCCACTCTCCCCTCTTTCTCCCCCCCACTCTCCCTTCCTTTTCCCCCCACTCTGTCCGCTTTCTCCCCCCACTCTCCCCTCTTTCTCCCCCCACTCTAACCTTTTTTGCACCCCACTCTCCCCTCTTTTTCCCCCCACTCTCCCCTCTATTTCCCCCCACTCTTCCCCCCACTCTACCATCTACTCCCCCTTTCCCCCCACTATCCCCTTTCCCCCACTTTCCCCCCACTCTCCCCTTTCCCCCTTTCTCCCCCTCCTCCCATCGCACTCTCCCCCCTTAATTACTTTCCAATTTAAATTACGATCCGTTTAGCCGTTTATTGTGGTCCGTAGGGGGTGCATCTAAAGAATACCTCATAATTTCAACCCCCTTGCTTTTCCCCCTTTAGGGATGATTTTGCAAAAAAGCTGAAACCCGTATTTATTTATTTCTTACCAAAAGCCTAAATAAGAATTTTCAGATCCGTAACTTGAGGAATTATGGATTCCCCATACAAACTTTCAACCCCTATTTCATCCCCTTCGAGATTATTTTTTGAGACAAAAGATAGCCTATGTCCGTCTCATAGGTCCAATCTACTCCTATACCAAATTTCATCGAAATCGGTTCAGCCGTTTAGCCGTGAAAAGGTAACAAACAAACAGACAAACAGACAGATAAACAGAGTTACTTTCAGATTTATAATATTAGTATGGATTCGTACTTAAATATAATATACAAAAAACACAATTTATAAATTAAAAAAAAATACCGAGCAAAGCTCGGTCATCCAGATATTAATATTATTATGTAGGTAAAGTAATCCAAATATTCTAACCTATAATTACATCGCAGTCTCATATTTTCGCACTAACGAATATAGAATATACTCTTGTACGTTTGATAAAACTTAATATTCATACTTCGAACTTCAGTAGGTATTATATTATAGTCTTGGCAGCGTACTGCCCAACAAACTGGCATAACTGGCGACACTGCCCCGTTGAATGTCAAAAATAAATTATTAAGTTTCTTAGCAAAATACGCACTCTCCTATAACATTCGCCAAAATAAAGATAAATTGTTACCTTTTCCTACAGAGCTAACGAGTACAAAAAACTCGGCTTTCGAAGCGCCTAGCGAAAACTTATGGCAAAACTCATAAATATATCGGGTTGTTTCTTGAGGCCTGAGCAAAAGCTTTTGCAGAGTTCTGCTATTAGAGAATTCCTTTTAGACTGACTGACGGAATTTGTAGAAAAAGAATGCAAAGTTCTAAGTATCTACTAGAGTACAAATTAATGTCGTGGACGTTCATTTAACACTTGGCATGTATGTATATAGCTAGACTTTTAATTTTAGCAATTGCGTATTTTTATCTCTACGCTCAGAGCTTAGAAGCAAATAGTACGTCGTACTCTCTTTCCACTCTTACGCCAAAACAAAATATTTTACGTATATCAAATTACTAAATTAGAACAGAACATGTTTAGTAATTTTTGAGGCCAATTATACAAGACCACGATAGAGAAGAGGTCACGAAGAAATTGGTATGTTATATATCTAACCTAGCATTAGCAGTAGGAATTTACAGGGCTGTAAATTATATTGATGATTTCGCTACATAGCAAAAATGTACGGAGGTAATTTGATTCGATTAAAAATCAAGACAAGTTTTTGTGAATTGAACTATTTTATAATACTTATCTACGCGGGAGCTATCAGGTACCTAGATATAATATGTGATTCGATGTTAAAAAAAATAATTAGGTACCTATACAATACAATACAATAATAGTATCTAGCATTGGACCGAGACCAAAGTTTAATTTCCAGCAAGAGTCAAATGCGACAGGCCTGTCCTCTACAATTTCCTTTCGCCTAAAGTTCCACAATTCCTCCACCACAGAACTATGCAAAGCAAATACAAAAAACTCCGTTATTTCTGAACATTCCCGAGAGATGGCGATTACTACGCTTCGTGTAGGTGTACTGAATATTTGTATTATCCAGCCGTCTGTCCATCTCTTTGATACAAACTACAAAAATATATTACGCAGTGTACCGTCGTCTTCTGATAATAGGTAACAAATATAGTTACGTACATTATATATAATATTATATTAATACATAAATATTGTATACCTACATTTTAACTGTTCGCGAAGGTTTTAGAACTTCGATTACATACATTATTACATATTTGACCCGTTTGGCGTAGATTTGAATTGGCTAGTACAACTAGAGCTCAGAAACCGGGTGCTTATCGTATTTTCAAAAACGTATTCGATCCATTACTCGACCTTAAATGCTAGATCGACGCAAAACCAGAGCTATTTTGTGTATACGCTGTCACCTAGCAGCAAGCTAGACTAAAACCACCTACTTTTAAGCCTATTGTAACCGATAGGTTGCCAAACAGTTTTTTGTAGTTAGGTGGTTACTAAAGCTAGTTAAAAAAACGTCTTGCTCGCTCAATAAAATTAATATTGTTCAAAGAAAGACCTATTAAAGACATTCAATCGATAAAATCAAGCAATCACTGTTGGTCAATCTATTAGGTATGCAGTACATTATATTACGAGTAGAAGAATAATTTATAAAATCTATAATTAATTAGGAAGTTGGTGACCTGACCTTTAGGTCTATCAACTAAAAGATTAATGTATGCGAATATAATTTATGAAACAAGCGTAATGTACCATCTCTATAACTGGTTTAATTGCTGTTAATCCGGCTATACTTACATTGTTTATGTCATCTTTTAAGATGTAACAGATAGACTATAAGACCTAGGATGATTTATGCCACTTATGGCAGTTATAAATCAACTTGGAGGAAATCTAGGGCAAAATCATAAACTCGCACCTTTTAAAATTTTAATTGGATTACTCGATCCAGTGATACATAGATAATCTAATATGTATAAAATGTGAAAGAAACATAATCCGCGACCTTGCCGCTCACTACATGTTCTAGGTATTGGGAGATCCGGTGACGCCGGTTACCAGCAAAATGCCAATATAACTCGGTCGTAAATATATTGTTACAAATCTTATACGGACATTCCACAGTGATTATTATAATTACTATATTATATACTAGTTATTGTTGACGTCTTTACTAGTTATTGTCGACGTCTTCGCCCGTGCGTACATTTATCATGATAAACAGTATCATAATGTTCTTCTCCAAGGTCCATCTAATTCTATAGCAAGATTCATCAAAATCGATTCACCATAAAATCGCAACAAACAAACAAATAAACAGTCACACTTTCGTATTCTCGAATATAATTCTTAGGAATATTATAAAATCATAATATGCTTACTTGTATAATTATAATGTAAAAAAACGAATGTATATATGTTCGTAATAGTATAGAAATGGTAGTATAATTAATGCTTCCCACAAAAATGTTTGGAAAACTATGTGGAAAACCAGCCCCGCACTAGGATTTTCTCTGTGTGGGTACCGTTTACAGACATATAATTTCACATACACATAACACCCAGACCAGAAACAAATATCTGGAGATTACACATACACAAATATCTGTTCCGGGCGGGACTCGAACCCGCGACACCATGCAAAAGAGTCCAAGTGCTCAGTCATTTGAGTGTGAATGTGAAAAGTCGAGGTGAACCCTAAAACAGTTTACTTTTAGCAAACCTTTGACGAAATCTGTTGCTGAATCTCTATCAGGGTGTTCGTTCAGGCAGCGGTCCTTGAGAGCCAGTCCCTTTGTAGGCTGAGCATGTTTATCAACTTCGATCACAAAATCACTTACGGTCAGGTGAGATAGTGGTCAAATGTAAAGTATAAAAAAAAAGAAAATATTCAAAAAAAACTTTTTT
This sequence comes from Hylaea fasciaria, assembly GCA_905147375.1. Classification (NCBI taxonomy): domain Eukaryota; kingdom Metazoa; phylum Arthropoda; class Insecta; order Lepidoptera; family Geometridae; genus Hylaea; species Hylaea fasciaria. Next base: position 5,690,505 of record LR990197.1, read on the forward strand.
TTTAGATCCATGCTCAATAACTTAGCAGTGGTCAGATTATGAGTTCTTGTGATGATGTGGTTCACTTAAAATAATGAAGCTGTTAGAAAAACGACGTGTTTCACTAAGAACCATCAAGGCGTGCGGTTCCAAACGGATATTATACGTTCTATACTCAACGCAAGCAATTTCGTAATTGCAAATTAATAATCTGATCGCATTCCTTTAACATGCCTTTAAGGGCATATCTTATGTTTCTCAAGGATTTAAAAAAGCTTTTAATGCAAGGATTAAAAGTTGCACAATAAATTAGTGGGAATAAATCCACGAAATTCGAGAGTGTGCGACCAAGAACTTAAATTGCTAGCTACTTATTATACTGACATGATGAATAAAATTCTTAAATTATATTTTGATAATTTGTCATGAAGATTGCCGATTAATTTCGAAATATCGATAAATTAAACACCGAGTTTTAATCAATCACATACAGATTATACGATTCTAGAATCAACTTAATATCTACCTACGCATCTACGATTTACAAAATTAAATTAAAATGTATAAATTTTAATCTCTTATAAAAAATAACAATCGCGGAAACCACTTATTAAAATACACTAAATAATAATGAGGGCACAATCGTAAAGAGTTGTTAAATATACTTAACGCTTGTAACGATTTTATAAATAACTATATTCATAGCCAATAACGATAATCGTTATCTGTTGCAATTCCTGCTTTGATATTCAGATTTATTTCTTCAGATACGAGTATCTTCACTAGCGTTGCCTTGCCTTTGGCGCTGTTTCGCAACAACTTGTTGGGATGCAAAGATCTTTAGATTTCGTTCTGTGGAATGTAGATTCTTCTGTAGATTTATAATCTTTTAATAAACGCGCTTTTTGCACATAATACTGTCCTTGGCGTTACCTTAACTACGTTACGATTATTATCACTTTTAATAAATTTCTAGTGAGCTTTAGAGCTTTTGTGGAAGCAAATGTGCAAGCCGTAGGGGCAGAAAGTAATTTCCTTACTCATAGACGCCTTTGGCTAAGCCATTCTAGGCTGATCATGTTCATAATTTGTTTATCACATAAGTCGCAGGTGAGATAGTTTTCAAATGCTAAGTCGTAATGCATTAAATATAAATTATATCAAATATAAAAACACCAATACCTAATTTTTTCTTACACTTTTATTTTAACACTATATTTGTGCATGATTAAATTACATTCAGGAATACTTGGCACCAAATAACAAACTTATATGTGGCGCTTTAGAATCAATGAGTTCGTATTACAATAGAATAACATTTATACGTATTAGAAATAACATTTATGCTTAATATGCCTCCTTCACAGTTGAGAGTAGAGAGTACAAGTCATATTTATAAGATGTACCTATCTACACCTTTTTTACGAAAAGATGCAAAACTTGAACTAATAAGGAAGTCTAAATCATATAATTATATTGGTATAGAGCAATTCAATAGACTATCTAAGAGCAACGTAGGCTATGAAACGAACGAAAATAATATGGGCTATTTAATCAATCAAACTTCCTTATTCTATTTATAACTGTAAATAATTAGATAGGTATGTTATTTAAATTTACGATATCACTCTTATATTATTATGTTGCATTTAATATGAATTGTAAAAAGCATAATATCTAATAAATTAAAGTGATTCAAAATTATTTTTTTATATAGGTAGGTACATAAAGTTTTATTATAGAACTAGCTGACCCGACAGACGTTGTCCTGTCATTAAACTATAGAAATTTGAATTTGTCCTGTCCAGAAAGTAGCGTTGGAAAAGTTTATATGGTCGTTAAATTTACTTAAAGTTTTGAATGTTCCGCGCCACTTTCTTATTTTTTCTTTCATAAAAACCTTCTCCTAACAATAACAAACACGACAAATTTGTTTTTATCAAAATTGCTCCAGCCGTTCACGCGTGATACCGTAACCAAGGGAAATAGGGATGCATTTATATATATGTATGTATATATCGATTATTGATAATAATTCACAGTAAATCTAGTTAGACTATTTCAACAATCACTAACCTGCAAGTTTGGTATAATTGGGTAGTGTACCAATTTGTGATTCAAAATAGGCCGTGTTCATAAAAACCTAATTATCATCTATACGTATTCACAACTCAGTATGTTCACAATCGTAAACACTTTGTACATGAATCGAAAACGTAACTGACATGCTAGCTGATCTCACCCAAATGTCACGAACACTGACTAATGTGGTAATTTTGAAGTAATATGTCATACACTTTGACGGAGACGTTGACAGAATAATATCCACAAGCCTAGGAGATGTGGACAAATTGTAAATATCATTATAATTATGGTATTGCAAACGATACACTCACACATATATTATTGTGTAATTAAAGCCATTCGTTTTTTTACAAGTTTAATAAACAATTAAATTATAGTTAATTTACAGTGACAAATATGATTAATAAATGTATTATATTATAATATATTGTATATTAAAGAGTTCTCTACAGTTTGTTTTGACTAGATTGATTAAGCACACCCTAATTTGTAACTGAAAAGGTCGGTAATAAACAAAATGCAACAGACCGTCATAAACAAAAGATAATAATCTTTGTTATAAAAAAACTTGTAAACACGCCTTAGTTTTACCGTCCGCCAGCTCTCAACGCTATCATCTATTGGATAATTACAATTTCAATTTCCACGGCCCCTCGGTCGAAGGTAACGAATGCAATGTGATCGGCGCTGTCGCATTGTTAAAAACAATGGCAGGAATAGATTGTTTTAATTATTATAATCGCCTTTTTTGTGGTGTGCTAATAATTGTGTGTCACGATTAAAATAATGATAACATAATTAGATACAATCATGTGCCCGAATATGACAAATCGTCTAATCTGCCCTTGTCGAAAAGTCAAATTACCCACACTACTTACTAACGATATAATGAGCAGTACCCAACGTAGAAAGGAGAATGACACAGAATCATATGGATTAACAGAAATTTCCGTACCTACTCTGCAGTTATAAATTAGTGATGATGGTGATGTAAAATTGGTCAGAACTGGTCAGAAGGAATTGTTTTGAATGAGTGTTTTGCTGTCAGCACTCGCGGCTTTGTTAGAACATCGAGCTACTTTTAATCACGATCCATTGCACCTACGTACCAGATACAACCTGACCGACGAAATTTAATATCGATCACGCGTCTAATAGGTTACCTAATCAATTCGGGCGTATCAAATTATTTAGATCCGAGGCCGCAGAAAGCACGATTGGGTTAAGCCCACCGCTCTATCACTCCATAGACAATGCTATTGATGCAAACCCTTGGCGTATGCGCAGCTTGCAACATTAGTAGGGTTGCCTTATGTATCTTGAGAAATTCTAATTAAATTTCTATTTTCTCTTTACCATTGTCTTAATTTTCGGTGTTTGATTGATGGTATGGATGGACGAGGAAAGCCACATGCCCAAGAATTATTTCGAACGAATCGCTCCACCAAACCAGACGGACCCCATAGTAGGTTATGGCGTAGGTAATCTTCTTCATGAAAGTGAGGTGTCACCCACGCTCAGCAAGGCGAATAGTTGGAGGCTCGATAGGGGTTATGATGATGACGATGACAAAAGAAAGACGATTGCAACCCTACTCGAATAGGTACCTTTATCGTTTTGGCGATAAACACAACTTATTAGCCAACTAAGAATTTTGATTAGCCTCGCCAGAAGGTGAATGTGTCAACGGTAATGCACGTTTGACTTATTCATTACGAGTGTGCTTTCGAAACACTTTAGAGGTAAACTTATCTGCAGGTGTGGGTTAGATCATATCAGTGACAACAGTCGTCTTTACAACTACTTGGGTGTATTTAGTTTTTAATTATGACACTGATAGACAGATAATGAATGACGATGATATTGAAAGATAGCACCATCAATCATCATTACTAACTATCTTTTCCTGTGACTATCGTAATTTGTGACGTCATTACTGCTGGGAGTGCGGTATTTCCCCGCGCTTCTGTCAGTTCTGCCTGTCACATTGTCTTGCTAGTCTCAGAAACTTCTGGGGATTTCCATTCAGTATTCACTAAAGTGATTCACAGTAGGTATATTACTTGGATACTTTTCCAAATTAGCTAATGCTATGATGATATCGTCGAACAAAGTCGGAAATATTTCGCCCCCTGATTCCTGAGTTCTACGCAATATCGACGAAGTAAGATCATCAGATCTATACCAGCTTGATAACCCACTGCTGCATCGTCATTAACATAATAATGTATCAGTTTTAATTTCTATGTAGGTTACACAAACCTGAAGTTATTTGTCTTATAGATTTATAGCATGTTACGTAGGCAGTGCTCGAATTTTTTGTCACGAACGATAAATATATACTGGTTCAGAACACGTTGTTAAAAGACACCTTTCTGAACAAGGTTTATGAGTGGCTCTATATCGGCATATTATCATTATCCAATACACGACATTGATCATAAAATATATAGTATGCAAATGAGAAAGAGAACCAGCCATATTGAACAAAATTAAATCATTAAAATTTGTCAAAGCCATATATCTAGATAAAGTAAATGGCACCAGTACCGTATCGTCAATTCAACATAAATTCCATTTACAACCTTATGCTAATACATTCCGAAACACTCGACTTGTATGACCACCATGTAATCGCTATTTTTCCGTTCCCTCTATCCTCCGTACCACGCGAGGAAATAAGAAATACTCACCTAAAATTTCAATGAACCGTAAACAGTAATTTGCATAGCAATAATTTGCATTAATCTTGCACATTCTTAGGTATTCCTAGGTGTAACACGAAAACTATTTTTTTCTAGTTGGTGTTGGAGGAGTAAAGTGGGAGACCTCTGTTTTTCTCTTTCCCGAGCGCGGCAGCTCGGACCTGGTGGCGGTGCGACGGGCGCAAGGTCTCCAGCCGCCTGCGCCGGCGCCGCTGCGCGGGCGCAAGCACGCCGCAAGTCGCGTAAGTAAAAGTAACTTTTAACAATACCTTGGCGGCGCCTGCGCGCTGCGTACGTCAGTTTCGCCAACTCCTACCGCGCGGCTCTACGTATCGCGCTCCGCTGTTTCCGACATCGATATTGTGGCCAGTGTCGTTTTCAACAGGGCCAAGTTTTTATTTTTGTAACGTGACAGTCCCCCAGTTATTTTCACTGTGCCTGGAATCGGATTTTCCTGTGTTTCGCAAAAAAAATTCCGTGCATGAATTTTATGACGACTATAAAGTTCAATAACGTTAATGAGAATTTAAATATTTTGTAGTTATTGTACTTGTCGGCAATATTGGATGTTACGCTCACTTGAACGTAAGTATTTTTATGATAATCTTTAGTGTTTTAACCTTCCTTATATTATATTGTTTGAGTTCAACTGCTGCACTCGGTTCGTTCACTTCGTCCAAAAAAAATGTCTACCGGATCCGTTTAAAGCGACCTTTTTATGTGGACATTAGGTAATATGCGTAAGGAATCGTTTATGAGAACTGATCGTGGATTTGATATTCTGTCTATATCGTGATGTTGAACAGTTTGTAGTCTTTAGGTTTATTAATGAGGTGATGAAACTGGTCGAGCGTTTCCCGCCGCTGCCGGCGACGGCGACGGCCGGTTATGTGCTCACTCGCCGACTACGCGGTGAACGAGTGGCTAAATCAACTTGCAATCGGATCACTATAACTGGTTCCAAACTTATTGTAGACACGTGTCGCCCTGCTGAGACATAGTCAAGTACTTTGTACCACCTTTGTTCAAGAACCCGATTTGCCGCACGACTCCGGTATCTAGCCTGTTCCTTGAGAGGTTTATCAATGTATTATGTCATATGAATTGTTGATTGTTGCTTGGTGGGTAGCATGTTTACAAGATGTTATCATAACCATTATAAACAATCAGAAAATAGATATAGCATTAGTTATACAATCAGGTGAAACATCATGGCATTCGCATTATATTCCGAATCTTTAAAAAAGATCAAAGCGTATGCTGGAACGCTAGACTGTAAAGGCACTCCATTTGTCAAGAGCACGTTAATCATCACAGATCATAAAGAATAAGTTGAACTCAACATTGACACGGAAAACAGACAAGTTCAGTTCGTACCCGAACCCATTGGAAGCCTAATGATAAACTTGACAACAAACACGTGCAAGAATGCTAATGACAAAACATTTAACATATTTGGAGCGAAAAAAATATACATAAGACGTTATAGGCGTTATCAAAAGTAGATAATGACTCTCAACAAAATAGTAGCGGTGTCTTGTAAAAACAATTAAACAAGAGGATCATTGATCGTACTTACATGCAGCAAATATCAAAGAACAGAGTAGAGGAGAGAGAAAAGAGACATCCATCGAATGTAAACTATAATTATACAATACATATTTTACTCACGGATCAAGCAGATGCAATGCGTGCTTTCCCTCGCCTATTATAATATTTACTATTCACGGTGTATACTTACCTAATGTCGTGTAAGTACACTTTTGCTTTTAGAAACTATTTTCCTTCGCAAAAATATGAAATAGAAAATATGCCGTAGAAAACCATGCAGACTATCTTCATACTAATTTACACTTGGTTTCACTCATGAAACGGTGAAATAAAGCCTAGTATGGACGTTTCAGTCTGTATCCTATCTATACTATCCTCCTGTACATATTTAGGTTATCAGCTATAGTAATCCAATCTGTAATACACATTTTTATGATCTTATTATGCTACTCGAATCAATGCTTGGTAATATAATAGCCAATTTTAGTTCTACATAGAATAGGTACATATTACAAGGTCCGCTTATTAGTTAGCATGTTTAGCTCTTGCGAGTAAATTTTGACACAGTTAAGTATACCGTTGTTCAATTGAGTTGAACTTTTCAATGTTTGTCAAGTTTTGATGATCATATAAGTGACAGCAAGCTGATTTGATGATAGAGTGGGAAGGTAGACAACGACTTTAAATTGGTAGAATAAAAAAGTATTTAAAATATATTATTGACCAGCAGATATAAAAATACACAAGGTACATACAAAATGGGGCTGGGTGTGTGTAGTGTTTGAGAGCGTTTTGATCAGCATGCAGTAGGTACCTACAGAACTAATATCACTTAAACGCGATTAACCTGATGATACTACAGAATGAGTTACCAGTCATAAATACGACTACAATGGATTATATTCAAATCTTCAACGACAATGAATTTAGCGGCATTGTAAGAATTTTCCAGATTGTTTCACCTCTAACATTTCCTCGTTCGCGGCCTTGCATCCGCTAAGTTAAGTGTAGTTATTAAAAGAATGATCAATGTTGCACGAAATGGCTTTATTGGTGATGGTGATGATGACGTCTTAGAAACAGTACCGACAGAGAGACTTCCGGTCCTCGCGTCAGCCGTGTGTGACGTCAGCAACGTGTTACGCGCACGTCTCAATGCACTATTTAAATCTATCGAAGCGTTTCGGATGCAAGAGAAACTGACGCACGCGGCAAGCGTCATTGGCGCAGTCGTCATTCCCCTCGCCAAACTGTCGCCTGACCTGAGCGGGAGTGTACTATACGGCTTAGATTAGGTGAGACACGTGGTAACGTTAATCCTAATATACACTACAGCACTGTTGATAATGTTGCCTGAATAAGAATGCCATAGATCAGTCTTTACACGCGTTCGTTGGTATAGTTTGACTGAGGAATCTTATCTTATTACCAAATCCAAACAGTTAACGCTTGAGCTAAGTCGGAGTGCACGTCAAACCATCGGTCCCAGTTGTTATTGATTGTCAACAGTTGTTAAGTCTTGTTAATTAATATTTAAACGGGTCTAATTCGCACACATACCTACTAATATAAAAATATATAATTTTGACATACCTCGACGTTTCGGCCGAGTTACATCGACCGTGGTCACTAGTTGTTAAGTCATGTCAGATGCCATTGGCTGGCGTAAAACTCTTTCATCAGAGTAACCCTGAAGCGCTACAACCTCATAAGAGAACCAACTTGTAGACAAACGTACAATATTGTTCTTTCATGTTATAGCAGAGTAATAAAACTGTTCTGCTCTACTTACGTGAATACAAGCCAAACAGCTGCCATGCTAATACTTCTAATGCAGTCTGCTTAGTTGAAGTAATCAATCAATTCGTGTATCAACGGCCTCTAGCTGGTGGCGCAACTAATGCGCGCACCCGCCGCGTCTCGCTCCACTGAACACTTTCCATCGACCCCCCCCTCCCCTCACCCCTCCGAGCGCAGAAAGCCTAAAGCCTTCTCCTAAGGATTTCAGAAAATGACCTTCGGCTTCGGCGCCATTAATTGGATATCTCCTTTAACATTGAGATACTTATCAGAAATATTTCCGCACGAACTGTGAAAATAACTTCAAATTTCACGCACTTGAAATTTTCATAATAAATTCATAGCAACATTCCTTATGAAAGGTAGTGCAATATATGTTTTGTTGTCAGCAATATTGGATAACGAGTGTTTCAACAGGTGTTTAGCATTCGGCCGACACGCCGCCCGCGCCGGTGCGGCCTCGGGCAGACTCTCTAATGTCTGATGACTTTGAATCATCTCGACCTTCACTTTTGTGATCACAAATTGCTCTACGGATATCTTAGTTTTTTCGTGCAGCGATAGTGCCGACACATGCTAAAGGTGACGAATTGGCTAACGCAAGCTAATCAGGCGTGTCTTTTGTTTGTCAATGTGACATGAAATGTTAAGAGTGGATCACGCAAGAAGTTTAATTGCAGCTCAGGAGTTATACGACTGTTTGTTTTTAAGGCAAATCAAATGGCAACCATGAAATTAAAGATATGCTGCTTTGGATCAATCAACATCTAAAGGCTAATGTTCTGATTTCCCACGTAAAAAGAAAATTCAAAATCATATGAGTATGTAATCGTAAAAGACACCCCACAATGCTGCTATATCAACCTGACGCAAGCGTTATACGAGTGAAGCAATGCAGTTACGCACTCATGGCATGTCGAAGCTCAACTCAAATAATTATCATAAAAATCACATGAGTCTAGAAATAATAGGTAATTGGAAGTCATCAGGTCATGGAAGATTCACCAATGCCTTACTGCAACACCGCTGATAACAAAGCAAGTGATCATTCAGCTAGCCTACAAACTTACGAAAATCCTCTTTAGCACTTGGAACTGCCACCATCTGCTTAATTTACTTGGACATTGCCTCCAATTCGTTGTCGTCATGCCTAGTTTGACATGGTATTCAACACATGATACCGAAGGTTAACAAGTCACGGAAGATACAACGACGCAGCACATCTCTGATGCAAGAGCTCCGCATGGCAAATGCCAGCCATACCGCGCTCGTATGAACCTGAATATACCTAAAAAGGTGTTTCCTATTTGTCGCCTCAAATTCTTGGTGCAACAGTGATATTTCACTGATGATACCGAAGGTCAATGAGTCGCGGAAGACACCTCGATGCGCCTGATCGTTGACGCAAGCGCTGTGAGGCAACAGAGTTACGCGTTCGTACGTGTCACTCAGCTGTGCGCTGACACCAGTTGGCACAGACCGCCCGAAAGCCGACCCCGCATGCTAAAATGTGAAGAATTTAAGACATACTTACTACGTTTTATGTAGGACTTCTCCAAAAATTGTAAAATTATTGTAGTTGTACCTAATTAAGTTCACTTATTACGAGTATGACAATCAAAAACTTTGTCATCAGCTTATCTTTAAAACTTCCATAGTGTTACAATATATTATCTCCTATGTTTAAAACTGATGCCTACAAAACAAAGGTCGAAGAAGGTTTTGTAAATCTTGCCATGGTAATTCTTACAATGTTGTAATGGAATACGAGCATTGATGGCGTACTTGAATGATTTATAGCTAAACGAATGTAAGTAAATATAAGTAGATTGTAAACCAATTACACTAAGCTGTTACATACATACTTCACGCAACAAACCTCAGTGAGTTAGCACAGTCACTTCAATAAATGCAATCTTTGATTACAACATTGTTACATCCAAATCCATTATTAGATTCCGATAGATTACCACATGAACTACATTAAATTATAGAGAAGTAGTCAATACTTAGGTACCCCTGAACAGAAGACAGTTTTCAAAAGCTCTAAACGTTAATTAAGTACGTCTGAAATGGGAGCACGAAGAATCGTTGGAAATGTAATTTGCTTCCCTGTTATTTGCGCAGACATTACGTTGAGCCGCATCTGTCCTTTCAACATCTCTGAAGGCAGTTGCCAATTTTTGGGTTATAAAGGTGACGACATTGTTTATGGTGCCAGTTGTAACATTATTTATTTTCGTCGTATAAAGTAACGCCAAAAAATGTGTATTGTGACAAATTGTATGTACTGCGTTTAGCAAAAAGCATGTATGTAAATGCATGTAAATGTCAACAGGAGCAAAAAGATATAGTATGTTTGCGCAAACGTGAAGCTTTACAAGGTTTTATTTTATGGATCGTAGGTACACTACCATACATTACTAAAGACTTTCCATAGGTACATTTAGATATTTGTTTATTAGGTAGGATAATTAAAGTGAAGGACCTAATTTATGTCGTTCAATTTGAGTTAAGTACATATAAAAACTTATTACGAGTATGCCCGTCGAAGTTCGATGATATTGCAATATTGTGGAGAAAGACAATAAATCTGAAGGTAGAGACGGAAGGTAGATCCTGAAAATCTTCGGTGGCTAACATTATTCATACCTATATTGAACTTGCAGTCCTGAATACAATAGGTACATAACATTTCATGCCCAGTTATATGGATTACAGTATCTCGCTAACATCGTGTAGATCAATTCTTATAAACAGGACATAAATCTATCAAATTACGCGACACGTTGTTTGTCCGCGATGGACACTTAAACTACTCGGCCGATTTTAATCAAATTTACACACCGTGTGCAGTTTGATCTAACTTGAAAGATAGGATAGTTTACATTTCAATTTATAGTCGCAATAACAAAAACCTTAGCCACAGCTACGCGTGGCCGTGTCTGCTAGTAATCATATAAAGATAGATGAATCCTTATGACATGAGCGGAGATCATGCGGCGCTCTACAATCTCGGTAGAGGCCGGAAACGCCTATGCTAAATACACGTTTGTATAACACGATATAACATGACTAAATTGCATTATGTTATTATTGCTTGCTATTAATAACCGGCGATAAGCAATCACGGCGCTTGCTCACGCGACAGAGATGGGCCGGGTCGTCGACCCACACCGTGTGTAAATACTCCACCGATGACGCCGCGCGCCTCTATAGGCTCCATTGTAATTGAAAACTAATGGAGTTACGAATAAGTCCATTTTACTTATCCCCCTAATCCAAGAGTGTTACTGCCACCGCGAGCGTAAGTGCATATTTGCAAACCGTTAACGCCACCCACTTTGCATGCCGCACTCTTTAGGTACCTACCTACTCTCTATTTATTTCCAACTTAACATGTTCACGACCACCACCTACTTTGTATTTAACTACTAAAATATATTTTAGACGTTACGCAGGTTTTCGGAACATACCTAAACAAAATAAATAAATAGTGAAAGTGAATTTACGCTTCGCAATCATTTTCGCGCCTACTTATATAGCGTTTTTGCGTCATATTTTTTTGTACTTACAAAAGCAGTGCCCAGTCAAAACTTAATAGGAAAATATAACTGGTGCGTGCAATTATGTAAATACATAATAATACTGCTGTACTTCTTGTTGACATTACGCTGGTAAATTCTGGCCGACTGACGATGTCGTATTTATAGATCGCTTGCTTAATCCTGTTCACAGTGAACAATAACGTAAGGTAATGTCTCTATCTGGAGATAATCTCGAGCTTCGGTGTCTCGTAACCGCATACGTCACGCCCCATGATCGGCTTCACACAATACGGCGAATGCGTTGCGCAGGCGACTAATTGTGCGAGTGTCCAGGTGACAAGTGATTGCCATCCACACCGCTCACGATCTCACTCTGACGACTCATTCCAAACCTTAACTTTCTATCATTCACCATTGTGATGTCAATCTGCAGACTGCGGAATATTCATTTTCATTCGACCCCTACGGGCGCTCTTGACAAAACTATAATAATAGACCGGGCACAGCCGAGGTATAAATAACATTATAATTTACGAATGTCTCAATAAAATAGATTGTCATTTGCGACGTCAAAACAAATCAACTCCGATGCAATTGCCCGTTGCAATAAACTTATTAATAGACGTATCTGAACGGATATCTGGGTTGACGCCGTCTGCCGGATGCACTTTTGACCTTGCACGTGCTACTTTCAAAATAGCACCGCATTCCATATTGTAACACGGAGGTGTCTGCTCACGATACTAGCTCTATTGTTCCTCTATTTAAAGTTTGCACATTGGCATTCTTGACATATTTCCTCACACGCCTTCCGTGGCTGGCACCGCGGCTGGCACCTCTCAACTAAGGTTGACGGTTAATGTTGATTGAAATTTAAAATGTTACATTTCTCAGAAATAGCACGTTCTTGTGCGTATACTTCGCCAGAATAAGTTACATCAAACGAAAAGTATTATGATGAATGTATGGCATTTAAGTTAATATTCCTTCTATGCTAAGTTGCTAAGTGTGATGTAAGTAATAATCGTAACAGAATAATAAAAATCAAGCTTTTAGTCTTCAGTAAGAATTCAATTGCTGATTCAGAATATAATATTGTAGTCAATTGTATTTTATATTATTATGCTAATGTTCACTCTCGCCTTAAAGATGTCCAAGCTACTAGCTTATCGGAAACTACAGGAAACTATGATTAATGTAGCATAGCAATATCTTGATTAAATATTAACCGGTTAGCGATGAAAAATCCATTCGGCACGTCAATCGGTTAACATTAGATAGGCGTTTCTAAAATGTTATTCAACTCGACGCAATAACAGACTACCGGATTTAATAGCTGTATCGTGACGACCACCTTCCGCCAGGTGTCACAAAAACTGAAACCCGACGAACAGAAGTTTAAAGAAGTCGTGACTGAGCCATGCCAAGTGAAATTCATACGATCACGGTCGACGGTAGCGACCGCAAATGACTATTTTTAAACTTGATGTTTTTTGGTACGAACATTAATTAAGAAGGTAAAATATTTAGAAATGTTTTTACTGAGTTTAAATATCGTCGAGACGACACTACATTGCAATATTTTGGATGCAAATTAACGCCCGAAATTAATATTGTATCTTCTATCCAAGATTAAAATCGATCTTGTATTGCTGCCTATCGTTCGATCGATCTCCATCCTGCGTGCCTTCATAAACCAATCCACGGATCGGTTATCGGCACGTTTGACCCTAAAATGGATTGTAATATCAATCCCAGATAGCAAAATTTGGATTGGGATTGATTATTAATTTCGGCCGTAAGTGAACCACCAAGTAGGTATCTGAAAAAATCCCATGTATGGTTAAAGTTAGTATTTTGGTTTATAATAGGCATGCTAGGCGAAGATATGAATTTGATACCTAGAAATGTATTAAGTAGAAATGTATTTGAAATATACGAATTCCCTAGGGTAGAGGAAAACCGAAAAAGTATGAACGCAGACAATAATTATATTAAGTAAATAAATAGGTGAGGAGAAGACGACGGAGAGAAATGGACGAATGATCATGAAGCACGTTGTTGTTATTATCATTATATTATTTTTTGTCAATTTTAAGTAATACCTACATACAAAATTCCCGAATACATACAAAACCAACGAAACATATAATACTATAATAGGTTTGACCTCTATAAAACAAATTGTTTTGATCGGATAAAATAATAAAAAATTTCAATTATACCGCATACAATTTGCACCTACGTGTAGGTACCTATATAAAGTTTCGGTTTAACTGACAAAGTCATCCAACAGATGGAATTTCGCAAAATGGGTACCTAACCGTAGTTGGAATTTGCAAAGCAAGAATCACAACAGGAAAACCAAGAAGAATTTTAATTTCGATATATCCGTAGGTTGTTTGAGTTTATGGCAACTTAAAATTAAGTAGTGTACAGGAATGTGCAGTATTAGAACAAATTATTCTTCCTGCTAGGCAAGATTGTTAAGGTCCGACGTGTCTGGAAGAATAATATAGGGGGATAAAAATAATTTGTATATATTATGTAAAGCAAGTCCAGTTGGCTTCAACTACATTGACGCGATATTTACGCTTCACAAGCACAATACTAACATATTATATCAAGTTTTACCTCTGTGACACTGGCTGATTTCTTTTGCAAAACAGCTGATCCGACCATACACAATTAACCTACTATTTCATAAAACCTGCTCGCCAGATTATGGCGTTATGACGAAACCGTATTAAAATACGACCATTAATTTATCAAACAGCGTAGCCTCGAGGCCTCAAAGGACTTAAAATACTCAACAAAATCTTAGGCAGAAAATGTAATCCATTTTACACCGGATTCAAAGATTACAAATAAAAATATAGCAATATAAAATATTTATTATACTTAATGTAAATGCTTTCTTCTTTTGTCTGTCTTTCTTTTTTATTTTCTTCTTACCTTGTCTCGTTCTTTCGTATATTATGTTTTGTGATGTGGTTTACAAATATCAAAAAGACAGATTAAAAATAAAATAAGTCGTCATAATTAATATTTAGAGTAAAATAGCTACATACTTACCGCAAAGTTCTAATCTAACCAACAATCTTCATTTATAAAGTAATAATATGAACATTGAACAGTAAGTAACTACGAGTACACCTACCTACAGCTATAATTTTATTTTGTAAAAAAGGTTATCCACAATCTTGAATTATATCATTTCACGGACAGTTGAAATTTTAGGCTCTTAGGCTTAGCTCGATTTATGTGACAGTTTGCGTGATAAAACCAATGCTAAAAGGGTTATAATTAGGGTGCAAGGGGTCTTTAAAATGTTTGTGAAGGTTTTTGGTATAATTGGTAAGAATAGTATTATTCTGATGTTAACATAATTTTATATTATGGCGCAGTTAGTTTGAGGTTAGGATTATTATTTACTTAAAATATTTTTTCAACCGTTACCTACTAATTATTAGTAACAAAATTGTCTTTTTTGTTATTAGTTATACCACGTTATACTTATGCAAAATTTTAATGTTACAGTTTTTTTTTTTTTAAATAGAAATTTTTATATTCTACCAATATCAAGTAACGATCCCAGCGGTAGCATATTCACGTGGCTTTAACGAAGTATCTACCATACATACGTAGAACACAGTTGCGTGCCAACATAATTATTATTGCTCAGAAACTAGAGGTTTACTGATCAATGCTTACACATTTTGCAACATATTTTACTCAACTTTGTATGTACTTATAGGTGAGTATAAATAAAATATACCTTCGATGTTCTGGCTTGTACTGACTCATAACATTATGAATAATAACGAATTTTTGCATTGTATTGTTAAATTAGTATTAAGTACACATATTTAAAACAGAGAGACCGACAAATTAGCAAGCCAATTATGTAAGATGGGAAAATAACAAGATGATAGAAGGGATATTTACCACCGAATAAATTAGAGACGGATGTTAGTGAACGAAACTTTTCAGTTACTAACAGTACAGTGGATAGAATAATGGTGAATGGGCAAATTTTTATCAGTTTGCAGCAGGTACCTACCGAATAATTAGTATTTTTTCTAACAAAAATAACTCAATAAGTGGGCATGTCATAATTTATGTAGATAGAGGTATGTGAGTTGAGTAGACATACATAGCGGTCATGACCTTTATATTTCACCTCTACTATTTGCTATTTGTCTTATTTTGACTTTTATGTGTTTGCCATTGTATTCTAATGATTACTAAAGACCTGTTAAACGATTAGAATTGTGGAATTTATGAAAATGATAATCCACATTAGCGAAAATAATGTGAATATCAATGTGAGACTAGAGTGGGCGCGTACAGGTGCGACATAAATATACGGATCCTATATAATCGAGGTATTTTGTTTCATGATTGTAACCGAATAGTATGTCAATGTTTGACGCGCATAACAGGTCAATAATGTGATGGTATGCGCCACGCCTGCTCGTAGCAGTTGCAGTTCATACCTTCCAACCGCTCAGCTTAGTATATAATAATGAGGTCACCGATCTTAACATTTAACCATACTCGTATCTGACTACTTGGCTAACAATAATAAAAAGGCCATAAGTCACTTCCTACCATGAACCAGAGGTCAAAAGTTTAAACTGTAACTAAATGATATTTAAATGATTATGCCAATCAATGGGCCATTGTTAACAACGCTATAACCACATAATGGGCAATCATGTACCTGTTCAGTCACCTTTACACTCGAATATGGACTTGCATAGTGCCCCACCAATAAATTGAATAAAAATTATGAATACGCATCAGCTCGTTTGTCGACCTAACAATAAAATGCCAGCAATGGAAGAGGCACCGTTACTAAATAAACGCATCATATTCACACTCGAAAGACATCTCACATTACTTGTGTGTGATATTATAGGTTAGGTAATCGAAGACGTTGTGCGACCGTCCTCACTCCTCACTTAATGCCACCTCATTTCCCACGCGAGCAATGAACGCACCCATTGTGTGTCTAGTTCACTAATAAGCGCACAATTTAATAGAAACAGGCTTTACCTGAAATTGTTCACTGTCTGCAATCAAAAGGTCAATTCTAAACTACAAAACCGCGACTGAACGTGAATCAAAATCGGTTCCGTGGTAAAACAAACATTGTTTTTTCACGCACGACAGCGTCATTAACGTCGTGCGCCTTCTAGCTACTATGTTTCATTCAACGCATAACCGGCATTGTTCAATAAATGCACGACGGTTAAGCAAGGCGTGCATTACGTTTGTTGCAAAACAGTTAAGTGTAAAAAGTAACTAAGTATGTATGTAAAATTTAATTCGAGGAAATCGTTGGCCAGTATCATGAGCATGTTCTACCGATATTACGAAAACAAAATCACAATTGTTCGATATTGTAACGCGGAAACGCGATGTTTTAATGTACTACTGGATTGAGCAAAGAGCAGCCTTAATCTCGTTTCGTCAAGGTTCCGGCGATGCCAGACAATGAGGATGAAACGTGCAAAACACATAACTTACGATTCGTTTCGCCAATAGAATGCGCAAGGGCTACTTGCGATCACTTACGCACATGACGCCGTTCCACAGCCACTACTTAAAAACACATCAACTCACATAATTTGGGATAAGTGGTGATAGAATTGACCGTAACAAATGTCTCCTAAGTTTTATCATTTTATTAAGGTAGATTATAAGGAAGGAAAAAGATTAGTAAAATGTTTTTCATCAATTTCTCGGCAGCTGGAGAAGATCTCTGTTTGATTAAATTTTTAATTGTATAAATACAGAATCTATTACGTGGACTCTTTATCATAAAATTTGATATTCTACTTACACACTGAACGTCACTACTGCCACTGCCACTATTGTCCGGAATTTGATTACACCCAATAAGGTACCAAACGGTTACTAAAGTAGTTACGTAGGCTCAGTTATTTAGTTAGGCGCCGCTCTACTCTTTGTTATCACATTGTTTGGCTACCGTACCTCACGTACCAATCGAGGCGAGATTGTTCGACTTACATCGACTATTGTGCGTTGAGTGTCTAACAACATTGTCCGACTATTATAAGTAAAGATCACGGTGGGTGAACAATTATTGCATTGTGTGATTGGTTATTATTTACTAGTGGAGGTCGGTACAGGCGTGAGCTTTGCGACCCCGCTGCCCGCCTTGAGACACAGGCGCACAAAGACTGGTCAGCTGCAAAAACTTGAACCTCATTCATATGCCTGAAAAGAAAGCTGGTAGCTTTAATGCACATCCTAGATTATTGAAAGAGCAGGTCTTGATGGGCGCGCTAGTCTATTGAATATGCGGCCTCGTGTACCGACCGATACGTACTTTTCCGGTTAGTCATTGATGAAACTGTTTGTGTAAGTCTGCATTCTTGTCTTCTTAACGCATTTATTCCACTTTGAGCTTGAATAGAATAAGTTACAGCAAATGGAATAAATGAATGAAGTGATTTTTAAATTCAATAAGTTCATTAATTAGCTATACTAAGCGGGGCATCCAATTATTTGCTTTTGTTTAGCGTAGGATCTCGATGGGCTTAGTAACAATTATATCACCAAGCGTGTGGAGGTTATTATAGGTACCACGGGCGCAGTCGACATTATAAGCCAACCGGTCGGGCGGCATTCGGCGAGCTATCAACTTTAACATTCTCAATCACCTTACCTCAATGATGTCCCCAGCCTCTTTCGCCACTGCCTATTAAAAATAGCCCGATCGGCACAAATTATAAATTGTCTCCGTAGAAAGATTGACAATTTGGCATTTCATCCGCCTTCACCGAAATTTCGGTTAAGCACACCGTTACGCAAACGTAGTATGTGACCTTTTGAAGGATTTCATCTCCAACCATGTGCTTCTTTATCTAATCGACTATCTGAATTCTAAAGCGATCGACGGTCGTTATAATTGTTACAATAGACAGCTATCAACACCGAATTTGCCATTTGCTGTAAGTAATATCTAACGATGTTATGTAAAAATCGTAATTAATTTTGCACGCGCCGACCGTAACTTTGGGCATAATTTTAACGCTTGACATTTGACCGGCCGTTTAGTTTTATTTTCGGAATATTGATGAAGTGTGAAGGTCAATTGTGCTGGTTGTTTCAGAGAATGGTCGGGGCGTGCGGCAAGTGCGCGGGCGCGCTGTGACATGAAGCGCCGACACCATGCGGTCGGGCTCACGCGAGGCACTCACTAGCGTCTAGCCGACACGGTGCACGGCCTCATTGCGCATTTCGATCTGAGATCGAGGTGAGTACCGGATACTACTACACTAATGTAGATATATACGAAGAGAGAAGTGCCATATTGCACTTTGCTGATGAAAATTGTAATTAAGAATATGCTACCAAAAATATCACTTTTGAAAAAATACCATATAACGAATGGGTTTGAGTTTGACATACTCTATCCAGCACATTGTCATGATTAAAATAATACGGCTGAGCTGCGTTACAACACTTCAACTCATTGAAATAGAAGTAAAATAGGACCACACAGGTTGTTTAGTCACTAAACACATTGTAGTGTTAACAAACCATTGCAAGTTTCAAAGGCGCACCAAACAAAAGTTTTAGGCGAGCACACATTTCGAAAAACTTCACGCCAACACTTTAATGAGACGGCAGATGAGGCGTTACGCGAACATTGCAATCGCGTTTTAGGATTTTCCGGGCCTCGCACTTGTCATCCGAAGTTCGACTGACTCCGCGCCCCCATTTTGCCGAGAGAAACTCTAATACGTTTGTGTGCCAAGGCCATCGAACAAATTGATATTACATCTAGTGAGAGTTCGCCGCGCCGACCTGCGCTGCAAGCCGATTGTCACGATTTTATGCGAGTGCAGCGCGCGCCAATTACCGTCTAGTCTCTTACTCGGGGACCGTCTTTACTTTACGTCTCTCGTTTCATAAATTCATGAGGAAATGAATGAAACAAACATTCTGAAATGTGATTAAGCCGAAATCGATGTTCTTTTGTTTGCCGTTGGCGAGTCGAGGCGTTGAGGGGTCGACGAGCCGTCCGTCCGCTCTCTCAAGTGCCTAACAATTTTTGATAAACTGCGCTGTTGTCAGACTGGGCATGCGGCCGTCTGGTTCGCAATTAATTAATGTCGAGTCATTGCACGCGCTTGCAGTCTCTATGATTTAAAGTTATGTTGGTAATGACCGACATACCTCCCACTTAAACTGAGTGCAAGTATACAGGATAACCGTACCACTGTATAAATGCTTGACGCTTGCGTCTGATGATATCGATAGTAGATGCTGACCTTCGCACGTGTCACATCATGTAATACAGCAACATTACGTGAACGAACATTCCACTTACTTATTTGATTCCCAGACCTTTGTGAACTTCGTCTCGTTAGCTTAATTGTTTGCTTCATTGCTAGTTGGATGAGCAAAACGTGCAGGTTGTGTAATCGAAAAACCCCCCTAGCAAATCAAAGCTATTGTTATTATTATATAGATTATAATAGACAATTATGATTCGTATACGATTAAATTCCTACCATTTGACTAAGTACTGAACAATACTGGAAAAACGTTTGTAGTATTGTTATTATTATAGAACTCAGAAGTTCTTGTAAGTATTCTCTTTTTTTTCTTGTTATATTTAGTTAGAATGTAACAGAAAAAAAGAAGAAATATAATACATATATTTGTAACAATAAAACACAATAGGAGATAAAATACAAAACAGGTACGGTACTAATTCTAATAAAACAGTGTTACAAAATGGTCCCAACTCAGCATGATGCTGGCTGTGGGCAACCAGCGCACACATCTGCACATTATTCATGGTAGGTAATGAGTTAATAAAAATCGTTATGCATGAACACTAGATTCTATCGCAACGTATTGCAATATTATTACGATCGATACTCATCAAAATCATCAATCATTGCGACGTACGAATACACTAATGACTCCCGGCAAATATCAAACAAGTAGAATCATATTGTTCGACCTACTTTACTGTCTGAATATGATATTTGTAAAATAATGGCGCCATCATATTATTGTTATTCATAATTCTATCGATTCAATACAGGCCGCAGTACTGTGGCTAAAGTATAAGCGCCTCTATGTATTATCACTGTCCACTTAGTATTATCATTGAAATCTAGGCCTTGTGCAGCTTTGTGTAATGCTTTCATGTAGACACATTGAGTAATATTTTATATCTAATGGATCTATGTATTATTTTATTACATTTTACGGTTCAAATAGTACTGACACTTCTTTATTAAAAGTGACATGGCAAATGAGATAGAAAGAAAGTTAGTAAGCGACATACTTTTTCAGTTCTTACCTATTGTAATATTATTTAATAGATTTTCTTATTCGCCGATAGCGGAACTGGGCTTTTATCTGAACTTTGAATCAGTTTCCAACCCCTAGGTTACTTTTTGACCAATTTAATGCGAATACAAAGCAAGTATTATTTTGTTTTAAATTTTGAAATTTTATTTAAAATAGAAATTATAAAAAATAATAATAAAGCTAACTAAACCTAATCCTAAAAAATTCACATCAGTTCATGAGGCTGGTGCCAAGAAGTATTTTTATCTTCGTAATTCTGATTATGGTGTATGTGCCAGGTACCGTTGGCGAACAATTAGTCCAAGGCTCACGGCTTACTTACCTACTTACAAGAAGCTCAAGTCGAAAGTTCTTAGCCGACTTTTTTGCCATTAAGTTTTGAAACTTTTACTGCAGCTGCACGATTCACTAGATTGCTTTAATTAAATAATAATGAGCACCTGCCGGGTAATTCAATTTTTAGAAATTATACAATTACAACTGCGGTGGGTTGCGATGAGTCGTTCGTAGTATTAGAGACCTGTAAAATATATTTTGATGAAGTGGGACGCTACATAAATTGAAATTCCATTAATATTATAAATGTAAAAGTACGTGCATGTCTATCTATACGTCCTTTTTCCGCTTACTACTTTATAACTGCTGAAAAGATTTAATAACGTTTGTTCTCACTAGTTCGACACAATTGTTCGATCGCCGAAGTAGTGAGATGTTTTTGTCATTTGTTCGACTGTCAATTATTAGGTTAGAAATAAAAATGGATTAAAGTCAAATATATCATACAATGTCATCATCGACTTCATCAGGTGTTACAGGATTTTCAGCTAAACTAAAATAAAAAAAAATGGGTTTAATGAACATGAAAATAAATCATGAGCCCTGTCTGATATACAGGTAGAGTTTATGTGTAATGTAGAAGCTTGTAAAACTGAGATAACTTGATACGAACATAAAATTATTTATACAAACACAAACTAAAAACTAAAACTAAGTAAACCTAATCTAATAAGCCGAGCTATATGAATAACGTTCCCAAAACGCTGCATTGCCACGTTGTATGGGCATTTGATAAGCTGTTGGATATATGGAAACCAATACACCCGCCAACACTCACTCGTATTGCATCCTAACGCTGTATATTGGTTCCTAGAACCAGCTTTGCACATGTGAAATCTGAGTTTATCAACTTCGCCGGCTATGATGTGATTTCATATGGGCCAATAGCAGCTATAGAAAATAGTTATCTTGTTTCTCTACTTTGGTATAAATACCTACATGAAAGTAAGAAAACTTTTTACTAATCGTAAGTGCTGATGTACGAGTATGTGGTAAACATTGGGCCCACTGAGTACGTAACATGATTTTTCTCTTTCCACGCATCGTTTCCTGGGAAATGTATGGAAATAAGCATGCGTGATGCACTTGGCGTCGTTTGTACTTTAAAAATGTATCCGTTAAATCTTAGCCAAAGCACGTTTCGCTACTTCAGGAGTATTTACGGAGAAAGTAAATAGGTCAAGATAAGGGGCCGCCATTTTTGACCGCATCATCGCCGGTGGCCATAAAATTAAGGATCTCTGGGAACAACCCGGCCAATCGTAAACGTATTTAATCAAAATATTATTTTATAGATACAAATAAAGATGTAGGTGTTAAAGATATTATATTGCTGATGCTCTTTGATACGTCTTTTAGGGTATACAATACCTAACTACTACTATCATACTAGGGTTGTACGGGTTTCGGGTCGGTGCTGCATTTACCCGACTGCCGAAGAAGGGTTATGTTTTTCGAGCATAATAATATGTTTGTAGATGTATGTATAAGTATATATGTATGTCTAATTCTTTGTGCCACTCTGCAGCCTAAACCACTTGACGGATTTCAACATAACATGAGGTGTCGTTAGATTCGTTTTAGTTGTGGGAGTGCGTGCTATAAGCTATATTTTATCTATATGGTGTTAGCAGGAAAAAAAGAGATATTTTTTAGTTTTTACACGCCCTACAGCCTAAGCCTTGTGACTATATTCAATATGTGAGGTACCATTCATAGGATACTAGAGAGGTATTATAAGAGATTGTTTTTCGCTTTTTGCAGTTGGGTGTTTTATTTAATTTAATAATTTATTTTATTCATTTTACATAATATTGGTAAAGGTACTTGAAATGACTCTTTATCAACGGTCCGAGTAGCTTTGCGGGGCAAATTTACCCAAAGCCAGTTTAAGGCCTGGTACACATTAGGCGTTTTGAAGCGCACGCTTTGTAAACGCGCGTTTTAATAAAGAGGTTGTTCGAAGGTGTACACACGCAACTCATCAGAAGCGCGCCCTTGCGTGTGTAATGTGTACCAGGCCTAATAAACAGTGTTTCAAAGGTACATAATCTGAGCTGTATGATTGACTGCCAGCAAACAGAAGGCGAGAACGTTGCAGCCTTGGACACACGATTGTGTTAAACTACCGGAACTCACACATACTAATGTCCTTACTTGTTCCACTAGATAAAAACTGATCAGATATACTTTTAAATGTATATGTGTGGGTGATAATTATAATGGTAAAAGTGTGGCTATTGATCATGTAGTTGGGTTAGGTAGGTACTTACTAGCGAAGTTTCTAACTTTTAACAGGGATGGTGGTAAGAAAGCGCACGTTTTGGAGGTTTTAAGTACTTCCCATTGCTTTACTGTCCATTGGTGGGATTGCGGTCATACGCTTACATATTTCAAATACAGAGCTCCACGTAAAATAATACTCGAGGGTTTTATTGGTATAGTTCTTATCAGTTACTGTGCACACACCTACATAGGTACATAGTCATATTATTTTGTACTAGCAATAAATTAAAGTTGCAAATGTCAATCTGTCGAATTTACGTAAAGAAGCGGTGTTTCTGTTAGCTGCTATTGTGAAACCTACGAAATTAATGTTTCGGCATTTTCAAATAAACTTGTGATGGAAATTACAGCTATAAATATCAATTAAAATGGACGAAACAAAAAGTCAATGCAGTTTGATAAAAAGATTTTAATGAATCAACTCCACATTGCAACGTGCAAATCTAGCAAAAAAGGAGCCGCACACAAAAACTTCTCAGGCTTATTAAGACACCGCAGTGTAAACATTATAATTAATTGTAAATTGCTGTAAAATATGAAGAGATATCAAGCTAAAGGTCTGAGACGGGATGCTACGAGCGAAACTGAGAAGTGTAACGAAATGTCAAGGGCGAGCCGCCGCGCCGACGCTTCTACTCTTCTTTTGACTGCTTTTGGCTTTAAGGTTTCACTACTAAAATCTGCCTATTTGCATAGATAATATAACTATGCAACTGTGCAGTTGCATAACATATAGTATATTATGTTATCGCAAAGTAAATATAGTAATAATTAACCCATAACATAACAAATTTAATGTAGAGTCCTTTACGGTACAATCTACTGACAGGAAGAGAGAATAACAAGTTTCTGTAATATTTCATTTGATATTTTTGTCTTGATTATATTTTTTACGTTTTTGCTATATTTTCACCACTCAAGAAGTAATTATAAAACGTTCGCTCTGCTTTTGTGATTTACCTGCCTACTACCTACCTACATCCACTAATTTGCACACGATCAGCGTAAGGCAGTCTCATGATGACAATCTCCATAAATATGCCTTTTCATTAATTAGTTTTGTAAATTAAAAGCAAGTTAATTAACGTGTTATTTTTTTCACATGTCATAAATCAATATCAGAAAAATCTTCTCACGTTATAAGAAGACATCATCGCTATAAATTATTTATTACTTCACTAACTCGCGATCGAGACTAACCATAAATAAGTAGGTACCACCATTGGTTGGCCAGTTCAAACCCTAGTTCAAACATCAGGGCCAATGTCAATTTATGCGTGCTATCGGGTTTTGAACAACCTTGAAGATTGTTGTCTGTACGAGTATGTTGTAAAATTGTATATGGAGGCATAGACCATACAATTTAGCTAGGGGAAGGTTGCTATCATTGGACCGGTGTGGCGCCTTCATCGGACCGCGCCATAATATTTCAAAAAGTGTGAACACTAGCGATATGCAAGACGCAGGTGTACAAATCTAAAAGTGTGCGTCGCGTCCCCAACATCCCCTCTAGCTGTGGCACCTTAACGCATGGTTAGGAGTGACTCGTGCAGATGTATACATGACGAAGTATACAAATTTCTTGCAAGTAGGTAGGTATCATGGTACTTACTCATATTTCCTAAAGCTTTCAAATAGCAAAAGTTAAGTATTGATTTGTGATTAAATCTCCTAAGTTAATATGTTTTGTCCAATGGTATCCCTGTATTTTAACGTACCTTGTTGTTATCAATGAACCTAAATGTGTTGCATCATCCGGTTTCCCGAAATATCAATTTTCCAACAAATTTTTCAAAATGTATTTTATAAATAAGTATATAAAGTAAATCCGTAATTTGATGTAAGACCTTTTAATATGCTTAAACATGTATATGTTTTTTAAGATCTGTGGATTTTGTGAAATAAATAAAATAAAAAAATAATAAATTAAGTTTCACTCTACTCCTTGTTAGTGTTCTCAAAGCACTTCATTCACACCGCTACATCGAAATATTATTTAGTAAATCAAATAACTAACAAGTGAAGATATTTTGATCGACTGCATTCTCGTAGATAAAACAACCTTGTCTACCGTGTGTGTCTACTGTCTATTGTGTCTCTTACACACTTAAGAGAGTTACACATTGTTTTTTATATGGATATACTTACAATAAGATTATTGTACATCGCTCCCAGAAATGAAAACAAAAAGATTTTCGGAGTGGGTTAAATTGAGAATATCGCCATTGCGTCGAAAGTAAAAGTAAGCTTGCATAAGTAGAAAATAGATACTTATTGTGCAGATAAAGTGCTCTGTTTAATATTAAACTTCTCTTAAAGAAACTTAATGGTGGCAGTTAAATTGTATAACACAGCTGTTCACTAACCCAGAGCAGGAAACGCAACGTGTCAACTTTAGAAAACACGTCAATGATTACTGGAAATCATAAAAATAGATTTAATTGTCTATAGGATGTAAAACAAGTTATTCTTAAGCTTATTAAAATCCATTAAGCTTATTAAAAATAGTAGGTTCTCATTGGTTTTAGCCTGGTCTTTGCCATTACGTCGCGTCGTGACGATGGAGTCGCTGAAAAAAACAGCTAAGCGTAATCGGACTGGTTAGAATATGTGGAAAGGAGCTTGTTCGTATATACTTTCTGCCTGTTTTTATACTAGCCAGGCCAACAATAATACTGCTCTACCATCAAAATATTATACGTATTTATTTCCTTCGTCGGAAGCTCACGCCTTTTTGAACTACTCACTCAACCGACTAAGCAAACATTGCTTCGAACACCTAGATTTCCCTTTAGGCATTAATTACACAACAGAGTATGACTTATTGGGCACTATAATACATGCCGTTGTTGCGGCAAGCTTATTTTTTACATCACTTTCTTGTGCCGTTCTAACCGCTATGTAATTTGCTTATTTTAACAAAATCATGTTGTATTCAATATTAATTACTTATAAAAATAGTTAAAAACTGATACAACAAGTAATTATTGTATTTTAATAACGTAGCAGTAGTCGTACGTTTCAGTAATTATTACGTTACGAAACATTGTCTTATTAATTTTAACAAATGCCCTACTGTTTTAGTATCAAAATAACTATATATAATTGGCCACTGCTCTACTTTAACAATGTCCAAACAAACAAGTGCCCAGTTACGCTACTTTACTTTACCCTAACCGTTAATTAAATATCAATTACCTGTATTTCTATAGAGATGTGGTAACACGTTGTAACACACTGCCTACTTTGTATTTATAGGGAGAACATAAATGTATGACATAAAGGTTGTAGATACGGACAGTATTATACAACCGTTCGAGAATTACCAACCAAATATCGGACAAAAATGCATAGAATTTCATCATCATCCCAACCATCATGCCAACTGCTGCGCAAATTCACTTGGGATTAAGTTATATAATGCCTAATAATATACCATAATATACTTACCAAAAAATCTATGGTATTTGTAGGTATTATACTCGTATGACTTATAAGTCAAATAATATATCTGTACCACTTGATCTAGATCAAGTGATAGAGCGGACGATGACATGACAAGAACTAAATATACAGAAGAGGGACCTGATCGAGCTTTTTCAAGTGGAAGGTATTATTGATATATAAACTATAACTTATACTTAAAGCTATAAGATTGTGACAGATATATAGTATGTCTCCTGTGCTGCAGGTGCTAACTAAAGCCAATAAAATACCAACTATGATTTACACCAAAATTAAGTCAAGCAGTCGATTTTAGGAATAAAACTACCCACTACGGTATTTTCGACTATTTTTACAAAACAAACAAGTTCAATCGACGTACTCGTAAGTGTATCTATCGCATAGCATGAAACGCGAAAACAACCAAATTGTATACTACTACCTACTCGCAATAAAAAGCCGAGTGTGTAGGCGAATTTTGATACAGTTTTTACGTAATTGGCGCGTTCCATGTAAACGGATAGTAAAAGCGGCCGGTAGGGCTGCCAAGTTTGGAATATAAACAAGTCTATTGTGTCTTGTTTATCGTGTTTCGGCATTGCAGTGTCAATGACTCCGGTTTTTGGATTGGAAAACTTGTACAATTTAGATGTGTAAAAGGAAACAGTGCCTCGTGAACTATCTTCCTTCAAGATTTTGTACTCGTTGGCTGATTATAAAACGACAAGTGGTGTATTACTTACCTATTTCAAGTATTTACATAAGCAGAAAAAATATACTTAGTCAATCTTGATATGCTGCCATGTAACCTGCCTTTGTTTTGTTTAATTAGCCGCTTGGTAAGTATCGAGTAGCAACCCTAAACTTGTTACACAACCCTGCGCCCACGCAAGCGTCACGCGTGCGCTATCGAGCCTACCAACACAGATTAGTAAACAGCTGGTATTTACCATCACAGATTAGCAAATATAGCTACGATTTACCGTCACAAAATAGTATGTTTACTATTTTGTTAGTTTGCTACTGCAGGCTTTTACCACCACTGAATTAATATTTACCATCTACTGTTGCCCGATGACTATGACCTGTAATGTAACTTATGTCTATATTAGTAGAGTTTGTCACTAGCTTTACCTTTTAAGCAAATTTCACACGAAGTATCTTAATATTATTGGTAGTTAGAATGAGGTTTCCATTATAAACCTAGGCATTAACATCCGTATAACTTTACTTGCCTGTTACTAATTACAGATGGATTTCGAAAATCTTTATAGTTGGGATCATTGCTCACAGCAGAAATTACTATGAAGTAAATAAATTGCGTGTTTCGAATAGGTATACTCACGCATTGCGGTTGGGTTAATTAACACGTGGCCTACGATAATATGCGAATTATATTAATCTTCAAATCATCTTACGTTAATCAATGACCACAGTGCACTGAAAAATAGCAGGTAAGGTTCAAAATGTGCAAGTTTACTCAGGAAAGTTATAAATATTCACCAGATATAACTTAGTACAATTATCAATCGACTCGATTGTCAATAAGCTGTGAACCAACCTTCAAAGTAGTATTTTCATTCACATCACTAAAATCTTACTAAAATCCAAAGAAGTTAAATACAATATCAGCAAAGCAAAAATAAATATTTCTAAGATCACAACAATATTTTTATCCTTTTACTCTCATTGTTTTCAAACTGAAAGTTATAAGTTTCGCTAGTCTTTTTGCGCCAGTTTCATCGAAAGCTTTGATTGTACCATCAACTGAGATAAGGTCTTCCGTGTGTACTTTCCCCACTGGTATACTGCGCAGTTGCCTTGAAGATAAGACATGGAAAACTTAATCGGTGCCCTTGGCACAACAATGATTCGCAGCCTATGCACGACGCACTCCCACCGTGATGGGCTTATTGATAGAATAGCATCCGATGAATCACTAAAGCACTTTGCATACGGCTTAACACGAAGGTAATATGAGTTACTTAGCACCTACATGCGTCGACACAAATACTGAGACGTTCGTCACCTTGTTTGTTAATGTTGGAATTGACAAGTTTGATTTCCTGTTGAAATTTTATAGAAACGTTTAGAAATGATCAGCATCCTTTGTAACCCTATACTACGTATTTGTAACCCTTCTATGTATTATTTGTAACCCAACATTATGTACGTATAAGCCTGTCGCAGTACAGTTGTCACTTCCATACCATTGCTTCTGAGTGCGTAACCGTTCGAACTCAATTAAGAATAGTTGGACAGATTGATGCACTTCTTTCGCAGAATAATTCTGCGAATAATTCTATGCGATGAACTTTAGTGCAAAATAATGATAGTGCTGCGAATCGATATAATCGTATTGTTACGGACGTTAGTGTGAAAGCGTGGTAACCACCCCAACGAGATCATCAACCCATCGTGCCGCTGAACGGCCAAAATAATGGCATAGTGATTTTCTACAAAATCTGTATATGTTTTAAATAAAATATGACGTGTCTGGGCATCTTATACAAAAGAGACCATAAACGAATAACTTTTAACTTTGTTGGCAGAACTCATAACAAACAAACATAAAATCCAATTATTCAACAATAAACTGTTTACGATAGTTATCATGTAATCTCATCATTATAACCGAATTGGAATGCTTTGTGTTAGAGACAATCGATTAGAAATCGGAGTTTTTAAATATTTTCATTTTATTTCCAAAGAAATACAAATAGTAATAGATTAATAGATAGACTATACATGAAATTACGTAATACTGTAATAAATGCTGCATGCTGCTATATTGTTGTTTGTAAATACTTTTCCATTATTATTTGGACAAATGCCTGAATAAGGCATTCCCAATTATTAGTTTTTGCGCGTGCTGGGCAAAGGTTCACCATTCTTATTGGAAGCCAGTGACTCCGGAAAGCAAAGTATAAATATTCCCGTTTTTCGGCCCTTTCAACGGCATCGATAACCATCTTCAAGCGACGACGTCCTATGAAACAAAACTCGAAAGAAAAGTGTGATAATTCTCATTTACCTATTTAACGTCCGGATACGCCTCTCTTGTGTTTCACGACGGAACGAGCGCTTCCGCGATGCAGTGAGAGCTGTCAGTTTATCTGATCGGCACCGGTTGACGTGCAAATTGTTGAAGCATGATCTAGACTCAGGGTTCGATGTAGTCGCTGCACGCTGCAGGATGTAAGATGCAATTTGTGCGGTGTCTTCATTTTGAATGCAGCATCTTCGTGTTTATTCCGGCAATGTCGGACTAAGTTTGACAGGCCTGTCACTGGGTTGAGATATCTTGAGTAAAGAAGAGCGAATTATTAGTGGTTTTGAGAGCCCATGGCATGTTATGGGGAGTTAGTTACCTTTAGGTATATTAATGATTATGTATATGGCATAAATATACCTACTAAGGGGTTGCCTAAGGACTTGCTAAGAGTTTTGTAAATTATAAAGACAGGACGAAGGGATACGCACTAGTTCAGCTGAAGTGGTGGCACTACTATCAAAAATACAGCAGAACTGTTTATAAATTACCTACGGTAGGATCATTTTATTCTATTTACTTTAATGAACGACAAAACCAGTGTATTTTTAATTACTAAAGCCAAAATTAGTTAAATTGATTGGTGTTTTATTCTAAAACCGAAATTATTATTAACCAACATTTAAAAATTATAGTGTATGAATAGAGTTTATTAGCCGTCTCGCATTTGCATTGATAGCGATCGATCTAGTTGAGTTTTTCTCATCGTCAGAGGTGGCCGAAGCGAAGTAAATAGATAGATTATGCACTTTGCAACCCAATGACACCACGGTTGATCTTCGTCCAATGACACAATTTTGACAAGTTCGGTTTGTTTCGTTCCATGCTTCGGAGGTGGTCGGCCTTCGTTTCTATGAATACGTACATATCAGCTGTTTTGCCGTGTCAGACGCTGTTTGGATAGTGACAAACACCGATACCAGAGCCCAGCACCACCTCATAACTGTATTTTTCTAGTTCGAACCATGAAATCTCGATGTACGCCATATCGAAAATAAGTACAGGAAGGTGTTCGACGTTCAATGAACAACGTCATCATTATCATGGCAACTCATTCTAGATCTTGGCTAGAAACAAAGATATGGGAAGGTGCCGCTTTGTTCATTTTAATCACTTGCCGCTAAGTTTTCTCAAAGCTAAACTAAAAACTTTTCCTTAAGTTAAGTTAAACTTTTCAAAGTTAAACTTTTCCAATAACAAACTACCTACAGAATTTTATTTTTATAAAAGCAATTGTCAACCCTTTCTTGGCTACTGGGCGTTTGTTAACAATCTCCTTTATAAGACGCATCGCCGTTGAAGGTACGGCCAGTGTGCAAACAGCGATATCTGGAACGTGTCAGTCGGTGTAGCGAGGACACAGTTATTAAACTTTGTATTGATAATATTTCCATTCAAATTTTTTTTCATAAGGCACGTAAACACTTGGGTAATTTTCCCTATGCTAGACGCCATGGGCATTATGCAACCTTTTCCCAAACGAGTGGCTATTAGAAAACAAACACTATCGAACCGGGCGTAAGGTGAACACCCCATATCCTATATTCAATCAGGCTATTCAATAAGTAGTACTTAGAATGAACACACATAGAATAAACATATTGATACGAGTAGAGTATGTATACAGATAATTTTAACACTGCTGGTTCTATCTGCAAGGACTTGCAAATTATGCTGATCTGCTGCAGATCTCGTAGGACTACATAAAAAAATCCGTGCTACGAGCTGCACGTAACCGTAGCACGTAGCACGTAGCATATATTCTCAATGTCTGATTGCTGCTTTGCTCTATATACTACTCTACATTGTTCCCATCTTGACTATATAATAATAATGAATGCTCAAAATGCGCAACCTTAATCACTGTAAGTACTCGGAGCTACCGGTGGCGGGCGGGATGCGGTGGTAGCTCTTACACAGTCATGATGCACAAACAATGGGGAAAGCAGACCATCAATCGAAGTCACCGCTGGAACATGAGCTAGTTTTTAGTCTTTGATTTGATTCTAAGCATATTATTCGACGTTACTACACCGTTGTTAAGTTTCGTGAACAATGACATATGAATGATGGTTGTGGTTATTAAATACCTACCGGATTGATGATCTTCTGGTAACGAGTAGTGAGAATTTTTTGAAATCGAAATCTTGAAACGTAAAGGTCGCGTCAAGAGTTATTGTTAACTTAATGTTATGTAATAAGCAAAGATATAAGCCGCATAACAATTTTAGGTCACACAGAAAATTAAATGTTACGTCTTATGGAAAAAATCGGTCATGAAAAGATTTCTACCTCTCATTTCCAAACGTTTCATTTTACGCTAATAACAAAAAAGACCAAGTAAATCAAATCTGCTGGTTGAATGCCTCCGCTCAATAATGCCTACGTGACAAAATGTACCAACCACTGGCGCATGCGGTCATGAACTAAGAAACCTGACTCATAATATGGCTCTGCGTCTCTAAGCCGACTTCACTCTTAGGTCACATAAAGGTTACTTTAGTCTAGACCTAACGTTTAGGTCATTCTGCAGATAATGAGATATTTTTCAATTTGCATACATTCATTGAGTTGTTTTATTTCACAACTAGCTGCGCCCCGCGGCTTAACCCGCGTTTGGATAATATACCATATATCTTTATGAATTGTAGCATATGTGTTATTCTGATGTATAAGCTATATTATTGTAAAGTTTCATTAAAATCCATCCAGTAGTTTTTACGTGAAAGAGCAACAAACATCCATCCATCCATCCATCCATACTTACAAACTTTCGCGTTTATAATATTAGTAGGATAGGATACAAATTACACGGGTTTTGTTTCTACTGCGTCTACTGCTCATGATTTTTTATTTGCATAATCAGAAATCAATTACCGCTAAAACTTAGATTTAATCGAGTTAATGTGAAGTATGATTTCAATATTTACTTCCCACATACCGCCGAAGGTAAGATGCGTGTCGTAAATAAAATAAAATAAACAGATGAAAGGTCATGGGAACTACACCTGTAGAGCAATGCATTACAAGTATCACGAGTTTGAATAATATGTTAACATATAATTGATACATTCTTTACTAACGCATCTAATATAATGATGAATGGTTTCGCGCTTGATATCAATATAGAAACAGCCTCCGTGGTCTGCGCTAGTGAGGAGCACCAGCCTTGCTCGTAGGTGGAAGGTTCGATGTCCACGCACGGCATATATTTTTGTGAACCACATTATAATACATATTATTATCACAAATATAAATATATTTGTTGTTCTGAGCTAAGGAGCGGGCGCCTTTTAGTTTCTGGATCTGTAGATACATGGACTTCTCTATTCATACGTGGCTTTCTCGTTAAAAACTTTAATACCTCTTTTCACTCGTTTTTTGGAATATAAGAAATGTCGATTCTGTAAGTAAAATTTAATCCGGTCTTCCGAAACATCATAATTTTCCGGTTTATTATTCTTAGTACAATTAGGCACTACCTATATTTATACAAAATCCAGTGCGTTACGTCAATATAACATTCCTTTGCCGATTTCATTAAGAAATGTGAATTGTTGTGTACAGACCTTATTAATATTCAATTATCGTATTTTATAGACCCGGTTTTATGCGAACGTTAATTATTATACTAACGACTAATTCAGAATTGTGTATCATGATAAAGAGCCAAGTGTGAAATTATGTTCTCGGCAGAAAGAAGTTAAATTATGTAATTAGAGAGACATATATATATACCTATGTATATTAGAGCGACAGATAAACGAGTATCTGGTTATTCATGTTCTTATTTGTTAGTAATAATCAATCTACCTCCTACTAAGCCCTACTTTTCAACCTATGTCGATGAGCCTTGCTCACCGAGGCCACACGTCTATAATAGCAAGTGACATGATCCTATACTAACAACATTATATAATGGTCGGCAACCTCTTGGGAACTTTTCTTTCGAAATTGCTACCAGATTCCAAATGTCAGTCGTGGAACTGCATATTAAACTGCAAACTTTGGAAACTTACCTATGTAGAACTGCAAATTATTCGTGAAGTAACTTCATTTAGCGGAATATTTGAATGACATCTCGTACTCTGACATGGCATGCAATGAATGATTGTAACTTATGTGCGTATTACAATGAGCGCGGCATGTATGAAATGACAAACTTACTAATGGTAACGTCTTATAGTAATTCATTCATGAAGTCAAATTCATTATTGGCGAACAAACAATGAAAATAGTCATTAATGACAGAGGAAACGTCGCGGAATGCAATGGGGGCGACGAGTGACTGGCAGACAGGTGATCAGTGCAAGTGACGAGCGAGTAAATTCTGTAATAATAATTATTTATTATGGAACAACACCTTCACAACCATAAATAAACCGAACCTAACAGTGAACATTACAGGTGGAAGATTAAACACATTTTTATAAAACAATCAAGATGACAGGATAAGAAAGTCTTCTAAGAGACTAATATATCCAACAATTCTTTATGGAATTTAATAAAATTAGTATTAAGCAAAATCGAAAACCAAAAACCTTTAACTTAATCAAAAAAGTGTAGTCTAGGGTATAATGGTAAATGTTAATTTCCCCGTTTCCTCACGTAACTAACGCAAATTCAACCATCATCTAATAATTTAGTGCACTCTCATAATAAAGACTCCAATACATTTCCAGACGGTAAAGTTTGTTAGTAAGGCCATTGTTGGAAAATATTTTAGCCCACACACATTCTCGAGCGTGCGTATTCGCTGATTTTCCTTCATCCTACATTCGCGCATTTAGTCACACAGGACACACACATTAGCTACTTCATCGAAAGCCATTAAATATCTTTTCCGTTGGAGCTCGTCACTTAGAGCATCGCGAAGGAAACAGAAGAGCCCACACAGTCTCGGAGCGTGCGTATTCGACCTTCGTCCCGCATTCCCGTACACTCATACGGGATACGCACTATTTGCTACTCGTTACGGGACACTCACCTCTCGTTAGGTACAGTCATCGTGAAAAACAAACAGCTATATCAATAGAACAGTCTAGGATCTAGTCACATGCGTACGTTCATTGGTAGGTACATCAACAATAACGTGGCCTAGATTATCTTATGCCGTAAGAGATAATATAAAGATCTCATAAGACTTATGACATCTTTATAATATTCCTCGAATCTTGATAAATCTAGTCTGTATGTATTATTTTATCTAATTCATTAACATTAAAATTCACTTTCATTTATTTTGTATCCTTGATATTTCGGTATATAGAACTGTTGATCTACTATGAATACCTACACCAAATTATTTTCGTCTGGTTGGAGGATTATCACTGATTGGTCATTAGCTTTTGGGCAGTTTTATCCATTGGTGGCAGCTTATTTTACACGACTAAGTAGTTTAAAAGGTCTATTGGTATTTCAATTTCATTGACAAATCAAACACAAAGTATTCTAATTAACGCTAAGTTGCTAGTTAGTGTGCTCGTGACATTTGGGAAGCTGAAAGCATTTTCTTCCTTTGATATTGTTGATACAGACACTGCGTCGTACCAATCACAATTCACAGGCGACAGTTTCGGGAAGCATCATTATCTACACGAGCTATAATATATCCCATGCCCAAACATATATCATTGTCACTCTATATTAGGGCCCACAACCACGTCCTCACTCATTCGTCTGACTGAGGTCAGGGAGCTTTTTCACGAGCCATTGCGAAAACGGCTCAACCCCACTAATCAGGTACGTGATACTTTTACGAGCGCACTGATACACTTGCCAAGATTTCAATGCTAATATTACGAAACTCGACAGATGTAATTTAAGATGAGTTAACAAAGAAAATGTGCACCTCCATAAGCGTACAACAATTGAGTGAGTATGGCCCGAGTGGGCGGTCGCGACGACGACGCGTCAATGATAAGAATAATCGAGTCGTGAATCAATGCCAGGAGTACCTAATATTCACTACGCGTGTCCACATAGGTCACAATTATTAGTTTAATTGTCTTTGCCGAGTAGGCGAACCATTGTTTGCGGTTTTATTACGTGTATCGCATGATCTGTCTTAGTTACTGGCTTATTTCGACCATATTCCTTATTTATAACTCTTATTTCGTCATAATACGAGGCCCCAATTCATAACAACCAACAACTAAACCTCTGAGACAACTCAGACATTGCCCAAGTGGTCAAAACATATCGTCGATCAAAGGCCGCGGTTATGCAACGATTCTTTTTAAATCACATTTCCTTCGTCACGACTTGTCTTCCTGAATATCGGTACGGAACATGACATTTCGATAAATACTATCTTTGATCTGTTTAGTTGAATATGAAGTGAGTTCGTGAGAGCAGTGAGTTGAACGTGTAACTCGTGTTGCCCAAATAATTATTGGTCAACACTTTAACAGTCAAATCATCAAATAACCTAACCCACTAATATTATTCAAGTGTCAACTTACCATCTCATATTTTCTAGAGAATTACGCATCGGTATACAGTTAGATAGAACTCGACGTAGTTTATCAAGAGTACACTTATCTTTAAAAATTAACTGTAAGATAAACTCATTTTAGTGCCAGACAATTTACGAAAAATCGAGTCAATTTCAAATTTGGTAGCATTTGATAAATCCTGAAGAAAGCCCTAACAGTCTTACTACAAAAGATTTAGACCAGTGTTGAACAGATTAGTCTAAATTATTTTTTTCCACAAATCGACGTCTAATCCTCCCCTTTTCTAACTAAGTAACAAATTTACAAGTAGAATAATCAGGAATTCCAGGATTGAGTAACAAAACGCGAATGATTGACGTAGTTTTCGTCGAACGAAATTTTAGAAGCCTCTGTTTAACTCTGGTGTTACGACCATACTCGTAATTGTCGGAAATTAGCGGCCTAGCTCAGTGGGCTGGAGCCAGGGTCTCAATAGATCGTCACAGTCATAATCATTCGTGAACAATTGGGCACTCGCATTGTGGCGCCTCCAGTAACGCCCCAAGCGGGCATGCGGAGACGTGTGTCGGCAACCCAGTGACCGGCGGCACACTGATGACATAACGGCGTACCCACGCGGCCCGTTATGCACCGAGTGAGACGCTTTTGTTGCATTCTACTGTACTGTGTACGTACTTACGCTGAGAAATAGCTTACATTTTTACTGTAATTTGCAATGATAGGTTGGCTTATTGGTTTTATTGGTTTAATAGGATAGAATAGATTTTTTTAATTGTACACCAAAATGAAACACAATACAGAAAAACAACAGTTACACCCGATAAGGTAGTACAATGGGTGGTGTTATCGCTAAAAGCGATTTCTTCCAGACAACCTTTAAATGGCAAGAAAAAAACTATTGTAATTGTTCTAGGATCAACACAAAATCCAATGACAACCTCTATTAACCTGTCAGATACAGCTTCTAAATCAACATCATAATAACGGATAATGCAATTATAAATTGTACCCACTACCTAGTACCCAATTATTATAAAGCATGAAACATGCAATACAATAAAACCTTTCATGAATCCAATGTTAGTAAATACAATGCCTAGTCCTACTTAGTTCCTACTCTTCCTACAGTGACACCTTGGTAACTTTTAGTCCGTCTCTTGAGATATTATAGTGGGCAGAGCTGGTAAGTCTAGACAACGAATTTAGGACAAGTCGAAAGAATAAGTATGGCTTTTGAAAACAGCCTAAGAATACTGTTAGAATGTACCTAAATGTCTGCTATAATATGATCAGCTAATACATTGTGTGGCGAGCTCTAATTCCGCTCCGGTTCTGTTCTTCTGGTTCGGTAG
Organism: Hylaea fasciaria; assembly: GCA_905147375.1. Taxonomy (NCBI): domain Eukaryota; kingdom Metazoa; phylum Arthropoda; class Insecta; order Lepidoptera; family Geometridae; genus Hylaea; species Hylaea fasciaria. The sequence goes on from LR990197.1 coordinate 5,728,470, forward strand.
GTCAGCTACCGAGGAACCGTTCAGGAAAACTTGTACAACTATTTGGTCGTTCTTAGTAAGCGTACGTTGTATCGCGAGTGTTAGGACCGTATTAATAAATGAAACTCAATAGCGCTACCAAGTGCGCTACCAGCTGATCCACACTCAAAATGTAATCTACATCTTGAAGTCGTTGCTATTTAATAAATGGATATTGAGATGTAGCACTGGCCACTAGATACTGTCTTGTATGTGACAATTGTGTCATAATCGGATAGCACTTAACCGCTGAGTGTCATTTATTAATTTGCCAGAGATCATGTAAGTTTCTGTTCCTAATCTACAACTTAAGATGTATATATTAATTAGAACTAAAGAGCAAGTGCACACTGAAGATAGCTCTCAGAGCTAAGTTTGATTTATTAATACGGCCCTTAGACGTCGATTTGTGGCACGAAATTTTAGACACCCGTTCAACTCTTGTTTTAATCTTTTATAGTAAGATCCAGAGAACCCTAGTGAGGGAGGATCTTGTGGTCGTGACCCGTTGTTAGAGGTTTATCACAAATATCCAACAAAATAGTAGGTACTTTATTCGTTTAAAAATAGGTGTCAAAATCCAATTGCTAAGGCCTAAAGGAAGCTGATTAAACCTACCTGCTACCATTTTAGTACATTTCGTGGCGTGCTCTAGTTTAATGCCGGTCCACCGCTAGTAGGTAGGTACTTATATCGAGGAAACCACGCCCCGGGACCACTGACACAACGACCATTGCGACACCTTTCACGATACCACTGCTTACCACAATTATATGTGAAGCCGATGGAATTTCAACCGTTTTGGAGTCATGCTTTGCAACTTTATAAACAAACTAATCAATTATTTAAAGACTGTTTGCGATTTTCTTTCTTTTCCTGATTTTTATTTGTTACTTTTAATATATTTAAGATTTCATTGGTTTCGATGTGTATAATTACTGACATACCTAAGAGTTTTGCTTCGTGTTGTTATTATATCCCATAACCAAAAGAATATAACGAAACAAAAACCATAAATCTTTCAAGCGTTACAGCCGAGGGCCATTAGCAATTTGCACAGAAGTATTTTACATTTCGTAATCAATATGTAATGATAACGCTCCATCGGTGGATATCATAGCCCTATCTCGTAATAAGCCCCAGTCAACTGTTACAAATTATATTGATATTACGTAACAAAAATACTTAACTTAATGGCCTGTAAAAAGGATTAAGGCTAAAGCCCCACTGAGCTAAGAAAAACGCAAATAAGAAAGTCACGAATCTTCCGCTTTTTTCAAAGGCGTTATTTGTTGACATTGTTCGCTTCTCTTCTTACATTGCGTAGGTAAGCTTGGTGGATGTTGACTAGCCTTAAATGTAAGCAGTTGTAAAAAAGTGTTTTAGGCACATTTACTCACTTCCCACTTTACAATTATTAAGATTAGAAAGGCTATAATCGTGCTATATAATTGTAACTAATGACCTGTCAATACCTCACGTACTCGACTTTCAAAAGCAGAGTTCGGAATGCACAGCTATCTTTTGATTTTGTTTATCGTATTGCCTTCTTAAACGAGGAAATGCGATTACACCATAACTTGAAACATTTCAACTAAACTTGTTATGCATCTATATTTGGGCGTTTAAAAAAAATAGACATTGCGAGTTGGACTCGTGCACGAAGTGTTCCGTACCATTATCTACTTATCTATAAAAACGAAAAAAAGCACGTTTGTTGTATGGGAGCCCCCTTAAATATTTATTATATTACGTTTTTTTAACATTTGTTGTTATAGCGGCAACAGAAATACATCATCATTATGTGAAAATTTTAACCGTCTAACTATCACGGTTCATGAGATACAGCCTGGTGACAGATGGACAGACGGACGGACGGACGGGGGACCCTTAGTAATAGGGTTTTACTGCTTGGGTACGGAACCCTAAACTAAGCAATGCGTACGCGTGATATTTAACAGTACCTCTAGTAGCTAAGTACTTCCGGTTTTCATTAATTAAGTTGCGGTCACGCTCATAGCCTTCTTCTAAATCTTTGGGATGTTTTATTTGAACACTGAAGTTCCGTGCTCCAATCAGTAACGAACTTACCGCTAAAATCAAAGAGTGCATTGTTTCAATTCACGCTCCACTTATCTAATTATACTCGAAAAAAGTAGAGCATTTATAACATCGAAAACTTAATTGTCATATTATGTAATTTTGGATAAAGCATATCGGAACAATTCATTGTTACTGGTTAATGAATTGTAGAACAGTGGAACTAGAAGTCAGTGCCTTAACTTTATACCTACAAGGTTTGATTTCGCACAAATACTGACACGATTGTTGTATAATTTATTAGATGTTTCACTACTACTTATCAGAGATTTTATAATATTGTGGACAGTTGGACTTTGAAAACAACCGCACAGCCACTCTGAAAAGCCAGCTGGAACCTAATCTATAATTTCCACAAGTTGTTCAACCAGGAATATTGCCTGTGCGTCATCAGCTCGTGGTCGTTTGATCTTAAGTTGGATTTCAATAGATATTTCAACATCTTGCCTCATCTATGGCCTTAGAAATTGCCTGGATTATTAACTCATGTAAATCAATCGCAACATTTAGGTATATTTAGTGGCACTTTTTTATATACGGAGACTTGAGGTGCATGGCCATATTTTTTTTATTGGGGTCTAGCCACGTGGAGCCCGCAGTTACAAAGCAAAACTTACTTTACACTTATAAGCTAAGGTGCATTTTCGTTCGCAGCGGCTAGCGAAACAAAAGAGTAACCAATTATAGCAGTTGATATTGACAATTTTGTATGGAGTGATTTATATCTGTTACGAGTAACTATTTAGTCATCTGTGATCTAACTCTTTCTACGAATCTTAGTAACTGTCTCAAATTAAAGTTACATTGAGATCGTATTGTTGCAATGCGGCGTCGAGACGATGCGTGCGAATGGTCCGACCTAACGGACACAATAGCTGTTGTGTATAGATAATTTCATTTATAGTTTGATTAAGATGTAGACTGATTAGAAATTGATCACAGCGGTTGTGTCATAACACAGAATAAATGATAATTCCGATACTTACGGCTTGATATCATAATAATTATCAATAATTATCGTATCATTAATATTATATTATTATTAAATTATTTATAGATAATTATCGTTTTCAGATGCGACGGCAGGCTCGGATGACAGCCGGCGGCGCGCTTGTGTGGCGCTCCGCCTCTGCTTTGCAAGGTAATTAAGAATAGGTACTTATTGACTTTCCACGATTCAGAACCTTTCGGTAACCAGTTGTTGATCGATTCGGTTTTATATCGTTCGATTCTCTACATTTTCAATTCCCAATAATCCAAGTCGAACTAGAATGCAACGTGACGTCATACCGTACGATAAAAACTATGGCAACGCAATTCAGCACAGTTATCGAAGGAAAGTTCCTGAACGTTCGATTATTTTCTTTGGATGATGGGTGATCGATGACGTCATCCATTTGCCGAAATCTAACCAAATCCCTATGTCGATTGTTCTGAATAACAATTTGACGTTTGATTCGAGTACCATACCGAACCGAAAGTTCCTGAACGTTACATTATTTTCTTTGGATGATGTGACGTCATCCATTTGCCGAAATCTAACCAAATCCCTATGTCGATTGTTCTGAATAGCTCAGCAATTTGACGTTTGATTCGAGTACCATACCGAATCGAATCGGTACTTTGTCGAAGTATTCTGAATTGCCTTGGTACCATTGGATGGATGAAGAAGAAAAGGAATTACGCGCGAGGAGGACTGGCAGGAGATGGTGCAAGACAGACAAGAACCATTTTGGGTCACTCCACCATTCTAAATCAGTTAACTAGTTAGTTATAGATCCTATGGAGTTATTATTATTAAAAGGACGTCTGACATACACAATGACAATAATTAATATTATTCACAATAATTTGATACTTTTCATTCTTAATTTCCAGTATGGCTGTGGTTGCTGATTTTTATATTCCAAAACGAATTTCGGATATCGAAGTCCATTCAACCTGGTGTAAGTATCATAAATTATAACCAGATACGATTTTCGTACCATGACATAGAGTAGTATACTAGTACCCAACTTATAAGGCGCGTCGTGAATCTTCGTTCGCGCAGAAAAGAAAGTATGGTCCGAAGATTAACGAAAGAATGCTTAAAACTTACAATCAACCTAAGATCACTATTATAAGGTTCATAATACACTGCAGCTGTTAGTTCCATCTCATTCTAAGCCATATCAGTTGGGTAATACTATACACCTATTATCGTAATACCCTAGATAGAACAAACAATAAATATAATATGTGGCTAACCTCTAAGTAGTAGATATAATTTCCTACTAATATTATGTTGCGAAAGTGTGTGTGTAAGTATCTTCGTGTTTGTCCTCTCTTCATGCCACAAAGGCTCAACGAATATTGATGAAGTTTGGTATATATAGATAGAAACTTTAGGTCGTGGCATAGAAAATAGGAAATATGAGTGCCTAATGTAAGTCTCAAGGGTTTAAAAATCATTAGGTACATACTACCTGCTGCAGATTACGGCAAATAGATAAGCTTCGAACGGGGCGTTCTACGACACTGACGTGACAATTAACGTGTGGGGCTTTTTGCGACTAAACCATTTCTCAGCCCTATCAAAAAAAAACATGCGAACTATTCACTATATCAAACTGTTCTATTCACGGATATATTTCCCGGCTTAATTTCGTATTCCTTCCTCTTCCAGTACTTGGACTTCGACAATCTGCCTGAAACCAACTTCACGTGCGCGGGGAAGGTCATAGGCGGGTACTACGCGGACCTGGAGACGTCTTGCCAGATGTTCCACGTGTGCACGGTGGGCCAGCAGGACGAGCCCATGGACATCAAGTTCCTTTGCCTAAATGGCACTGTCTTCGATCAGGTGCGTCCACACATTCTACTGCCATCAACAGGACAGGTTTGATTTCTAACTAAAGTCTATCAATGCCCTATAATTTTATAGTAAAGGATGATGAGTTTTTTTTTTAATACTTTTATGAAACTGTAATCCATGATCCAGAATATTTTGTTGCCCTACTCACGAAAAGGTTTCGATCTATATTCGAATTATCGACACTTTTATAATTTCAGGAGACAAGAGTATGCGAACGGGTAGATGAAGTGGATTGTACGAAATCCGAGAAATTCTACAGTTTAAATTTAGAACTATACGGCAGTACTGCGCCACCTATCATTCAGCCAGACCAACAGAAGCCTCAAGCAACAGAACAGTCTCAACAGCAAACAAAGCCCAGTCAAGATACACACACAGACCCTTCGGTAGATGAGACACCTACAACAGCACACGATAAACATCCAGCGCACCTACCAGATTTTACATACTCGACAGATGATCCTGTGCAGGAAATAAAAAAGAAAGATCCCAGGAGACCGCAACCAACATCGACTAATCCACCAATACAAGTTCCTGAACATGAGGAACTCAGTGGAGGTAAAAATACATTTACATACAGTCTTGAACAAATTTATTTAATTACGTGGTAAGACACAGCCTTATTTTGATTCGTTCGTGCTTTTAATTATTTCAGAGTACCAAGAAGATGACGAAATTGATGGTGACTACGGCGACTACTCGCATCACCCTACGACAACGACAGCCCAAATACCAACAACAATGCCGGTGACTACAACAACTACAACGAGACCAACAACGAGACCAACAACAAGACCAACAACGAGATCAACAACTAGATCAACAACTAGATCAACGACGAGACTAACTACGACCTCAACATTGGCACCAACTTCTTCGCGCTTCCCTTCATCAATACCACATTTGATTTCTTCTCCTACACCGATATTGTCTTCATTGTCACCGCCAGCTTCATCAATACCGTCGGCAGCGCCTCCGTCGCAATCTATTCCAACGCTCGACCCCGCACTGCTCTCACCACAAGAATTCATATATCGTCACCGAGGTCCGGGATCAGAGGCTATCTCCTTTCAAAGCTTCCGACCCGCTGACGGAGTGTACATTACACATGCACCGCCACAACAGTATGACCATTTCCAATACGAGTCATCAAGAACTGCACCGAGACCGGCACAGCAACGTCCGACACCATTCGTACAACGGCCTCAGCCTTTTCGGCCCACAACTCTGGATCCTCGTGATCAGCTCCTACGTCCCGGACCGACGTCACAACCTTCGGAAAGACACGAAACTTCTGTGAAACACAGGCAGCAGAATTATCCAGCATCGGCGCTGCCAGCGCAACGACCTTTGCCATTTAACCCGTTCTATTACGATCGAAAACGAAGCGACGACTCGATCCCGGAAAACGAGTCATCCCTATCCGCTCGATCTGTCGCACCGCCCACTGTCACCGAACGACCTCCGCCCAAACTGAAAAGTCCACCTAGAGTAATCGTCACCGCCAGTGCGTCGGTCAGCGACAGCAACGGAAAGAGGCTGAACTATACGGTCGGTAATGTAGTTAGTGCAGTGAAGCCTATAGTCCCCATCAATTACGATGATTACAAAGAGTCGGATCTCATATTCGATCCGTTCTTTCTCGATGTGCCAAAACTACAGAAACGCCGAAAGACTAGATCTAATAGCAATAGAAAAGTGTTCACCGTCCCCGCTACGGCGACGGTGTCCTCAGAGGTCACGGCGGACAAATTGACCGCGACTATTATCCCTGTGACTTCACGAGCGACTACCACAAACAGAGCATCGACAAAGGTTCCGATTACTACAACGACATCCACTTGGAATCCGGACGACTACGTAGATGATAACTACGAACCTCACGCGTACATTCCGCCGATGCCACCGCTCGCGGTGCTAGTGGCGCACGACCTCAACAAGTTTACGAAAGAAAGACAGACGATCAACGCTTTACTGGGAGAAAGGAGCCATCGAGATCACAACTCGAAGGCTGGTCCTGTTGAGCACTCCAAGCCGACGTCGCCGTCTGCGCTGCAGACAACCTCTAGTCAAAGTGGTGCGGGAGGCGCGGTGAACCCCGCCTCGCCGCCGCCGCCGCCGCCCGTGGAGGCCCCCTGCGCCTCGCGCTCCACTGACTGTCGGACTCGTGCCTAATAAACCTAGCTCCTTTAATCATAACTAGGATAGGTAGAGAAATTTAAACAATTACTGACATTCATACTACCGTTTGGTGAACACAAGAATTATTTGAAAATAAATGAATGCTCAACTTCAAAAGTTTTTGTGTCCTTATGGAGAAGTCAATTATTTTATAGCGTTAGGCTCTCTCAAGCCAATTTTTATATTTACGTATTGTTGTGTTGTGTATACTTTTGATATAATAAGGTATACTTACGCTTTCACTTTCGAGAGCCTTTTTGTATCCAGTCTTTTATAATGTATAATGATGTTTATTACGTATGATATCGCCATTTTTTTTCTAATTTCGTGAAATACACTCCTTTCCAAGTTTATAGAAAGTATATTTTGCTCAACTCTTATTTTTTTTTTTTACTTTTGTATATTTTTACACAGTTGGCTGAGAGCTTTAGGATAATAATTTATAATGTACCTTACCTATGTACTTCTAGATGATCAATGTAAATACGTAGCTACGTTCTTGAATTTATTTGCTATAATAATTATTATTTTACGGATCACTTTATTCATTAGTAATTGCCTAGCGATATTTATAACGGAAAAAATGTAAATATCTTTTTGAAATACACCATGATGTTTCTATGAACAACGTTTTTATATTCTTATCTTTTTTAAAGTGGAAATTAGTCGGTTCTGTATTTCATTGCAAAGACATTGCCGATCAACGAGGCATTGCCGCCATTATATAGGGCGCTACTCACACACCTGCCGCAGGGGCAATCTAGGGTGTAGGAGTGGGGATGACCCTTAATTGCATCCTTAATTGTGATGTGTGTAGGCATGCAGGGGCAATTTGGAGGATTGGCCCTGCGGCAGGGCGGCAGGGGCGCGAGACCATCCTTGATCCCTAAGTCGTCCCTGTCGTCGCTGCGTGGGTAACGCGATTGGGGCAATTTCTCAGTCAGTTTGTCAGTATCTGTCACACGGAGTGCACGTATACATAGCGCTTAAGGTGATATACAGACAGTTCACTCGAGTGACCATTCACTCGAATGAATGCTTCATTTTTCTTTCATTCCATGTTCACACGACTTACTGCGAATGACAAAGAAAAGAACGTTCATCTGTTATTTACTTTAAATATGTCATCGAGTGAAGTCGTGCGTCTCAGAATCCGTTTAATTTGTGACCATTTAATCCAAAAGTTATTAAAAAACTAGTTTAAATCACTAATTAGGGATTTTATAGCGTTTCTACGTAATGTTCGATCTTTGTATTCGTCAAGTTTGTGGTTCCATAAACATTGATAATTCTTAAAATGTTCCAAAACAGCACCGTAATTTGCTCATTCCACTTGAACACCATTTTGCTGCCAATTTTCCGTGATGCAACGAGACGTGCGTCTGCTACCGAGCTCAAGACAAAATGGCCGAATCCGAGTGAACGTTCTCTCTGTGTGCAGACCGTTCATTTTCCGTTCATTCGCAGTTGGAGTGAGAGATGCCGAATGACAAAATCTAACATTGTCGGATCGGTTCATTAATGAATTCATTCGGCACTCTTGTTTCATTTGGGGTTCAGACGAATCATTTCGAGTGAAAGATGCCGAATGAAAGACAAAAATGAACGAAAAGTGAACCGTCTGATACCGCCTTTACGGCATTCCGCATCAATGTATTTTTTTTTCTATAAATGGTGCCACCATTGCAAGAAGCTCTTCAAAAGAGTCAAAATCCATCCGTAAAAAGTTATTGAAGTCATCTACTTCCAGTTATTTTATAATATTCATGTGGCATAACTCACTTCTTTTCAGTAGCCATTTCTTCACCCAGTATCTCCTTTTCCTTTTTTTTTTGAGGTAGCACCACAGAAAGCGCCAAGGCTACTCCAATCTTTTGATTGGTCGATAATACGGGTGCCATTCTCAATACGTGTGCTCAGCTCAGTTTACTCGGAAACACTGCACGGCAGGCAAGTGTGTAGAGATACTCCCGATATAGCCACAACCGCCATGCACCCTAGATTGCCCCTGCGGCAGGTATGTGAGTAGCGCCCTTATACTGGCATAGACGAAGTATCAAATATACTAGCATCCTTAGCTGGTATCCTTTAATCTGTGGCCATTATGTTAGGCACACTGACAACTGATCGGGAGTTGGAACACTTACAATATCTAGTACCCAACTTATAAGGCGCGTCGTGAATCTTCGTTCGCGCAGAAAAGAAAGTATGGTCTGAAGATTAACGAAATAATGCTTAAAACTTACAATCAACCTAATATCACTATTATAAGGTTCATAATACACTGCAGCTGTTAGATCCATCTCACTCATGCCACGCGGCGATCGCTAAGATGGCGGCGGCTGCCGACCAATAGCGGTCAATAACATTTCCCGTGCTTTGAAAATTAATCTTCTGCGCAGGTACATCGGTAAGCCATATCAGTTGGGTACTACTATACCTACTTCTTATGGTAGTAACACAGTGTAGCTGTGATAGTAGAATAATAGAACCAAACTTCAGATGGGAGTGGGACTGGCTATTCTATAACACAGATTAAAGGATACAAGTACTAGTGTCGAAGATTAGGAGTATCTCACAAACAGTGGAGGTTAGACACTTTCTCCATAGAGGTCAGTGCGTCGAATTATTACCAAAGTGTAACATTTTTTTATGTTACCCATGTATACAATGAACTCTATCCATTTGGGTAGTTCATCCATGATGTTACCTTATATCACAGATTAAAGGCTACTAAAATCCTTATATTGGCTTATATTACCTCTTTGCATAGTATTTAGCGTCATATTTTGACATGAGCATTAATTTCACACTAAGCCGAATTGGGTCGAGAGAAACTGCAACCATCTCGATTCTAGATTTTTACAATTATACACTTTGCTATTATAACATTCTTAAATTGAACTTCTAATTACCTATACTATATAATTATACACCATGTCGAGTGAATCTGATAGCAGCATAATGACTGTGGGTGAACTGATTGACAATGCTTTTGGTGAACCTGAAGTAAGTTATGCGTCAGAATGGAGTCAGCATTAGCTTATCCAATGTTTGTACCTACTACTGAATATCGAAACTTTCATATTTTGTTAAGCTTATGTTAAGTATATCTTACGTTTCTTCTAAGTTGCGTAGTATTTATTTCCTCCATGAGTATATGTGAACGTCTGAATTGCCCTGGGCTATCGTGTCACGAAGATAAAATAAATGTGTAATAGCATGTGCCTTGCCAACGGTTGAAACATCGACCTTAAAGCAGAATTAATCGAATCTCAACAACACTGAATTTGTTTCAGGTAAATGTCGTTCATCATAAACTCTTACAAAGTATACTGTACCTTCTGGCGCGACAGCTGAGAGTCTTGGAGAGGCGCGTTGCAGTTAATTTCCCTGCAGGAATAACACACAGGACTTCTTCCACTCTTTCGGTTACTGAAGTTAAACTACATGCAAAAACTAAAAAAAAAGTTCTTAAACTGAGAACAGAATCTCCTTCAAAAGACAAATTATCTACCAATACTGCAATTTCTGGTAAAGCTGCATCTGATAAAGCAAGCTCTAGTAGAGTACCTAATGATAAAATAAGTTCCAATAAAAAAACTGGTGATAAACCAAGTACAATTAAAACAAGTTATAGTAAAACACCTACTGATACAGGTTCTGGTAAAACGTCTATTGAAAAAACCAGCTTAGATAAAGGAACAACTGATAAAAATAGATCTAATCAAATAACTACTGAACTAGGTAGTCCTGAAAGAGATAAAATTGCGAAAACAAGTTCTCACGAATCAATTTTTGATACAACTTCTGCGGAAAAAGCTTATGAAGACAAAACATCGTCTGATAAAACATCTAAAAACAAAACACTGTCTGATAAAACTTCGGTTCGAAGAGATACACCGTCAGCAGAAAAACCATCGGCTTATAAAACTTCTACGGGCAAAAACTTATCTGATAAAAAATCGAAGGATAAAGCATCATCTTATATAGATTCAGAAGAAAAATCATCGCCTGATACTTTTTCTACGGATAAAACATCGATGCTACAAAATTCAGAGGAAAAATCAACACCTACTAAACTTCCTTTAGAGAAAACTTCATCTAAGAAAGCTGATAATGAAGAAACAGCATCTGGTGAAACATCTGCAGATAAAACATTGGCTGATAAAGCTACTAAGGACAAAACATCATCTGATAAAGCTTCTAAGGACAAAAAACCATCTGATAAAACTTCTGCAAACAAAGCTTTCACTGATAACAATTTCACGGATAAGAAAATATCAGATAAAACATCGATATCCGATTTAATTGATGAAAGTTCTATGGATGAGACATCCACTGAACCATCGACGTCGGATAAAAAATCGTCACCAGACAAACGTGGGACATCTACAGATACTAGACCTAGAGGCGTAAGTATTCTTTTTATTTGTAAGGTTTGTGTGTCCGCTCAAGTCAAACGTTAAGGTAACCGTAACTGAACCAGAGATGCACAGAGATGGCATTTATACTTTTATAGTATCTATATCATCATCATCATCAGCCTGAAGATGTCCACTGCTGAACTTAGGCTTCCCTTTGGACCGACACCTCGAACGAAAATTTTCCACTTACATCCACCTGTTGCCTGCAACTCTTATAGTACTCTTGTAGTATCTGTACACTCGTATTACAAAGTACCACAAGCATTCGCATGTGTTCGCGACTATCGACGTTCGCTTGACTTGACCGGGCACTGGGCCTTACACCCAATGTTAATGTTGGATTATTTGTTTTACAAGATTTATGGTTCAGATACAGGATTATCGGCAAATTTTGGAGACGGTAGAGGAGACGAGGGAACGAGAACTACGTGTCATCCGCCAGGTGCAATTTGTGACAATGACATTCTGCTTTTTTAATTTATTTTCACTTATTTTTTTATTACATAAGGTCCTGATGCCGCTTACCTGCTGTTTTTATTTTTATTTATTCATCTATGGCGATATGGGTAAGTGATTTGCTATTAATTAATTTATTGTTTCAAGCATGGTGACTTTAATTATTACCAACACTTGTGTTTTAGAGAGCCGAGTCCCGCGAAGAACATGACAAAACACCAACTCCTATGGCATCACTGGACTCCGTTGGTATATACATATTTCACTAAACTATGTACTATTTTATGTTTTTTCCACCGATACAAAGATTATACCCAGTCTAAATATTTCTTACAGAAGCAACATACGAAAAATTACTCGTTGGTAAGTATTTTTTACATGTACATATCCGATACGCCAAGCTTCGCCTCTATATCTAGTGTACTAACACACTCTATGCGCTTACATTTGTCCCCGGTTCCCTCTATAAGGAAATAAATATAATCAAAAATATAATTTGGATGATCTATTAGTTTTACGAGCCCATATTAAGGCCAGGTTGTACTAAGGTGGTTAGGCATTTAAGCGTAACCTACGTCCCCGCAAATGCCGAGCGCGTATAATCGCGGCCCGCAGAAACGTGGCGCTATTCGAACGCGGTTCGTTTGCTCCGTAAAAATGTTTCCCTCACACTTGCCTGTGTTCTACTAGCTCCGACCGATTGACAATTTCGCTTCATCGACGTAAGTTAGAATGGTCGAACGGTCCCGCACCACACTTGTGTGATGACGGGTGGCATGGCGTGGGTTCTAATCCGCCTACTGGCAAACTTTTTGCACTTAGTTTTTGGATATTACGTAATTTATTGCGATAACAACACAAAACAAACATAATAATTAAGTCGATATCTAAATTCATAAACTTAACTAAAGTAGGTATACTAAGGTAAACGAAGGAATTACTCCCTTCTAAATCTACAGAGAATTTCCCTGTATTGTGTATTATTCAAATTAAAACTTAACACTGAGACTATAGCGAATTTCCGTACGACAAAACAATGTAAAAATGTCATGAACTCTGTACTATAGTTGTAATAGAAATTGCACTTTATGTAAAAGCATTCAAGTTTGTAATCATAAAACCTGTGACTTATCTCCTGCGTCCGCGAAGAGCACGAAATGAGAATAATGTACAGGTAGGTAGGTAGGTATTTGTATGGTAAAAATTATGGAGCGAGCTGATCATCACAAAAAATGATATTTTTTTGCCCAATCGCCACCAGTGGTGGTAATTGGAAGTAATTATTTCCAGCGAGCCCCAAAAATTGCCACCACTGGTGGTGGTTAGGACCACATTATATAAATGGTTTGCCGTACCTCCCCCAGTGGTGGTGGTTGAGATAATATGAAAACATATTTATTTCCAACGACCTCCACATACTGTCACCACTGGTGGTGGTTAGGACTAAATCATAAATTGTTTGCCCAACCGCTCTCAGTGGTGGTGGTCGGTACTAGAGAATGCAAACCGGTTTTAACCGATATCAGAAAACCGGGTTTTCGGTTATTTCAAGCATACAAATAAACTCGGTTTTTATTTTTCACTAAACCGGTTTTTTCAATTATTCGGTTAATTTGGTTTTCTTGTTTGGGACACACTCAAAAAGAAAATAAAAAAGTTCGGCCGCTGTGGGGTTCGAACTCTGGCCTACGCGGCACAGCGGAGTCGCATCCGTACCCCTGGGCCATTTAGACACAGCATAGTCACGCGAAATTGTTATACAGTCTAAATGAAAGAGATGCTCGACCGTTCTAAGTGACCGTGATTGGCCAGTGGGCGTACACAACCGTATACTGCTAGCTACATATAGGTCATATTCATGGCACAGGCAAATGCGGGGGTGAAGTATTTTTGGAGCAAACGGCGATACGTCCTCCCTTCGAGACGCCTGAGCGAGTACTGGCGGATGGCCGCGAGCGCTACAACTCCTAGATTTTGTATGTTTTTATTTATAGGAAAAAAGTGGTAACGAATTTAGAACAAATATTCTGATCCCCACTCCTATATAAAAATCCCCGTTTATTGGTACAACTTTCACGTGGTTTCGTGATAGAATCTCTTAGCAGGAGATAAAGTCAGATGCGAAGTAGTGTCATCTTTGGCATTTTTTTTTATCGAGCCAATCATTCGAAATCACGTTTTTGACTCTGATTAACTAAAAATAATACGTTCAATTTTAATAAAATATTTTTTTTTACTCATAAATCTTATATTTTAATAGGTTTCCTTAGCTTCAAAAGCCTGAAACTCAGTGCCACGTCGCCTTAACGTCAATATTTCTTTTTCCTATTAGTGGAGAGAATCTCGTCAGAAGAAGCTGCAATCAGAGCAAAAGGTATTGCAAGATTCTAAATAAATTTGAATTGCATGCATGTACTCCGTGCTAATTACATAATTATACATTTATATTTGATGGGTTCAGCTCGAGGAAGGACCGGCACTGCAAGAGAATCGACGTCAACACCTCGGATATCAGTTGTAACACAAGAGCAGTTTGACAACTTAGCTTATACTGTACGCCAGATTGAAAAAAAATTGGGTCCAGTATCAGCGCCTGGATTTCCTGAAAACACTCAACTTATGCAGGAGCTTCGTAGGGGAGCTTCGCTAACTGACGCTATGGCAGCTTTGCAATTATCAGCTCGGCTCGAAGCGACGGAGAAAACGCTTAAAAATATGCTATCACTGGTTACAGATATAGCTAAACAAACACCAATGAGTGATCAGACAGCTGACACTGATGCAAGTAAAAAAAACACCTTTCTTTTTATTTTAAGCTGTGGTTCTATTTATTATATCGGTTCAGTAGTTTTGAGATGATACCAAGGTATTATCTACGAAGCCAAACAACCAAACATACAGACATCATTCAAAAATATGTTATAATAAAGTTGAGACTAAAATTAACTCAACTTTTTTTTTATACTTCTTCACTTGTGCCCTTTTATGATTTATAAAGAGATACATTTCTTTTATAATAGGATGTACAAGTTATTTTTGGAGCCCCTTCGGCTGGTAAAGGGCCTCGTACTAAACAAGCGAAAGCTTCAAAACTAGCACCGATACAAGGATTTGCATCGGACATGCAGTCGCAATCGGAGACATCGATGGATATTGGGATGACTCATGCTATGGCTACAGGGTCAGATGGCGGCGCAAAAGATGGGCTAAAGGATCAAGTTACTCATGATGAACTGGAGTACGTAATGGTAGCTAGACATTATAATGATGACGGTGTTCTGAAAGCAGTATGTAGTCCTCTGATCACAGAGTTAAACGGACTGACACCATTGTCTGCATGGCCACTGACATGGCTTTATAACCGCTATTGACGGACTTCTAACAGCTGAGACTGACAGTTTTACAGGTACCCTCCGAAACATAAAAACACTTCACGTTATGGTATCCCACTATTACAGTCACAGTAACAGTCGGTGCAGTATGTGACGTTGGAGACGTTCTTGCTGACGTTGCTTTACAGAGGGAATTTGAATAATCTGTTAAGACCCCTTCGTCAGCGTCTTTAATGCCATTGCTGATACTTACTACGACATCATCATCATCATCAGCCTGAAGACGTCCACTGCTGAAGATAAGACCTTAGATCGCCACACCGAATGACATTTTGCCACTCGCACCCACTTACTACGTACCTACGTGGTTTCAACTTTTACATAATTATCTAGAAATTAAGCCAATATGTGCATATTGTGTTTCCAGAACTGCACTTGCGGAAATGAATGAACAGATAATGAAAACAGTCAACACCTCCATTGCACGTAGTTCCGCTAACGCTGAACATGCTTTGAAATTAACAGCTAAACTAGGTAGTATAGATTAAATACTATTTTCCAAGGAAATTACTCTAATAAGTTGGTTAGTAGGTACCTTTATAATATTATGATGTTTTGAGCAGAAGGAAAGGTACAAGCGTCATTGAAACTTGGAAACAAGATGGATCATTTAGAAACTATGGTTTCCAACTACGCAGAGCAGATTAATGTTCTTGACACCGGTCTCTCCTCTCAGGTAAATACTTGTACATAATCGTGTATTAAAAAAAAACACAGGCTAGTGCTTTTTCTAAGCCTTATAAGTATGACTCCACAATATTTTGTGACATCCTTATAGATGACGAACTATCAAGAAGAGCTCACTCAAATGCAGCACGATTTAGAAGTTGGCTTGGATAATATGGCTGAAATGATGGCCAATACAGGCGGCGATGCTACAGGTATGGCTACACTTGCTGGGTTGCATTATCTGACACTATAATATCGTTGCATACCTCGTAGGTATCATGGTTTACATCATTCCGGAGACGGCGGCTATTCAAAAAAAATTGATAATGTGGTTTTTTGTTCCCAAAATTTACCTGTTCCGTTGCTGGCGGTTAAAAGTAAACTCAAATTGTATAATGTAGGTAAGTAAAATTTGGAAAATTGGTTCCCTAATGAGTATTAATTATTATTAAAAATCAATTTTAATAAAATTGTCGTTACCATACATTTTGGTTATCGTAGAAAACTTGCTATATTTCGGTTACCAGAATAACATGTTTTTTCAGCCGTTGCGGAATTAAATGCACATTTCAACGATCTGCAAACAGATATTGATAATACGGTATCAAAACAGAAGGAGTTGAGGGAAATTCAGAACACCTTATCCGTGGATCTTAATGTATTTATTGGCAACTTTGATTACCTATTATTCTTTTAAAACATAATATTTTACTCGCCTCTTGTGACGCATTTCTTACTAATTAAAATGAACCCACCAATTTACTTTTAGTCACTGAGGAGTTACCGTCTTCTGATTTCCCTATCATTAAATCAGTTGCTGTCATCATGATAATGTACTACATGAATTTTCAACGGAACTTCACAGGCATGCATAGTTTTAACTTATTTGAACAACAACAACGGTAAGCCTTTATTTTCAGTCGATACGAAAACAGATAGAAGTGTTGCGTGAAGCTAAAGCAGATCGGGAGGAAGTGATAGACGCACTTCGCGATAAAGCTGGATTAGGAGAACTAAACGGATTGGTTTCTCTCCAACAATTCGATGCTGTCCAAGGAGATTTCGAAAAGCGCATCGGCGCTGCATACGATAAGTTTAACAATCAAGAGATGGTTTGGCAGGTAATATTAAAATCAATAACTTGTTTCCCTAATGAATACCTATTCAGCTCTTACTTTATCTGCTAATATTATTTAAAATCCACCTCTTATAATATTTTATTGACTGAATATTGACAGAGAGCCATTGACGACATCATGAGAGACCTAAATGAAAAAGCGGACATTTATCAAGTGGAGGGATTGCGTGATGATATCAACCGTCATTTAGAAAATATGAGAGTCAAGATGAATTTTATAATAGACATAGTCGGAGAGCCTAATGCTGCGGCCTTAACGAAGAAACTAAACAGAGATACAGCCTGCCTCTCCTGCTCAGCCCCAGCTCAAATGAGACCAGAGGAGCCTAGCGGCCTACTCTTGCCGTCTTTGAGGCCTCCAGCGATTGGCGCTGAAGCACAAAAACCAAAAGGGGATGGTGACCACGGAGTATGCTATCCTGGTTTCCCGATACCACATCCGAGAGATCCAAGGTGACATAAATATACCACATATTGTTCGTTTCTATTTTAGTCGCTCCTGACTATTTCTGGTACCTACGTCTAAATGCGTTTTTAACATACCTACTTACTACGAATTATTTTTATGTATCTCGAACATTGGGTAAGCAGTAGGTACCTACGTTTGGACACATGAAAACCACTTAAGCAACAATAGCATATTCTTCTAATACTATGCTCATTTTCCAGATCTCATACATGTAATCGTTGGTGTGGAGGTTCACATACAATACTGACCACTCCAATTAGCCGAGCGCCTCCCGGATTGGTCATAACACCAGCGAATATAAACGTTAATATGGAAGCCGGTCCAGATGGAAGAGTCAGTATTATTTCTTCTTCTTTCTTTATTATTACTATTATTTATCTAGCGCTTTTTTTTCTTAGCGTAGATGTTAATGACTAGTGTCTGACCTGCTACGGTCAAGCAGAAAATACCTTTATACCACTTTCGGGGACTTCTAGCAGCAGTCGTTGGGAGCCAGTCCCCTAACTCTCACCATGTCGTAACTTTCCTCTTGAATTTTAGATGTATGCGGTGGATAACCCTGAAATCCTTCAACCCTGTTGGCAATGCAACAACACGCCATCAACGTTGCCTGAGATTGAAAAGAAACATTCGGACAAAGTGACACCATATCACTTATGTCCTCACTTCAACACGAATGTGGAAGACTTTGATTCTACCACACCAGCCTTTTGACCCCACGGCTGCCGACATTTAACAAACTTCAAAAGAGGCAGGCTAGTAAGGGAAGTGAACTAAGGACAACAGTAGGTAGGTAGTTCATAGCTAGGCAGGTACGTATTTCCTACCTACTTACTTACATTATTTTTGGATGTATTGTTTCGAATGTTACTTAGTAGGAATGTGCAATTAAACTAATAACTTAAGAGCCCACGACCGCCAGACCTTCGTTATTTTATAAAAGCTGAAAGTTCTTCTGTGCGTGTCCCCTATACAGGTAAGAACGACCAGGGACTATAGAGTTTGGGTAGTGGTTACTTGGGCAGATAACAGGTAGTAAAGGTGTATAAAATATTACCTTAAATTCGTTAAAGTATAAAGCTCCATATTTTTATATTTTATTAGGGATAAGTTAAGAAATCTCGTCATCCATTGCCGGACACTTATGACGGTTACTACCCCCTGCCAGACACCCCTAAATTTTAATAAATTATAATTATACTTTCGTCACAGTATAAAAGCTAAATTTTATATATGTTACTTGGGAACCTATAAAAAAATGCTACCTCAATAGCCGGACAGTTTTAATGGTTTTTACACCTTGCCAGACACATCGAAAGTCCGCTGTAGGTGCGAGCGCGAGCGCTTAGTCGATTCCGATCTTGAAAGATATCCAATAAAAATATATTTTATTACGTTCATAGCCATGTTATATAAAGTAAAAAATGAAATTTTATTATTATAATATACAAAAAAGCATTATTACATGTAAAAAAATATTTATTCGTTGTCGTCGATATTTTCATTTTCTTCGTCACTACTCGCCCAGTCGATGTCATGATGGTCTTCAATATCGCCTTCTTCAACATTATGACTAATTAAAAAAATATGTACAATAATTTGTCATAATAATCACATATACCTGATTGAGTTTTAAGTGAATCACTAACATAACTTGGTAGTTGATCTCCTGAAAACCATTTGAATTGGTATTTGTCATTTTTCAATACCCAGCCGTTATTGTCTGGTTGATATGTAGTTGGATTTTTCAAATGAGCATTATTCCAAATGGTACATATATAATATAATTTGCTCTCAGAAATTGTTGCAATAGCTCGCTTTTGCAAGGTGGTAGATTGCTAGCGTCAAAATTTCGCAACTTTTTCCGGTCAAAAGCTTTGTTTACATCGGAGACTGTATACGAGTCGATGAATAATTGCAGTCTAGCGTCATCAACACCAATAACATTACGGACATTGTAAACATTGCATGTAAATCTCTGAATAATATCGAAGATGTTTCGTTGAAACTTTAAATTGTCAATTAATTCGCTGTTGCCGAAGTTCTTAAAAGCTTCCTGGTACTCGGGATTTTTTTTTCATTTCTTGTATTGTATTGATTTTCCTTTTCTGAAAAATGCAGGGTTAAAATCACAACCGGTGATGGCATGAAATCCAGGTAAACTCTGACAAAGTAACTGTCCCAACTCTGCATGTATTTTACTTAGGTCCGCATATCTTAAGTTATTGCCAGTACCCGTAATCATCCGAACAACGGAATCACGAGGGCAATATTGCAGACCATCATGACATCGACTGGGCGAGTAGTGACGAAGAAAGTGAAAATATCGAAGACAACGAATAAATATTTTTTTTACATGTAATAATTCTTTTTCTGTATATTATAATAATAAAATTACATTTTTTACTTTATATAACATGGCTATGAACGTAATAAAATATATTTTTATTGGATATCCTTCAAGATCGGAATCGACTAAGCGCTCGCGCTCGCACCTACAGCGGACTTTCGATGTGTCTGGCAAGGTGTAAAAACCATTAAAACTGTCCGGCTATTGAGGTAGCATTTTTTATAGGTTCCCAAGTAACATATATAAAATTTAGCTTTTATACTGTGACGAAAGTATAATTATAATTTATTAAAATTTAGGGGTGTCTGGCAGGGGGTAGTAACCGTCATAAGTGTCCGGCAATGGATGACGAGATTTCTAAACTTATCCCTAATAAAATATAAAAATATGGAGCTTTATACTTTAACGAATTTAAGGTAATATTTTATACACCTTTACTACCTGTTATCTGCCCAAGTAACCACTACCCAAACTCTATAGTCCCTGGTCGTTCTTACCTGTATAGGGGACACGCACAGAAGAACTTTCAGCTTTTATAAAATAACGAAGGTCTGGCGGTCGTGGGCTCTTAGGCTATAATGTGCAGCAGCTCAAGTCAGTAATACCACGGTATATTATGAGTAGGTATAGTATAACCTATATCCTACTAAACGAGTTTTTTTTATTGAGCATGTTTTTTATAACTTAACATTATTGTAAGTACCTAGTACCTAGGTACTAAGCGACTAAACATTAAAATTTGTTGAAAATTTTATTATTCACCATTATTACTATAAAAACAAATTGAAATCTAAAATTGGTAGATAATTATACAATACATAAATCAATAAACTCAGATGGGGTCCCAGTGTTCGCTGAAATAAACGAATTTCCCACTGCTTTCTACTTAGCATACTTTTTTAAATTCCATGTGTAAAGTAGATACCTACTACTTACTTAATTTTGAATTTACATGATTTAAATATACTCGTACAACAATCTGGAAATCGTTGTCGTACGTACCTAGGTGCTTACATATTTTTAGTGAAAAATCGACATACATCCCTCAATATAGCATTTGTACGACAATTTTGTTTTTTTATGCAATAAAGTTTTAAATATATGCATGTAACGTGTCATTTTATCGCGTTTCGTCCCGTCCACCCACAACTCAATTAAATTCAAGGACTGGTATGAACAAATAGGTGGTGAACCTATGTGATACTTAATACATAGGTAAATATATATATTGTGGAAAAAAGAAATAATTAGGTATGTAGGTATTTGTAATATTTTTAGACGTCCTGACACTGATAAAATGCACAAATCGTGCAAAGCCAAAACTAAAAAATAATGTAAAGCCGTTTTGACTGTGATTATCTCTGTCAGCCGTCAGCTGTCAAATAGATTTCATCAGCCTGCCAGCCAGCCAGCCTGTCTGTCACCTGTACTGTAGGTAGGTAGGTAGTCAAGTACTAGTAACCAACCTAACCTTGTTTCATTTTTTCTTCTTGATAATATTGCGAAATTTGCGAATAATTGTATGAAATGTTGTTTATGCAGTAGATTATAATCAATAACGTAAGTTAAAGAAGTTTTGACACAAATAACATTATCTTACAAGCACGGTTCTATGTTTATAAATGGCATTTGTGTCAGGTCAGCTGTTGCGCTTTGGTTCATAAAAGTACTTATCTATTTTTTCAGGTACCTACATAATAACCAGAGTTTGTAAAATGCACAAAGTACTCGAGTTCCAAGCCGTAGTGCTGGCGGCCGGCCGAGGGTCCCGCATGCCTGACGTGGGCGGCTCAGTGACAAAATGCTTGCTCCCTGTAGGACCATACCCTGTGTTGTGGTACTCTCTAAACATGTTGGAGACTCTTGGTTTTCAAGGTAAATCGATTAAATGTTTCTAATGACAGTTGACTAGGTCAGTATCTTCCTATTTAATCACAATCTACTGCATAAATTCATCAAGTAGGCTACATACTATTCATTCTTATGTATTAAAAATTCTTATTATTAAAAATATAAATTCTATTTACTTTTTCAGAGACCATAGTTATTGTCCTAGATGAAGACAAATCAAACATCCTCAATGCACTTGAAAATTGTCCACTCAAAATTAAGTATGAACTTATTGTCATACCATCCGATGAAGACTGGGGCACCGCCAATTCTCTGAAACATATCAGCAGTAGAATAACCACAGATCTCTTAGTAATCTCGGGAGATCTAATTTCTAACATTAAGTTAAATGAGGTTTTAAATCTTCATAGAAAACATAATGCTACTCTCACAACTTTATTCTTCAACAATGGCCCTGAAGAATGGATCAAACTCCCGGGCCTTAAAACAAAAGCGAAACCTGATCGAGACTTGGTTTGCATCGACAAAGAAACTAGTAGATTAGTGTTCTTAGCTAGCGCTAGTGATTTCGAAGAGAATGTCAAAATACCAAGAGTTCTGTTAAAGAAATTCTCTTCTTTGTCTATGCACAGTAGGTTATTAGATGGCCACATTTATGTAATGAAACAATGGGTGCTGAATTATCTAGTTGAGATGGATAAGTTTACATCCCTCAAAGGGGAATTAATACCACACATTGTGAAGAAACAACTTACCAAGCCTAAGACTCCGACTGATAAAAAGGGGACTTCAGAAAGGAATGTTGAAGTAACTAAGGACATTTTCTCCTTTGCTGTTGAAAATGACTATGGAAGTAAAATCAGGGAGATGTCTGCTTTTAACGATCATGCTCTTGGAAGTAAAGGAGTGTACTATAATGATGTTCTAAAATGTTTTGCTCATATACCAAGCTCAGACACCTTTGGTATTAGAGTTAACACTCTGTCTGCTTTCTATTTGTCTAATAGTAAGGTAAGCATCCAGCGACACAATGAAAATTCACCTACTAAAAAGGAAAACAATGCTCTACGTACACATTTAGTATAGAATATATAATTATAATAATATGCTCACATAGCACTAACTTACACCTATATTATTAGCTGAGCACCTACAAATAAAAGTAATATATAATACAATATTCTAGGACATCCCGGAGTCTTCATACTTTCATCAAAAGCCATCCTGCGAATTTGTTGCCGAGTAGTAACAAACACACTTACTCATAGCTTTTTGCATTTAACATTTAATTAGTAAATGAGGACTATCTAAAGAAACTTACAACACCAACAGTGGCTTTTTTCATTTTTTATTTTCATACTTATATAATAGGTATTTTAATTTTCATATGTTTTTTTAGATTCTATCTAAATGGGAACAAATTACTGGTGCCCCTCTTTCTGAAAGACTACACCCCAACAGCGAGGTTAAAACGAATCAAATAGACGAAGCAAGCACAGTCGGAGCGAAAAGTTTAGTCAGTGAGAAGACCTCAATCAAAAGTACATTCATTGGAGCCAACTGCACCATAGAAAACAAAGTTCGTTTAACCAACTGTGTCCTCATGAACAATGTGACAGTCAAAGAAGGGTGAGCTAGATTTTTGTACTATTAAATCTAGTTCTAGTGTTTCTTATAAGAATGTTTCTAAAAACCATGGCACCAATCTTTAAATAGTATAGTACCCTTGAGGGTCATAACCTTGAGAAACCGTAAAAAATTAAGTGCAATAAAAATGTAGGTATTTCACTATTTATAGTGATGTTTAGTCATGCTATTAAACCTATGTTAGAACCCATGAAAAAGAGTGATTGAATGCTGGTTAAAAGTTTATTCTTTACTATAGAAGAAAACATTGGTGATGTAAATAATTCACATCGCAAATGTTTTTTTTTTATCTGTATCAGTAAATTGTTATTTACAATGTTGGTATAATTATACATAGTTATAGATAAATCCATTAAAAGAGTTTGTATTATGCTATTGAAATTTAAATTCTCGTGTTTATTTTGAAATTGCTTTATGATGCTGCTGTCGATTATTAGTACTGAGTGTATGTGTCATAATTATAATATCTTTCCGCACATTCGCAGCTGCGTCCTTCAAGACTGCGTGGTGTACACGGGTGCGACAGTGGAAGGTGGTTGTGCGCTGCAGTACTGCCTTGTTGGACCCCACCACTCTGTAGCTCCGGGCACCACGGGCAACCACCAGCTGTATGCGGAGACTACGGACAATATGATCACCCTCGGATGATAGTTAAGTTGGTCAAGCTTTTAAGTAGAAAGTTTGAATTTACGTCTGAAGACTTGAATTTAAGTTACGAGTTGTGAATACTAAAGACATTATGGTACCTATTTACAGCCAAGTCATAGCACCAAGTTGTTAAAATTGTAATAATATACGATATTTTGTAAATTGAGGAATTTTAATATTAATTCTATAATATATTTATATATGTATAAATTATATTGTTCACACTGTAAGGATTCAGAGAAAGTAACATGACCTGGGAGTGTTCACGGGCATTTTCTAAGCAAGTGGTAGAGTTCCTATTATAAGTAATCCTGCGTCATCGCTTTCCATCAGGGAATGATTGAATGCATCTGTATTTTGTTTGTTTTAATCCCAATGCACGCGAACTATAAGCCTTCATCCTAAGATTTTTTTAATTTCACCGTCTTTCATGTAGAGCCGAGGCACGATTAGAAAGGAATTGTTTCGGGTTGTAAAACGCAAAGTTTTCATTCGACACTAGTAGGTAACACAAATTAAAAAAAAATTGGCAGGTCTAAAGTAATTGCTGTCTCTATTGTTCTCATACATTTTAAATGAAACAAAACTAGTAAGAATTAGGTACCTACTGAACAAAAACTAACAAAATTGGCACCACTGACGCTCATAGATGAGGTAAGACCTAATTACCGATTAAAATTAGTCACGCAAATCCACTTGGATATAAATGAAGACACACTATCCGCGTATGTCCCAAGCGTGGGCTACACAGTTGCATACACTTGCTTTCTATAATTTAGAATGCATGCGGTTGGCGATTACGTGATGGACCTTTGCAGAATGTGTGCAAATCTTGAAGCATTGCTGCAATGGGAAGATCTTGAGCAAAGATACGCGATTTCTGATAGAACTCAGCTGGTGAATGAATAATTAAACAAGTATTGCGCCTCTGCAACAGTGGCATATGCATGCTCTAAGCGTATCTACTTATCTACGAAACCTAGACCATGCATGATGAAAATTTAATAAGAGGTAGTGATTTCTTCTATGGTCATTATGGCGCCAGAAAGACATGTAAATTAATAATTTTTCTACCTATTCCTTACCTTTGTATCAATACTAAATAGGTAGCGAAGCATATTTATCGAAACGGTTTATAGTGAATTCTATACAATAAGGATCAAACGTAACCCAATAAAACTCTATAAAGCTCTATTTAGCTCTGTTGCTCTGTTTTACATTAATAAGGTATAGAGATCCCTTCCTCCGTTTTTTTGCTCTCGTTTATAAGTATAAAGTGAGTAAGTCTCACCAGACACCTTAGAGGAAATATATACTACGTTTATATTTCATGTTGAGTTAGATACCTCCGTTATAATTGTCGTGTTAATTGGAGTTAGTCGGTACATCTCGGTAGAGAGTACTATATTCCTTGTTCAGTACCTATCAAGCATTCGAGAGAGGGCAACAAGAGCGCCGAAAAACGGGAGAAAAACATGAGGACCGTTGAGAGATCTTTTTGACTGTCACAGAGCTAGCCGGAGCCCGTATTTTTACCAACAAAGCAAGTCAGGAAATAAGGTGGGTCCAAAGGTGGGTAGGCTGAAGTATCGTAGAATAAATTTCGCTGTAGCAATATATCACGTAAAGCCTCCGAATAAGGTCTGCCCCTAATTTTATATTTCTGGATCATGGTGTCGGATAATCGGTGAAAGATGATTATAAACTTTAACGATAAAATCAATTATGCATATAAAAGTCCTGAATTACCGATGGAATTTTGTTTACGATAAACTTAGATAAGTAATGCAAGATAAAGCCTGTGAAAGGTGCGTATGCATACAAACGTACTACAAGTAGGCAATAATAGTAGATAAGATACTTAGAAATTGGATGCTTGTGTCCTATAAACCTAATCCATGCAATAAGTCGTCAACAAAAATCGTGTTCTGAAATGTAATTTTGTCATAACCAAATTTTGCAATTTGGCGGCCATCGATACAGACAGGCGCCATCCGATCGTTGCAGTAAAATATTTATGTCGATTGGTCATTGCGTGCCAGCAGATTGAGCTAGCAAGATACCAGCTCTGAGGCAATGCAAGTGCTACCTACTTGGCTACTCATACCACCTATTATATAACCGTTACCAGCACGTACTAACTGTGGGCTAATCTGTACCGAGACTAGCCACTATAAGTACTGGATATGCCACTTCAATGCCTTACATCGCGTGATGTCTATGAAAGATTTTTTGCCCTGAAATTGAGCGTAACTTTCAATTTCTTTGAAATTACAACGAATAGTTGAGGATGCGTTTGCGTGTGTAAAAAAAAGTATACCTAATACTAAAACTGTACCTACCTAAGACATAGTTACACTATCTAGGTATAACATGTGCCTAAATAGTATAGTACTGGATAGAGGCTGGAGAAGACGTATCGTTCAAAGTAAGTAAAACTACCTAGTTACTTACTTAGTTATAAAAACTTAAAAAAATGAAAATGTCAGCATTCATGCGTGTAGAGCCCAAAATTAAAGTAAATACCAATCACAGATTTGTAACAATTATCTTTATCCACATTCCCAACCTATTGGTGTTTTATTGATAAGTGTTTCTAGTTACCTACATAGATATCTACACTGTTCTTCACTTCCCTGCTTACTCGTCAGTCGGTTTTACTAAATATTGCCTTGTGAACAAAAATGTAACGAGGAAGGATGCTGACGATTTGTTCAGTTTTGACGTTTCAACACCCTCATTTAGCTGAATTTCAGTTATGTAAGTGCTCGTTGAGTAACTAGGTATTTGCCAGTTTAGCTAAGTATTTATGTAAAATGCTTTTATATTTCCATAGATAAGAGAATTAGTGAGCGTCATCCAGTTAAGTAGGTAAGTATACATAATTGCACAAAATTATGCGTCATATTTAGGTATAATGTATGTATTATCTAGATAGAATGTAGTCTGTCATGGTCTGGATATACTTACGAGTGATATTGTATGTAGGTATGTATATTATTATATAATTTTACGCTGTATTAAAGATCTCTAAGAACCCCAATAAAACACCTGAACATATCGATCATAGAGGATTCGAAGAGAAGGAAAAAGTAATTGTACCTACCTGCCTACCTACCTAGGCTGAAAAGTGCTACATAATATAGGTACCGCGTCAAGCCCGATTTGTATCATGTTATAAGTAGTTGTATCCTCGCGCTGCATCGCCTTTAATGATGTAGGTAGTAGAGCATCAACCGTATATTATCACAAAAAATAATACCTTCTTAGTAACATACATTTTCTGCGTGCTAGGGTAGCTAATTTAGTCATCATTTACATAATCTCCTTTGATGGTCGACGTGTGTGTCACTCGACGATTAGGCGCTATCACACATTGATTTTATAGAAATATCTACCTACTGTAGGAATAGCCAAAGATACCTCTACCTTTGCCAGCAGTAATAACATTAAAGAGTTATGGTTTCAATAGCAATGTTCAGCTTAATTACTGGGTATACGAGACAATTTGACCCTTCTCTTTTGATTTTATAGTTCTTAAGTGCATACATAATAGGTTTGTTCTTACACTGATAAGAACAAAATGTCTTCATCAAAAATGCAAAACAAATTATGGATAATCACAAACATCTTAATTTTATTTTGAGTCAAGGTTGTTGTAATCATGATTTGTAGTTATGTTAACGCTCTGTTTGCTTTCCTTTCTTTTGACAAGACGGTAAAATGAGTTCATTGGTACACTTCTGGTTTCGATTAGTGGGTAGATATTGTATCTGCTTACTCGTACTTCACCATATTTCATACCACGTTCCTATGCAATTAGAGATGTTTTTCTTATATTTCAATTATCTATTGGTTTATTCCCAACGACCACCGCATAATTAATTGCAACGACCACCACTGGGGGTGGTTGGACCAAAAAGTATTACTCTGTTGCAACGGCCACCACTGGGGGCAGAATCAGGGGTGGTGGTCGATTTGTGAAGAATGAAAGATGTAATCAGTCAAATACGAACAATACATTTCTTGAAAATAAATCTTATATCTTTAAATGAGCAATTCTTGTATATATAAATATATATATATATATATATATATATATATATATATATCTATATATATATATATATATCTCGGAATCGGCTCCAACGATTTTCATGAAATTCAGTATATAGGAGGTTTCGGGGGCGATAAATCGATCTAGCTAGGAATCATTTTTAGAAAATGTCATTTTATTCGTGTTTTTTTATGATGTTCTTTTTTTATTATTCTATCGGTAAGATCGAAAAATATTATTCATATTTCATCATTTTATTAGTAATTCGTACTTAAATATAATTTCCAAAAATCACAATTAAAAAATATAAAATAGGTACCGAGCGAAGCTCGGTCATCCAGATATTGTATGTAAAATAAAATGTATAGTATGTAATATAAATGTAAATGAAAAAATATGTAGGGAAGTGCTCTTACCTTCTAATGACGAATAAATGACGCGCGAACTCGTGATCAAATAAAGAGGACGGCAAGTCCAATTGCAGCAGCAATTCCCACAAAATATCTAGGTGACATTTGGGAGTGCTTTTAAATAGTCTACCGAGTACCTAAATACGTTGACAGACCGTAAAACCAAATAGCATGTGCTCTCACTTCTGCAGTTTTTCCACTCGTGACTGAAAGAAAGGCACCACATCTTGAACCGAAATGTTCGCATAAAGTGTATGAAGTGGTTCCTACATAGGTATAAAAATATTGCCCCTCAAAAACAACTTTCTCTCCTCATTAACTCCGTTTACAGTCTTAAGTACATTCCTACTTACGTTAAATAAACTCTTATCAAGAATCAAATAATCAAAATCGTGACCAAACACCTTGGAAATACGCTACTTAAACATTAATAAACTGCCAGTTAGGTAAGTATTCGTTTATGTAAGCCGTCTTATTTTCAAATAATTTAGAAAGCAGTGAAAGCATTAAAAATTAATAATAATTTGGTGATCCACCCTTTGAACCGCATCTCTACAGTAATCGTTAGTTATGATTACATAAAATTACTTTGCGTTCGTGTTTGGAAATACAAGTATTTTAATGTTTTATTGGTCAGCTCATAAGATGTTTACGATGTAGGTAGGTACATGAAAACTCATGCAACTCGAATTTACGCGATCGTCTCTTCCGTCTGGGAACCGGGAACCAAAATCTAATTTTCTCTTGGCACGATCTACGTTCCAACGCTTATAGGCTCACGAATTTCCCTCGCGCGTTGTCTTCAATTTACACCTGTTTAGTACAAGAAGTATGAAATAATGTGGCTGAAATTTCCATATAAAATATACGTTATCTTTTTTGTCAAGTTTTTCGAAAGCGTTTCTAAGATCTGTTTACATTTTCCCCAAGCTCTACAGACACGACTTCATAGTCACCTATCTTGGATGCGCAGCGTAACAGGTTTATCAAATGATGAAAACACCGAACCACATTCAGGACATCAAGTACACAGGATGCAGAAAGCGGTGCGACGTCTGCAGCCAGTCTGGCCACTCCAACACCCGCCGACGACGGAGCACCAGTCAGTCAACGCAGCACTTTCCCGCGCCGCGCACGCGAACGCAGCGCACACTTGCAACACTCGGAAACGCTCCGAATTACGTGATCCCATTTAAAGCCATTCCCATTCAGTGTGACCACTTCAATATCCTTTGGACCAATAAAACAGTAACATATCGAATTTACTACCACAAAAGTCTGTCGTAGTGCTGTTTGTGGAACCGTATTTTCAGTGCAACAAGCGTGTCGGAAAACGGAAGAGTCAGCTGATCATACGCTCGGGGGTGAGTTATCATTATTATTGTTTCCGTATTCTAGAACGCGGATTTATGCGTTTACGTGAGGCACATATTCTACCTTCGAGTATTGCAATGTTCATAACTGGTTATTAGTACAAATAGGTCAATCGAAGCCAAATGAAAAACTGCAATCTTACACAAGGCATTCAGCGCACCGCGGCCGCGCGATTGTACGTTTTACTCGCTAATACAAACAGCGGCGAATATGCTGTTATCCTGTTTCAACCATTACCTGCCAAATGTAAATCTTGGAAATTGCAAAACAAACCGTTAAAAGACAACAAAACAGAAACTGTAAATAAACTCCGTCAATGCTAACAGCAACTGTTGCAAGTCATTATTGAACATTGAACATTACATAATGTCAATAAACTTATGCATATTTTGAGCAAGAGCTTATTGGCAAAGAATTGAAAGGAGATCACGAGTCCAATGTCAAAATATGTAATGTAAACAAAAACGAAACGATGACAAGTTAATTTGACAGGGATTCCAAGTGCAGCCGTCGCGTCTTCCCCTATACCCCTCTACCCTTGCAGCTAGAGTGGATGATAGGACGACGGGTAGTACCTATTTATTAACCCACTTCCAAAAAGGAAGAGGTTCTCAATTCGGATGTATGTTTTTTTTAATTGTTTTTTCTCTATGGACGACGCGTCGTCTGGAGGGGTAAGGGTAATCACGTAAAGCCTTATCACGCCTGAATGAGAACAGCGATCAGTTGCCAAGAAAGACGTAATCACTTAAAAACTATCATTACGGTAACTCATCGGACTCAGGCTAGAATAAAACGGCTAATTAATTCTGTCTTTACCAGTGTAATAAATTATATCACGCGATTGTTTATTATCACAGCGTATAACAAACGTAGGTATCTAGCCATAATATTCTGGAATCATTTGATTGTTGGCTTTATTAGTCATGTGGTTTTTCCATGAATCCATATGTCTAGTACCAATTTACAAAATGATTTCCGAAATTATGAGTTTAGTATTATAGCTTTTATTGACCTATCAATTATATTTAGGTACGCTTAGGAAAACTAGAATTGTTTGGTTTTGTGTGACCTGGCATAAACTCAACCCACTTCAATAACATTCAGGGCAATAAGTACCATTGCCCAATCTCTCCAGAATTTCAATTTTGTAGTAAGTAGGTATATATAATTAAATATAAGACAACACGTAGATACCTCCATAGTTATAAAACTAGAATGTGACTACTTGTTGGCTTATATCAATAAATTCATAGAATCCTAAAAATGTTGATATATCTCCTACATATTAAATAAAATATCAGTGGGTATTTTAACAGCGATAGTGTAGGCATAGCGAATGTGTTGGTAGAGTAGCTACTCTACTCTACCTTTATTTGCTATATCACCTTCAGAAAACAGGTTTTGTGTTACCCTAAAAGCCTTTAACTTTAACTTAACATCTAATATGGCCAATCATTACCTACTAATCACAGCAATCGTCTAAAAGCCTGACATAATTTTACACGATCAAAACTTGAGAGGTCAGAATTTGAGGTTGGGCAATATTCTGATTAATATACTTACCTACATCCTTTAAATTATTCAACCTCCGTTCAAGGTTGTGTTATGATGATATAATATTATGTATAACACGATGATAGGAATCTCTTTAATGCTATTTTAAAAGCTGCGTATCAACTCTTTATCCTGTTCGGAATATTTAAGAAAGTGTTCGTTTTCACTGATTGCATATATCTAATTTATTTTCATATGTGAATGTGCCATTAATTACTGCACGTTAACGAATATTAACTATTACCAGTAATATTACAGAACAAAAGGTAATTGTTGCTGCCCAAGAATGCGAAGTTGTTATTTTATCATTCAATTATTATAACGTATATCTTCTTCACCCCCGATATCAATCAGTGTTTCCGTAACACCAAATTCCGACCGCAATAGAAATTACAAAAATGTATTTTGACGCTGTAAATGTACGAAAACCACACAACTTCATAGACGCTATTAAATATTATGATTTAGTAAGTGGTACAGTTATCACGGTTGGTTACACAATGTTTGTTGTGGACTGTAGAGCCTTGGAGCCGCCGGTGGCGCGTGCTCCGCATCACAACGCCGTTGGTGCTCCAAGAGGCTTGCAAAACTCATCGCTTTCTAATCGCTGGAACATTCGAAAATGTGGAAAACTGACTTCATTTAGAGATGGACGCTTTTGAAATCTTGTCTCGTCTTGACTACGCAATAGAATTTAAACTCTACGAATACTTGTAGGTCCTACGTCTACCTACAGCGTCACCGATAAAATTGTCATCGACATCGTGGCAGATGATCGTTCTTCGAAAAGAAGTTAGATAGGTACTAAAACTGCTTTTTGTGCGGAGTATTGTATATTCGGGTAAAACTAAAATTTTGTGCGTGTCAAAAGTACCTATGTGCGTGTAATATAAAAATTTACGATAATACTTTTACAACTTTATTTTGTGGAATTAATTTGGTTTCAAATTACTAATTAAAGCTGAAGGATTACGGGAAGATAACAAGGAAGGAAACTAACAGTTATGTTCTTAAACTAATGCCTACGTATTGTTTACAAAAACGGTCCAAACAACAACAACATAATAAACATAGGGCAAGGACAAGAGCGTGGTGGGGGGCCGTAACTAAAAGTTACATAAGTACACGACTAAACAACCTAACTTGAAATTAGGTTGGTCGACTTGGACACCGCGTCCAAGTTTATGACCGTTCCACATGGGAATAACTCCGTGTGACGTCGGGACGCAACTTCTGATTTGCAGCGCCTCATTGTACTTATGTATTCTCCCTGTAGTAGCTAGACTCCGTCATTTTCAGTTGTCTGCATGCAGCGATCTTGCAACGACTCAAAATCACCTTCATAGATGTGCAATTATGATATAGACTTCCTCTGGCATTCGCATTTCCGCTAATATATTTTTGTAAAACTCTGAAGTACCTTGATATGTAATAAAATGTGGTTACGGCCTTATTTCAAGATAGTAAAGACATTTCTGGGGTCTCATTAGTACTTATATGAATAAAAACACAATAATAACAAAAATACAATAATAACAAAAATATTTAAAAAATGTATACGTGAAGATTACGTGTAATTAGGTCTCAAACTACCGAATACTAAAAACACCTTAGGTATTTGTCCAAATACTCACCAAAAAAAAGCGACCAAGTGCGAGTCGGACTCGCCCAGGAAGGGTTCCGTAGCAGCAAGTAACAGGGTATAAAAGTTCTTGTAGCTCGTTGTAACTTGGTAATGTGCATCATATATTTTTTTTAGATTTATCGGTCTCTTATTTTAGAAGTTTCTAATTAATAATCTAACACACATATTTTTCCACTTTGGAGTGTCTCTAGCACAATCTGTTCAGTTTAGAAAAAAAATGATATTAGGAACCTCGATATCATTTTTGAAGACGTATCCATAGATACATACGGGTTTGATGAAAAAAAAAATGAGTTTTAGTTCTAAGTATGGGAAACCCAAAATTATAAATTTTTTGTATATTTTTGTGTTAAAATCTTAATGCGGTTCACAGAATACATCTAAGTAGAACTACTTGAGTACTGTTGAAACTTGTTAAGTACCAAGTTTCAACAGTATAACTCTTATACTTTCGGAAATAAAGTGGCTGTGACATACGGTCGGACGGACAGACAGACAGACATGACGAATCTATAAGAGTTCCGTTTTTCGCCTTTGGCTACGGAACCCTAAAAAAAGGTTCCCACAGGTCTAACTCAATAGAGGTAAAATAATTGCTTGAACCGCTATCAACGTAGTATTTCTCAACGTCCATCCCGTTGAATAGGAGGAAGCGTTCTCTAGTGTGCCGATAATTAGAGTTTGCATCAACGCAACGGAGAGCCTGTTATTAGAAAGCTGCGAGCATCGATTACACGAAATTACATGAAAGTCTTCAGTGTTCTTATTAATTAATATTCTCGCTAATTCTCACGCTAAACTCTCATAATAGTTTCTAGATTGTGATAGTGCAGTTAGCGATACTTTTGTTATGTCTTCGTAGATACATTCAGAAAAACACGTATACCTATGTTATAATAATATTGTAGAGCAAAAGATAGGAATTCTTGAACAAGATTTATCTTTACGGAAAAAACATTAAAATAACTATAGGTAATGCAGTGTGTAGAGGAGATCGACGGACCTACTCAACACAACATTGTGTAAGCTATGGCTTGAATGGGTTGTAATAAAACATTGATGGTCTTAAACTTCTACAAAATTGTAACACGTCAATTATTTTGTTAGTAGTACAAGTGTTAGGGTTGTTTGAAAACGCATTGTAAATGTTCTAAACTCGTTACCTCAGTTAGACTGCACAGCAACGCGAACGTGTTGAATAAGTGCAATTTAAAAAAGATAACATGTTTCAAATCATAAAAAGATGTTGCTAAGTTGTTTACCTACGTACACGAGTAGTACCTACTGGACGAGCCGTCAAACACTACTCGGCTGTCCATATTACCTACGCCTCGGTAACCGACTATTATTCAACAAAAGGATAATGCGATTTTAATCACACAGAAGTGCTACAACCAGGTCAATAGTTCTCCAGGAAGTAGTGTGCGAAGTGCGAGAGTGCATGAAGATTGCACAACTGACAAGATATCATTTGATACGGCATTGGGTGACCACGCATTGCAGTGCACTGGGTGAATATGTGAACCACATTGCACAATGCACAATCGTTTGGGCACACCAAGTGCGTAGCCAATCGGGGTGTATCTGTTTGGAAGGATGAACGATGTCCTTGTAGATTATTATATGGGAACCGTTTTTTAATACTTAGTTGTCGCCTACTTAGATATAGATACACTGTAAAAAATGTTCTAAAGGTATGCAATAAATATGGTATCAATACTTTTTTCTCCCACGAGTATAATCGCTAGTATTTTTCAACAGCATTAGTTGATTTTATCAAGCAGTATTTAACCTATTGTATTGCGGTCCGCTCTCCAAGTTTGCAATAAATCGATATTTATTTTATTGTATATATATATACACATAAATTGCGAAAAAGTTTGCTTCAAATAAAAGCAGACATGCGATGACCTCGATAACGAACGGCACCTCCAATCTCCAGTGGATTTGCAATAACCTCATGCCTATCGGAGTGGCTTTGCGAACAATATCACATTAGCTATTAACTACCTGCCTCGAATCACCCACTGTCTTTCATGTTATAAATAGCGGGCTACTATTAGTGAGTAATCCTAAGCTCGATTCGCTACTATTAACAGTGGCGTATGTGATATAAGTAGGCACTAGGCACCCATACCCAATGATGGATCTATCACGTGTGATTATACGATGATGATCACTCGCTTTTAATTCCAGGAAAAATGCTAACGTATTTACCGTCTCCGTTGTGTAAATGGGTGATGAGCATTGCACATCGTAGAGGCTGCTGCTTCAATTCCAGCACAGATCAAAGATGTTTGAGGGACACAGAGGTATTTGCTCTAAATCTCGGTGATTATGGAACATGTAACCATGGTGCATGGTTTCTAACTAGATACAGAGAGTCTATTTGAGATCGTTACTTTTAAAAACATTGATTTGAGAGAAGATTTGCGGATGTTGCGCTGATTGCAATGATCAATTAAGTTTTAGGTCCATTGTATGTTAACATGATAACGACCATTTTGAAACCAACCCTCGCCATCTGATTGCATCACAGTAGTATTTCAATAAAGTATTATCTTGTTTCGTACCATTTAGATTTTAATAAATGATATCTAACAATGGCGGAATAATTATACGTAATATTTTCATCTGGCGTTAACTTGTACGCTCTCTTAGTTTTACGTCCGACCCTGTCTGGTGTCGACATCGACGCTAAATTAAGTTAAATGTTAAAAGATTACCGCACCACAGCATTTGCATCCTTCTGTATGCAACACGTTGCCAACTGCGGCAGATCCTTAAAACTATTCAAGTGCACAGTGCAACAGCATTAAATTAAAACTTTCGATTCTACGTTCCTCAACCGCTTGTTAAGTAACAAGTGTATAACATTGTAGCAACGTAATTATCAATAACTTGCGCTTTATTGTAGAACATTAATCTTGAGCTGCTTTATGTCATTGTAGACGTCAGAATCGCGGCCTAACGACCGACCTACCGACCTCAATCGGTATGTGTTGAATGACATAACTCATAAGAGTTACGCGCAAGTTCTAGTCCGATGCTCCCGAAGTATTGTCTCATAATACGATATACTAGAGTGATATTGCAATAGCTGTTTCCGTATTTGCTATTGAAACAAGCAGGTGCAATGTTCGTTATAAATGTCGTGGCAGAGGCTTCGTAGCTGAAATGCTTTTTTAAATCATAATCGCAATTAGTCTCATAGAATAACACATGACAGAATCTCTTGTAACTATAAATTCATCAAAAGCACTATGCTGGTTTTAAAAGACGTGCGCTAGAACTAATGTGTGTAAATCTATTAAGGTGGTTAGACAAAGTTGCACTAACTTATAAGAAGGAGAAGGTATTTACAACCAAACAATTATGAGGCAACCGGTATTCTGCAACTGATTAAAACGTCATCGTGATAGTGTTATATGATGTAAACAATGTTGGAATGTAATATTGGAGTTAATAGTATTTATTTACTCTATACTATATTATCGAATTTTGATGTTAATAGCCAAACCTCAGGCTAAAATAAAATAAATCACTTGTTATAATAAATAAAACTATGCTTACCGCATTACTTTTTTTGTAAATAAGGCAATAATTAGATAGGTACAATATCATCATTATATTTTCTATTCTATGAATAGAAATTCACAACATTCGAAAAATATTCTCACGGTAAAGATTGTTCAGGAAACTACTTGTACATTTTTATTGGTCTCATAATAAAATGTTTTTAATATATGTAAAATAGGTACCTATACCTACACCATTTCATTTTCTTATATCAAAAAATCATTGCAGCGGAAGAACGACTTGGTCAAATAACAAAAGCTACATTTTGCATAATAGCGATCATACAAAAAGCCGGTGACATTTTTAGATACGCCGGTAGATATACAGAGCACGAGTTGCATAGTAATGATTGGGTTTTCAACGTTTCGCATGGCAATAGGTGGCAATAGACAGCTACAGGATTACACAATAACTATTGTTTAGAATTAACATTGTATGTTTTTTCTGTGGCGGATGTTTTAGGTCGCCGGTAGAAGCATGGAGTAGATGTTAAAACATTGTATTTACAAAACATGAGGTAATTTCATAACTCAGTGTTCAATTTGGTATTTATTTTTACAATAGCGATTATACGATAAGTATTTAAAAATTTAGGAGCGACATTATCGATGTAGATACGAAATAAATAATAATATATAGGTAGGTACTTACTTGGATTTTGTTATTGAATAAAGATACTTTGCGATTCTTGTTTAATATTATTAGTTACAGACATTAATCTCTGTCCATTTAAGATCTCTCGTGATATTATTATATCTATATCTATACTTACGAGATTATAAAGAGGAAAGATTTGATTGTTTGCTTGTTTGCTTGTTTGCAATAGACTCTGAAACTACAGAACCTATTTGAATAGTTCTTTCACTGTTGGGAAGCTACACTACCCCCGAGTGACATAGGCTACTTTTTATCCCGTAAAAATTAACGGTTCCCGCGGGATAGTACCTAGTTAACGCGGGCGAAACCGCGAGGTGCTTCTAGTATAACATAAAACTGAACCATAATTTTACTTCACTACACTATTATTACTTCACTATAATTTTATATAAAGCAACCTTCGACCTGAGAGCTAAGTCGATGGATTTCTCAAAAACTTTCTTCTAGCTCTTGGAAAAAGAAATTCTATACGAGCCAGCCAAGAGCCGAGCCAAACCAGACCGAGTCTCGAGAGAAAACAAACACTTTCGCCGTCTGCCGACTACTGACCCGCTCCTGTGCACACTTGAATACTGCATTCATGAGGTGTTACATATTGAAAAGAAATATTGATAAAATACCGGAAAAATAAAATCACTATAATAAAAATGTAAATGGGTGTGATATGCATGAGAAATTCTGTCTGTAAGCGGTACCCACGACACAGGAGCAATCCTAGTGTGCGGCTCCTTTTATTTTAACAAATAAGAAAAAATAACCTATTTATTAAATATCCACCATTCTTTAATTATTTAAATAAATAACAAGTAAGTCTAGGGATTACTTACTATGTCGATCCATTCTGTTCATTTGTGAATGTCAACTACTTAGTGTTATTTTACCTGTATGCGAAGTTTGATTTTGTGTCTACCTACTTACTTTCATAGAACATAATATCAACATAAAAGCTGTGTAAGTGTGTACTTACTCAATAAGAAGAACTCTTGCACCGAAACTCTGCAACTTAGTACACACTTACACAGACGTGATGAGGCGTGCTTTCTGAATTGGCTACGCGGATTTTTTATTTTTATTCATCTAAACCAATCTATAGGGACAGTTTGCATGGTGATTTAAGTAATTTCACGCATAAAATACTAGAACAAAATGAAAAAGTTAGATCTTGCATAAGATTTTTTTTAAGTTCTTAGAGAGCTAGAGTTGAATTGTTTTTGGAAGCGGAGTGGTGTAAGCCGATCAGAATAAGCAAAGAAATTAAAAGCAAGCAAAGAATACGTAATTTACTTTCTAAATTCACTACAGAAAATATTGTATATTATAGGTTAAGGTTGGTGCATAATTTATCTGCCCTTAAAACAGTAATTTACTAGATTCATTCCGTCTTTTTAATGAGTGTATTATCTTGGTGAAAGCTCACATAAATATGTGGTTTCCATAAGAACAAAAACTCGTTGACCTCTTGACTTACTATACCATGGGTGCGCGCAACACACAAGGACACAGATAGGGTTGTCAATAAATCAAAAATACCTATAATATAAAAACCCGAAACACTTAAATAAAATCAATGACTGTAACTTCTCTCCTCGAGCTAATTTCATTGTTTATAACATAATTCTGAATTGTGTAAGCTAGAAACATAGACGTCCATAAAGTCTTACTACTCAATCTATACGCAACACCTGTATCTCTAGGATGCCTAAGGTTCTGTTCATTTATCTGGTGGTAATTGCGCAATCTGTACATGGTCCACGTTATTTGTTTCCTTGTTCGTGAAGCTCCTTTTAACATTTTAGGCTCGCTTGCCGATTCAAATCTAGGAATCAGCATTCAGCAATAGGTAGGTACACCAGCTAAATCCCTTCAGACATTCAGATTAAACTACATAAATTAAACTACGGTAGATAATTAACTAAAAAACATTTGTATTTGTAAAGATTATAGCAATGATTAGATTTAGGTTTGTGAAATAGACATTCCATATTCATTAGCGTTATTTATTTCATTAACCGCGCAGTGATTCGGTAACCCTATTGACTGCATTGTTTACTTGCGCGTTGCAGTCCAGTGGTCACTCTCACGCATGACACAGATTTTATCGTTGCCTAATCGTTATACAGGTTTGGTTTACTTTGTCAAGTGCTCCCCGTGTCTTCTTCTCGATATACACTTTCAGTTAGAATATATATTACAGAACTGTCCCATGCAGAGCTACTTTTTGAGGACCACATCAACCACAGATATTGCTCTTTATGTGGTTGTGAGAGCCGGTCCTGTTAATTCTTGATACCCTAGTTACATCCTAGTTAGTGGTTATCTTCTGATTTGTGATTTACAGTTACAGGTAATCATCGGATTTTTTACAAGTTGGTTTTTTGTTTATAATATGTTGTCATTTTGTTGAAGTAGGTACCTGATAAAATATTTCACTGCAGGCTGACGTGTGACGGAGTTACACGTAGTTGTGTTAAGAAAGCACATAAAACTTAATTATTTTTCTAAATTACAAATCACTTTCACAGGAAGCCGCTCGAATGCGTGCCCACTGCGCTGTCAGTCTGATCATTATTGTTACTGTATAAGTCAGGAGATTACTTTTATAGAATACCACAATGAACCATTGATACGTATTACATAGGTACCTCCTCTAAGAAATAATTTACGGCATGCCTCCCATGAAGAGGAAGTAATCTAAAACTGTCGGACGGCTTTTATATTTATTTTCAAACGATATTCAATCAACCTTACAAAACTATAATCAGTGTAATCTATTACGCTGGTACGTGCACCAATAGGTAAAGAATCAATTTTCTCTCTTACAGGTTGTGCCTGGCATGAACGAACAGTGTGGAGGGTTCAAGCGCACACTTCGTTTAGTTGCTTGTGTTAGTGATCATTTTGGCTTAACAACTGTTCTCATAATTAACTTAAATACCTCGACGTAACCGAGAAAAGGTAAAATATATGACCGTTCACAACATCTTGATAAACTGCCGTGATATTTAACTCCCGTAAATCCGAGTCATTTAGACCTTAATCAGTTACGTCATGGACACGGAACTAATATTATTAGATGGTATGGATATAGAATGGTAGATAATATAGGAAAGCATACTAATTCTGGGGACAGAGAAAGTGTAAGGAAACTAGGCGATAAGTGTTTGATCGCCAGTCGTTACGTACTAGATTCTGAATTCAAGAAACAAGAATAATGCAACCTCATTTGAAATGATTAAAAATTGCGCATAAAATAAACACCACTTGTCACAGTAAAACGGAAGTAGTCATTATTTCTCTCGTTTAGTAAACACTTTAGGTAGTGTTTTGAAAGTAAACCGATAATATCACGTTTTTTATTTTTACCCTACTACTACAAGGAGGTCTATTTATATGTCAATCTTGTGTTTCTCCTGATGACCACTAAGTTTATATTTTGGTTTATTTTATAGTGTAATTTTAAGTATTATAATATGTTATTTCAACTAATAAATATAAAGCTATTTGAAAAAAGTTGTTGTTGGCGGTACCTACGCTTAGATGAAACATTTAAATCTATACAATACAAAATCTAATTTATAAGAACTACCACCGAGAACGAAACGGGTACACAGCACCTATCAAGTATAAAATTAAACACAACTGATGAGTATAAATCAATCACTTTGTATTAATTTAATAGGCAGGTACGAACTGTAAGCCGTGCATGTGCATTATTCAGTTAAGCGGACTTTCTCCACCTGTGCCCCCATTATAGATACGGGTTATGGTCTCACGAAGTATCTAACTACTGTTCGAAACATTTGAGAAAATATAGACTTTCTACGTTGAATGAATGTGTAAGTTAGATCTTAGGTTTTATACATTAATTGCACTGCAGATGCAATATAATGTATTACTCGTATACAATTTTATATACAATACTAGCCAAATATAAACTTTACGCATAAGTATAACTGCAACAGTCTCCTTTCGTAATTTATAGAAGTTAGGAAAAGTAATCATCGGGATTGGTTTATCTCAATTAGGGCAACATAGGAGCTTTTACGACATGGGCTAATCAATAAAATTATATTGCTTTTTCACGTAATTGAATGCGACACCGGGGTCTAGTCTATAAGAAATCTATGAGCGATGGTTAACATTGCAATGAGCATGTTTGACTATTAGAATTCATATTGTAAAATGTGTTCCATGACTGTGTACCTCCTATCTCTTATTAATACAAACGCTAAACAGTGAGCAAATTATTGAAATACATGCAAAACATGTATTTTATCAACAAATTGTATTAGAAAGTTGTATCTTAAATTATAGATTTGTTATAATCACTCCATATGTAAATTATGATATCAGTCTAGAGATTATCATTAGCAGTTGTGGAAATACATCACTAAAAAAACTATGTCCGTAAGGATTGAGGAGCCACTTTTGAAAAATTAACAATTTCTAAATGGAATATCACGCAGTTTAAATGTAGGTGTGTCAATAAAATTTGTACCCTAAAGCAGATTTTAGTAGATTTTATGCATAAAAAGTTCTGTTACTGTAAAGGTGGCACCTCAATTCAGCAAATCAGGATTGAGGTGCCATTTTTCAAGTGAATAGAACTGGTTAAGTTATGGATGAATATTTCTGAAAACGCAATATCTTTACGGACGTGCTGTATATTGGTTGCCACCAAACTCTGGGGCTTGAACGGCTTCAATTTAAAAAGATATATAACATTCAAAGTGGCGCCAAAATCTATAAAAAATCGATTTTAATTTTTTTATTTTTCATTGATATAACTAGTCAATTTACAAAATAAACTTAATGGAAAAAATGTAGATAGTTGGCTGAAATTGTAGCCAGAGAATGAAGTAATAAAACCAAGTGGTTTTTTTGCTGCGACTAATTTTATGTGGCTCCTCAATCCTTACGGTCTGGAAATAATATTTCGCTATAACTACGTGACAACAAAACGAAATCGAACGATGAATATCCCAAAAAAATGTAGATATGCGTACCTTAATATTCATATATAATTTAATCACGCTACGTATCCTATATTGGACAAAACACACAATTTTTTACTTTCTCATACAAATTTTCTTAAGCGGTGACCATAATTTAAGTATGTAACCAGGGATATGGAATCCAAGAACTACTTACGCTTTTTTGTGTTGGACCCGCACTGTTAGTGCAGTCAGCCAGTGTAAACAGCTCGTTTCATAATATAATATCTGGATGACCGAGCTTTGCTCGGTATCTAATTTTTTTTTTTTATAAATTGTGTTTTTAGGAAATTCTATTTATGTACGAATTACTAATAAAATGATGAAATATGAATAATATTTTTCAATCT
The DNA here is from genome assembly GCA_905147375.1 of Hylaea fasciaria. Taxonomy (NCBI): domain Eukaryota; kingdom Metazoa; phylum Arthropoda; class Insecta; order Lepidoptera; family Geometridae; genus Hylaea; species Hylaea fasciaria. The sequence goes on from LR990197.1 coordinate 5,771,293, forward strand.
TACCGATAGAATAATAAAAAAATATGAACTGGTTATTTAAAGAAAAAGTCATAAAAAAAAACACGGAAAAAAACAAATGATTCCTAGCTAGATCGATTTATCGTCTCCGAAACCCCCTATATACTGAATTTCATGAAAATCTTTGGAGCCGATTCCGAGATTCCAATTATATATAATATAATTATATCCATACTAATATTATAAATCTGAAAGTAACTCTGTTTATCTGTTTATCTGTATATCTGTTTGTCTGTTTGTTTGTTTGTTACCTTTTCACGGCTAAACGGCTGAACCGATTTCGATGAAATTTGGTATAGGGGTAGATTGGACCTATGAGACGGACATAGGCTATCTTTTGTCTCAAAAAATAATCTTTAAGGGGATGAAATAGGGGTTGAAAGTTTGTATGGGGAATCCATAATTCCTCAAGTTAGGGATCTGAAAATTCTTATTTAGGCTTTTGGTAAGAAATAAATAAATACGGGTTTCAGCTTTTTTGCAAAATCATCCCTAAAGGGGGAAAAGCAAGGGGGTTGAAATTATGAGGTATTCTTTAGATGCACCCCCTACGGACCACAATAAACGGCTAAACGGATCGTAATTTAAATTGGAAAGTAATTAAGGGGGGAGAGTGCGATGGGAGGAGGGGGAGAAAGGGGTAAAGTGGGGGAAAGGGGGAGTAGATGGTAGAGTGAGGGGAGAAGAGGGTAGAGTGGGGAGAAAGAGAGGGGAGAGCGGGAAGAAAGAGGGGAGAGTGGGGGGAGAAAGCGGACAGAGTGGGGGGAAAAAGAGGGGAGAGTGGAGGGGGGGAAGGAGGGGAGAGTGGGGTGAGAAAAAGGGTAGAGTGGGGATATAGAGAGGGGAGAGTGGGGTATGAGGGTAGAGGGGAGAATGAGGATAGAACGGGGGAGAAATAGGGGAGAGTGGGGAGATAGAGAGGGGAGAGTGAGGTATGAGGGTAGAGGGGAGAATGAGGATAGAACGGGGGAGAAATAGGAGAGAGTGGGGTGAGAAAAAGGGTAGAGTGGGGAGATAGAGAGGGGAGAGTGGGGAGAATGAGAGTATAGTGGGGGGAGAAAGAGTGGAGAGTGGGGGGAGAAAGCGGGAACAGTGGGGGGAGAAAGAGGGGAGAGTGGGAGGAGAAAGAGGGGAGAGTTGGGGGAGAAAGAGGGAAGAGTGGGGAGGGGAAGAGGGGAGAGTGGTGGGAGAAAGAGGGGAGAGTGGGTTGAGAAAGAGGGGAGAGTGGGGTGAGAAAGAGTGTAGAGTGAATAGAAAGTGATGATACAGTGGGGGGAGAAAGAGGGAAGAGTGGGGGGAGAAAAGGGGAGAGAGGGGGAGGAAGAGGGGATAGTGGGGGGAGAAAGAGGGGAGAGTGGGGGAGAAAGAGGGTAGAGTGGGGGAGGCAGTGGAGAGTGGGAGTGAAAGAGGGGAGAGTGGGGCTAGAAGGAGGGGAGAGTGGGTGGAAATAGGTGAGAGAGATTGAGTGCGAAATATATAGAAATAGAGGGAGAGGGAGTGAGCGACGGAGGGAAAGGAAGAGATATAGACGGAGAGGGTGAGGGAAATAAATATAATGGATGAGATAAACAGGGAGAGGGAACGCAAGAGATTGAGAGTGGAGTGGGATATTAATGATAGAAAGATAGGGAAAGATATAGAGATATAGGGAGAGGGAAAGAGATGGAGGTAGAGGAAGAGAGATAGAAAGAGCGAAAGAGGGAGAAAGATAGAAAAAGAGCTAGAGAGGGAGAAAGATAGAGGAAAAGGGAGTGAGAAAGAGACAGATATATTCTTACCTATAACTGTTCCCCGCGACATCAATTGATTTTCTAAACAGTTTACATTTTATATAAAAATGCGAATGAAGTTGCGGGTATCAGCTAGTAATATAATAAAAATGTTACGGATCGCTGTCTGTATATGGAAGATATTTGAGAAAAAAATATTATTGGGACCTATAACAAAGCAAATAGCACCCAAAACAAAGATTATTATATTTTTTTCTGTTTGTCTGTTTATCTGTGCGTTTGTGCACGCTAATCTCAGAAAAGCCTTATCCAATTATTTAGATGTGTTTTCACTACTAAGTATATTGTGGTAGATTCAGTTAACATTTAGTGTTTGTTTCATGTCAATCGATTCATAACTAAAAAAGTTATGCCATTTTCATGTAAAGATAAATTATTAACAAGCGACGGTGTTTATAATGTAAAATAAACCAAAAGATATATATGTAGGTATATCCAAAAATACTGCCCGAAGTCATTTTTCCACGCGGACGAAGTCGCGGGCACAGCTAGTACCTATATATATATACAAGAATTGCTCATTTAAAGATATAAGATAGGGAGGTATACATAAGTAGTTTCAATTAGGTAGGTAATACCTAATCTAAATTTACACTATAACCCAACATGAAACTTGGGTGAAAACATGAATGTACCTTCCTACTGATTAGGTTTTTGGTGTATTATATTATTACCTATGCCTACACCCGAGCGTGTGTAATTTAATATTATTATATTTAATGTTAATATTATATACCTACCTATCAGCAAATATAGCACTTGTACAAACCATTAGCCTGGGTTACACAAGAGGAGAAGGTAAGTAGGTAAGTACCTACTTATCTGGAACGCTAACGGCAAAACATGGTGTCATAGTATGCAATTCTCTCCTGTGGTTGTTAGGGTTATACGTACCTACAGCTTGGTACATACAGCTTGGTAAAATATAGTAGAAAATTAAATTAATAGCAGTGCCACTATCGCATGTGTAATGTGTATTGATGAACTGGTAGCCCTCATGGCATAACGGATCAATTTTGATACTTTATAGTAATTAATTTAATTTTAAATGAATGAAGCACCATAAGTACCTATGTAACGACATCACATTTAACATACATGCACAATTGCACACATCATATTATTACGCTTCTTTCCCGAAGGTGTAGCTACTTTTATTATTTTTTTTTATTTTCATATTATAAAAACAGAAAATAAAAAAAATACATTTTTTGTATCTATATTGTTCCACTGCTGGGCAAAGGTCTCCCCTATTTCCTTCCACACATTCCAAAAAATATTAAACTACTCTCACTCTCTAGGGCCTAACAACCACGTTTAGGTCCGCTAAGCTGAGCAAATAATAATAATATGACACAGTTTTTGAGCATGAGATGTGAAAACTCATGTACTATTTACGCACGTAAAATAAATTTGTAAATCTATTTATTATAGGTACTCGTATAAAAACCAAAACTGACTGACTGACTGATCGACTAACGCACAGCTGAAACCACTGGGCCTAGAACCATGAAATTTTTCACAAATATTTTGTATGTGTCGTAGGCGTGCAATAAGAAAGGATTTTTGAAAATTCAACCCCTAAGGGGGTGACCGATTATATAATTATTGCATCACTAGCTGCGCCCCGCGGTTTCTCGCGCGTTAGGATAATATACGATATATCTTTATGAATTGTAGTCCATGTGTTATTCTGGTATTATGTAAGCTATATTATTGTGAAGTTTCATCAAAATCCATTCAGTAGTTTTTGCGTGAAAGAGTAACAAACATTCATCCATAATTACAAACTTTCGCGTTTATAATATTAGTAGGATAAAATACACTTCATATAGAAATGATGCGAATTTTTGTCATTAAGATATTTTTTTACCGACACATGGGCTATTTGCACTGAATAAACACACTTTCAATTATATATCCTATATCACCATAATATTATTATCTAATACTATAGTCTGAAGGTGTGCACAATGCACAATGCACAAACCAGATATAAATCACAGATTCCTAGATCAGGGTAAGTATAATCATTTTACAATAAAGATTTGTTCATAAAACGAAAGCGCGACAACATAACGCTATGCAAAGATATTTTTCACTATTTTTTAGTTGTAAGCGGTTTGATTATTATTTAAACTGTACAGTATTAAAACTAAAAAAATATCACATAAAATTAATAAACCACGAACCATAAATATCTATGCATCCGAAAATACTAATAACCCAAAAAACAAATCTAGATGTGATATGGGTAGGTGTGAAATTGCGTTGTCACGTTGTCTACTGGTGGAATGCTAACCTACCCACGTTTGTGTACTTATTGCTAAGTCAAATGAACATCTTTTAATTACATCACTTAGAAGATTATTTTAAAATAATCGCGGTGTAAGTAAGTATACAAGGTGTAACAGCAAGGTGTAGTAATACTGAAACTACGCATACACATACATATTTCGAAGTAGTCTGGAGGTACTATAAATCTGTAAGTAGTTACGGTAATGAATTATTACACGTCAAAGTTTACTGCAAAACTAACCATCGTTCAACCCTAGTTATCAGCTGGGCAATGTCAGTGAACTTGAGGCATAGGCTAACATGTACAGTCTTACCCAACTTATATGGTGCGTCGTGAATCTTCGTTCGCGCAGAAAATAAAGTATGGTCCGAAGATTAACGAAAGAATGCTTAACACTTACAATCAACCTAAGATCACTATTATAAGGTTCATAATACACTGCAGCTGTTGCACATCGCAGTTCTACCTGCGCAGAAGATGAATTTTCAAAGCGCGGGAAATGCTATTGACCGCTATTGGTCGGCAGCCGCCCCGCCATCTTAGCGAACGCCGCGTGGCATGAGTGAGATGGAACTAACAGCTGCAGTGTATTATGAACCTTATAATAGTGATCTTAGGTTGGTTGTAAGTGTTAAGCATTCTTTCGTTAATCTTCGGACCATACTTTATTTTCTGCGCGAACGAAGATTCACGACGCACCATATAAGTTGGGTAAGACTGTACACCTCTAGCCGGCGGCATTACTCAAACAAAACTAGGTGTAGAAGTAAAGTTGTGGTAAAAGTTCCACCAAAAATTACTAGATGGCGCCAGGGCCGTTTCTAAGAAATCCTGCATCGCGCAAGCGTTGTGTGACCGGCGTAACGTGACGTCATCCGTATCATGTTAGGGTTGTAATATTTAGTTATTTTGTCAATTTGAGTGAAAAAATCGATTATCGATTTCAGGTTTTAGTACCCTGGCAAATGATTCATCACCAGGTACACATACCCACATTTCAATATTACTACACCTTGCCGATACACCTTGTATATTAAATGCACGCCAGAAGTTAAGTCACGCCGTGTAGTTGTATTCTACTTAGACCGCTCGTATCGTAATGTGCCTACTACCTACCCACTTTTATTTATGTTATTTTATATCATATAGGTATGTCATAATATATTAGTATGATGTGACGTTGTTATTGATTATAATTGAAGTAAAACTTCTTTAAGCGCGACTAGGGAGTAACTCAGATTTTTTCTGACGGAAGTAACGCTTACTATAGTCTGTGTAGTTTGCTATTTAAAAAAGGTTACATTGACGTGTCAATGTAGTGTCAATGTAACCTTTTTAAATAGCAAACTACACAGACTATAGTAAGCGTTACTTCGGTCAACGCCAAAAAAGTTTTACTTCAATCGCGCGTAAAGGTTACACGCACACACTTTTTTTTTAAGTGTCCTATTTTTTTCTTGAATATTATGGTCACCGCAGTGAAAATTGTATGAGAAAGTCAAAAATTGTGTGTTTTGTCCAATATAGGATACGTAGCGTGATTAAATTATATATGAATATTAAGGTACGCATATCTACATTTTTTTGGGATATTCATCGTTCGATTTCGTTTTGTTGTCACGTAGTTATAGCGAAATATTATTTCCAGACCGTAAGGATTGAGGAGCCACATAAAATTAGTCGCAGCAAAAAAACCACTTGGTTTTATTACTTCATTCTCTGGCTACAATTTCAGCCAACTATCTACATTTTTTCCATTAAGTTTATTTTGTAAATTGACTAGTTATATCAATGAAAAATAAAAAAATTAAAATCGATTTTTTATAGATTTTGGCGCCACTTTGAATGTTATATATCTTTTTAAATTGAAGCCGTTCAAGCCCCAGAGTTTGGTGGCAACCAATATACAGCACGTCCGTAAAGATATTGCGTTTTCAGAAATATTCATCCATAACTTAACCAGTTCTATTCACTTGAAAAATGGCACCTCAATCCTGATTTGCTGAATTGAGGTGCCACCTTTACAGTAACAGAACTTTTTATGCATAAAATCTACTAAAATCTGCTTTAGGGTACAAATTTTATTGACACACCTACATTTAAACTGCGTGATATTCCATTTAGAAATTGTTAATTTTTCAAAAGTGGCTCCTCAATCCTTACGGACATAAAAAACTTTCATACTAAATTGATATAAACGCATTATAGTTGTATGAATGCTTTAAAAAATAACATCAAACAAAATGCATTGTACAACGAAAACTAACCTTGAATAGTAATTTATTCACTCGTGACTACTTCCAGGTTATTGATTCACTGTAAAATATACTATTGATTGATTAATTTGGTTATTTTTCGTACATTACAGCTGTAACTGTTGCAACATGGGATATACTTGCTTCCATTCCAATAAAAAACCAATAACAATAAGTACAACAACACACAACGTGTCTCGTTACTCTGTCTTATTTTCCATGCCATGCAATAACCCACTAAACTCTCTCTCCATTGTTTATAGAACTGACAGAACCGGCAGATGGCCTGCCGTCCTGCCGATGGAGACCTAAACAACTTATTACAAGCAAGAAGATGCTCAATTGAATAATCATGAAGAAACAGGTAGATACCTATTTATACTTATATATAACTTAGACACACTTCCTAAATTTTACTTACGCGCGTGTGTTTTAACTATTTATAGTTAAACCATCATCAAAGCTGTAAATTCGTTCCATAAAAACAATAGTAAGTAAATTTTGACGAAGTACTATAAACTGTTCAAAAAGTTGGTGTTTAGACCAAGTAAGAAATGCCGTTGTTCTTGAACTGTGCTATTTGTGCAGGAGATTGTGTATACATATATACTGGTTGTTATGCGTTGCTTTCGAACGCGACTTCGTACGCGTGGACTTCTACTATAGGTACTGTAACGATTATAATCGTAAAAGTTCGATATGAAAATATTAAATTATCAATACTGGTTCATCGTAAACTTTTATTCGGTGAAAGTATTTTCATTTTAAATACTTTCTTTAGATCTTACAATAGTCCCTTTCCTTTCCCAATTTGGGCATAGAAGTCGGTACAATATTATAAATGAATATAAAAATCGTTGCTCCTTTCCAGTCTTAACATAATATTATAACACGACATTAAATAATTATTACTTACTCGTACACTTAAAAATAGATAAACTCTTTATTGAAACACCATAGAACAAGACAAACTTAAATACTAAAACAAACTCCACAATTAGTAGTAGGTATATGGGCGGACGGTAGATATATTCAAAGCTGACCTCGTCGATAAGTGCAGAGAAAGTATCGTAGCCTGGTCACATAAAATGCACAACAGATTATTAACTCATTTCTAATCGATAAATGTGACAGTTTTACTAGTTCTTATCTTAAAACATGATACTAGGCTTTCACTATTCATGGTACAGCTAATCACTATCAAAATAAATTAGAATACAAAGAAAACATAATTATGTAAGGTATATAATTACCATCTTAAATATCAAGTAAGTACCAAGTACCATCTTAAATAAGTGCACTGAATCAATATACACGCATCAGCTAAAAGCTGCTTGCGTGTAACAATGGCAATAATTATTATTACATATTATACTATATTTTATTCAAACAATTAAATAAAAAGTATGACTGTAGGTATTTATCTTTATTCACAATTTTATCACATATTAAGTGACATGGAGCCTTTTATGGTATGAAATCACGTTACTACATTTGTTTATTGCCCTAACAAAATGACATGATTGAAAGAAACTAAATTTAAAGAATCTATGGAATATTCACCAACGAGACATCACTTTTCTTGCTTAGCACCTTTATGTAGCTTAATTTTTTGAACACAATACACACACATACTCGTAGTACATACTCGCGTTGATGTCTTTTGTAGAGCAAACATAGCGATCACCCTCATGGTAACGGAAAATAGGTGCTAATTTATAAAAAATAACAATTGAATAAAGGTAACACTCTAGGTACTCGTGTCTCAACACGTATAGCAGCTTTCGTAGTATACACACTAATACATTATTTATTGCAGTATCAGTGTGTGTACGTGGCCGATACGTGTCGTGATCGCGGTTGCGCCCGCGTTGACGTCTTTTGTTTGTGCAACGTTGCCCTATCATCCGTGGCTAGAGCAAAAAGAAAGAATCATACAAATATTTTTTTTGAATTCTAGGTCACGCTCGTAATATACGTAGCACCTCTCGTAGCATTCGTAGTAATACATTTTCGTAGCATGAGTAGTACGATAAACGTCCTCGCCACGCGTTGATGTCTTTTGATGGGACAAGGTTGCAAACGCTCCCGTAGCTAGTCCCATTTTTTTTTTATTTACATAAAATTGAAATGGTAAATCGCTCGTAGGCTGGCATTCTACGAAGTATTTCATGGGAATCTAATAATGTGTGTGTAGTATCTGATTACCGACAAGTACTTTTTATAGTATGTAGCGAAGTGATGAAGAAAAATTTGAAGAACATATTATTATTATTAAAGAAGGTAGCGCCAAGAAGGATGTAAACATCTAAACCTCATTACCTATTTATAGAGAAGTTAAAGACCTGTGGAGAACAATGTCTTTATTCTCGAGATATAATTTAAATTGTTGATTAATTACAATGCCGAGCGCGTAGTTTCCTCAATGTGGAGTTGTGTATACGTACGATGTCGAAATGCAAATACACTTGTACCTACAAGTTATAGTTACATCGGGAACTTTAAGACTAGGTTACTAAAAGGATGAAGTTCGACGGGTAGTAAACCATATATTTCGTTTCTTTAGAAAAGCCTGGTTGAATCCAATCTTGAGTCTTCTCGTGACCACGGCCGATGTAACTCGGTCGAAACGTCGAGGTATGTCAAAATTATATATTTTGATATTAGTTTGTGCGCGAATTAGACCCGTTTAAATACTAATTAACATGAAATCCAATCTATTTTAAAGTTACCCATTTCAGAGGTGAGACAAGTAACATTTGTTACTTTTTAGTATTAGAAACGTGCTAACAAGCACCTCGTTAAATTAAGACACTAATTATATACTGGTATTCTCTCATTACTGTGGGCTTGTCGACTGCAATAAAATCAGACCACATCATAAAATATAATACATATTATGTGATTGGATAATCGACTTCCGGCTGTCTCTCAAACGGAAACGTAATGATGTGCAGACGTTTAAATCTACGTTTGAAATGTACCTGCGTTCCGCACTAGACAGGAGTTCGTAAATCATTTTTTTTTTATTTTAGTTATGGCTTCGCACGGTTTGTGCATATAGCCAGTGACAAGTATTTTATTTTAAATATTTCTTAATTCCACATTAAGAAAGTCACAGCAATATTATAGAAATCGTGGTCAAGTAGTCAAGTCAATTATTTACATCGTCAAAGTCACGATTCAGTAAAGTAGTGGATGCTTTACTGATACTTCCTGGGAGTTTTGGAAAAAATGCGAAATGACACGTCTTTTGAGTTTATATCATTCGCCTACACTCGTGCACGTTAACGAACACTATATGATTAATATTCCACCAATATTACACATTAACACTCGAATAAACACATGTTTGAGAAAATAATACAAAACCAACAACGTCTCACTGTCGGATTCCCGTCAAAACTCTTCGTAAATCATTATTGTGTCATAATTATATGTGAACATTTCGGTACTTTATGTTTCTTAGTTCAGACACGTACAGACAATAAACCTTAAAAAGTATTGGTGTTCAGAGCTACGGTTTTCTGGTCACGGTTGCAATACGGTTGCAAAGCGGTTCCGTTGTGGTTGCCACAAAAACTTGTGATTTGTAATCGCTGGCTTCAGCTCCGATGTCTCTATGTTGATACGATGTGGCTGCGATACAGTTGCGCTGTAGTATTGCGTTGTACGTCTGAAACTGGCTAAAAAGATTGATTGTGTAAATGTTTATGGATTAAAATGGGCCCAGTGCCATCAATCTTCTGTTAATAACAAAGTGATTACATTATCTACTTTCTGTCACTATGATCAACAGCTTTTTTTTGCTTGTTACTTGACTTGAATTGAACATGGACGATAGTAATGTTTAAAACAACCTAGATTCGACCAAAACAATCCCGACCATCAAATCATCTAAAGATTTTGGATGTGAAGGTGTATGTATGAATTTGTTTTTCTTCTGGTGCTTGGTTACCCTTAACATAATCAGATATATTAATTGTGATGATAGTATGCAGTAGTTAATAGTAGATAGTTTAGTTAGACTGAGGTATCAAGTGCGGCTAGTATATATAGAGCGCCTTAACAACGTTATGTAAATCAGTCGTGTACCTCTGTTATTTCACATACTCACGATATGCAGTTGAATACTACTGGTTGTTAACTTCCAGTCATTTTGAGTATTAAATTTGCTTAGTTATATTACTTAAACACTACACGTTGGAAATGAAACGTGTATTTTGATTGAACGATGCCTGAACGTAAATGGTATAATCTTTGGTATGAAGCTTCAACTGGTTTACAATGCTAAGTGCTTAATCTTAATCCTATGTACCTACAACTACCCTGTCAGTAGCAAAACCATAGATGTATTAACTTAAAATCTAATCTAGCAACTGAAACTCGGCACATCAAATTTAAGTAACAGTATTTTATTCAATTACCAATCTGAAATAATGCAAAATATAAATAAAAATGTTAGTAGGTAAATTTTAGACAACCATTATATTTTTTTGTTTTTAATCTAACTGTCCTAAACACAAATACAGGCTATCTACACGTATATACATCTGTTTATTCTATTTAGGGTTTCACCGAAATTTTTCTTCATCAAAGTTAACAGTGAAAATACATTATTTGGGCTTTACATTAACGTTATAAGACCTGTAGGCATGTATTGTTGGCACTGCGAATACTGCGAACACCAAAACTAACTTATGTTTGATCGGCTTGTTTACGTACCATTATTGTTAGAGCATCGCGCGTGAAGGTTAGAAAATGATCGACTGTTAAATTATTACGGAGAGATAGACAAACAGGTGGATGGACAAATAGTACGATGTTTTTGGGTATATTATAATCTGCACAAATATATTTTTTACGTAACAAAGAACATAGGTATTTCAGTAACCTATGTAGGTAAACATATAAAAAATTACATAACTATTAGGTGAGTCATTTAACCTCCAAACTTCAAATAACTTTTGTTGTAGTGACAAATAATAGGTTAGGCATTTTTAACTTATTATTTGACAAACTCTTAGGCTGAGGCCAAACGAGCGTAATTTTGTGAGTCGTGAGTCGCAGAATTTCGGTCGCAGAAATTCTGCTGCATTCGGTTTCATACAAAAGTCCTGTTTCATTCACACGGCGACGCAAAATGAGTTGTCTGCCGACTCACATGCATTATCAGACCGAATTGAGTTTGCGGGGGGCGAGGGGGCCGACGCGGGCCGGGCAAAGCGTCAGTCAGGTACATTTTGACGTTCGATAGTAACTGAATAAAATGCGCTCGTCTGGCATCCCAACAGAATTTCTGCCAGGCAGAATTTCTGCGACCGAAATTCTGCGACTCACAAAATTACGCTCGTTTGGCCTCAGCCTTTTTATGCGCGAACGGAAACAGATCACCTTTTTGTACATTATATACCTACTCGTAGTTACATTTAAAAAATTAACAAGTTTATATATTACAGCTTAATAAAAATGATACGACTTTACACTGTAACTAATGCTTACTCACAGAATAATAAGTGCATTAACCTATATTCTTAAGTAGGTATATATGTCTTTTTAGAGGCATAGATGGCCCCGGGCGGAGTCCCTTCTATAACCAAAATTCCTTTGACGTAAACGAAATAACCTAAAAAACCGTTATCTTAGCAAGTGGACATTTATTTTGAAACCGTTATGGTATGTGACAAAAATATCGAGTTTAACGTTGCGGTCGAGTCATTCGATATGCGAAAAGAAACGAATGAACTTCTGCCCCAAATACCCAGTCATTGCCGTAACGCGAGTAAATAATACTTTACCTAGTTACAACAGTATAGTTACATTTTGTTTGACATCAATCAATATCATTATAGCAAAGAATTGTTTGTTCCTCTAATAAAATCTAATCGTTTGTATGGAAAATATATATAGTCCATAATTTAGGTAGAGTAACGGAGATTAGAAGTTTGTTAATTTTAATTTAAGTATTTAGTTTATAGATCCCGTGCTAATTAAGAATATGCTGTAACTTTTTATGAGATTTTACGAAAATTCTCAACAAGCCTACAATTTCAGTAATCTCAAATATATTTTACACTCAATGTTGAACAAGTTATTTGTCTCTTAGATACCAAAAAAAACTAGGTCTACAACTTATCAGTTAGCTTAAGTGCTACAATAAATCACCGTGAAATGTTATGAATGAAAGCATTTTTTTTGTTAACCGCAATATCATTGTTATTATAATGACCGTGTCCAAATGACGACCTTGCAGAAGCCCATTAACACGAAATGGTCATTTTGAACGTCATTATACTGTTATATTTAGACTCGTAATGTAAACTAATATAACTATTTTATTCGTATTCATAGAGACCATACACTATTATCCCGTCATATTATGGAATTTAATTCTACGATAATTGTTGATTTGAAGCATACCTACTTACAACGGAACTACGAGTAACTTGAAATTCTTCGTAAGAATGTCTTATAAGAAACATTGCACTTGCTTAATGCTCATTCATTTACTTTGACCACAGCTGTATATAGTTACCTATCTATATTAAGATTTTGGGTCAACGAGATATACCTACAGACAGAAGAAGGTCAGCTTTTAATATATATATATAAGAACGCTGTATATATCGCGAATATAATAATACACATCTTAAAGATAAATATTATGTAACGCGAGGTTGACAACTATGTTATGCGAAATGTGAAGGTTGGATAATTATTATTGATCAATGTTTATTTGTATTGTTTGATTGTTTGAGAAATTATAATAGCTATAAAATAATTATACTTGTATATAGCTTTATTTATAGTAATCAATCAAGCTTAAAAAAAAGATTTTGCATTGCAATGCATCCATTGACCTCGAGCAAGGAGGATTCTCAACTTTTAGGTATGATATTTCTCCTAGAAACAATAGCATGCAAGTCAGTAATTAATTTTATGTGTGATGATTGTGTGTCGGGGACACGAATAATATATTGCAGAGTTTTCCGCTATAACTTAAAAGAAGAAGGAAACACAAATTGAGTACCTTTTTGAAAGTTTATAAAAATATAACGATTCTGTATAATTTTGTAGCTAACTGCTAAATTTAAAGAAAAGAAAAAACATGTTTACGTTACATACGCTGCTGTTGGGTTTTTTTAATGTTCAGTCGAGACTGCAGTGTGTAATAGGACTTAAATCACTTATAAAAAAAAACTACTCTCTAAAATGTAGTCTATGAATAATTGGAGTAGGTAATTCGAATAATTTAAAAGGATCATCAGTGGCCGGTTACATAAAGGCCGAGCGAACAATACTTACGTTACGACAGAATTCGATCAAACCAACTGAACAGGCATCATGCCGACGCGCCACGCCGTGCCGCCACCGGTTACGATAGCAAATCTAGTTTCTAGATCTCTAGATTTATAATCCACTTACAATACATTTGGACTCAACACTTTAATTATCATGGAACTGCTAATTCAATTTAATCAAAGTCAAAATCATAGTCTATAGGTGAACAAGCTCACTAAATTAAAGGACGAGAATACGAACTAGGTCGTATACGTATTATCAATGGTTGAAACAGTCATACCTACATAATACGTGTATTACAGTTGCAAAACCAGACGTAAGTTTGAAGAATTGCTCAACGTTTGACTACGTCAAACATTTTAAACCCCTAGATTGTTTGCCCCAAAATTGTCACATTCTAGTTCGTCGGAAATTGCATGCCCATTATTGCCTTACATAAAGTTCCCATAAGCTGACATTACCCGAGTTATATCAGAGCAGGTTAAGGTACAATGAGTTAGTTGCATCACCCGCCGCCACTTCCGCGCACCGGCCGCTCGCACTTCCCGACCGCATTTTGCTTTTATTTAACTACACTAGCTGATACCCGCAACTTCGTTCGCATTTTTATATAAAATGTAAACTGTTAAAAAAATCAATTGATGTCGCGGGTAACAGCTAGGTAAGAATATATCTGTCTCTTTCTCTCTCCCTTTTCCTCTATCTTTCTCCCTCTCTGGCTCTCTTTATATCTTTCTCCTTCTTTCGCTATTTCTATCTCTCTTCCTCTACCTCTATCTCTTTCCCTCTCCTTATATCTCTATATCTTTCCCTATCTTTCTATCATTAATATCCCTCTCCACTCTCAATCTGTCGCCTTCTCCCAGTCCATCTCATACATTATATTTATTTCCCTCACCCTCTCAGTCTATATCTCCCCCTTTCCCTCCTTCGCTCACTCCCTCTCCCTCTATTTCTATATATTTCGCACTCAATCTCTCTTTCTCCCCCCACTCTCCCCTATTTCCCCCCACTCTCCCCTCATTCTACCCCCACTCTCCCTTCATTCTCCCTCCACTTTCCTCTCTCTTTCTCCCCACTCTACTCTCTTTCTCACCCCACTCACCCCTCTTTCTCCCCACTCTACTCTCTTTCTCACCCCACTCACCCCTCTTTCTCCCCCCACTCTCACCTCTTTCTCCCCCACTCTCCCCTCCGTCTTTCTCCCCCACTCTCCTCTTTTTATCTCCCACTCTCCCCGTTTTCTCCCCCAGTCTCCCCCCACTCTCCTCCCTTTCTCCCCCCTACTTTCCCCTATTTCTCCCCCCACTGTCCCCTCTTTCTCCCCGCTCTACCCTCTCTTTCTCCCCACTTTACCCTATTTCTCCCCCCACTCTCCCCTCTTTCCCCCCACTCTCCCCTCTTTCCCCCCACTCTCCCCCCTTTCCCCCACTCTCCCCTCTTTCTCTCCTCTTTTCCCCCCACTCTCCTCTCTTTCTCCCCCCACTCTCACCTCTTTCTTCCCCACTCTCCCCTTTTCTGCCCGCAATCACCTCTCTTTCTCCCCACTCTACCCTCTTTCTCCCCCCACCCTCCCCTCTTTCTCACCACACTCTCCCCTTTTTCTCACTCCACTCTCTTTTCTTTCGCCCCCCATTCTCCTCTTTCTCACCCCACTCTCCCCTCTTTCTCACCCCACTCTCCCCTCTTTATCACCCCACTCTCCCCTCTTTCTCACCCCACTCTCCCCTATTTCTCACCCCACTCCCCTCTCTTTCTCCCCCCACTCTCCCCTCTTTCTCACCCCACTCTCCCCTCTTTCTCCCCCACTCTCTCCTCTTTCTCCCCCACTCTCCCCTCTTTCTCCCCGCGCTCCCCTATCTTTCCCCCCACTCTACCCTCTTTCCCTCCACTCTACCATCTACTCCCCTTTTCCCACCACTCTCCCCTTTTTCCCCCACTCTCCCCTTTTTCCCCCACTCTCCCCTTTTTCCCCCACTCTCCCCCTCCCCTACCCCGCACTTTCCCCCTCTCCTCCCATCGCACTCCCCCTTTAAATTACGATCCGTTCAGCCGTTTATTGTGGTCCGTTGGGGTGCATCTAAAGAATATCTCATTATTTCAACCCCCTTGCTGTTCCCCCTTTAGGGATGATTTAGCAAAAAGGCGGAAACCCGTATTTATTTATTTCTTACCAAAAGCCTAAATAAGAATTTTCAGATCCCTAACTTGAGGAATTATGGATTCCCCATACAAACTTTCAACCCCTATTTCATCCCCTTCGAGATTATTTTTTGAGACAAAAGATAGCCTATGTCCGTCTCATAGGTCCAATCTACCCCTATACCAAATTTCATCGAAATCGGTTCAGCCGTTTAGCCGTGAAAAGGTAACAAACAAACAGACAAACAGATATACAGATAAACAGATAAACAGATAAACAGATAAACAGAGTTACTTTCAGATTTATAATATTAGTATGGATTACGCTCATCACTAACATTTTTATCGATCCAATATCGTTACAATCTCGGCGCGCCTTCATCTAAGATCGCAATCAGGTTCCACTCCGAATCTAATTTAGATGACGAGTGAAAGTGAATTTGTCCCATCGATTACTTGCTCACTTGTCAATTAATCTTAGAAAGGATTCAGTTTCGCTTTCGGTTTTTTTATGTCGATATAATGGGTGATTTATTTTTGTCGCGTGTGTTTGTGTCGAAATATTCAACTTCGTCAATGGCCGATTGACCTCAGATTAATATTCATAAAATGAAAACTGAACGGTTGTGAAGTCACGATCGTGACTTCGCCGGCAACGTAATTTGGGTTTAGAAATATTTCCGAACATTGCGTTCTGAGATAAACTTCATACTGACAATATCTCCAATTTGATACAAAGAGTCATGCACCATCCCCATTCCGAACCAAAGAACTCTTGAAATATCAAATTACTTCATGATAATTACTACATAAGTAGCCTACCTGCCTACTGCACGAAGCTGCGTCAACAGTTGCTAATCAGTTACTTAATTGACTTCAAGGTGCTACCAGTAATGAGGTTAGTTACTTTAAGTGCAATTGGAGTTTGCACTATCGCATTAGACGCCACTAAAACTAGGCATTACTCGAACCAGGTATTCGTTAGGTAAGTAGGTACTCAGTTAAGGAGCGGTGCAGGTACTGTTATAGCCACGGCTCCGTGTTCTGAATTCAGTAACAGCATTTTCGTAATGGACCTTAGTTGACTAAAACGTGGCTCCTACCTTGACCAGTAGGTGTTCGAAATAGCCGACGTGGCGAAAAGTTGTCAAGGGCAAAACCCTCATCGAAAGATATTTAGGCCTATGAATAACCAACATTATAATGACAGCCTAGATAGGCCACGGGTTTAACTGATATCGAAGCTGACAAAAAGTAACACTATATTATACTTATTAGATGCTTATTGTACAAATAAAATATAAAAATAATAATTTTATAATGATGGCTACGAACCACACACCGTGTAAAAACTATGTCATAAAAAGCAATCATTGTTGTATATTCGTAGAATAGGTACAGGTGTATAATATAATAGTTTATCGACAGTTTTTCTAATTATTTTTTGTACAAACTTACCTACCTTTATTTCTTTGCAGACAGTAATGTGGCGCCTCTACTTGACCGACAGTCATCTTCGCGTGATGCTTTGGTGCATCCTTCTGGGCTTGCAGCCAGCGTTTGCTGGAATCCTAGACCCCTTCAACTGGGCCCGCTCCGACAGAATAGAGGTCAACATACCCTGGCTACCATGTATGTATTTTGTTAGAAAAGTTGAAGAAAATTATTGTTATTCTCAGGTAGAAAGTTCGTAAAATTAACATGTTTGATTTCCCTGCGCACAAATTTGCAGAAGCAGCAGTTTTCTTTGCCGTTTACTGCTTGCTTTTTTATGTCAATGGTCGGAGTTTTAGGATCGGTGACATTTTTAAATAGCCCTATCTCTAGCTTATTCCAATTATTTATTTATATTGCACTAGGTTAGGGAGTTAATAAGTTTGAATTCGCTACAAAAACTTTTTAAGCTATTTTAAACGGCTTCAAAAAGGAGGAGGTTTTCAATGCGACTATAATAACATGTTCTTTTTCTTCAATATTATAAAAATAGTACAAAGTTATCTGGCTTCACTTGCTGTTGATACGTATTCTGTACCTACATTTCCTTTCAGTTGAAAACGAGACAAGATGCTACGATGAACTGGGGTGCCTCAACATAACTAGGAGCTGGTATCACCTCATCCACCGGCCTTTCAACGTGTTCCCACTACCCAGGGTAGTCATCAACACAAGGTACACAGTTCTCTGTCAATCTCGTTGGCATGATGGATTGCCATAATAATCATAATAATTGGCCTACTAATCATCACCAATCTTGCTCCACTCATTGCTGGGTATACGGCTCCTTTCGCTTATGCCAGGGTAGGTACCTATAATTATATTTCTAACTGTTTAGTAATACTGTCTTTTTCAGATTTATTTTATACACAAAGAAAAATCCAACTGATGGTCAGATTCTCAATGTTAATCTGAACAAGACTATAGTGAAGTCAAATTTCGATCCGCAAAAATTGACGAAGATGATCATACACGGGTTCATTGACACACCACTTTCAAATTGGGTTAGTATAGTGCCTAACTAGTATAAAATGTTTGTACTTATTTAAAAATACGTCATGTCACGTAAATTGGGATGAAAAGACTTGATAGTTATAGTTAGAGGCCTTGTCATACCGCGAAGCTGTAAAGTCGCTACAAGCTACCAACAACTATTGCAGATTATAGTTCTCCAGTGTCTTTTTTTATATAACTAAGTAGGTATATAATGATAAATCCCGCAATTCTTAATTTTATACGTTGTATAAAAGTCACACCGAGAAAGTAATGTCCAATGGTGAGAGTAAACAGGCAATGTAATGTTTCTTAATTCAGACTTTATTGCTAGAGAGGTTTCTATAACTAAGTATAATTCGTAGTAGAAACTGTTGAAGTAGGTTAGGTACAGACGACACTTTCCTTAGCGTCCAAGTGAATCATTGTCTCACTTGATTCAGGTTAGCGAGATGAAAGACGAGCTCGTGAAAGCTGGCGACTTCAACGTGGTTATTGTGGACTGGGCAGGCGGAAGTCTGCCGCTCTACACACAGGCGACGGCAAATACCAGGCTGGTGGGCTTGGAGGTGGCACATTTCATCAATACTTTGCAGGTTAGTAATGCATGAATAGCAAGTTAAAATGACTTCGTAGAGGCAAAACGTATGCGGTCTTACCAAAAAAAAATTAAACCAGAGTTGAACAGATGAGTTTAAATATTTTATCCACAAATAGACGTCTAACCCTCGCTTTTTCTAACTCAATAACAAATTCACAAGTGAAATAACTAGGAATGCCAGAATTGAGCAAGAAAACGGGAGTGATTGACGTCGATTTTGGGGAACAAAATTTTTGAAACATATTTATCTCTGGTTTAAACTTTTGTGGTAAGACGGCTATTGTTGGCATCAGGTTTGAAACGTGATCTTTGTTAGAACTTACCATTGACCGGACACGTTTCGTTTCCCTTGTCGCAAAATGTCGTGACGCGTCTCTACCGTACGTTTTATAAGTTTCTCATGATCCACTTTCCGTTACAGAAAGAACACGACCTGAATCCACAGAATATCCATATTATAGGTCACTCGCTGGGTGCTCATACTGCCGGCTACGCAGGAGAGAGAATACAAGTAAGCTCCTTTAAAACTGAAAACATTTCTATCCTCATGCATTCAAATTTAAAACGTGTTGAGTTTTCATATTATCTTTGATTTAGCTTTTGTTTTTCATAGGGCTTAGGCAGAATTACAGGTCTGGATCCTGCGGAGCCCTATTTCCAAGGAATGCCGACGAACGTCAGACTCGACCCTACGGACGCATTGTTCGTCGACGTCATACATACAGACGGAAAAAGCATTTTCCTTCTAGGTGAGCACGGTTCATATTAACTTTATTTATTTGTATTTACTCACTATGCACGTGTGCTTTATATTGTACCTAATTCATTTCGCACTTATCGTTTTGACCTTATTAACTACCTAAATACCTAAATGTTGATTGAGATAAGCTTTGTTGCTATGGATCATTAATCTACTAACCTTTATTTGTACCTACCTATATTATATATGTATTTATTACCAATTCAAATATAGTATTATATGCTGTACCGCTTGTAATTCCATTATTCATGTATATAAATTATATGTTTTTATGGTATTTATCGCATTGGAACTAATTGACCGACGTGTTTATTTCACGCGTGCGACAGATTTTGTGTTTATGGCAGGATACGGGATGTCACAACCCGTGGGTCATTTAGACTTTTACCCCAACAATGGGAAGGAACAGCCTGGGTGTGACCTCACAGAAGGGCCTCTGGTGCCGCTCACGCTCGTCAAGCAAGGCCTTGAAGAGGCCTCAAGAGTTCTGGTTGCATGTAATCATGTCAGAGCAATTAAATTGTTCACCGAATCGATTAATGGGAAATGTCCGTACATTGGTAAGTGATAGATAACTCTCTGCTGCATCATAACATCGTCGTTCTATTCAATTAAAACGGTAGATGTGTATTTGAAGGTGTCTTGTAAACTTTTAGGCCATCAATGCCCATCATATCAACACTTTTTGAATGGGAAATGTTTTCATTGCGGACATGGATGTGCGGTTATGGGGTATGTATTTTTAAGCCCATTCCACATAGGCGAAATATTGTCGGTCGATCAGATCGCGTTTGTGTGATTAAAACCACCTTGCGGCATGTTCTAAGATTAATTTATATTTGTTTAATTAACAGATTCCATTCGGACAGTTCTCCAGGGTTAATCACAAATAAGAGTAACCAGACTGAAAACGAAGTGTATCCTTCAGAGGAACAAGACACTATTGGCGCTAGGTACTACTTGAATACAGGGAAAGAGAATCCATTTTGTCGTGAGTATTAAGATAATGAGTTGATAATTGACTAACTAACGGATACTACTAATTGGATGACCGACGACGACTGAATAACATGGATTCCTGCTGTCTGAAATAGTCTATAAAGGATTTGTTTATGAATATTCTAAGCACCAAAAGTAAGAAGAATAGCCAGAAACTACATTCTATCTAAATACGTTATTTCATTTTCAGAGCGACATTACAAGGTGTCCATACAGTTAGCAAACCCAAAGGGTGCTGAGTCGTGGGTCCAGGTAAATTAAACGTCATCTGCTCTAAAATTATGTATTAGATTCATATCGATACCTCAATTACCTCAACAAGTTATATAGTCTTACGACTGGTTAGTTGATAATTGGGTTAAGGAATTCCGTCATAAACGGTCAAGGAGATATACAACTTATGAATCTTATGAATCTTAAAGCTAATTATAATATATACCTACCTAATGGCCCAGTACCATGCTAACCTCATAAGAACAGTATTTAACCAGGTTGCCACTGCCCTCTTTCTCACGCCAAGGGGCAGATGGGAATAATCATTCTCAAATGCCCCCTTGATGGAAAGGTTAGGGGGCCGTTGGGAATATATCTATCTTATGACTGGTCATACAACGCCGACTTGTATGTAGACGTGAAACAAGCCCGTATATCTACTGTAGGTACTGTACCGTATGACTGTACCATCAAGCAAATTTCTGAATCTAATATATATCCAAGATAAGTACTAACAGGTTTGGTTATTCAACAGGGATTCCTGAAAGTCACATTGATGTCAGATCGAGGAGTCATACGAGGGATGGATCTGACGCCAAACAACTACGTAAAGTAAGCTTCATTAAAACTATGTTATAAAATTATACCAAAGCATTGTACCTACCTACCTACAGAAACTATGAATATTATTGTATTTTACTTATTGTTACGATTTTCTTTTTCAGGTTAGAGCATGGCACCTCTTACACCATTGTAGTGTCCCATCCAATGGACATGGGTGGTAAAGTTAGGAAGGTAATATTCATAAAATCAGTACCTTCAAATAATAGTTTACAATAAGTCATCATCAGCACCTATCCGATCTCTACATACTTTAATAGGTAGACTACATGAGAAGGTTTATTCCCAACGGCGACCCCTGATTCTGCCCCCAGTGGTAGTCGTTGCAACAGAATAATATTTTTTGGCACAACTACCTCCAATGGTAGTAATTGGAACTAATTATCCATGAAAATGCATTCATTTGCAATTCTCAAAAGCTTGGATAAGCATACACTTATCCACGCTTTATAACAAAGTCATAGAAAGTTAACTAGGTACCTGGAATGAACCAGAATTTTCCTGATCTTCAGTGCTCGGGTGTTGCGTGGCGATGGCCATTATACTTATTAAGGCTGTTCTCACAAGAATTGTTCTCTCCAGGTGGAGTTATCGTGGGAGTACGACATGAATGTACTGGAGCCGCGATCTCTATGCATCCTGTGGTGCAACGACCGACTGTACGTCAAGTCAGTGGTCGTCGATCAAATGGAACTGCCAACAAGAGGGTAAGATAATAATTATAATATTATGGTCGTCTTATAGCATAAAAATCGAGTGTTACCTTGCCTAACCAAACCGCAGTAATTGGTTCTATGACGAAAGTTACTAAGCAGAGGTTTAGCCAGTACCTACTCGGTAGATAGGTACGAGAGGTAATAAAATAAAAATATGTAGATTGATATACCGTTTAAAATGTATTATCTTACCTACATACTACTTACCTACCTCTCTTTATATATTTATTTCTCGATCAAGTTAGCAATCTTATCTTTTATATTTTTTGTCAACCACATATTATTTTTAATTTCAGGAAACGGAACGTGGACTTCAGCACGAAACTGTGCACGCCAAAGAGAGACTTCGCAGAGATACCAAACCGAGGGTCAGCTAGTTTCTACGACTGCGGACGGTAGCTGCAGCTGCCACGACGTGCCAAGAAAGGTCACCTGCCCGTCAGAAACTTGGTTGGATCTTTGCGAACTGTCTACGCTGTGAGGACGCGAAACCAGTTTCTACAGTCGCAAATTGTGGCCGTAGAAACAAGAAACCCGAAATTCAGTGCGAATAAGGACTCGTGCTGCAAAGTACAAATATTGGAAGTCAAAACCTTGTTAGGCAGTTCAGTACCTACTTACAGTACGTACAATGACTTTATGTACGTACCTACCTATCTACAAGTGATTGTACGAGAGCTCGTGTCTGACGAGTATAGTATATCCAGGTAAAAAGTAAAAAGGACACCATTAGGGAATAGAAGGTTGTGAAACGATTTGTTGAAATATTAAATGTGGAGAGTTCGGGTATGTAAAACGAAAAACTGTACTTTTTAAAATGAACTTGTGTGATGAAATTAAAAAAGACAATTTGAATTTCAAGTGAAAACGCGATGTGATGCGAACTACGAATTATTAATGTGAAGATCAGGAAAGTGACTAAATTAAGGTCTGTCTACATACACTATAATACTTGGTTAAAAGAATAAAAATCATTGTTGCTAAGAAACCGTCAGTTACATAAAACCTGTTATTTATGTTTATAAAATAAGTAGGTAGGACTGCTATACCTACCTACTGAAAGTTTAAAGTATACTTTTACTAAGTACCTATAGGTAGGTATATTTTAAACTGTAATAGATATAAATGTATATAATACTAACATGTATAACATTAAAATAAAATACTCAACTTTAATAGATTTATTGATTGAAGTATTCTTATTCATTTGAGACCTTCACCTGTTTTCCTTATTCTTTTGTATATCAAGTGCTCCGCCAGATTACGACAAACACCACAAATGAAGGTGTGATGGGATCATAATACGTCTAAGACCGCTTTGGCGAAATGGAATAAAACTAGCCATGGTTGCCGGAATTCATTTTCTTGTACTTAGGTAGGTATGTACCTACCACTATTATAGTGCATGATGAAATTGAACCAGCTTAAAATAGACAATAGACGTAATAATGTATACCTACTTCGTTGCAGATCTTTAAATCTATCATTTCTACATAAATAATAACATATAATTTAAAAGCCGCAGATCTTGAGAAAAAAATATATTTTATTTTGGCATAGGTACATCCCTACTTTTGGAAGAATAATAATTATTAAGGTGTGAGTAGCTTTAAAAAAAAGTATGAAAAGAAAAAAAAAAGTTTTATTGTCACTATCGCCGTCATTAATGTCAGATATGACAGTAATATTGGCCCAACATGAAATGTCATGAGTTCACCAACACTGACAATTACATACACAGTTTTTTCCCGTTGTTCATTGGCTATGGCCTACGGCTATGGCGCTGTTCTGACCAATGGTAGATAGGGAGTTTTGGCGGGAATCCGATAGTGAGACGTTGTTGGTTTTGTATTATTAGCTCAAACTTGTGTTTCTTCGAGTGTTAATGTGTAATATTGGTGGAATATTAACCATTAAGTGTTCGTTAACGTGCACGAGTGTAGGCGAATGATATAAACTCAAAAAACGTGTCATTTCGCATTTTTTCCAAAACTCCCAGGAAGGTTCAGTAAAGCATCCACTACTTTACTGAATCGTGACTTTGACGCTGTAAATAACTGACTTGACTACTTGACCACGATTGCTATATTGCTGTGACTTTCTTAATGTGAAATTAAGTAATACTTATAATAATAAAATACTTGACACTGGCTATATGCACAAACCGTGCGAAGCCAAGACTAAAACAAAAAAAAAAAAAAATGGTAGATAGAACCATTGTAGAACTTATGGTGGGCTACCAGGACTAAAAAATACCTTTGTGCTACAAATATACAAAATAATATTTAATATCATAAAAACGGCGGTATTAAAAAATATTTATTTTAAGTTTTGGATTATTTAATTTTGTATGTTTCAAATGCTTTTGGCCGGTTTAATTTTTGTAGGAATAAAAAAACAACCTACTATACTTTCCTCATGGTACTTGCTTCGGCAGTACATAAACTAAAATTGGAACGATACTGAGAAGATTAGGGCTTATTCCAGAAATCCCCTGTGGTAGGGGAGCCCAAGCGGGGATTTCGGGATTTACTAAAGCGCGGCAGATTAATATACAGGGGGATACCTTGTACCCGGTTAAGTACCTCCACAAAACATGAGGCCCATATATAAGGCCGCCCGTGAAGGATACAGGATCAGATTAGTAAAAAAAAATTGACTATCAGAAATTCTCGAGCGCGTCAGATTAAGGTAGCATGAGTTAATTACATCCTAAAAAGTGTATATTCCACTAATCTGACAATTTGAGAGAGACGTAAAAAAATGGGAGGGCAACAAAGTTGTAAAAAAAAAACGTCATCTCGACATTCTCGAGCGTAGCTAAATTTTTTTTTATTTTGAAGGAAATAATTCAAGAATAATGAAAAATATATAATCTGACGATTTCCGCAAGCCGAAATAACAAAAATTCGTCGATAAAGTTAAATGCGTGCAGCTGCGTGATGCCTACATTTCCTTCTCCGCGTTTCTGATTTCCTGTGAATTTGAACCGATTCGGACCGATAGATTTTGAGAAATTTTGAAAAATCTCAAAAATAAACAGATTTTTTTTTTAAAGTGGTTTTTTTTGGAATAACTTTTAACCGGCTTTATCGATCAACTTCAAAAACTAATCCGTCTTTGAGCTTAAAAAACCACGTCGATCGCCACCAAGCTGGTCAAAAGCGGTTGATTCGTTCGGGAGATATCGTGAACGAAAGAAACCCGAAAAAGTGTTTTTTTAGGGATTACTCCGAAATTTGTGGTTCGATCAATTAAAATTGCAAAATTACTTATGAGGATGATAAAACTGCGTCGAATGCCGCCAACCGCGTGAAAATTGGTTGATCCATTCAAAAGTTATTGCGGTTTGAAAATTCCAAAAATAGTGTTCTATGAAACTTCTATCAGACTTTCGAGCTGGGAGAGCTCAAAATATCACATAAATTATATTTTGGGCTCAAAAATGTCATAAGTACAATTTTAAGCGCCCAGGAATGGAATTAGCGGGAAGTTGCAGGGATGGCCTTTAAGGTGAACCGTTTTTCTAATTTTTTTTTGTCAGATCAGGCGAATCCCTCTAGATAATCGTCAGATTATGAGACAGTACGTTTAGAACATAAAGATGAACCATATATATCTTAATCTGACGCGCTTGAGTATTTCAAAATGGCGAATTTTTTTTGCACATTATGAAAATGGCCGCGAGTTTGCGTCCCATCGAAATCGTCAGATTAGTGAATAAGAGCTTTTTTTTTGGTGCACTTAACACTCCCTAAGAAAATCTGACGCGCTCGATAATTTTTTTTTTTTTTTCATTTTCAATCCTTAAATACAACCACCCGCATCATGCAAACGATCAGATTAACATACGTACATTATTAAAAATACGTAGGGCATTGATGCTATCAATATCTGACGCGCTCGAGGATGCCCATGCAACAGTTTTTTTTTACATATTTAAAAATCTATAGCCGCTTCCCCCACCGATGTAAAGGTATATAAATCATATAACATTTTTTTCTTCTTATCATCTAAGCTTTGCATCCCAATAGGTATCTACGACGCTCGAGTAAATCCCCATTTAGCATCGTGGGCTCCCCTACTACTGGCAGTATCCCTTGCGCAGGATTAGGATGCCTCCCCCTTTCCACATGCTTTCCTCTCACTCGCTGTCAATGTCAGTTAGACCTATCATATGAGACTGTCATTGTAAAAGTCAAAATATTTTTGAAATCATGGTTGTTGCTTTCAGTGCTGCCAGACCGTCTCTTTTTGGACGGTTTTTCATCCTATTCAATGTTGGACCGTCCCTTTCCCATCAAAACCATCCTATGTAGGACGGTCGCTGAAACTCATCATACGGCCAATAGTAGGTACGCACATGTTTAAACAGACAGAAACCACTGAGTTAGCAGATTAATTGAGAAAATCGGGGTGGTCACCTAGAAAGACAAGAAAATTCACGAGATTTTAACTGCTTGTTCGCACTTTCCCATACATAAAAAAAATGATTTATTATTCAACACATTGGCTGAATACCGTTATGTTGGATGCTCATTTACCACACCGATAAAAATACCAACAAAAATAAGTAATTTAATAATATCGGAATTAACGTTTTATTTAAGTGCTATACACTGAAAACTATTATTATTTTCGAACCCACCAAAAGCGTCCCTTTTCAAGGAACCTATTGTCCTGACTGACAGAAGAGACTGAACTTCATACCAACTAAAAATTGAAAATCAGTTTTGTATTAAGCTCCCATTTCATAGCATATTAATTTATATTTAATTTTTTTAGGGTTCCGTACCCAAAGGATATAACGGCAACCCAGTTACTAAGAATCTATTACTAAGATTGCTATCCATCCGTCTGTCACCAGGCTGTATTTCATGATAGACAGTTTACATTTTCACAGATGATGTATTTCTGTAACCGCTACACCAACAAATACTAAAAAACATGATTTTCATTTGGTCGTTTTTGCCCGACATTCAAAACGGCACCAGGTAGACGCTTGAATTATTCACAGACTATTTAACTTTATATTACTTATTGTATTCACTTTAAATATAAAGTATCAAAATAAAATAAAATTAATATTGATAAGGTGCTCCCGTACAAAAAACTTTTTTTTTATGTAATTTTATAGAAAATTTTACGGAACCCTTCGTACGTGAGTCCGACTCGCACTTAAGCGGTTTATTTTTTAATTTAGATTCGCACGCCACGGTCTAGTTCAAGTATAAAATATTTTAAGTTTTACATAATTTCACAATAAGAAAGTCACGAAGTTACACGTCACACAAAGGTACCTATAATGACTTACAAAAGAATCGTTCGTTTCAGGTAATTTGTGATTGAATTTCGTACTTTTTCTTGTTTAACTGCCGGCAACACTAATACTACACTGGACTTAGGAGTCTTAGGACTAGGTGTCCTGGTGTGGTGTGGTCAGTCAGTCAGTGGGTTATTGGTGTTTTATTTATTTGTTTACTGTTGTACCTACATGTAGGCCTACCTACTATTCTGTATTCTGTTTTGTCTTAGTTGAGTTTTAATAAAAAGTTAAATTGTACCTGAACATTGTAGTGAAAATAATTTCAATGAACAAGTAACCTACCTTTAGTAAAAAAAAACTATGTCATCACATACTTCCAAGCTTGTTTTGAGCATTTCATTAGCTGGAACCGTTGGTATTGTTAGTTACGTTCACATCAAGCAACAACAAGACAGGTACCTACCAACCTAAATATTTCTTGTTAAAAGAGGATTCTTTATTGTATGTACCTATACCTTATCAATAAAACAATCACCATCTACCTACCAACCAACCCACTATCACCAGGTGTACTAATACTTTAATGACGTGACGTAATAATTTTGAATGTGTTTCTCGTTTTTTGCTTATGTTTCCGTATATTTGCAGACCAAGTCTGTTAGTTTTAAATTTATAGCATATTGATGCGGAGCACATAATTATTAACAAAGTCCTATCAGCTGTAGGTACATAATTTGATTATATCTAGGTACAAACTGCTGGCAGTGCAAGCAATATTATACTCATACATAAGTATTTAAAATTATGAATTAATAATATTTTATTAATTCTGTTATAAACACCCTAGTAATTCCATCGTCATTCAATAACTTAGATAACACCACTCTCACATTCGCTCCAATACTGGCATTAAAAATACAAAAGTAAGAGTACATTATGTGGCAGCACAAATTTCCAGAGGGCATATTGTTAAGCATTTGTTACAGTTGTTATAAAGTAATAGTACCTACTCACCACACAGTTCAGCCACCTCAAATATGCTTGAGCAGCCTTAAAAACTGACAATGCTATTTATTTACCTACCTACATATGGCAGTTTAGTATAAATTTAAATTAAACACTTGACCGTTATTTGAAGCTTACTTAAATGAGAGAAGCGTTCCTAGTTTTCCGTCTTATCCCTCTCTTTCTTACTCGTAGCTAGCTATCTCCCTCGCACATCTAGCCTCCCACCAGGCGTCCCCGACTGATAACGAGTTGGCATCGGTAATGCCTCGGGGCTTTCTGTTCATTGGCGTCAAGTTTTCCGTCGAGTGCAGTCGTCGTCGTCAAGACCATATTGCAATATAAAACTAAAAGTAAATTATATTGAAGTACGTTATATATTATTATAAATAAGTGCCTCCACTGGATAAGCAGTAAGTAAAAGGCTTGTTTAATATTGTGCTGAAATGGTAAAGTTCCTATTAATTTAAACGGTGTTACCGTTCTACTTTACCTACCCTTTTTATTTAAGATATCTGTATGGTTTGAAAAATAATGGAAATCATTTACATTTACCCTCTTTTACTTGTAGAATACATACTTGTTGTTACTTGTTGAATAATACAGGGCTATTTTTAGTAAAGATCTTCGATCTACCCACATTGTAACTTGTTGGTTTTAAGTAGTTTTAGAAACGATTTAATCCTTTATTTCTATTAGATGGACGCTCCAAGTGAGGTTACGGCAGGACCGGTTCCAGGCCCGTCGGGTCTGCAAGCCAAGTCGTCTACTTCGCGTCGTGAACCGAGACCTCGGACCAGCTCGTCATCTTCTAGTGAAGGTAGTAGTTCAAAATCTTCTTCATCGTCGTCATCTGCCACGGTGGCTCGTAAAAAGAAACGCCGTCGTCGCCGTAATCATAAAAAAAGGGGGGGCAAACGTTATCACAAAGACGAATTGCTACACAAATTAGCTTGTGAAGTAAGCGAACTTCGTAAACAGTATCACGAAGGTGGTAGCAATACAGTACATCAAGGTATACAGCTCCAAGCTGCACCTTGTGTTTCATCTGAAATACACGTGGTAGATAACGATGACCAAATCTCTTTATTAGATAACCAAGAATGTATGTCATTGTGTGATGATTATGACATAGAAGGTGAACAAGGCGAACAATCAAAAGAGCCCCATGAATTCAAATTTGATATTCAGATTAAGTTAAAGGATCCATCAATCCCTAAGGCTCCTGATAATTATCTTAAGGTGTTACAAGATGTTCAACTTTTTGACAAAAATGAGTGGTGTGAGGTTAGATACTCAGAAGTGCAAAAGTTATACAATCATTCACCAGGTTTTACGGAGCTAGATGCTAACGAAGAAATAAAACCTTATGATTCTCTACGACACTTAGCGTATGCTGATAAAGCCTACGGTGCCCTAACTTTTTGCGTACTAAAGCAGCGGGTGGTATTACAAAACGCAATGTCAGACCTAATCACCTGGGCTCGTGACAAAAGCAATGTAACACCTGATAGGTTACAAGAAAAGATTACGGAACTGTTTTCTGGGGGAGCAGAGTATCACAAGGTGTCCTCTGACCTGCTCCAGCTAATATGTGGTCACCGAGCGGAGACTATACAGATGCGCAGAGACGGAGTAACCAATTCTGTTCGCGACCCGCTAGTCAAATCGTCGCTTCGTAAAATTCCGCCCTCAAGCCAACATATTTTCAACGCTGAACAGTTGACGTTAGCGTTGGAAAAAGCCGGAGGGGTAAAAAAGGCATTTTTACCCCCCATTAGAGCTGGTGGATATAGAACTGCTTCGCAAGCAGTAGGGAAGAAAGCTACTCGCTACCCCTCGCAGGGGTCAGCTAATTTTACAATGCCCTCACAGGGTACCTCCCAACAGACATGTTGTGCTGCGCCATGCTCTATCCAGCCCTCGCAGGGCTATCGACATAACCGTCCCACACAGACCTGTGGACATAGCCATCCCTCGCAGGGAATCGGTTATAGTCATAACCGCCAAGGTAGTGCACGTGGGTCTAACCACAACACGCGTGGGTCCTTTCGTCCACGTGGGGGTAGCCAACACGTCAATAGACAGGAGTCAGGCAGAGGTAACAGGAAACGTACTGCAGGCCAAGATTACCACGCAGGTAATAAAAGAGGTCGATACTGACTATTTCAGAGCGGGCCAGTTGATACATTATGTCGATCGGTGGGAGAAGCTGGGAGCACCTTATGCTCTTCTTTGCATAATAAAGGGTTATCGCATACCTTTCTGCAGAAAACCCCCTCTTGTCCTTCCGAATGCGCAGAACCCATTCCAAACGGAGGAATCCAAGGCCATGTCAACTATCATTTCGCAAATGGTGACTCAACATGTTCTAGAGGTAGCTCCACGTTCCCCAAGTTTTTTATCGACAATGTTCCTGGTCCCCAAAGGCGATGGCACAAATCGACCTATTTTCAACCTAAGAATATTAAACGAATATGTTCTCACAGAACCATTCAGGCTCATAAATATGTTTCGTGTCCCGGATTTCCTGCAACCAGACGACTGGCTTTGCAAGGTGGATATTTCACAAGCTTACTTCCACTTGCCAATATCCCCATCGCACAGACGATTCCTGCGACTCATTTACAAAGGGAAGTTGCTACAAATGACCTGTCTTCCATTTGGCCTCAGCACAGCACCGAAAGTGTTCGCAACATTGACCAACTGGGTTGCTCAAACACTAAGAGAGGAAGGCATACGCATACTTGTTTATCTAGACGACTTGTTAGTTGTGCACCAGGACCAACAAAGGCTACGAGCACATATCCAAATAGTGTTAGATCGCCTACACTACTTGGGATGGAACACGAATCTCCAAAAGTCCGTCACGTTCCCCTGCAAAGACCTAGTATATCTGGGTATTCTATGGAACCCATGGCTAAACGAGAGGTCCTTGCCACACGAAAGAATTTTAATTATAAAACAAAAAGTTTCAGACCTGTTACACAAGGGCACATCCACCTTAAAAGCTCTACAGAGTGTGGTGGGAATTTTAAATTTTGCCAGTTTTGCTGTGCCCAAAGGAAGACTTCATTTTCGAGACACACTTATGTTTCTAAACACGATTTCAAAAAATGTGCCTGCAAGTGTGTATGTACTACCCGGGAGGGTGAAAGAGGAGTTACAGTGGTGGCTAATGAATTGCCATCGGGCTTCCCCAATACACTACCCACCACCGTCACATTTCATGACAACAGACGCATCAGATGTAGCATGGGGCGCCCAGCTCGACGGATGCACACTGTCGGGATTATGGACGAACCACGAAAAGCACCTACATTGCAATCAAAAAGAGATGCTCGCAATACTGAAAGCCATGGAGAAGCAAGGTCCACATCTAGTCAAGTCAACGGTTCTGGTACAGTGCGACAACAGGACTGTTGTAGCATATCTGCGAAACGAAGGAGGAACAAGATCGGTCCCCTTGCTACAATGGACAAAAGCTGTGTTCGATCTCCTAGAGAGATACCAGATAAATCTCAAAATTCAACATATACCGGGAATTTTCAACAGTCATGCGGACCACCTATCACGCCATCGATGCCCTCCAGAGTGGCATCTCCTACCACAGTGTACGGCAAAGATATTCGAGAAGTTCGGAGTTCCAATGATAGACCTGTTCGCATCAGAAAGGGCAAGAGTAGTGGCAAATTATGTATCACTGAACCAGAACGATACTCAAGCACTATATCACGATGCCTTCTCCCGAACCTGGAATTACCCTCGAGCTTGGGTATTTCCACCACCTTACTTAATGCCGAAAGTGTTAGAGCACCTCAATTCGGCATCCGGCGTGTTTCTCGTGATAGCCCCGAGGTGGGAACGAGTTTTTTGGAGACCAGATCTAAAAGCCCGTGCGTTAGCAGCGCCACTCACGATCAAGAAACTCCATGTACACCTGATAGACACTGTGACCGGTCTCCCACCCCCCAAGGTTCGAGAGATGACAATGGAAGTATGGAAATGTGGGGGTGGTCGCAGAATTTAACAGAATGGGATCAAGGTCAATTACAGCTTTTACAATCCTCTTGGCGCCCATCTACCAAAAAGACTTATAAAGTAGCATGGAACAGATGGCTTAAATGGACGAAAGGGCACAAATTAAATCCCTTTCAACCAACAGGCTCAATCTTAGCTAGGTTCCTAGCAGATTTACATATCAGAGAAGGTCTGGCTTATAACACTATTTTACTACACAAATCTGTAGTGTCCACCTTGTCCAGCTTTGAAAATGCCGATAAACTAAGCTCTCACGTTTTAGTCCACCATATTTTAAAGTCTATTGCACTGAAAAAGCCTATAACTCAAAAACCTGCAATTTGGAACATAGACAAACTAGCCTCATTTTTAAGTAGCTATTCTATAGAGGAAAATAGTATTTTTGCTGCATGTAGACACACTGCAACATTATTACTCCTTTGTTCAGGCAGAAGAGTTCATGACTTAACCCTGTTAGCAGTTGACTCGGATCATCTAGTTGAAAATGATGACAGTTTGATCCTCTGGCCCATATTTGGATCCAAAACAGATACTGCAACATACAGACAGTCGGGCTGGAAATTGTCTTCCAATCCTACTAACAAGAACTTGGACCCAGTGTTCTGGGTGAAACGTACCACATTACTGTTAAAAGAAAAACGTCAGTTAATAAGTTCGAATAATTTATTTCTGAATATCAGAGGAAACCCCAAGGCTGCGTCACGCGCAGTCATCGCGGGATGGGTCAAATCCTTGTTGTCAGAAGCGGGAGTAGCAGCTACACCAGGCAGCCTTCGGTCGGCTGTGGCATCAAAGAACTGGTCTGACAATTACCCTTTAGATGAAATCCTCTCTAGGGGTAATTGGAGATCACAGAATACCTTTGCCCGTTACTACTGTAAAGAAATAATACCATCGAATGCTAGCTTTGGTGTAACTAGAAATTTTAATGCAATTAATTAGCCTACATAATATGAATGTAGTCTGAACTCCAGATTCATATATTTTGTTATTATTATTAAATTTAGTTTTTTCTGATAAATATGATGATTGGCAAGAGCGACTTGATTGTGATCAAAGTATCAGAAAGGATGTCTGATTTGTCCTATTTAAAAGCTTTTGTAATAAATGTTATTTTTGTTTGATATTAACATTATTACCAATATTAATACTATAGTTTTTTTTTTTGTATGTTGCCACTATACTTGTAAATAAGTAAATATACTTATTTTTGTAAAATAAAATTAATATTTTTAATGACACATACCTACCCTACGCACTTACCTAAAGTAGACTTTATTTTAACCTAACTACGTCATTCACATTGGCGTCAATTCCCACCAGGCGATAACAAACACGTCTCATTTAAGTAAGCTTCAAATAACGGTCAAGTGTTTAATAGCAGTGTTTTACCTGAAATAAAACACATATTAAATACTTACCTTATTTGAAGCTTACGATTTAACTCTGCCTGGTACCTATACAAATTTTCGACTCAATGAACAGAAAGCCCCGAGGCATTACCGATGCCAACTCGTTATCAGTCGGGGACGCCTGGTGGGAGGCTAGATGTGCGAGGGAGATAGCTAGCTACGAGTAAGAAAGAGAGGGATAAGACGGAAAACTAGGAACGCTTCTCTCATTTAAGTAAGCTTCAAATAAGGTAAGTATTTAATATGTGTTTTATTTCAGGTAAAACACTGCTATTCTTATGCCAATCTACTTGTATTTTTGCATGCAGTATAAAACAAGGTACATTTATCTAGTCCTGCATTATAGCAATTTTGTATTTCAGAGACAAAATGCATCAAGGCGTGGTCCTAGACATGGAAAGACAACAAAAGCGCAAAATAGAAAACATTTATGTACTAGAGAAACAGAATGAATTAGCCAAGCAAATGAGGAAAGAATTGGGAAGTTCATAGAAAGATAAGTTAAATAGTGAACATAGGTAGATAATATATTTTATTTCTAGTCTAAAATAAATGGTATAATACTAAAAGCTAGTTTTTCTCCTCCTTCAACCAGTGTTCTAACATCACATCTTTCAAGTTCAAGTTGATCCCTGTGGGATGTTTTTTATCAGTTCCATCAATATGGCCATCTACTTCGATCTTTTGTTTGGCAACTGCGGCAAGGGACTCAAAAGTGCGAGGTTCCCAGCAAGCCAGGTCTGACAGGGACTTTCTGTCCAACATAATGTTAGCGCGTTCTAATCCTTCTCTGAAAGAATAGTGTGTCATATTGTGTTGTTCGCAAGCTGCAGTGATGCGAGTGTCCCATAAAACTTTCATATCCTGTTTCTTTAGCCGTCTGCCTTTGGTCGCGTATACCAAGGCTCGATGGACATTGCGCACAGCGATAGAATAGCAGTTCCTGCGACGGCCGATGTAGTGAGCGGCCAATTTGAACACCCTCCGTTTTCGCCAAAATTCATCGGGACCCCGAGATCGCACCCAGTTGGTAATGGAGAGAAACACCATGTCTGCGAAAGAAGACCCAAGTTAAAGGCAATTCCGTAGCGACTTTAGGTGATCATTAACTTACCTGCGTATTTGTTGGTGTTTAAATGATGATTTAATTTCTTAACTAACCTAACCTCGAAGCTGAGCTTCTCAATTTTGATTTCTAACTAACTTGACATTAGGTCATGGTTGACATTGATAATAGCAAAAAATCTGACACTGACTGCTAAGTTAGAAAGGAATATGTACATCAAATCATTTTGTTTATTTTAGCTTCGCTACTTTCGTTTATTGTACTTTCATAGCATACAATTCTATTTCCAAATTTTTATTACTTTGACTGTCGAGTCCCAGCTAGAATAAGATATAAAATGTTATTTCATAATTATCCTATCCTAGGAATAATTAATACTTTTCTGTGACCTAGTCTAGCAGTCACCCATCGGCTATTCCAAACCGGCTTCGTAAAAATTCAAGGCGCGGCAGCTATAGATTTTTTTTTTGTTTTAGTTATGGCTTCGCACGGTTTGTGCATATAGCCAGTGTCAAGTATTTTATTAATTAAGTATTTCTTATATTCACATTAAGAAAGTTACAGCAATATAGCAATCGAGGTCAAGTAGTCAAGTCAATTATTTACATCGTCAAAGTCACGATTCAGTAAAGTAGTGGATGCTTTACTGAAACTTCCTGGGAGTTTTGGAGAAAATGCGAAATGACACGCTTTTTGAGTTTATATCATTCGCCTACACTCGCCACGTTAACGAACACTTAATGATTAATATTCCACCAATATTACACATTAACACTCGAAGAAACACAAGTTTGAGAAAATAATATAAAACCAACAACATCTCACTATCGGATTCCCGCCAAAACTCCAACTAAGTATAGAATTGCGTAGGTGTAGAATAGGTACCTTTACGATATTATACTCACGTACGAGCTACGACGTTTTAGAAATTGTTCTTCTGTTTTGATTGCAATGGGGTGTCAGGACCCCACCCCTCTTCTGCTCGAAATTCTCTTATTTCCTCCATATCTTCAGGACAGGTAGAGCTAGAACTGTGATATTCGCCAAACTTGTTATTTACTGGCATTATATTCCTCACATCATAACTCCGGCTCTTTTTATATACGGTGTCTGGGACACCTATGCCGAAAATCAACGTGAGAAGTAATATCTGTAAAAAAAAAGGTTCCTAAGGTACATTTTTAGGGTTCCGTAGCCAAAGGCAAAAACGGAACCCTTATAGATTCGTCACGTCTGTCTGTCTATCCGTCCGTATGTCACAGCCACTTTTTTGGGAAACTATAAGAGCTATACTATTGAAACTTTGTATGTAGATGTATGCTGTGAACCGCATTAAGATTTCACACAAAAATAGAAAAAAAAATTTGGGGTTCCCAATACATAGAACTGAATCTCAAATAAATTTTTTTTCATCAAACCCATACCAACTATCTATGGATAGGTCTTCAAAAATGATACTGAGGTTTTTATAATATTATTTTTCTATACTGAACATTTTTCGCGAGAGACACTTCCAAAGTGGTAAAATGTGTGTGAGGGTTTGTGTGTGTGTGTATGTATGTGTCCTGTAACTTCTAAAATTGGAGTTTTGGCGGGAATCCGATAGTGAGACGTTGTTGGTTTTATATTATTAGCTCAAACTTGTGTTTCTTCGAGTGTTAATGTGTAATATTGGTGGAATATTAACCATTAAGTGTTCGTTAACGTGCACGAGTGTAGGCAAATGATATAAACTCAAAAAACGTGTCATTTCGCATTTTTTCCAAAACTCCCAGGAAGTTTCAGTAAAGCATCCACTACTTTACTGAATCGTGACTGACGATGTAAATAATTGACTTGACTACTTGACCACGATTGCTATAACATTGCTGTGACTTTCATAATGTGAAATTAAGAAATACTTAAAATAAAATACTTGACACTGGCTATATGCACAAACCGTGCGAAGTCATAACTACCACAAAAAAAAACTTCTTAAATAAGAGAATGATAAAACAAAAAAAAATATATTATGATGTTACATTACCATGCAAACTTCCACTGAAAATTGGTTTGTTAAACAAGATCTAGTAAGTAGTTTTTTTTTTTTTTTTTTGGGAGTTTTGGCGGGAATCCGATAGTGAGACGTTGTTGGTTTTGTATTATTAGCTCAAACTTGTGTTTCTTCGAGTGTTAATGTGTAATATTGGTGGAATATTAACCATTAAGTGTTCGTTGACGTGCACGAGTGTAGGCGAATGATATAAACTCAAAAAACGTGTCATTTCGCATTTTTTCCAAAACTCCCAAGAAGTTTCAGTAAAGCATCCACTACTTTACTGAATCATGACTGACGATGTAAATAATTGACTTGACTACTTGACCACGATTGCTATAACATTGCTGTG
Organism: Hylaea fasciaria; assembly: GCA_905147375.1. Taxonomy (NCBI): domain Eukaryota; kingdom Metazoa; phylum Arthropoda; class Insecta; order Lepidoptera; family Geometridae; genus Hylaea; species Hylaea fasciaria. Next base: position 5,808,673 of record LR990197.1, read on the forward strand.
ACTTGCTTAATGTGAAATTAATAAATACTTAAAATAAAATACTTGACACTGGCTATATGCACAAACCGTACGAAGCCATAACTTAAAAAAAAAAAAAAACTATATCATTTACACACACTCGTGCACGTTAACGATCCACTTATAATAATATTACACATTGCACTCGAAGAAAAAAAAAAAATACAAGTAGTTTTTTTTTAATACGTCATAAACCGGGTCACAAATGGGCGAGTCCGACTCGCACTTGGCCGCTTTTTTAACTTAAGCTAGGGTATTAATAGATATTCTGTGACTTACGTAAGTAGCTGGTATTATACTAATGTAGAAAGGTTTTGGTGTAGATAGCAGCTACAAAAACCAGCCAAGTGCGAGTCGGATTCGCGCTCGAAGGGTTCCGTACCGGTTCAACTAGGTAAAATTCTTAAAATTCTAAAAACCCGCTCGCCCGGGCGCATGATACAAATACAGCGGCAACGACGAGCACGCGGTAAGTTCAACCTTGTCTCTCTCTTTCGTGGTTCAACCGCTTTGGTTCTCGCATAGGTACGGTACTAGACTAAACCTACATTCAACCTGTGATTCAACATTGACTCAGTAAAATTCTTACAAAAAAGCAAAATATATACACTTACTTCTAATAAAGCATGATACCTACCTAACATTTTTAGCCGATGTAGTAAGTAGTAAATGCATTAATTATTTTATGAGTCAACAGCGATAATTAGGTACATCATACCTCAACGATGACTATCGAAAGGAAAATTATTAGATGAACGTTCATCGATATCATATAGGCGCGGAGCATGTTTTGATTACAGCCCTTTGTGTGGATGGAGTGGGTCCCCAACTCAAGGAGGTAGTTTGGCACGCACGTGCCGCTTTTACAGCAACTGTGATTATAAAAGAATAAAAACATTTCTAGGTACGATGCCGGGCGCCCGCGCCGCGCCGCCGACGCCCGCCGGTCGCATCGTGCTTGGCGCGACGGTGCTCAGCTGTGTGACGTACTCGGCTGTACACTCCACATATACAGTACACAACAACTGCTCCCGTCACGCCAGCGCCGCGCCGGCAATGTGCTTTAACTCACATCACAAAATCTGCTTATTTCGATAGGTATGTCTGTACATACCTTAATGGCACACTGTCAGACACAGTGAAACCTTTTTTCGCGTCGCTCCTTTTTTGTTTGGTAGGGTCCCATTCATAGTCTCGTATTTTTTCGTACCAATCTTGATGGAACCAATCTTTGTATGAATTTGCCTGTAATTGCGATGGACTCCTAAACTAATCAAATTTGCCACACCGTGTGCAGTTTGATCTAACTTGAAAGTTAGGATAGGTTACATGGGTTACATCTCAATTTATAGTCGCAATAACAAAAACCTTAGCCACAGCAACGCGTGGCCGTATCTGCTAGTATTATGGGAAGATACCTAGTTACCTAGGCTTTGACTTACCCCGCAACATTTCAAATACCACTGGAGGTTATCCATAAAGTGCTTATATTTGGGCACGCTTCGGTAGTGCTTCATGCTAACGGCTATGCATTCCTTGGGATCAATCATGTAGATTTTATGAACGCATAGAGCGATCCCTAAGCAGTTAATGACTATTATCCATATAGTTAGCATCCAGAGTGGACAGCACAGAACCCTTGATTTGGCACTGTGAAAAGAGTTAAAGCTAGACGGGCGGGGGTGACTTTTGACAGTCGTAGGTAGTACCTACATTCATTAGCTAGCGATATCGGTCGCTAAGTCCTAACGTACCGAAGATGAAACAGTATGAAAGCTACATAATTATAAGTTAGAACGAAACCGAGATCGTGGGACAAAATTAGGTACTTAGGTACCTACATTAGAAAAAAAAACGGCCATGTGGGATTCGGACTCTCGCGCACGGACGAAGGGTTCCGTACCATTCTCTATAAAAAAGGCAATAAAATCACGTTTGTTGTATGGGAATCCCCTTAAATATTTATTTTATTATGTTTTTAGTATGTATTTGTTGTTATAGCGGCAACAGAAATACATCATCTGTGAAAATTTCAACCGTCTAACTATCACGGTTCATGAGATACAGCCTGGTGACAGACGGACATCGAAGCCTTAGTACAATGTAATATAGTTCCCGTTTTAACCTCTGGGTACGGAACCCTAAAAACTGATTTCTATTGAATCTTGTACTATACTATGTATGTACTATATCGATTTGTCTAGTGTCGTTACCGCAAGAATGGTTAATCGTTACGAATTTAGCGATCGTTATGTAGCGATGACAAATTGTATCTACTATACAGACTGCCGGCCCTGGACTGTATAACAGCCTAGGGCAGATTACCCTCACAGCCTAGCCCTAGTCGATGAGCACCTGAATTTGATCTAACTACTATGTAATTACGATAACTAGGTAGTAATGTAAAATATCAAGGAGTGTTTACTGTATCGTCTGTCCATTCGCTATAGTGTACAGCATGTGGAAGTTGGTCGGAAGCATAATGAGGCCTGATAGCAAAACCAGGGCAATTACAAGGTCTGTGCCGGTTATCAGCAAGATGTCTCCCATACCTGACGGGAAAAAGATTCTGCAAATTAGATGCCCCTCCCCCACCTTTTTTGGAGCATGGGGAAATACCTTCGAATAATAATTACCTATAGGTGCAGCTAAAATATAAATTAGAATGATACACATATATCACAGAATACCTATTATGTAATACCCTCCTATATGCAGCTAATCAATTGTATTATATTATGTACCTATATAACTACTTTTGGAAATATTATGTTAAAAAAGCAGCGTTAAACTTACAAAAGAATAGAAATAGTGCCCACAGTACGGAAATAATTGATAGGAACCACAGGAAACTAGACCCCCACACCACGAACCGGTGGTTGGCGCCACTCATATTGCGCGAATAATTAAGATTTTCAAAGACTGAAACTTGTTAATTATACTAGTAGGTAGGTAGGTAGGTGCCTAAATCAGAAAATTCATTTTAAAATAGCTATAACAATGCTTACAAAAACCTAAATGTCGTATAAAAAGTTACTCTATGGTCGCAAATCTCTGCTCGAAAATAACAAATAATTTTATTTCCTCTATGAAAACGCGAATGAGTTTTTGGCGGGAATCCGATAGTGAGACGTTGTTGGTCTTGTATTATTAGCTCAAACTTGTGTTTCTTCGAGTGTTAATGTGTAATATTGGTGGAATATTAACCATTAAGTGTTCGTTAACGTGCACGAGTGTAGGCAAATGATATAAACTCAAAAAGCGTGTCATTTCGCATTTTCTCCAAAACTCCCAGGAAGTTTCAGTAAAGCATCCACTACTTTACTGAATCGTGACTGACGATGTAAATAATTGACTTGACTACTTGACCACGATTGCTATAACATTGCTGTGACTTTCTTGTTTAAGAAATACAATAAAATACTTGACACTGGCTATATGCACAAACCGTGCGAAGCCATAACTAAAACAAAAAAAAAAAAAAAAAATAAACGCGAATGGATATGACACACGAGTGACAAACAATAATAATTCGTGCTTACTACTACGTCTATGGTGCTTACATTAGGTAGGTAGATATTAGGTATATAACCTACAGTAGGTACGTAGCGTAGACATAGATTAGTATATCGATGAGCGTAGTACCATGCGTAGTATTGCGTAGTACACTCTACTCTGAAGTACTTACCTATTTATTTTCCTATACGCTTACAAAAAAAGGATTGTTTTACCTATTTTTCTATGACCTATTGAATAATAATAATATAATATAATAATATTGAATAAATTGATAAGAACTTGGAAAAAAAAACAATTATAATCTAAGAAAAGAGCTTTACTTAATAACAATTTTGAGTACATAATTATTACTGAGTTTTATAACGATTTATTTATATATTCATATAAACGCAATAACATAGTTACTTATATATTAACATAAATCCAGCTCGAAGCAATAAACGTAATGTACCTAAATACATTACAATATAAAAATAAGTATAAATTGTCAGTCTTACACTTCTAATAACAACATAAAATATAATCTTAGAATGTTTAAAACTTGAGCTCTAATTTCTGTTGTAGAAATGTAGGCACATTAATAGTGCATAGTCAGTGTTTTTAAACGCGATGTGGATATTTATTATTTACGGACGCTAATCACTTATTTATCTGACTTAGATATTAGAAGACTAGCTTAGACATTATTATCAACCAATGAAAAACCCAATAAGAATACATTATAAAAATCCCTGTATCGTGGAGAACACGTGGAGAAGGATCAGTTACACTCGAACACGTGTCTTGTGTAACCTAGCCTAGTCAGTGGATATTTTTGTGACGACTCCCATTTTATTGAAAAATCTTCTTGTGTAACCTAGCCTAGTAAGTAGATATTATTGTGACGTCTCCCATTTTATCGAAAACTCTTCTTATGTAACCTAGCCTAGTCAGCGGATATTTTTGTGACGTCTCCCATCTTGTTGATTTGCGGCGCGACGTTGAATTCGCAACCTGTACTGGCGACAATGTCTTCCATTGTGACTCCATCGGCCAACTCTGTGAGTGTCAACCCTTCCTCCTTGTTTACTTCGAATACACACTGGAAACAGACAAATATTTCGTATTAACATAGGTTAGGTATCATGTATCCGAATACAAAATGAAAACCCGGCCAAGTGCGCGTCGCGCTCGCGCAGAAACGGTTCCATTCCATACCATTATCTATAAAAACGGCAAAAAAACACGTTTATTGTATGGGAGCCCCCTTTAAGAGGCATACAAGAGCTACTGACATTTCACAATCCGACTGCAGCGCACGAAGAAACAGCGGGGAAACGGCGTAATAAAAGTTCCAGCTACGTGACCTTCAACTACCATCTCTCACTACCAAAGAATATTGAACTATTAGAACGTAAAGAAGTTACGCACCAGCGATCTGTTAAATAAGCGGTTTATCTAATAAAAGCTGGTCATTATTTTATTGTAAGAAAAATATGTAGGTACATAACCGTTTAGACTTAAATATTATACAATCAATGTAGGTACTCGTATTTAGATGTGAAATTTTATTTTCTCATTCCAACCCACTATATTAAAAAGCTAAATTAGATGAACGATCCACCTACTAGGTACATTAACAGTTTTATTATTTAAGTGATAAAATCCCAGAGTCCAAAATATAAAAGTTCTTAAATAATATTATAATCCATACTACTAATATTAGAAATGTGAAAGTCACTCTGTTTATTGTCTGTTTGTTGCCTTTTCACGGCTAAACAGCTGAACGGATTTCGATGAAATTTGGTAGGTTAAATAGATTGGACCTATGAGACGGACATAAGCTATCTTGTGTCTCAAAAAGATTGACACTATGCGACGTTGACACACTAGGCCTGTGAGAGCAAGAAGACATTACTTTGTGTGAGCATATCCGCGATATAATCGCAGCGTAATAAGGTGTTGCCGTTTCGTATTATGTAATTAAATAATATGTAATTCAAAATAATAAAATAAGCGCCAGGGGACGTATACAATTCAGTGCTGCCAGAATCTTGCACGTGGTAGATTTTGTGTCACTTACTACATTATCACATTTACTCTCGTACTATACTATAGCCGAATGTAATTTTGGACATTTTTTCTTAAAAGATATGAATAATATGTATTGTAGAACGTGTTTACTTTGAACAAGTTAATTAATTATATGGGTTTCAAGTTTCCAACGATATCATCAACAAAGAAAACTAATGAGCAAGGTATACCAGTAAACAGATAAGAGCAAAAGAGACTTAAATAATTAAATAAGTATTTTATCTTAAATACCTACGTAATTTTATTAAATATATTTAAATAATTATAGCAATTACACGATTGGTTCCCGACGACAAAGACGACGCGATGACGATAAGACGTGTTCAATCAAAGCAGAGTACAATTGTGGTACAACTGGTACAGTACTTTTGACTGTTGTGCACTGGCAAGGCAATACAGTAATTATCAACTGGTATCTCCTTGATCGTGACGTGACACTGTCTGTCAGTGTCAGACTGTCACGTTTCGTTCTCTGTAGTCACCGGCTTTGGGGTAAGTAAATAAAAATTGTAAGATTCAAGAGTTGACGATATTTCATATTATGTTCAGTGTTGTGAAAAGTGAAAACCGTTTTATTTTTCTATCACATACGTATTAAGAACATTCCAACATTTATAATATAATTATTTTGATTTTTAGGTTGGGTCGGAGAGTTCCTGTTTTCACGGACGATGCTAAAAATATATAGAGCAAAAACATCAAAAACTAGCTCACAGTTATTCTGGACCTGTATGTAGCTGAAAACGTGTTCATTCTCCGCTCAAGCGTTTCCATGGCGAAGATGTTTCGTAAGTATTGAACCCATTGTTAACGTGCAACAAATTTCTTGGTACAAAGACCAACCTGAAAATTCTGTACTGTGCAGATTGTTATTTCTTTTATACAGACGAGATGAAATGATTGTAATGTAAAACTGTGATTATTTATGTTCAGTTGTTATGTACCTCTACTCAAGACATTATACGCTACTACAAAAATGAATAGGGGTGGTGTAGTAGGTACCAAACGTAGCAAATAACGAAGCCCTATAGTACATCCAAATTTGTTTAGGAATTTAAAAGTTATGGTGTTATTTTGGATTACAGGTACAAGGGCAGCTAAGAATCGCAAGAAAGAAAAAATGTTACTTTGTATACTTCATTTCACCAGTGGAACCTATACCTACCAGAACTTGTTCTGAGAAGGGATAAAAAAATGCAAAATGCGTAGATTTTTAATATAGGATATCTGTTAATAAATATTTTTGAACCTAATGTAATCTTTCATTTCACTAATCGATCTATAGTATAATACGCAGTCATAGCCCGAACTTATTGAGCTTCGGGCTGCACCACGATGCACCCCACTGCACGATGACTGTCAAAATATCCTCATTGGCTTGGTGTTAGAAAGCGTATTGATTGTGGTTCTAATAAGCAGAAAAACTAGGTGGGTAATCTAGGCGCAATGGACAACCAAAAGGTCTAGAAAAATATTTTCCAACAAAACCAAACTACGGCGATTGAGAACCGAACTCCGGCTCGTCGTATCATAAATCTATCATAGTTACATCACCTAATAAGGTAGGTTCACCTAATAAGGACCACGTTTTTACAAATCCCTATAAATCTGATTTTAGAAGCGTTTCAACTGAAAAAACATCTAAAATATAGAAATTGCTCATATTTGTAGTAAAAACATAAGACAAAAATCATTTATCATAAGTAAATTAATGACAGAAACAGTTAAAAAAAACATGTCAATGGACCTTATTAAAAACAGGTGATCTCAATAAGGCCCATTTTTTTACTGCAAGTATTTCTAAAACGACTTTACTTTATTATTTTATTTCAATTTTGTGAGATACAGTTACAGTTATTTTTATCATTCCCGAAAGATTCATTTAAAAATTAATAAAAATTGAAGTGGTGGTCTTTATTAAGACTATAAGAACTTAAATGCAGTATAACAACATTAAATTATGTATTTCAATAAAATACAGTTTAGTTTTGTATTGTTATGTATTAACGGAAATAATTATCAGCTTAAAAATAATACGATTCAGGTATATTGTCAGCCATAGCTCTTGGGCCTTATTAAGTGTAGAGAAATTACATTTTTGGCAGTGGACCTTATATTGACTATCAAATAATAACATGATGTATTATGTAAATGAACTGAACAAATTCAGGAAAATCAGTGACATTTCTACTTCGTAAATGTATATATGTTGATATTCCTTCATTCTAGCTCATTTTTAGAAGTTCCATATTTTATTCGGGTTCAAAAAAAAAATTGGGTATTAATTTTATGGATTTTTTTAACCATAGCTTTTCCTAAAAGGTAATAAATAAATATTTAAAAAAAGTGTGGTAGTACCTAAGTAGTTCAATTTAGTAATAACAAGACTAGCAAGTAGTTTACAGTATTCATAGACCTTATAAGGTCCGGCCTTTAATTGGCGACAAGAAGGTGGACTTTCTTAGGCATTTCGGCATCCCGGAGAAAACCAATAAAAATCAACATAAAAAATCGTGCTTTCGATAACATAATTTCATAACCCACGCCTAGATGTTCTTTATTCCTTTACATAAATTAATTTCTTGTAATAACCAAAAAGAAATATTTAAATTACTCAAAATGCCACCAAGGAAGATAATAAATCGACCGATGCATTGTGACATGTACTACATTGACAAGCATACTGACAAAACGGCAGCGTAAAATGTAAATAATGCCAATGCCCTTAAATGATTGGTCAATAAGGAACGTCGGCACGAGTTTTGATTTCTATTTATCATCGGGAACTGGGTTTTTGAAATGGTGGCCCTTATAAGAAACCGGTCCTTATGGGGTGAACCTACCTTATGCTATATTGCAATTTTAAAGACCGTCAAATTTTGATGTACATAATATACGAGTACTTCAGTGTTGACGTGTGCGTGTCATTCGTGTTCATTTACCTATATAGGATTAGGTTTTGATTGAGCTATTCTCAAAAGTGTAGGCATGAATGAATAGGTCCAAATGTTTTATATGTGCTGAGACCAAGTTTGAAAACCGGAGAAACTACCTAAATTAAGTTTACCTCTCGCAAATACAGGTACTCTTGGAAATCTCTTGCTTAGCGACACCAGACTTTTTTATAACCATACCTATAATAAGCACCAATGACGATGATGCTATAAGAACTACGTGGTCATTACGAAGCTCACACGCATGTACTTAGATTGAATCATCAAGATGGCCTACACAAAGATTGTCTCGTTATGTAGGTAAGAACGGGAGCAACGTGACTGTTTGACACTTCTATTTAAATTCTATTGTAATAAACGGGCTAGAAAAACAAAACACAGCGGCCACTGGCCGCGCTTCATCCAATGCTTGTTTTGCTTAATCAGTGCCTTGACAGACCAAACATGACAGGCGACGGATGCGGTCCAGTATTTTGGAAAAATATGATTACGTAAAAATATAATTGAAAAAAGTGACACAGGTCCGTCTAGCGGCGCACCGCAGCGACTACTGTCGAATCGTATGGAAATGATAGAGAGGACACAACATGGCGGCTGGCGCGTCATTCTACTTGAACGAAAATTCAATCAAATATGTTTTCTTGAATGAAAATTGGCGCATTGTTGATATATTAAACACCAAAAACCTTTATTATTGTACAATGGTTTCAAGTTCTTTCGATTTGAATAATGTTCTCTCATAAATTAGTGAGATTTAATTTAAATAGCTATTTTCTATCGAGAAAATATATTTTAATTGTGTTTCACTAACCGTCACAAATTAAAGTATATGATCAAAATTAACATATATTTTTTCCACATTCCTAAGTTGTACGGATTTGTCGTAAACATCATTCAAATAAATTCGAATTAAGCGTAATCAGGAAGACTATTCGTCTTAAATATAAATCATATCGTTTTTTTTTAGTCACTGTTGTTATAGCGGCAACAGAAATACATTACCAGCTGTAAAATCTAAGTGTCACGGTTTTTTAGATATAGCCTGTTGACAGACGGACAGACAGACAGACAGACGGACAGCGGAGTCATAGTGATACGGTCCCGTTTTATCTTTTGGGTACGGAAATCTAAAAATCTCCAAAATCATCCCTTTTAATATAACCACCTAATGAGTAACGATTAACATAATATTTGCTGACAATAGATTGTTTCCTTATCAAAGGTATCTCTAATCTATCTACTTTATAACACGCCCACAGTTCCAAGAATTAATTAGGCACACCGCCAAACGATACCATCGAAACATCGTTAACATAATAATATCTCAAAGATCCATATCTGATCTGTAGATTCAGTTCCCAGAATAGATTCAGAGATAAGTTAACCCGAAACATGGCCCATATAACTGCAGTGTTTTGTTGAAGAACCTTTTTCTAATCAAGCTTTTACATACTAATATTATAAATGTGAAAGTTAGGGGTAGGGGGTGTTTGTGTGTTTTTGTCTTGTCCATCCAAATATTGCCTGGTAGAGATTAGTACCGTCCATGGTTGTGTTCTAACATTTTGCAGTCACAAAGAGTTATCTATCTATCTATATTTGCATTAGCGCATGAACGGATTTTAATGAAATTTGGTATACACATACTTATTTAGGTCCTGGAATAGTGGGATAACAGCGAACGCGGGTGAAACCGCGGGGCGTAGCTAGTAATATACACACCTTCTCAGTAATGATCATATCGACGCAGTTCTTCCCGGTGAGAGGGAACGAGCATTCGGGCACGATCCTGTGCGCGCCGTTTTTCGACGTGTGCTCCATGGTGATGACGACCTTGGTCCGTGGCGCTGACACGAGGTCCATGGCTCCACCCATGCCTTTCACCATTTTCCCCTGGAAATATAATTTGAAACATTTATTTTAAATAGTAAAACGATACATACGTACTCGATGTTTTGCCTCACGAGCGTAGCGAGTGTGTCATAGTTATGGGTGAATCGTTTGAGACCCGCGTTGAATACAAGACTTTTCACATCGATATTGCGAGAAATAAAATAAGTAGGTATATTATTATAAAACGCTAAGAATATTTTACAAGTACCTACTCACTTTGAAATGAAAGAAATATTCAAATCAAAACTTTATAATCTAGTTTGTATAGCCGTAAAAATTATATAGCTTATAGCGGCAATACAAATTTATTGTAGTTAACAAATTGGCAAACGCACACGTACGAATAGGTACATCTAATGACCGCCAAACCCATCCAATTTGTTTTTTTCGTACAATAGGTAATTGAAAATAGGTAGGAAGTTCAGCTACTTGTAAGGCTGACCGTACACGAAATCAATTTCTATTTTCTATCTGAACGGCATTACACTATGGTGCTTCATCCAATTCTTCACCAATGGTCAATGTAGAATAGACTTACAGGGATCATCCAGTTGGCCAAATCTCCGTACCGCGAGACCTGCATAGCGCCGAGTATGGTCAGGTCGATGTGTCCGCCGCGGATCATGGCGAAGCTGTCGTCGGATCCGAAGTATGATGAGCCTGCAACCAACCATTCCACTCCTTTATTATTATTAATTAATAAATTAAATTATTGTATTGACTAAGTTTATCTATTTCCCTTGTATTACTATTATGTGTAGGTATTTTATGAGTAGGTAGGGTACCTATATCGATATATTATTTTTTATTGTAGGTATATTATACTAAAATCCACCATCCATAACACTTCTTGCTACTCCTCTCCATGCATGGCTGTCTGGAAGAGCGATAATACCGCCCATTGTTACACTATTTTGTTAGGTATTGATTGCTTTTTTCTAGCATTAAGTTTTCTTTGTTATGTAGTGTTTCAATAGAGAGTTTAAATATAGAAAATAGAGATAAAATTAAATAGAGTATAGAGAATTTATCTAAATCAATTCCATACTAATATTATAAATGGGAAAGTGTGCCAGTTTGTTCCAGTATCACATCGAAACCGCTGAACCCATGTTGATGAATTTTGGTACAGAGATAAATTGTTATCTCGCTGACGAAGTCACCGGCAAAACGTAGTTAAAATTAATTCTATTAATAAAATAGAATAAACAGACTTTTAACAAACGTGAGAAGTGATATTTTTATGCTAGTGTGGGTAAGTTTTAAAGGCCATTCATTCATTCTTATGCAATTTCATCGATATGATATTAATTTTATGAGCTATAATATTATTATGTAGAGATAAGCATTGGATGATGAAAGACCGTGAGAGGTCTACGGCGCGCGTTGGTTCCTACGAGTAGTATCTCCTTGTCATCTCCTTATCTCTATTTGATCAACTGATCATACGTAATAGTGTATAAATAACTGATTGATAGCAAGGTTTCCAAGAAATTAATTGGTTACTTACTACAGATACGTAGCATGGAAACAACAGTCATTTGTGATTTCGGTAAACATTAAAGTAGGTATCTTTATAAAACCGAATTTTTAGTAGCCACTACTACATTAAACAACATTTTTATGTCAGAGGGAGGAAACAAACTACAAAGTCTAGTTTTACGTACCCGGGAGAACAGTGACAGTCTCCTTTCCAGCATTAATGAGGTCAGCGTCGACCTCCTCCTCAGTCGGGAACGGTCCCAAGCCGAGAATGCCATTTTCCGACTGCAGTAGTACCTGGATGTTCTTAGGGATGTAATTACTGGCCAGCATAGGCATACCTGAAAAAAAAGATGAAATACAATTAAACTCATTCATCAATCAGGAATGTTCCCAACAATCCGGACAGGCTTACCGTGGTGGATTGTGGTCTAATCATCCTCACGAAAGTGAGAGGAGGCCTTTGCCCTCTTCTTTGTACAGAACTGGCTGAATATTTTTTTCTTTTCAATATTACCATTAATTGTTTGCCAACATAGGGCATACAGGCCAACAAAAAAAACACTATGAGGAATATAATAACATAATTAAATTATTTCTAGAGCATCAGCATCTATCATGCGCTATCATATTGTTGGCCAATGGCCAGTGATCAAATGAATAAGTCTTCCCCTTACATTTTCTATCAAGAAGTTGCAAAGTACTAAGCTGTACTTACAAGAATACAATTTTTTTGCTTTATATAATAGGTAGTGACAACTGTCTATCTGTATCTATCACTCTGTTCTGCTTATATTTAGTAGATAAGAGACAAACAATACACAACGCTTAATACACCAAGCATTCTAGTTATCAACTGTTATCAAAATTCAACCAGTGCTATCTTACCAATTCCAAGATTAGCATACATTCCATCCTTAAACTCCAAAGCTGCTCTCTTAATTATCCTTTCCCGAGTGGAATCTCCCTTAGCCTGCCCAGCCGGCTTCGAGATGGTCCTCCTTTCTATTCTCTTCTCATAGCTGTCACCTTTGACAACTCTATTAACGAAAACGGAAGGTACATGGACATTGTTAGGATCGATTTCATCGACAATCTCCTCGACTTCCGCAATAGTTATGTTAGCAGCTCGACACATCGCCGGGTTGAAGTTGCGAGCGCTTTTTCTGAAGATCAGGTTGCCGTGCCTATCGGCTTTCCAGGCTTTGATCAGGGCAAAGTCGCCAGTTATAGCTTCCTCCATTATGTAGTCTTTGCCGTTGAATTGTTTGACGGGTCTCGGTGAGCTTGGTATTTCAACCTACAAACAATATGTGGCGAAGGTTACGTCTAATCCTAAACTTGTTTTTAATTTCGTAACTTCAGCTATGATTGATCGGTGAGTTTAAACAAAGAATAAGGAATTGTAAACAAAGTTGAACTGAAACTGATTCAGTTCTTATAAGATGTAAATTTACTGGAGATATATTTTGGGACTGTTGATCAAGAGATACCACGGAATCGCATTTTTCTACACCTGCCCTGGACGTTAAATACGAGCTACGAGAAAACTCAATTTCGCGAGAAGGTGCGGCCTCTTTCAGAAATAGCTCCTATTCATGATGATATTCTTCTAAATAATAATGTGGACGTGACATTCAGAATCCCATAATCCGAAGGTACCTTTCCATCCTTAGAGTATTTGATAGGAGATCCACCTTCATGAACAAGAGTGCCAAAACCAGTGGGTGTGAAGAAAGCAGGTATACCAGCACCACCGGCCCGTATCCTCTCGGCTAAGGTACCTTGAGGAGTCAGCTCCACCTAAAAATAGACTATAATATCTGAAAGTAGGTATTAAACCTTTTCTGCTCTAATCTTCGTCTATTTGCACCCTTTTCATTATATGGATATTATTTGATCTGATTTCATAGTTTGTTCTGTAATCTGAGCCTGGGCCCTGGGCCCTGGGAAAGGACAGTCATACTTTTTTTTATAGCAATGAAGTGTAGTTATATTTTCAGGGTTTAAGGTTTTTTATTGCATTTTAAAATCGCACAGCTAGCAGTTCATAACGCTACGATCGAGGCCCCATTTGTGCATTGCGCTACGTTGCGTCCCGTCGGCGCAGTGGAACACTGACCGTCATCACACCAGACCTGGGCGGAGCTCCGACAGCGCAGCGCATCACGCTCCCTCCCGCTTCTCTAGTCCGTCAATCCGTTGAAAGTTGAAGCGTCGCGTGCGACGACGCGCGATAAAAATAATATACCTACTTATGTAAAACGTATAATAAGCTAAATAAAATAATATACGAAACGAATAAAATATATCATGCGACGCGACGCTACGCAACGCACTAATGGGGCCTCGCTCTACGTTATTATATTATTCTGTTATTTCCTACCTACTTATTGACTATTTTACACAACCCTAGGTACAGTGTGATCCGACACGTCGTACTTGGCCTGATTTTATACAACTACCTACAGCTGTATTAAAATTTATAGATGCTATTTTGTTTTATACTTGTATTCATATTCATAGTGTTATTACTTACCTCTAGTTCCCCACTTAGATATTGCCTCTCAAATTCAGCATTTTCACCAACATAGGAGGCAATCATTCTCTTGATTTGTTTGTTCTTAAGCAAAATGCCAAGGCCAAAGTCGTCCACACCTGTTTAGTTAATTTATACAGCATGAGGTATCCAGTAGGTACAGAATAACAATGTTGAATCAATACTTAGGTATTTACTGTGCCGTGAGGGTTTTGTTTTGTTCTATGTTTCCACAAAAGCCCTACTTTTATAGGATAATGAGCCACATGTGTTATCTGTTATCCCATATACCTATCCTGTACAAACTGTTTTACCATACACACTTCATGTGCAGTTTACACAAACCAAAGTATTTTAAGATTCCGCAGTGAGTAAGCATACAACAAAAATAATGATATTAACAACAAACAATTAAGTACAAAATATTGTTGCGTTGAAACAAATTACAGGCAATGTGCGGAGACCATGGAATAGTACCTAATGCACGCATAATATTATCTCAACACTACATATAACTAAAATTCATTTCCAATTACATAAAGAAACATAATTAGGTATATCCTTAGAGTTAGACAGAATCTATCAAACCTACATGGCTAGTATTGAAACGGATGTCATGTCTTAGATGCTGGCTGAGGATTTGAGCAGCGTCATAAATATAGACATTGGTAAATATTCCTTTTAACTATTAAACTGCCAAGCTCATAGAGGAAATAAATACATGCCAAGCAAAACTAGTCCTCCATGCCTCTTAAATACACATAGGAAAAATATCATCTCATGATGACTTATGAAGTATGGAGCATGTTGTGACGTGTTGCCATGTGGTATTACACATTACTGTGGTATCCAAAAGGTTAAAAGTGCACAATTTTAAATTGTAGTTTCGTAGTAAACATAGACATACACCTTTGTAGTCTTACATAGGTTTACAGGTAAAGTTTGTTGGTTTACCTGCATTATTAGAAACCACAGTTAGACCAGTGACGGTTTTGGTAAACAAAGCTTTAATTAGGTTTTCGGGTATTCCGCACAGTCCAAAGCCACCGACTAAAAGTTTGGATCCATCTTGCACATCTTTTAGGGCTTCATTAGTATTGTTATAAATTTTACTCCGTCGTGGTTTAGTGCTGTAGCTTGCGCATGATGCGCATGTTATCTGTAAACAATAAGAACATAGGTACTTGTAGTTATAATTAAAATATATCTATTATAAAATTAGGTGCTGTTGTCTTCAAAAAGTATACTTATATCTTTATGGTAAACAATACCTATATTATAAATATCCTGACCATCGCAACACAAGTGCCAAATTATGTAAAATTTAATATTATGTGCTTAGATTAGAAATATAAATTTTATGGAATAACACTAATAAAATTTGTAATAGGTGTAGGTACCTAGTACCTACACCTAGTAAGTACCTACCTACTTAATATACAAGTGTAGGTAGGTACCTATTACAAATTAATCTTACTCTGTTCAGCTAACTTCTAAGGCCGAATGTACAATTAAAACTAAAATAGTAGGTACCTACCTACATAATTAAACTGTAGGAAGATAATTAATAATAATAAAACTTACTTGAGAGTTTAAATACTTTTTTTGACCGTAATAATATGCATAAGTATTGAATCTTAAATATCTTTTTAAACTCGTAGCAGCCATTATTTAGCCGTAACCTTTTATTATTGTATCTATCAGATAATAATTTTATTTTAAAACCACACAAAAACACAAATAATTTTTAAGCGGAGAGTCGATCACTCGGTCACTCACTCACTCGCGCGCTCGCGCTCCCTCCCTGCCTGACTCCCTCCCTTCCAGTGTTGCCGGTAGTCAAACAAGAAAAAGTCCGAAACCGAATCAAAACTTTTCGTACTCCATACATTATACGTTACAGGTAGGTACTTTGTGTCACCGATTTCAGTCACGTTCCATTCTTGACTAACCTTCATACAGTAACTTACTTACTGTAAGAATTGATGGTTTGATGGTTGCGAAATTGCCTGAAATTACCCACCTGTTTTCATTACCCCCACCAATTACCCACTTAGGGTCGAAATTACCCAAAATCGGGTAATATTACCCGTTCCGGCAACGCTGCTCCCTTCCTTCCTTCCCTCCCTCCCTTACTCACCACACCACACACCAAAGAGAATACAAACGCTACGCTACACACACTAGCGTAGCGTTTGTATTCTCTTTGCCACACACAGTGACAGATTATCGCCAATGCTGCCAGTACCGGTAGGCAATATCAGACGGTAGTTTGACTGAAAAGGGACGGTTTTAGACAAAAAGGAACGGTATTGGAAAAAAAATACGTTATAATTACATTGGTGGGGGTTTTGGCGGGAATCCGATAGTGGGGCGTTGTTGGTTTTGTATTATTAGCTCAAACTTGTGTTTCTTCGAGTGTTAATGTGTAATATTGTTGGAATATTAACCATTAAGTGTTCGTTAACGTGCACGAGTGTAGGCGAATGATATAAACTCAAAAAACGTGTCATTTCGTATTTTTTCCAAAACTCCCAGGAAGTTTCAGTAAAGCATCCACTACTTTACTGAACCGTGACTGACGATGTAAATAATTGACTTGACTACTTGACCACGATTGCTATAACATTGCTGTGACTTTCTTAATGTGAAATTAAGAAATACTTAAAATAAAATACTTGACACTGGCTATATGCACAAACCATGCGAAGCCATAACTAAAACAAAAAAAAAAAAAAATTACATTGGTACTGTTCACAGTCATTTTATTACCTCTGACTTCTGCACAGTGCATCAGTGGCTAGAAACTTCAAAGGAATTTTTAATGTATGAAATTCATTCCCCTCTTTGTACAACCGTATAAAATTGTATCAAGAATTGCCATTCATAAAAAAAAAAACAAGTATGGTAGAAGTTGTCACCTGAGTTGCTAATATTTTTTCCTAAAAAACGACTACCTTTTAAATTTTTCATAAATATTTTGTATTTAAGACAACAAAATGAACCGAAAATATTGTAATTCATTTAATTTCTCGTAAAACTACTGATTATCAATATCATAATAGTATTTTAATTGTAGTTTGTATGGTCACACTCAATTAAAATGTCTGAATATTTTCCGGCGCTTGAGTTTGTAAAATTTATGTTTCGTTTGGTTTTGGACTAATAAGCAGTGAAATTATCTTGTATAGTGAGAAATATTGGTGTAAATGTCGAGTTATATATCATTCTCCATTTCATCGTTGGTTTCCTACTATCTTTTACCTGTTGTGTGAGGCAGTGACTAATTTTACAATAATTTGTGGTTTGTGGTTTTTCTTTGCTTAATCAGCATAATATATATAAACTTTTGAACAATATGGGTGGAAAAGGTGGCAAGGGTAGTCACAGAACATGTGAAATATGTGGTATGATTCCCCACATGAAGAATTACCATCAACTAGCCAACAACAAGTACAAATACTTCCCATCAAAGAGTCGCAAAATGGTACGTGTTTTATTTAATTGCATTAATGTGTACCCATAAAATATTTTCAGAGAGATGACCAGGTAAAAAAAACGTATAGCAGAATAACTATTAAAATGTTGAATAATTCATGAAAAAATGAGAAAGCAATAAATCATTTTCTCATACATTTTGACTGGACAATGTCTGTTGTGGCAGCTAATTTTAATATAGAATACTAATATTAAAATGTGATTGCAGTTGCTGTTCCAGAGGCACCCTGTCTAGGCCCATCAACAAGCAAAGAAGCTGCGTTGCAATCTAGGAATGGTAAGCATTATTACTATTTAGTTCAAGCCAAGCCAAAAACTGTAAGTAAATAATGAATAATGATTTAATCATTGTTTTTTTTTTTGCAGATGTAATTTCAACCATATCCACTAAGATACATAGTGAATGTACAGAAAGTGATGAACAATCGGCGAAAAAGAGAAAACTTGTGGATAACAGACTTGCCTTGTTACCATACACAGGTATCATAATAATAATAATTATTTTAATTGTTTTGCATTATTTTGTTATAAGCTTTGTAAAATAATAATAATGAATAATATTTTTTATAAAATGTTATTATTTTTGTAGATTCATCAATGCCAAGGAAAAAGAAACTCATGGAACAATTAAAGAAAATGAAATGCACCCTTAACTCATTAAGAAGAAGTGCCAACCTTATTGAACGAATTAAATCACCAGTACTCAAGGAGATGGTACATGCCTCCAAAAATCAACACCGCAAACCCAAGGGAAGGAGGTGGACAACACAATAAACAGCATTAGCAATTTTTAAGCGTTCTCCTAAAACATACAGATATTAAAACAAAATTTTGCCACTTCCTAGTGAAAAAATCCTGCAAAACATTTTGAAAAAAATCCCTATGTAGCCAGGCATCCATAAAGGTATACAATACAGGCATCCATAAGTAACAGCCAGCAGCAGCTAGTAAGAATATAGTATATTATTGTGTGTACTTTGTATGCTATTATAGATCAATCAGGTATCTCGAATTATTGTAATGTAAATAATGTAAATAAAATCTACACCATCTACTTACAACATTATTTCATATTAAAATAAGGTTCCCCCCTGCACAAATTACCTAATTATTATCTAGTACAAGCCAAAAAAAATAATACGAAATAATCCTGAAATCGATAAAGAATTATCGACAGTTCACATCACTATATTTGACAGCTATTTAATCGATACATTTTTGTACATCACTAGTGACAGCTATAATTTGTTTCGTTATGATGGTAACGAGGGGGGAATGAATTTCATACAAAAGGTTTTTACGCTATCAAAGTATCGAAGTGCCGTCTCTTCTAGCGTAGCGTTTGTATTCTCTTTGCAGTGCATAGTAGATAAACTTAGTAGAAAAGTGGTAGAATGAGATTTCAAAACCGGCTACCGACATCAACTAACAATTATTTATGAAAAGTAAAGTTAATAGAGCGCAGCGAGCGCCATATTTTTTTAGGTTTTATCAGTCTCCTATGACCTACTAGGCTATGACCTACTATAATGACCTACTAGGTCATTCATAGTACTGGGTCCTCCTTGATTGATTTTGACTTTGAAGCAATGTGGCACTGCACAAATAGTAGGTAGGTACCTACCTAACTAACTACCTACCCTACTAGGGGACGAATATCACAGTAGGTACCTTGGCAGTAGATAGTTGACTAAATACCAGTGACGTAGTAGGTATCAAGAAACAGATTTGACAATATAGTAGGTAGGGTCAGTGCGTTGGTTTCCCGGCCACCTTTGGTTTTCGGCCTTTGGGCTGTGGTGTTACAGTATAATTAAGATTATAGCAATAAATGAAGGTGCCTGAAAAAATAATTTTGATTGAATCATCTGAAATTAGTTGCCTAATATCTGACAATATTTTTGGTCTGACAGCTCTGACCAGGAATTTCTAATTAATTATTCAGTTTGACACCAGCAACAGAGGTGCCACAAGATGTGCAATTGAACGAAAAAAATAGTGGCGCACGTGATGATTAAATCATTTTATTAGGCTTTTTTATAAGTAAAAAACGATGACGTGCATGTTATTCATTAAATAAATGATTGATTATCATACTTCTAGCTTGTTTATTGTCATAATTGATAAAAATACATAATAATTTTGGTGGCCAAATATTAACATGGTACTTTCTTCAAATATTTAGTTTTCGGCCGGGTGGCCGAGAACGAAGTTGTCATAGCTTGTTATACTTTGTCTCTTTTATTTATTTGGTGGCTAACTTCGTGGGACTACTCTTTTCTCTCATATAGTAACCGTCATGAAAGATCTAATTGTTATTTTTCGGCCGCCAAATTACAGTTGTATGATTAAATTATGGTGCCACTAAGATGACCATTTTTTCGGGGCCGAAAACTAGCACACCATATAAAAATCTAGGTTAGTTTTCGGCCTACCGAAATTTGTATGGAACAAAATGTGGCCGAAAACTGAGTGATGTTCCCACTTATCGGCCATATCATGAAAATAGTGAACAAATTTAGATTAACACTAGTGCAAATCGAACTGGGTTCTCCCTATTTACTGAAACTTGACAGATATCGATTCATGCAGTTTAAGAATGTCTTTCTCCAGATGGCACCTCCAAAATTTTAACAAAAACACGGCGTTCAGCATTATCACTACGACGAGCCGAAGGAATAAATAGAGCGAGGGTTCGTGTTACGGAGGAGTCGATCAAGCTCCGGTTCCGAGAGCTTGAATAATTCCTGGTGGAAATAAACCACCAAGACATATTGGAAAGACTAGAGCGGATGTTCAATGGTGATCAGAGTGGCTTCGCATTTTGCCCAACAGCTTAATAACTTCTAGCTAGAAGGCCTTAGTCCAAGAGGGTTCCCCAACCTTTATGTATCAAATAAAAAATAGCAGTGCGTAGGATAACAGCTTAACTGTGCTGAAGTACAAATATCATCATCATTGCTTCAACAACATCATCAGTTTGAAGACGTCCACCTCCGTCCTCCCACTTAGACCGCCACACCGAAGGACAATTTGCCACTTGCAGCCACTGGTTATGCCAGCGACGCTTTTGATGTCGTCGGCCCATTTAGTAGGAGGCCTACCTATGCTGCGTATTCCAGGTCGTGGTCGCCGCTCTAGAACCTTTCATCCCCATCGGTTATAAGTTCTACGAGCGATGTGGCCTGCCCATTGCCACTTCAGCTTGCAAACCCTGAGAGCTATGTCGTAAACTTTAGGTGTTTGGCCAATATCCTCGTCTCGGATTTTATCGCGCAAAGAAACTGCGAGCATATATCTCTCCATTGCCCGCTGTATGACTGAGCTTCTCCAAAAGGCCAACCGTTAGGGACCACGTCTCAGTTTCTTATGCCATCACTAGTAACACACATTGGTTCAAGACCCTTGTCTTTAGGCACTGTGGAATTTTGGACGAGTAAATGTCACGTTACTTTCCAAACACTGCCCATCCGAGTTGGACTCTTCGGGTGACCTCTTTGTTGAAGTTGGATCTGCCTAACTGGACAATCTGCCCAAGGTATATCTGTACTGGTCAACAGCTTCGAGAGTATCGTTCCCAACGATTACCGGCTGCAGACATGGACATTTGACATGAAAGTCTTGTTCATGTTAATTTTAGACCACCTGTTGGGAAACGCCACTGAGGTCACTGAGCATATGCTCAGATATTAAGACCTTCAGCGACTCTGCCATGATGACTATATCATCGGCAAAAAGAGGGTGAGTGATGTATTCACCATTGATGTCGATGCCGAATCCGTTCCAGTCCAAGAGCTTGAACTTGAAACGTTGAAACACAAATAATTATGTCCGCCATTAATTGTATTTTCATACATTCGCCCACCAAAACGTGTTGTACACATGCCACCAAATTGGGTCTTAGGCAAGTCGGAAAGCAGATGGGCGCGTGATGATGTATTTTTCGAATACATTTTTACCTTTTTATGCAGGGTTTTGATATTAAAGTAATGGCATTTTACCTTTAATATAGCGCGATGTAACGGCCGAAAACTAAACATGATCTGGCCGAGAACTGAAATTTGAGGCCGAAAACTAGCATTTTAGCACTTTTCAGACGTTTCTTTTTTTATAAAAAAAGCTGTAGTATTTAACGTCCTCACATTAACTCCAACCTAAACTTCAGTGTTTACACTATCAAAAACAAAAATAAGTACGGCTATACATCAGCCCAATTATTTTAAATGCAATTTTAAAGTTGACGTCTGCGCTAAAAGGCCGAAAACTAACGCAATGACCCTATACCCGAAAGGGACACAACTTTGCTTGCTGCAATGTATATAATATGTAAGTACTTAAATCGAAAAAAATTAATACACTTTATATTATTATTTAGGTAGACGGTGCTCCAATCATTGGTGCGACATTCTAAAATATCAAGATTGGTTTACTTCTGCAGCACAGCAATAAATTAGTGCAATGTCATCATCGTACTATTTTACTTAGGTACCTACTTCTTTGTCTATTTGTATACACTTGTCTCTTTTCTTCCCCGGATCTTGAGTAATGTCATATCCATTGGATGAGTAATCTGAGGCAGGTAGACTAGGTAGTGTACCTACCTCCCTATGTCATAATATCAGCCGACTGTCATTTTCAGGTTTCCGTACTCAAAGGGTACAATGGGACCCTATAGTTAGGCTACGCTGTCCGTCCGTCTGTCACCAGGCTGTATCTCATTATAGTATACCTATTGTAACTAGTATTACCAGTAACAATAATACCTACTAAATATAAATAGGTGATAGGACTGGTAGGTAGTAGGTATATACCTACTTACTAAAGAGTGTATGTTCATAAGTTGGTATGTACCTAGGTAGGTACCTACTATGAACTCAGATTAATCTGATACATCGTCCTAGAATATTTGTTTTTAATACAAATCTCTGCCACGCACTTGGGATCCGAAATAGGTACCTACCTATTACGCAACAGCTACGATAAGATAACAAAATGAAAGGCAGTTGTTTGTGTTCATTCGAGAATTCGAGGTCAACAGAGATAAATAATTATTACAAAAGTTTTATAACTACTGCCATGCCACCACCACAAACCGGCTAGGTACACCTACCTACTTACCTATTTCGATACTGTTTATTACATCCAAGACATCCATAGAGTTGAAACCAGTATAAATGTAGATTTAAATAATTATAGTAGATAATATTTCTTGATGCTATAGTTTGATGTCCCGCGGCTGTGTAGTTAAGTAGGTAGGTACAGGTATAAGGTTGCTACTACTAGTAGCAACCTTATACCTGTACCTTGAACCACTGGCATCGCGGATTTTACCGGTTAATTATGGTTTTCAATAACACTCTTTTAACGTTTTCACTCGGAACGAAATAGTCTAAGAAACCGTTATTTTAACGTTTATAACCGGTATATTTCCAACCGGTTCGAGGCCCTGGCTACTACACGTGTGCGCCGCGCCGCTGATTTTGGGACCGGCACGGCGTCATACTAGTTTATTATTCTGTGACGGCGTGAAAACGGCGTCAAGTCAAATATTACTATTTTAGTGCATTTTTTAAATTGACCTCCCCTTTCTGTAATCTTTCTTTTATTTTCTTCGCTTATTCGCTATTTAACCTTATAGGTCTGTACTGTTAAAATATTGGGTGAAAATAATAAAAGCGCTATGCGCCGATTCCCGGGATAAAAGCCCTACTATATACCTACCAAACTAGATGTGGTTTATGTACTTACCTTGTTCTTTCTAAAATTATTTACATAGGTAGGTAACCTACCTAGGTACCTACTTTAACTTACAACTAGTCAATTTTGACAACTTAGGTGATTTGGTAACTACCTAGGCTACCTATACTAGGTACCTACCTACTGTACTAGGTACATAGGTACTGTAGGTAGGTACCTACTACCTAGGTACCTATAGCCATCGATTCTGAACGGCTGAAATAATTAGGTAGGTAGGTAAGTACCTACCTACTCATCTTCCAGAATCTCTCACTTATGAATGACAGAATAGCATCATGATTACTTAATTATTGACTTAATAATATAAGTAGGTACTTACTTAAGTAAGTACTTACGTAATTAGGTAATTAGGTACCTACGTAATTAGGTAAGTAGGTACTTACTATTTTGTATGAATTTAATAAGGCGGAGTGAAGAAACTACTTAGTAATGTATAATAGGTTGAATAAATTAAACAATTTTTTAGGTTGGTAGAACTTAGGTAATATAAGCACTTATATACCTATATATTTATATTATATACCTAGGAACGTACTTTTTATATTTATTCATAAATTATACATTCAAACACAATAATCATACCTACCTACCTATTTTGACTAAATACCTACCGTCATATCCAAATCATAATAATATTATAACGTTACACACTCAAATTTACTAGGTACGGAGGTAGAGGTAGCATAATAATATTATCAAAGTTAACCGCTGCTTTAGGCAAGTTGGATTAAGTAAGGTTATTTGCCTTATATACGGAATGATTGTTTTAAGGAATGAAAACATAAATTAAGTAATATAATTTACCTAGTCTACCTCCTTAGTATGTTTTATATAATATCTCTAGTTATTCGCTAAAGTTACAGATTATAGGTAGCCTTATATCAGATTAGCACCTTAATTCGCGCATTTTGAAATAATCTGCTTTATAAAACATACAACTATATTATATAAACATACATAAGCATACAACTATATAATATATAGGTGGAAACGGAATGCGCTATAACAGCGTGGTTTATCAGACTGTTGCACAGATTTATTTGTAAGAAAAACGCAGTCATTAGCTTAGAATAACAAGTCATTAAAATGTCTCCAAAATAAAGATTAATTTGGAAATTGACAACACATCATAGCAGCTGTTGTAGTAGATACTTACGCAATACGCAAAATGTCATAGGTATGTACTTACTTACCTAATCGAATATTTGGTTAAGTAGGGGGGGTCATCTCAGCCAAATTAATGTCGAAATTTTTCTAGGGGGTGACTCGGCCGCACGTACAAAGTATACCTACAGTCACAATATTATGCTGTCTGTGGGGCGTATCTCAAATTTATTTTAAAATGTCATTAGGTAGGTACTGGTACCTACTGCATGTAATATGAATACGCGGGCGAATTTTATTGCGGTCGAGATGACAACCAACTCAGAAGGCTAGTTGCCTAAATTTGATTGATTGCTAATTAATTATACCTACCTTAGTATCCATTACACATGTATGGAAAAAAATATTTTTTTGAAATAATTATATCGATTTTCAATTTGTTATTGCTTTGAATAACTAAATAAAACAAAAGATAAAACCGCGAATCAATTACTGACGCTCTTATCTACGAAAATTTCAATAACAACAATGGTGTTTTACATAGGATGACGTAACGCTTCGTGATTGGTGTTCAATGTCACGTGACTTAATGCTTAAATTTCCATAACTTGTTTCGTGAAAATATCAACAATCTTTTAATACGAGTATTTCATTGAATTAATTTATTTTTCTTTATCTAAATACATAAATACAATTTTGGACCATTTAATCCATTATATTTGTTCTTAGTGGATACATGCCTAATAACCAACTTTTGATAGGTACCTATTATACAATTCAATAGTACCCAGAAGCTGTTTAGTAAGTACTCGTAATAGTTTTGGAGGAACTAGAGAAAACGACTAGATTTTTATTGAATTCTGTATAATCGTGTACAGCTATACCTACCTAGGTATAATTTATCATACTCTAGGTTTGAGTGCGAATCTATAGTTTTGCATGTTTATTACTTAGTACATAATCTTAATATATTTGCACAGCGCGTGCAGTTTGATCTAACTTGAAAGATAGGGTAGCTTACATCTCAATTTATAGTCGCAATAACAAAAACCTTAGCCACAGCAACGCGTGGCCGTGTCTGCTAGTGTAATATAAATTATATTGTTTTAAATATGTAGGTACTTATTACATACATTGATTAAACACACTGACGATTCTAATGACTTTTAAGTAGGTAAGTAATTACCAAATATTATAATATA